>JAKSZU010000015.1:69174358-70374358 GCA_026018925.1 Tupaia tana | reverse complement strand
CAACCCTGACCCACTTCCTTTGCTCTCTGCCACATCAGACACCTAATTGATTTCACAGGGACTGTCTGATTAATAACCCACCAGGCTCTGGTCAGACGAAGGGGAAGCTAGAGCAGGAAGATGCCAGAGCTCAGCCGTAGCTCACCTAACCCCAGGCCTGATTTGGGAACCTGGGGTCCATTTCATTGTCACACTGAACTTGAAGACCAGCCCTGCCTTTCCTCAGGGATGGGGACTGCCCTCAGGTCTCTAGGTCAGTCCTGGTGTGGTTCTTAGAATGGCATTTGGTGCCTTCTGGTGGGCCAGGCCATACCCCCCCACCCACCCCCCGGGCACTGCAGAGGGCTGGGGTAGACTGTCTCCCCTCTCATCACAGACGTGCAGGAAACATAGCCTGTGTCACACATGAAGCTCGTGGTCTTCTGAAGCAGACAGACCCATAAATGAGTGAAGACTGCACTGTGGATAACACTCTGAGAGTGAGTGCTCTGAGCAGAGGCAGGTGTGACTCGCCATTCTCTCTTCCTCACTCTCTTTTTTGCTACAGGAGGTGTAGCAAAAGAGAGAAAGAGACACAGAAAGTGAGAAACCACCCCCCACAATCCCTTTCTTCTCCATTCTCTTCTTGGGATTTTGGGCCACACACACATGTGCTTGACATGAGTTTCAAGCCTCTGGATCTGAGACTTGAACCATGGTCGGCCGTATGGGAACCCAGCAACATAACCATCCTGTCATCTGCTGGTTGCAATTCTCTCTTGATGCTTGAGAGTATCAGGTAGCAATCAAAACAGTCACGGAGCCCTTTCTGGAAACAGCTAAGTACTGTTCTGAGTACTTAACTCATATTAGCTTTTAAATTGCCATAATTCTTTCATAAGGTAGAATGTTGGGGGACCCCAAGACTACTCCCAGGTTTGAGGATTTGCTAGTAGGACTCAGGACTCCACAAGTAGCTGTCCTCATGCCACTGACTTGCTACCATGAGGGGATTCACAGCCAACACAGGAAAGGGTAAAGATGCATGGGGCAGAGTCTGGGGGGTCTACACCAAACCTAGGCTTCCAGAGTCCTCTCTCAGCGATGTAATTCCCCAGCAGTAAGTTGTGACAAGAACTGTGGAATGTTAACATCGGGGAGCTCAGTAGAATCTCCCTGCTCAGGGCTTTTACTGGGGGCTGGTCACGTAGGCACCCCGTCCTGGCCAAGTACCCAAGTTCCAGACTCTCAGAGGAAAGCAGGTGTTCAGTGTACATCACATTGTTTGCACAAATCGTGTGGGCACCTTGACTTAGCCACGTCCTGAAGTTAGGGGTAAGAACCCTCCCGAAGCCTGCAGTCCTAGACTCCAGCCAAGGCCAGCCTTAACAAGCAGACCTTACTAAAGGCATCAGTCAGGATGGTTGTCTTCAACTCTCTCCTACATGGGATGTAGTCTTCTAATCACCCATGTTTCAGAGATGGACAATCTGAGGCACAGAGAAGTTAGGTAACTTGCCTAAGGTCTCACAGCAAGAAAGTGGCAGGGCCAGGATCCCTACCCAGATGCGCTGGTTCCAGAGCCCATGCACCTGATACTGTCTGAGACCATCTTCCTGACTGGCACCAGAAGCTTCTTGCAGCTTCCATTGGTATATATTTTCAGGCAATGAGAGGTTCTGAGCTCAGGGACAGTCCCATAGAGGCACAGAGCCAGGAGAGCTTGGCGTGTGAGAGGAGGCAGTTGGGCAAGCAAGACACAGAGTCTCATGGAAGTCAGTGGAGTAGTGGGGCCTTGAGTAGCAGGAAAAGGATTCTACTTTTCCCTGTGAATGTGGGGGCTGTGGCCAGAGAAGTAGGGGTGAGTAGCCTCAACATCTTTTCAATAGGAGAATGGCATTGTGGATTTGTCCTTCTAGAAAGATCCCTATGGTCTTGAGAAGACCTGGTTCCTCTTTGTGCATTTATTCATTCAAAAGCCAGTTCCATAATTAACTCTCTGTGTGGTCTTGGCTGAGACACTGCCCCCTGCATATGTCAGGGTCTCAGCTCCAGGATGTGGGGGTATCTTCTGCCTATCCTGCCGTACTAGGTAGGTGAGATTCTCTTGTGAGAATCAGATGCACTGGCAGCAGTTCCAGGGCTCTGTGGGTGGCAACATGGTCCAGGTTCCTGCAAAATTAAAGGATTGTGATCCTCTCTCCAACCACAGTCAGCATCAGTGTGGGGCCTTGAGAGTAATACAGATTATTCTCAGACCCCACCTTGACCTGCTGATTTTAAATCACTGGGGCTGGACCCCTGGCTGTGCTCTGGATGGTGCCAGGGCTTGCTCAGGTCTGAGAACCACTGCTTTAGAAGACAGTAGCCCAACAGGCTCAGCTTTCTCTTCTCTTTGGACTAGCAAGCTGAGCATCTCTCGCCTGCTTAAGCAGGTGTCAGCGGTGTCAAGTAGAGGAGACAGTGTGGGCTTTGGAAGCTGAGCTCAAATTCTTGCTTTGAACTGTGCCAGAGCTCAGCCATAGCTCACCTAACCCTGGGCCTGGTTTGGGAGTCTGGGGTCCATTTCATTGTCACACCGAACTTGGAGACCAGTCCTGCCTGTCCTTAGCAAGTCCTCTTCCTTCTCCACTTCTCACTTTCTTCATCTAGAATGGACAGCCCTACATCCTCACCTAACGGTGTGAGAGAATGGGGTTAGTTGGGCAAGCGAATCACAGAGCCATGCCTGGCTCACTGCCGGGTGCAAGTCAGTCCCCCGCAGTAAGCACTGTGATTCAATGCACACATGGCCAGGCACTTGAGTGTGTATAGAGAATGCCCCTCTGGATGCTCTGGGCCAGCAGTCCCCTTGCACTCGTGGCTTGCACACCGACCCATCGCCTGGAAACTGCGTCCCGCTGGTCTCGCGCACAGCTGCACCCAACAGCCACTTCTTGCGTTGCTCTACTCTCCCCTTCATCGATGCATGACTCATGGCTTCATTCATGTCTCCATGTGTGCGTAGAAACCTAGGCAAGCAGCCATTCCTAGGGGCATTGCAGGACAACCTCATTGAGATGGACATTCTCAGCGCCTCCCGCCATGATGGGGCTTACAGTGACGGGTAGGTGACATCCCCACACTCTCCCTCTGTGTGCGTGTGTGCACTCCCCCTCCCTCCTGCACTTGCATGCGGACCTCGAGACCCTGTCCTGGGAGCTCCTGGGGGAGGCAATGCCACATTGCGTGCCCATCCCCAAGTCCACATCCAATTCACAGCAGTCGGTCGTCGGAATATCCCGCCCCCGGCATATTAACAGCTCCCTTGTTAATATGCGGTCCTCAGCATCTCATCGGCTGCCTCTGCCATTCTGAAAACCATCTCACCCGGCTGTGTTTCTGCAGCACAGGCCCAGTACTGTGGCATTCCAGCCTTGGGTGTGGACTCTGTGGCCTAAGCGTCTAGTACGGGGTGGGTTTACCCTATGGCTTTTGGGGGAGGGAAAACAGCTAGTGCACCCATTTCCCAGGCTCTGTGCACCTCCTCCATGGCCATGGCTCAGGCCACGCTGTAGGAGCCTTCCTCACACCTCTGGCCACAGTCATGTGCTCTGACAGTTTCTCACCGTCCTCAAGACTGCAGCAGGGTTGCCAGGTGCAGTGGCCCGTCTGTCCTCCCACACAGCAGTCACCTGGGGCCTGGTCCTGAGCAGAGTGCTGCCACCAACTGTGTAACAGCTGCAAGGGGACTGTGGGCCATGGCACAATTTAGTAGGGGCTTCTTGCCTTCAATCCCCCCCCCCCAAAAAAAAAAAACTCCTTTAGAAAGAGGACATGAAAAATTAAATACATTAAAAAGGATGTCCCATTCCTCAGTGAGGTACACCAGCAATATCAGTATTGGCAAGAGAAGAAAACAATCAGGCTATGTTATCTCTAGGGGAAAGCACAGGATTTTAGACATTTTGTAAGTTACAGTAGTAATTTTAGAGAACAGGGAGTTAATTCCCACAAGCAGCAGCATCCCAGCCCCATTCATCCCCAGGAGAAGGATCTTGCTGCCAGCCCCTGTCATGCTGGTAACACCTGCCACCCAGGCTCAGTGGGCTTTCCTGCGGGTAGGGCTTGTCCCTTCTATGTTCTGTGGAAACGTGTCTTCGTTCTCCCAGTCCTGTGCTCGGGTCCGTGATGCCCCCTTCTCGCCCTCCCGTCTTCTCTCTCCACGGTGGTCGTCACGATCTCCAAGCCCCTCTGCATGCTTCTTCTCCTGCCACCTCTGCCCTGCAGGCTGCCTGGTGCCCAGCCATGGCACCCCTGACGCCCATTGCTTCTCTCTTTTCACAGGCACTTCCTCTTCAAGCCCGGAGGCACCTCCCCGCTCTTCTGCACCACATCGCCGGGGTACCCGCTGACGTCCAGCACCGTGTACTCGCCCCCGCCCCGGCCGCTGCCCCGCAGCACCTTTGCCCGGCCAGCCTTCAACCTCAAGAAGCCCTCTAAGTACTGCAACTGGAAGTGCGCGGCCCTGAGCGCCATTGTCATCTCGGCCGCGCTGGTCATCCTGCTGGCCTACTTTGTGGGTAAGCACCCCCCAGCTCCCCTGGGCTCCCCTTTGGCCCAGATACCAGCATGGCAGTCAGAGCACTCGGGGTGAGCCAGGCTGCCCTGGAGTGTGAGTCAGGCTGCACCCTTGGACAGTCAGGGTCAGGTCTTTGAGGCCGTCCTCCCTCTTCTCTGCATGTAGCAGGAAGGAGGCCCTTAGATGATGTGGGTCCCTAGGTGAGCACTTACACAACTGGCCCTCGAGGTGGTGATAATGTCAGCACCTGGAGTCATAACCAGTGAGTGACAGGTCCGAGAGGTGGACATGGTAGGCCTCTTCCTCTCCAGTGGGTTACAGTGAGAAGCAGGAGGGAGGTGGAGCCTCTGGGGTTGGAGCGAAGCTGCTAGGAAAACAGATCTGCGAAACAGTCTGAGGACTTCATGGGAGCTGAGGTCCCACCACGCAGTCTTGTAATGTGTTTCTAACACAGGCTGGCCTCCTGCCTGGACCCCTCTCTCTGGTCTTCTCCCAGGAAAGGTATTAGTTTGAAGAGATCCTTGTGCACTATGTAGAGTCTGCTGTCTCCACACATCAGCCTATTGGCTGAGGCCTCCAAAGGGAGGTTGATTTAACCCTTGTTGTCCCTTCCAGCCTTCAGATTCTATAATGCTATGGTTGTACATAGGTCAGGCCAGCTGGAAAAGACCTCAAACCCATGCTGGAGAATTCTCAGACAATTCTGTAAGCAAAGGAGACTTTTCTGAATAAGCACAATAACAGAAATATTGGATTCTCAAAAAAGTCATGACGTATTTTCTATGCAAAAATATGTCATGACTTCTCTGATGACCTAAGAAAACTAATTGGCCAAGGCAAAGGGATTCAGAGTACCAGCCATTGTGTGAGAGAGCTTTGTAATGAGTAAAGCAACTGAGGATGACACGGGCCATCTGAGAGGCAGTCAGTGTTGTCACCAGGGTAATGACTGGGCATGGGGTGCTACCCATTCAGGATGTGTGGAGAAAGGGGTTCAAGCACAGATGGGGCTCAGGTGATGTGTGCTGTCATTTCCCCTCACTGGACTCTCCAATTTCATGAAAACAAATAATCAGGCAGATGACAGTCCTGCATACAGGTTATTTCCTTAAATCTCTCAAGCTATAGTAAACCTCCTCTAGTGTGACAGGTCTCTTCCCCTTGTGAATATTGACTTAGAGAGTTCTGAAGCTCCAAGGCCAAAATGGCATATGTGTTTCATCTCTTCTTCTGTCTGGTTGATTAGTTGCTGCTGTTCAGAAGGCTGTGTTGAGAAGGATCCTAAGGCTATATTCAGGCACAATGGAAGGAAGTCTCTGTGATTGATTAGTGATGTCTGCCATGGTTGCAGTAGTGAAGGATATTGATGACGTATCAAGTGTTTGCTGTCCCTGCCATGGGTCATTAAATAAAAAGAACAGCCAAATGAGAAGAGGTCAGGGTCCACCTGAGCTCTGTAAGAGTGGAATCATTGATATATATTTGGGTTCCAGGTAATGGTAGTGGGATTCCATAGACCATCACCTGTTATGACAGTCTCTTCCAGCACTGCCAATACTGTGTCCCCACCAACCACTGGCATAGTTCTTTTGACTTCTGATATTGGATTTTCTAAATAAGTGGACTTTAGGACAGGCAGTGTCACTGGTCAAGTGACACCTACATACATTGTTGTATTGATGTCTGTGGTTTATATCAGGCAGCCTTGCTATGGAAAAAGGAGTAAATCTTAATATGCTTAAACAAATTCTCTCCTGTTTTCCAACTCATTGACTTCCTCCTTTCCATTTAAGAAGAATACATGGTCATTCTTCCACTATCTAAAGATATAGGCTACAGTGGGAGTAATAAGCTCCATGTTGTAGGAAGGGAAACAGTTGCGCTTGATGGCCACTTAGCAAGAAAAAGATTCAAGTAGTGACTGGAAGGTTTTACTGGGTGACCTTTAATTTTCCTCCCAACATTAATATTCTCGGAACCTACGATTTTGTGGATTTTATTTTTCATTTAGCAAGTCATTTGGAATACCTTCCTTGAACTAGGCACTAGGCACTATGCTAAGTGTTGGGTTAATGACATACTCCCCCCCCCCCCCCCATGAGATGTTTACCACTTAGAAGAGGGAATAGGCACATAAACAGGTGAATCTGAAACAGTGACTCACTTATGAGGCAGTTCCAGGCATGTGGGACTATCCAACCCCAGATAATAGGGCTAGGGATAGCTTCCTGAAAAGGTAATGTTGAGCTTACTCTGAAAGTAGTAGAGGTCAGCCAGAATTGGTCCTATGGGAGAAAGGCTGATGTGGCAGGGAAAAAGTGTTCTGTCCTGGAAGTATCTTAGGAGTGTGAGGTGCATCAATAGTGCTAACATAGGAGTGCTTCATCAGATTATGAAGATCATTTGGGAGGCCAAGTTAAGGACCCGATTGGATGGGCAATTGGGAAGCCCTTGAGGGATTTTAAGCAGTGGTGGGCCATAGTCAGATTATAATAAAGTAAAGGATGGGGAAGGAAGGAGTAGAAGGCAGGCCTGGTGGAAAACTCTCACAGTAGCCTAGTCAGGAAAAGCTGAAGCCTTCAACTGGGACAGTGACAGTGGAGAGGGAGACGAGCTAGGTCTCAGGTCAGTTCAGGAGACTTTGTCTCTCAAGTGAAGAGTCATCGGTCACTTCATTGATAGTGTGTCTTGCCAAGAATAAATGCATCTTCTGATAAACTTATATCTGTGTGGAAACATTAAGACTGGACTCAGGAGTTCACTTCCAAGGACCAGGTCAGAGAGGGAAGCCTGAGGCATTCCCTCTGTTACCTAAAGACTCAGCTAGGTGCTAGAGAAGAGCTTAGAGCCAGCTTTGGACAGCCCCAGATTCTGTTCCTGCCCCACCCCCAACAACTATCTGCCCTTGGGCTGCTTGCTTTTCTTCCTGAGTTCTAATTTCCTCCTCTAGGAAAGGGGCATCACCCTCTGCCTCAAAGGGGTGTTTTTGGGGTTGATGCGAGTGGATGCAGGTGAGTGCCTTGCAGATGTGAGGACTTCCTTGTCCGTCTCCAAAGGCTAGGGGTGGGGGCAACCTCGTCATTGCTTGGTCTCCAGCTGCTGAGGGCAAAGGACGAGCATCTTGTTGCTTGGCTGTAATCACAGGCTGTGTGACTAACTCGTAAGGAACTATCAATTATTAAAAATCAAATTAATTGTCTCAGTTGAACACAAATAGCCCTAACAGACTCTTTTGCAGCAGACCAACCAATCTAATCAACAGGCAAAAGCACAGATATTTAATTAGATTTTTGATGAAAAATTGTGTTTAATTTCGAGTATAATCAATTATTAATTACTGTAATGAGTGAGTCTGACTGGGTTTACTAATTAACTCATTTAAAAATTATGAATAACCTTTTCATTTGTAATTATTTTTTACATCCTATCAAGTTTCAGATAAGAATCGTATCTCCTCGCCAACAGAGAGGGAGACCAAAACAGGGCAGAAAAGAATTTTTCTCTTGCTAGTATTGGGTCATCAGAAAAGTCATGACACATCTTTGCATAGAAAAACACAGAAAAAATACCTCATGACTTTTCTAACAACCAAATATTTGCAAAGGCCTGCCATAGTTGAATGGTAATCCTGACAGATCCATTCAGTGTTAAGTTTCTTCATTGGAATATATCTTAAGAATCAAGCAACCAGTGACCTTGCAGTTGTAACTGGTGTTCTCATGGGAAGACAGAAAAGTTGAGTCGGCACTTACCACCCACAAAGCCAGCATAGCCTAGGGCTTTGTCTCAGGCCACCTCCTCCTCTCATGGGGTATTACCTGGCTGCTCAGGCCTGGTATGAGAATCCCTTCATACAGCTATGGGATCTCTCTCTCTCTCTCTCTCTCTCTCTCTCTCTTTCTCTCTCTCTCTATTTCATTATCTCTAGTTTATTTCTTTCATGAAAGACAGGCATCCTTGAGAGAGTCTTCATATCAAGATCTTTCCTCCAGCCCTGTAGCCAGTTAGCATCATGGGTGTACCTGGTGTGTTCAGGTAAGCCCAGGAACTGAACCCAGAGCCTTCCCATATGGCTTCCAGCATCACATAGCAGCCCCTATTTCCTGTAGGATCACTTTAGAGGGAAAACATGTCCTTTTGTCTCCAAAGGACACCCATTCAGTAAGGCAGCCATTGAAGATGTGTTTGCGTTGTGTATTCACTGATTCTCCCTATTAAGGTTTAAGGTCCTTGTCAGTCTTCATTTGAAATCTCTGACTTTTTTTTTCTCCTCTGAAGTCAAGTGTTTGCAGAACAGTGGGGGGAGAGTGATATTTTAAAAAAAGCAAGTCAAACCATGAGGCTTGTACAACCAAGACAACAGTGCTTCATTTTATAGCATTTCATTGTTTTTCAGACATTTTCACCAGAAATGATATGGTGTAGAGTGGTAAAGTGAGCTTTGGTCACCGCTAGTCATGGATAAGAAAGAAGAGCAGTTAGCTCTGGCTGCGTGCAGCCCACATGGCCCTTCTGTGGCTTCTTTTCTCATTGAGAAATTAGCACACCTGACTGACTGTCATTCCCATTCTGCATATTAGGACACTGAGACACGCGGTGAACTTAAGTCACTTACCCACTGTCAAATGTGCATAATGGGACTGTAGTTCACCCAGCACCAGGCACTCAGGTTCTGGAACGGATGCTTTATGAAATTGTTTACTCTTTTGAGCCCAGTCTTAACTCTTATACTGTAACTTTCCCATTTTAGTATTTGGGTTTTGTTTTTGGTTTTGTTTTTTTTGAAGGTTTTTTTTACTGTTTTTGATTTTTTTTTTTTTTTTTTTTTTGGAGAGGTTTTCGCTATAGGGCGCGTGCGCTCGCCAGACAGAGAGAGACAGAGAGACAGAAAGCGAGAAATCACCCCCCAGGGAGGGATGGTCACGCCGCAATCCCTTCTCCTCCATTCTCCTCTCAGGATCTTGGGCACGCACACACACGCGCACGGCATGAGTTTTAAGCCACCGGGTCCGGGACGCGAACCGCAGTCGACTACGTGGGAGTCCAGCGACATAGCCATTACACTAACTGCAGGTTCCCATGTTTTTGAATTTTTACTACATGGCTAGCCTAGGGCCAAACCCAGTATGCCTGTCATCTCTCTGGACCCTCCTAATAACTCTGCGGGATATGTATTCTTTGCTGTATTTTCTAGATGGGGAAACTAAAACCCAGAGAAATGAGCAACTTGCCAGGGTCACATGACCAGTAAATGACATGGCATAGCAGAAACTCAGCCAACACTCACAGTTCCGAAGACCTGCCTTTTACAACACTGTGGTCCTGAGCTTGAAGAGTTGGTATGAAATCAAAAGATCCACCTTCAGGCCCTGGCTCTATCACTTGGTACCTGTGTAAACCTGGGCAAGTTGCTTGGCCTCTCTGAACCAGTGTCTGCTTTCTTTATCATTCCTGTAATAGGTGTGGCCAGAATGATTAGCCTTATTTTACAGGAGCAGAAATTAAAAATAGCAATGGTAGTTAAGCGTGTGGCTCTGAAATTAGGCTGCCTCCTTTCACAGCTCAGCTGTGTTGCTTCTAAGCTTTGTGACAGCGAGTTTACATAATCACTGCCAGCCTCAGTTTCCCTAACTGTAAAATGAAGGTAATCACAGCGGTTACTTTACAAGGTTGTCATGAAATTCAAGTAAGATAATTTGCATAAGATACCTAGTTTGGCACAATTAGGACTCAATAATAAGTTAGATACAATTATCATTAATAATTTTGTTTGTGCTATCTGGATCACGTGTAAAAAGTATGAGTAATTCCTGAGTGAGAACGTGGCCCAGGCCTGTCTCTCTGCAGCGTGCAGGGCTCAGGGCCTCCCCAGCCTGTGTTAGTCGCCAGGGCAGCTGACAAAACCAGAGGGACCTGGCGGAAGACATTTGTGGGATGTCTTACCATTCCAGGGAAGCGACCACAAAGAAGAATCATCACCCAAAAGCACCTCCATCATTTCTTTAAGACAAAGGTTGATTATTGCTTCACTGCCAGTTGTCTCTATGCAGATAAAGCTAACAGCCTCCCTTGCATTCTGAACATTTATGAACACAGACAACACAGACACCCAAGTGATGTGAAAGAGCTGTGGATTAATGTCTTGATGACTCTTTGAGCACCTGAATTGCCAGCTAGGCCTTCAGAATAGGAGACCAAAAAACCTAGGTAGCAACATGAAAACCAGGGACGACTTTACACCCCATTGATGTTTCGGAGAAGACCTGAGAGGATCCTGGGCACCGTCTCTTCCAGCACAGAACTCAGGGCTACTCTACAGGGTAGGGATGTCGTGGACTGTGATTTCTAAGGCTTCGGGGAGGAAGAAAGGACCCAGGAGTCTGGCGGACTTGGTGGACGCTGCAGCTGTGCTATTGTTCAACTCTGTAACCTATTGAGCCTTGGCCTCCTTTCTGCAAAATGGGAAGAAGAACAGTACCACCTCGTTGTGTTGCTTTTGCTCAGGTCAAGTGGGATGATGTGAGAAAAACACAGGGCATTGTGAAGAAGGAAATGTCCCTTGCTGCTAGTGTGGCGAGTTTGTTGTTACTCCATTTTGGACCTCAGTTATCTCGGCCCAGAATGTAGTGGGAGTGGAGATCCTGTTGAAATTGCACCAGGTCATGAGGAGTGGACTCTCAGGCAGCGGGCTGCAGCAGCCTCTGGGTAACTACAGTGGAACATTCCAACATGCTCAGTAGCGATGGGAGATGCTTTTTAATTAGGTTGCATTTTCACCTCCACCAGAAGCTGATTGCAGATAAAAAAAATATATAAAAAAATCAGAGCCCTTGCTTGAAGTGGTGATAATTTAATTTGTAAGTGAGAATGTTGCTGAGCTTAATGTCTGCTCTTCAAAAGGTGGCTATTAGAGAGCTTGGCTTGGGAGAATATTATTGCAGTTCTTGGTCTGGAAGAGCCTGGGTCACCTCTTTCTTGAGGCTAGTTTGGAACACGGGTGGAAGTGAATGTGGGCGTCAAGTGTGATTTCTATGGAGCTGTGCAGGCTTTTGCAAGATTGCTGACATTTTACCTCGCAAACTGGACTTCAGTATGGCAACAATCCAGTGAGAAGGGATATTGGGCTTCCCTTCCCTTTAGGGGTGCTGTTGTTCACTCCCCCCTCTCCTAACATCTTACTCTTGGCAGCATACTCAGTCCCTAGCACAGAGCCTGGGTCAAAGTAGTGCGCTTAGTAAGACTCAGTGGAATAAAGACTGTGCATGATGGTAAATCTGCCAAGAGTAGTAGTCTAGGCAGAAGAATGGAACAGGCCAAAGTATGTGGCAGAAACATGCACCTGATGTCCTGGGCTCAGGTATAAGGGAAATGGGCATGAGATGAATAGAGAAAGAATTTGAAGTAGAGGCCAGAGTGATTGAACCCCCTTTCCTTCCTCTCATTACTTCTGTCCAGTTCAGCTCATGTCATATCAGATCTCAGATGCCTTTTCACAGGCCCACCCGCACGGTGGGCATGGGTGTTCCTGCGCCATAAGTTCATTTCCTCCTGTTGTCTTTGACTTTACACCATGCCTTTCAGATAGAGCTATAGATTTAGCTGTATAGTCCAGAGAATGGGAAACAGGGATGCTCCAGTGTGGTCTTTTAGAAGGAAGAAAAAATGATAAAGGAACAGGACCTTGTAGTCACGCCTTTCTTGCCAAGACTGATTTCTCCATGCTGCTCTGTGGGAATTGCTAATAGCAAGACACAGATATGACTCTCTCTTTTTTTTTGTGTGTGTGTGTGGGGGGGTGTTTGCTATAGGGCACATGCGCTTGCCAGAAAGACAGACAGACAGACAGACAGAAAGTGAGAAATCACCCCCCGAGGGAGGATGGCCATGCCGCAATCCCTTTTCTTCCATTCTCCTCTTGGGATCCTGGGCACGCACGCACACGCACCCTGCATGAGTTTAAGTCACTGGGCCCAGGACTCAAACCACAGTCGACTATATGGGAGTCCAGTGACATAGCCATTACTCCAACTGCTCATCCCACATATGACTATAACAGACCCCAGACAAGTATCTTCCAGCCCTGCAAAAGGAAGACGTAGGAGAGCAGGATGTTTCTTATAGTTGTGTGAAAGGTTGGGGGTGGAGCAGGGGCAGATTTGCACTAAGGGACTGCAGGTCACTGTGCCAAGTCTCCTGGGCAAAAACGACAGAAAGACCAAAGTTGGCTCTGTGGAAGAAGGCATTTCTAGCTGGGGAACTGCCCATATGAAGAGGGCTGTGTTGGGGAGACTCTGTCTGGAATGGGAGGACCAGAATTAAGTCCCCAGGTAGACCAGTCGTCCAGTCTATATCATCCTCCTGCCATTACTAGTTGTCCGACTTGGGCTAGGATTTATCCTCCTTAACCTGCAGTTTCCTCATCTGTAAAACAGAAATCAAAGCAAACACACATGAGCAAAAGACTGGCTGAAATTACTGTCCTTCAGTATCTTTCAGCTCAGCATGAGAGAAAAATGTCCAGTGTGCAGAGCTGCCCCATGATGAAAGAGTTTAGTAGTGATCTTTCTGATAGTGGAAGTATTCAGATAGTAGGTTGTTAGATTAATTTGTTGTGTAGTTGATTATCTATTTGTTTTTAGTTTGAGAACGATTTAATAAAGAGGATAATTATGAAAGAACAGAATGTCAAGAAAAGGGCAGAATGTCAAGAAATAGTATTTTCCAAGGCTAATGACAACAGAACATTGGTATTGTCCCTGGGCATGAAGGCGCAGAACCTGGAGAAGGCAGCCAGCCATGGGAGAGGTTGCCGGGCAGTGTCTGTGGTCCTCAGTAGGGGATGGAGGAGAGGGGGCGAGAACAGATACTGCCCGCTCCTTCCCACCTTGCAGCTGCCTGTCATTGGTAGAACCCACAGAAGCCAAGGCCCAGGGGACCACATGATCCAGGCTGTGTGGGTGATCCTCCCAGTGCACAGAGCATGTGGAAAAGGAAAGAGTGAATCTGACACCCATCTCCCACTTTCCACACGTCCTTTCCCCAGCAGTGCACAGGCTCAGACTGTACTCCTTGGGCCCTGGGAGACCCAAACCACTGCTCAGGCATGACTGGCTTGCCTTTCCACTCACTTGGCCATCAGGCCCAGACCGTATTCTCTGTGTCAGATTTATGGAGATGTAACTTACATACAGGAAACAGACGCCAGGGTATACCTTTAGGAGTAGCTTCCAGTGAATTCTGACAAACAGGCCACATTGCCCGACCCCACCGCAGTCGAATCACAGAATGGTTCCGTCACCCCGAAACCTTCTACGTGTACTTATATAGTCAGGCCCCTCTGCTCATTCTCAGCTTCTGGCAGCCCCTCACTTATTCTTATCTCTGTAGGTTCAGGCCCTGTTTGGGGAAAGTGTAGTAAAGAAGTGACTCATTTACTGGACTCAAAATCAGGTACAGTAATCCCTGCTTCCCTGCTGGTATGTTTCTAGACACATGCACACAAACACATGCCCACAGTAGAGAGTACTGAACCGTCTGTGTGCCGGTCTTTCTTACGCATACATACCTTCCATAAGGTTAAGTTTATACATTAAGCACAGTAAGGGATTAATTACGACAACTAGCAATAAAAGCCACGTGAACATGCTCGCTCTCGCTCTCACGCTCTCTCTGTCCCATCATATTATACTCATCTCTTTTGGCATCACAGTGGACTGTGAGTGGCAGAAACCATGGAAAGTGAAACTATGGATAAGGGGTGACTACCGCATTCCCTAAAATAGCCTTCAAATTCTAAAACATTTAAGTGTTTTCAGAAAAATGTCACATCATAGTCCAGAATTCAAGATGGAGTAGGCAACAGCAATGTCCGGGGGGCTTTGTGGGGTGCCCTTGGCCTCCGTGAAAGATGGCAGCCAGAGCCTCAGGGCGGTCAGTGCAGAGGCACAGGTCTATGTTCTGCTTCCTCATAGACATTTTTTTTTTTGAGAGTTTTTTGCTATAGGGCACATGCATTTGCCAGACACAGAGACAGAAAGCGAGAAATCACTCGCCAGGGAGGATGGCCACACCATAGTCCCTTCTCCTTCATTCTCCTCTCGGAGTCTTGGGCACACACATGCTCACACACATGCCCAGCATGAGTTTTATGCTGAAGGGTCTGGGATTCAAACCACGGTCGCCTACATGGGAGTCCAGTGGCATAACTATTGTGCCATCTGCTGGTCCTATCGTAGACCATTTTTTCAGGCCAGCATTTTCAGTTACTAATACTGCCCTCACTTGTGTCATGTTGAATAGCGCTGTCGTATTTGTACCATCACCGTGTCGTTATGTCCCTGCTGTTCCATGTGCTGTTATAAACAGCACTTGTGTGAGTACCTCTGTGCCTCTGCTGTTTCCTTCTTTCAGTGATTGTGGGGGGTGTGTTCCCCAGAGCAGGGGTCCTGGTCACAAGGTGAGAACAGTTTAAAGCTCTTGTTACTCACTGCTAGAGCCTCTGGAAGGACAGGAGAGACTTTCATGGCCCCTAGCCAGGTATACAGTTACCCTGTAGTCCTGCCAAGTGTAGACTTCTTGCCTCATCTTGGGTTAACTAGCTTAATGAACAGGGGTAGGGGAGACACAGAAGTGGCTCTGAGATCCAAAGGAGCTAAGAGATCTTCATCCTGGAGACACCCACCTGCCACACCTCTCCTCCCAATCTGTTCTTTTTCAGAAGCTTACCTTATGGGCCAGCAGGTGACATCGTGGTTAAGGAATAAGACCATGTGGCCAGCCATGGTTCTAGTCACAGGCTCAGCAGCTTTAAACACACTGGGCACATGTGCATGCATACCCAAAATCCTAGGAGAATGGAGGAGAAGAGATTGTGGCATGTCCATCCCCCCCCTGGGGGAGAGGATTCTTGCTTTCTGTCTCTTTGTCTGTCTCTGTTTCTCTGACAAGTGTATGTGTCCTATAGCAAAAGTCTCTTCACAAAGGGAAAAAAAAAAAAGCTTACCTTAAATATCACTTATTCAGGGAAGCCCCTTAGACCTCCTCACGTGAAGTTATCAGACTTCTGATGGTCATGGACCTCTCCACACTCACAGCTGAAGGACCGTGACATTGATGGTTTAGTGTCCGTCTCCACCATTGGTTTGCAAGTGCCATAAAGGCAAAGCTTGCTTCCATCTTAGATGGTGTCGTGGTCACGGCTGCTCATGCCAAGGTCTGGCATGACACAGCATGTGTTCAGCCAGAGTTTGTTGAAAGAGAGAAAGGAGCAGAGGATGTTGGGACCAAGAACTAACAACTTAGGGGAAGAAGGACACAGAAAGAGAAAAGAAGCAGCTCCTTGTAAGGGAGATGAAAGATGGAAAGTCTAGCTAATGGGAGGGTGAAAAATGGCGCCTGGACACTAAGGGGAAGCAGAGCTGAAGAGACAGCTGGAGGCAGCTGCTGAGATGATGTCAGCCTGGGGACAGACCTGGTGTGAGCCTGTCTGCTCGTCACTGCTGTGTGGCTCTGTTCTGGGGAAGCTCCAAACCGAGAGGTCTTGCCAGTAATGTTTGCTGATCCAAAGAACACATCAGAAGTCCAGCAGAAGACAGGAGCTTACTTGCATCAGGGAAATACCATTCTGCTGATGGCCAGGTGGAGAACAGTCCATGCTGCCTCAAGCAGAGGCTTAGGTTGTTTTTTCATTCAAAAAAAGCATTCATAAATCATTTAAAGATCAATGCAGAATCCTTATCACTAAAATAGGGGTCTGGTTTTTACATACATTGCTTGAAGGTTACAGTAAAAGATTAGCTTAGTGGTGAACAGAATCAGTGAAGTACGTTTCGGGTTTAGTGCCCCTAATCTAGCGAAGTTAATGTGGGAGGAGTGCACATAGCTCTGGGATGACCCCGGCTGTAGGCCAATTCCATGAGAAGAAGGTCATGGTCACCAGATGTTCAGAAGACCCAGCTGAACCAGCAGCTGGGCCTCAGGGAGATGGCGAAGAAGAAGAAGGGAGGCGAGCTCAGCGCAGGCAGCCTACCTCGGCCCTAAGCAGGAGGAATTCTATGTGACTGAATGCAGCTAACAGGCCGTCATGGGGATGAAATGCTGACCAGGCACTTGTTCGTACTGGTAAGAGCTGCCAGTGAGTGGGATCTGTCTTCCCTTTCCCCTTGTAAACAAGAAAAGCTGAATTTGAGGGCCAAGCCATTCCTGAGGTTGGAAATGTCTTAGAAAATAAAGAATCCAAGTTTAATCGTTTATTTGTCATTTTACAATAATGCCAGCAGCAGCAGAAGCAACACACTTTTTCAGGGCCTGTGAGCCTCCTGCAAGGGGGCACTTTCAAAGTCTCCAAGGAGACAGCGCAGGAAGGAGCCCCCCTCCCCATGCATGCAGGTGCACCTCTGCAGCTCCACCCAGGAAGCACGAAAAGGTATGACAGAATTATAGCATCCTTGGAAAGGATTTTTTTCCCAAGTCTTATTTTTATTCCAGGCTAATTACTCTGAATAAAGATGTTCTTCAATTTATGATAGTGTTAAATCTCAGTATCCCCATTGTAAGCTGAATATACCATGGGCCAGAGTGCATGTAATCCACCTGACCTGTCAAACGTCACAGCTCAGCCTAGCCTACCTTCCCTGTGTGTTCAGAACACTTTCATTAGCTTCCAGTCAGGCAAGATCTCTAGCACACAGCCTGTTTTATAATGAAGTATTGAACAGCGCTTGTACTTGACTGAATACTGTCCTGAAAGTGACCAACAGAATGGTCGATAGGTGCCCAAAGTGCAGCTTCTACTGAACATGTATGGCTCTTGCCCCATCGTTAAGTCAAAGAACCCTAAGTCCGTAAGTCAGGGACTATCTATAGCATGCTTTAACTGCGCCGAAGTGCAGAGAGAACACAAGAACAGTCTTTCTATTCTCTGGTTTGCCATTACAGTTGCCTATCTTAGCACTGTGCATGGGCTGGGATGGAGCAAAAGACCATGCTCAGCCTCTCTTTTTTTTTGTGGGGAGAGGAAGATGGATGGAAGAGGGTTGGGAGCAGCAAGAGCAGAGACAGCTGTAAGAGACACTTTGTTGGGACCAGCAGATGGTGTAATGGTTATGTTGCTGGACTCCCATGTAATCAACCCCAGTTCGAGTCCCAGACCTGGTGGCTTAAAGCTCACAACAGGTGTATGTGTAGGCGTCCCCAAAATCCCAAGAGGAGAATGGAGAAGGGATTGCAGCGTAGCCATCCCCCTTGCAGGGAGGGTGATTACTCTCTTTCTGTCTCTCTGTCTCTCTGTCTCTCTAGTGAGTGCATGCACACCATAGCTAAAATCTCTCTAAAACAACAACCACAAAAAGACGCTCTTTCTTTTTCTCAGACTCTCCTGCTAGCAATAAGTAACAAAACCATAACTAGAGAGTCTCATCCTTCTCTATACAGTAATACAGTCAAGTGGAAAGAGCACAGGTTCAGGGCCACTCGAGCCCTGCACTCCAGCCTCATTTCCACAAGGTTTGGTAATCTCCCTGCATCTCTGGTTCCTCACTGGTAAATCGTCACCTAGTATCTAAGTGGTGCTTTGAGTGTAAACCAAGAGGGTGTCTACAGGGTCTAGTCCAGTGGGTGGCCCAAGGTGAGCATTGAGTGAAGGCAGTTCTTCCCCTCTCAGGCAGCGGATCCCCCAGAGCTGTTAAACCCACTCAGGTTTGGCAGTCAAGGGCCATCCCTGGATGCAGGGATTTTAGGGAATCTGGGATTAAGAAGAGAGAGATTCCTAACTCAGGTTTGAAATGGTAGGGAGTGCTCACTGAGCCTGTTGGCTAGATCGTGTCCCAGGCTGTGGGCACAGACAGCCAGGTAGGGAGCTTCGTTGCCTTTGGGTCATCTGTTTTCTGGAGAGCCAGATGTGTGAGGGGCTGTCGAAAGTGCCAGCCAGGTGGTCAGAGCGTGTTCCTAGAGTTTGCTCCTTATTCCTGTGGGAAACCAAGAGAGCAATTCATTCTAACCAGGAAGATCAGCTGCAGTTTCCTCAAGGCACTGAGCTTGGGAATCAAGTAAGAAAGAGACAGAAGAAACAAAACATCCTGAACAAAGTCAGAAGACCTTGGATTGGAATGCGGGCTACTTGAGGCCCCCTGTCAGACAGGGTGCATTAAAGTATCCATTTGTGCACTTTCACTACCTGTGGGCCTCAGTCGGCCTTTTACTGAAGACTTCTGAGTCCCAAAGATCTCAGTGGCTGCCGGGGCCACTGGCTGCTTCCTCAGAAGAGGGGTCCCATTGGGCACATATGTAATAACACCTGCTCTGTAAGGCCATCTGACCGCGGACACTCTCCAGCCGTCTGTGTACCATACAGAGCGATGACTGCAGCTCCCTGACAGCCCCAGATGTGGGGACAGAGGGCACAGCAGGTACATGACTGGTTTGGCTGGAAAGGCTGAGAAGTAGTCAAACTGGACCTAGAAACCTGATTTTCTGCCCCCGAATCCTGTACTGACCATGCTGCCTCTGGAAACCCTCCTTAATGTCTCTATACCTCATAACTGAGGCTCAGAGAAAACAAGGGGGGCTTGGCCATCCTCTCTGGAGTATTCTTCTGACCCTGCTCTCAGCCAGCCCCCAGCAAGGCCTAATGATGTGACAGAGAGGGCAGCTCACACGAGGGGAGAGTTGCCCATGCGCACAGTGGGCGCTGTTCTGAGGGCATTTATCTCCTCCAGTAATCTTCTTAACCGTCTCACTTATCCGGTAAATGTTCGTCAAGCACCAACCATGTGCTAGGTCGTGCTACTTCTGTCTGCATTTTCATGGAGATAACTGAGGCCTAAGAAGGTTCAGTTATTTGTTAACCTTCTAGTGGGGGTGACTGCCGAGGTTCACCCTGGAGCTGGTTCGCTTCTCACTGTGCTCTACTCTTCCCATAGAGGGAGGGAGGGAGGCCTGGAGTGGGTCACTCCATCTGAACTGCTGAGAGGGTGCAGGGAGCTCCTTGCTGAAGACAGAAATGAAAGTGTTTCATATAGAAGAGAAGCTAACACCTGCTACCCCATGCCACACACTGTCCCCACACGGCCACATACCTGTGCACTGAATGGGGTTGGTGTCGGCACCCAAAGTGCTTCAGGACTGGGGCAAACAGGCAGCCAGGGTGATGCGGGAGGACCATGGCCCACTGAGCACCAGCGCTCCATGGGGTCTGATGCTGCCATTTTCAGGTTTCGTCCACGTGGGTGGATTGTCTGCAGTGGGATGTTTCACTCTGGAGAAAGCTCTTCCTGCTGGTATGTGGCTGGCAGCCAGACGTGTGCCCTAGAGGCTAGTGTGAGATTCGGTTCACAGCCTCCAGTGGGCCAAGGGTAGAAATGCCATAACCATCAATTGCACTGTGAGCTCCATTTTATCACATTGCCCCACATTTGACCACACAGGCCAGCTGTAGTATTCCACAGCGAGACATCCTCCTCGGGCTCCTGCATGTCTCAGTCTGTACATGTCTCTGAGCACGTGAACACACAGGTTTCCACCCAACTGCATGCAGAAAGGGTGCGGGGAGATGGCGCAGGAGGGTAGCAGAGCTTTAAGTGAGGATTTTAGAATTCGAGGCCACGGGACCAGCAGTTAGCGTAACAGCTATGTCGCTGGACTCCCACGTAGTCGACCGTGGTTCGAGTCCCAGACCCAGTGGCTTTAACTCACGCCGGGCGCGTGTGCGTGCGTGCCCAAGATCCCGAGAGGAGAATGGAGGAGAAGGGATTGCGGCGTGGCCATCCCCCCTGGAGGGTGATTTCCCGCTTTCTATCTCTCTGTCTCTGTCTGTCTGGCGAGCGCACATGCCCTATAGCAAAAGAAACTCTCAAAAAAAAAGTTAATTAATTAATTAATTTTTTTTAAAAAGTAGAATTCGAGGCCTTTCTCTATTCCTAGGCACTGGGAACTCTTCTTTTCCAACTTGTTATTTATGTCTCCAAACTTTCCTATAATACATTCAGTCTATTAAATAGTGCTTACGTACACCCAATCATGTAGCTCTGAGACGAAGCAGTAGTCTCACTTACAAATGTTTGCACTCGTCTGTGTATTGAGCACAGAGTGTTTTAAACTAGAACCTTTGAGTGTTCTTTCTTTCCTTCATTAACATTGAAGCAGTGTAGTAAGAATGCCTTATAGTTTCACTACGCTGAATAATCTATAAAGAACCTTTGTTAAATGTAATCTTTACAAAAACTCGGGAGACAGTTCCATATTATTTTCATTTGCACTGATGAAAAAACTGAGGGTCACTGTGGTTAAGTGACTGTTACGTCACTGGGAGGCTAGGTTTTTCTTTGTAGATTTGTCTCCTCCACGGCATGCAAGGTCTGGTGAAGAAACTAAGAAGGGATGAGGTGGAGCAGGAGTCACTTTTGCTAGGAGGTGCTGGAGATCCTCACAGAACAGGTGACTTTGAAGTAGATCTTACAGCATGGGAGGATTTTTTTTTTTTTTTTAATAGAGAAAGTGGCAGCCCTTCTAGCCAGAGGACACTGTAAGAGCTTGAGTTTGGAGGCTTAGAGGGGAAGGTGTGTTCAAGGGATGGAGAAATCTCATGTAAATCTCCTAAGCAGAGAGAATAGTGCAGACCACATGGTACTGTAGTTGGGAAGCATTTTGAATGATCTTTTTAAATGGCTTCTGTCCTAAAGAGAGATTACCTCTAGTGTCTTTTCTCAGGGACATAGTGCCAACAACATTTGAGCAGTAAGGCAGGCCCAAGTGATAACAAGGTCACCACTTCCCCCCCATTTTGTCATTTCCACAATGTACGCCTAAGCAGAAAAGCATTGTGGTATTGCAGTTACAGACAGGCTCAGGCCCACCTGAATTTGCCTCAGGTCTGGATTTAGTCTTTACTTCTTAGGAACTTGGAAAATTTGCTGAACCTCTTTGAGCCTGTTTCCTCATCTGGCCAATGGGGGTAATATTAATCCCTACCTTACCCATCCTGACGTAGATGCAGCAATACTGTTTATAAACATCCAGCATTGTTTGGTTCAGGGAGGGTCCAATTAATGACAGCGACTCCTAACCTCATTATCGCCGTTTCGTCATCACCACCGTTTTGTCGCCATCACCATCATCGTCATCTTGATGCCTGAATTCCCTGCTGCCTTAACTTCCTGATCAAAAGTCTGAGCCATACCAGGGGTCTGCATACAATCAAAGACGGAAAAAGAAAAGGCGCTCACATTGATTTTGAGTGCTGGCTCTGTGCACAGACAAGGGGAGAGAGACAGGGAAATGTGAGACAGTCCCAGAGGACTGAGAAATGCCCTGGGAGCAGGAACTTGGGGACCTAAGGGGAGAAAAGGAGGGGCGTCACACACTGTTCTGTGAGGTTTTAAAGTGCTCTTTCAAAACGCTTCTCATTAGAAAGAAATATTATCCCAAGTTGCAAATCTGGGTGGCAGGCTCCACATTAAGCTGTCTACCCTCGTTCCTGTTGCTGAAGTGAACGTTCCAGAGGGAAAAGGCCAATCCTAATAATATATACACAAATTAAAACTCCATTTGAGGTACAGTGGGGACCGCCTCCTAATTGACTTTGATCACGGGCAGAGAAATCAGTTACATGGTTGGTGTGCTGAAAGAAACCAGGAGATGGTTGCCCAGGACTGGTGTGTTTTCTCATAACTATGGAAATGGAGCATAGCAACAGGCATGTGTAAGTGCCCAAGCACTGACCACGCCACATCGTCCTCTGCCTGGGCCGGTCAATAGTACAGGTGAAGGAGGGGATGGGGCGTCCTCATACGGAGAGGCTGGTGCTCTGCTGGGAGGGGACACCTTTATGCAGAGATGCCTCTGAGCCTGGTGACCAGTGTTGACACTGGGCCGCAAGTGTGATAGAGGAGGAATCTAACCGCTCTGCAGCGTTATGACAGCATCCCTCCTCTTGCCCTCAGCGCGTGATGGACGTCCCGCCCCGCCCCCCAGACCTGGTGTCGCTGTGTTGTGCTGCCCTAATGGAGTTCGGGGGCCAGGAGCCCACTCTGGGATTTCTTTGATCCCTGGATCCTTAGTGAGGCCTTGAGTGTGAAGGCCGATGTAAGCCAGGACTAGGTGCGCACAGCGCCTCTGAGAGTCAGCTCCCTGAGCAATGGCTCTGTCGACGGTGATTTCGGAATGTGCACATTTGCCCTGATCGGACTCCAGGAAGCCTGCCCTGTGCTTGCCTGCTGACGGCACGAGGACAGCTTAGGGTTTGGAGCCACCAGGCCCTGGTTTGGGGTCTTTGTACTGCTGTGACAGATGGTACAATCACAAGCCATTCTGAAGCCTTGGTTTTCTATAAATATGAAATTAGATTGATAGTATCTACTTTGTAGCTCGGTTTTGAAGCATCTCATCTATCGGTTGGACACCAGACGTATCTATAAAGTATTTTGAGTTCAAGTGACATGATGAGCGTGAATCTTCCAGCATAATGTCACACCCAGGGCAAGAGTTTAGTAAGTGGGAGCCCCCCCCCCCCTTTTTTTAAGGTTTTTGAGTTCGTGTGTTCACTGGAGAAGAACAGAGAGAAGGAAAGTGAGAAATCACCCCCAGGGGAGATAGCCATGCCACAGTCTCTTCTCTTTCAGTCTCCTCCTGGGATTTTGGGCATGAACACACACATGTACCCAGCATGATTTTCAAGCCTCCAGGTCCAGGACACACAGACACTTCTTCCCATCTCCATAACAACCCTTGGGACTAGGGACGATGATCATTGCCATTTTATGGATGAGGAAATGGAGGCTCGAAACAGTGAAATTAGTCAGGTAATAATAAACCACAGAGCTGGAGAATGAAGGCCATCTGGCGGCCGCAGACATCACGGCCATACCTCGCCACTATCCTCTTGACTACATCGGCACGACGTTGGGAAATGGGAGCGGGGTTAGTCCAGAGGATGGTGGAGGTGGCCAGCCCCTCAGTTAGTTACACAGACAGGTCTCTGTAGCCTGCCGGAGAATAGCGCACTTTGCTCTATTCCATGCAAGTTAATTTCAGCCCTGGCTTCCCTGCATCTTGCCTTGTCACCAGTTTTCAGTGCCCTCCAGTTAAGTGTCTCCGCCATAGTGATGGTGGGGCCTCTTGTTCCCTCTTCTATGGCTGGCGGCGCTGGGTCCTCTGGCTGGAAACCAACCCCACCTTTATTTACAGAAATACTGAGCGAGCCAGCTACCTGTGAATCGCTGCTTCACGGCCTCCTTCCCCACACATTGCAAGGTGCAGAAAAATGATGAACTGTGCCGGGGTCCTTTCTACAGAAAACACTTTACTTGGGATTGAAAGACAGTAGTTCTGATTGTTGCCGTCAAGTTTATCCAGCGATAGGAGGAAAAGCAATAAATTTACTTGATTTAAAATTAGCCCCACATAGTCACCAGTGTGATCCTGTCAGCCTGCTTTAGAGCGATTATGCTTTTAAAAACTGTTTCATCCTGGGACCAGCAGTTAGCGTAATGGCTATGTCGCTGGACTCCCACATAGTTGGATGGCGTGGCCATCCCCACTGGAGGAGAAGGGGGGGTGATTTCCTGCTTTCTGTCTCTCTGTCTCTCTCTGTCTGTCTGGCAAGCGCACGCACCCTATAGCAAAAAACCTCTCAAAAAAAAACAAACAAACAAAAAAAAAAACTGTTTCATCCTGGGACCAGCAGTTAGCATAATAGCTATGTTGCTGGACTCCCACGTAGTCGACCACGGTTCGTATCCCGGACCTGGTGGCTTAAAACTCACACCGGGCACGTGTGCGTGCGTGCCCAAGATCCCGAGAGGAGAATGGAGGAGAAGGGATTGCGGCATGGCCATCCCCCCTGGGGGGTGATTTCTCGCTTTCTGCCTTTCTCTGTCTGTCTGGTGAGCACACGCGCCCTATAGCAAAAACCTCTAAAAAAAAAAAAAAAAAACCACACACACACACACACACACACAAACCAAAAAACACAGCAACAAAAAAACTGTTTCATCCTTTGCTTATATCTCTCTAGTTCCTGTGGCCTAAGCCTGTCAGCTGATGGGAGCAGGAGAGGGTCTTCAATTTAAAGAAATATACTATTGGCATGGACGGGGAGTTGTGGGGAATGCGTGGAGAGAAGGAGGTGGTGTAACAGCTGTCTGCAGCAGTGTTGGGTGGACGTTGGCGATGAGGAAACCAGCACAGCAAAATGAAGCGTTCACAATAGCTGCCATGTCCTGACTTCCGTGAGCCAGGCACAGTTCTGGCAAATTACAGGCATCGCCTAGTATAACGCTTTGAAGTAGATATTCTTATATTCACTTTACAGATGAGGAAGCCGTTAAGAGGTAAAGTAATCAACCAAGCTCTGAGTGATTTGAGCAGTGCCAAACATGCAGACTGACTGCCTATAGACAAGTTCCTCACCTGTGTTATGTGGTTCTGTTTGTGGGTATCAGCCATGCCTAAGGCGGGATTTGCAATTGTGTGTGTTTGTTTAGATTTTTGCCATAGTCTTGCCAGAAAGAGACCGATAGGGAAAGTGAGAAATCACCCCCCAGGACAGCCTCGCCACAATCCCTTTTCCCCCATTCTCCTCTCTGGATTTCGGGCACACACACACGCATGACCAGCATGGTTTTTGAGCTGCCAGGTCCAGAACTCGAACTGCATTTGGCCATGTGGGAGTCCAGTGCCTTAACCACCACAACGCCTGCTGGCTCTGGCAGGTAAGATTTGAAAGGATGCAGTTCCCACGTTTTATCCCTGAGAAGAATGGCCCTTAACAAACCGCCTCCAAAGAACCAATCTATTAATAATTGCACTATCAGCAAAGGTTGTGCCTTTAACATTTTTTTTTAAGAACAAATCTATTGATAATTGCACTATCAGCAAAGGTTGTGCCTTTAACATTTTTTTTTAATTATTTAAATTTACTTTCAGACATTGTAATTCACCCTCAGAACAGTGTGAGCCTCTCTTTGGAATGTCACATCTGGGTTTAACTCGGCCTTTGCCATTTGAAAAGCACGCAGTTTTGTGTCTTGCCTTTTCTGTCATTAGTGTGGTATCTTAGGCATGTTCTCTCGGTGCTGTCTTCATAGTTATTTTTTGTAGCAATTGCCTTGCAAACCATCCAGTGCCTCACCTTAATTTAGCAACTTGCTTCCAGGTTTTTTCCTTATTGCACTGTAGTGTTGTACATCTCTGTGTATTTAGCATTTTAATTTCAAACTTTTTTTTTTTTTTTTAAGAAAGATTTTTGCTGTAGGGCGTATGTGCTCACCAGAGAGGCAGACATAGAGAGACAGAAAGTGAGAAATCACCCCACAAGGAGATGACAGTCCCTTCTCCTCCGGTCTCCTCTTGGGATTTAGGGCACGCACGCACAAGAGCTTGGCTTGAGTTTGAAGCCGCCAGATCTGGGAGTCGAACTGAGATCAACCATGTGGGAGTCCAGCGACGTAACCATTACGCCATCTGCTGGTCCCTAGTTTCGAACTCTTAAACGTTGTGGCTTTGTAGAAAAACCAGGAATAGACCCTGGAGGAATGAAGTCTGTTGTTTTATTGTTGTTATTTTGTCTTTGATTTTGGTTTTCCCTTAAGAGAAGCATAAGTCAAAAAACTCCAGTGACTTCGATATTGTAGAAATGACTATTAAAAAAAAAAAAAAAAAAAAAAAAAAAAAACAGCTGACCACTAATATAAAACAGAAATGGGAGGCCATGTGGCTGAGTTGTTGGTTCCCACTGTGTTTTGAAACCAAGAACACCCCTTGGGGCATCAGTTCTGGTGGCTGTAACTATCTCTAGTTACTCCCTGGAGCCTGAATGTGTAGATGCAAGTGGATTTGAGCATGTGGGTTTGGGACCGGAAGCTTGCATGGAGACAGCAGAAAGTCTCTTGTACTTACACTGGCAACTCCAGCATAATGACTTCGTTAATTGCCTCTGGCTGCCCAGGTGCTGGGGGGGAGACTTCAACATCTGAATATCTAAGGAGCATTTCTTAAAAATGTCAAGATGGAGCTTGCACTTTCTGAGCCATCTCTTGTGTTGCTGGGTAGGAAAAGGCAACAGAAGAACTGTCAGCCCTGGGGTCAGATGGACCAGAGCCCAGGGAATCAGAACTTCCCCCACCCCCACCGGAGCTCTGGGCTTTCAGGAATCATTAACATTTCAATGTGGATGATCCCTTGAACCCACTACCTTTGTAATCTTTTTCTGAACTCTTTAGCACCTTTTCACTGAATTACAAACCAGTCTAAGGAAAAAGCAGTATTAGGTTTCTGATTTGGGTCACTTTGGGTGTTCTAGAGGAGGGTTTCGCACAATAGATACAAATACACTTCTCAGGGCTTAATTCAGATAGTCCTCTGATGAACATGGGTAGTGGGGGGTTCCCATTAGTTCTTCAGGGAATAGGGATACAGTGATTCCTATTTATATTGTTTCAACAATCTGGCTCATTCTTAGCAGGTGGAGAGATCAATTTCTATTTCTTAGCTTTTGGGGGGAGGATCCATGACTGTTAATTCAGATCATTTGGACAGCATCTATTTCTGCTCTACACAGCTTTAAATGAGAGGTACTGTGGCCAGGGCGTAGTAATTATTCCCATCAAAGCCTCCCCAACATTTATTTCAGCCTGTATTTGCTTTATTTGTATAGACTGTAAATGGCCCGTATTTTATTTTCTGTTTTAAGTAGAATATGTAAAAAAGGAAGCATGGTCCAGGCGCTATTTCAGCTGGGAAATAGCAGCGTCCTCACTCCTTCCGGGTGTTACCTGTTTGAAATGTGCCTCACACTTACTCCAGCGCTGTGGTCTTGAGTACCTCAGCTGACTTCTCTTGAGTAAATCTAAGTATATCATTGCAGCTTGTAGAATGTCTTTTCCAATTTAACTATATACATTCTCCTATATTCAACCAGTGTTTTATGAGAATGGCATGGGATAATATAAATAAAGCCTGTGACATGTAGTATGCATTCCAATCACACCGACGTTGTATTGCCGTCATCGCTCTGGTTGTTATAAAGGACATGGAAGGGTGTCCCTTGGCTTCACATATTCCATGGACAGTATCTGGCTGTGTCCTCTTAGAGGGGACCAGGGCAAACCATTTCTCTTCTTCTCCTTCCCCTTCCCTATCACCCAGAACTATAAAATGAATAACCAGCCAAACAAGCCAGTGAAAGAAGTGAGGGGCCACCAGCAGTACTTAGGTTTAAGGCCCTGGACCACAGATTAAAGCTTCCCTTTATTTTGGCTTTAAGATGGCATTGCTGGCTGACCTTCACCTCTCGGATTCTCTGCCTCCTCCTAAAGCCCTCCCTAAGCCTAACCTTGTAGCTAGCCATTTCTCTGCCCAATCTTGTGACCCTGGGTTCCTCCACTCTCCCCAGCCTCCACCATGCCAGTCTCCAGGATGACTGAATCTCCTGAGAGAGTCCATCCAAATCGGGGTTGGATACAGAGCTTGGCCTTCCCAGGTGGCTTTCAGGAGTGTCTCCTCCACACATCACGGAGAAGGTGCAGGCAGAGCAGAGAGTGACAGCATCTACCTGCCTGCCTCGACCTCCCTCACCAGCTGTGGACCATCTGGCCCTAATTAACGCCCCTCCCGGGACCCCCAACCCAGTGAGTGCCTAGTTCACCTGCAACATTTTATTTTCCTCTGGCTCCGCCTCCCCCACCCCCAGCCTATTTTTTTTTTTTTTAAAGCAAGGACTTGCTTTTGCATCTCATTCAAAATAAGAGAAAGTTTGACAATGAAAATGAGAAATGTTTCTCTTCACAATGCTGTGAGAGCTCTATTCATTCTGGGATTAGTTAATTCTCGTGACCTTTTAACAAGACAGCACTCTGGCACACGTAGATGAGATAATTGATTCTAATGGGGAAAGAAGTGCCGCTCATTTGACTCACGTATCTGAGTTGTCTGTAGCCCAGACAGTCTCTCTGTTACCCCAGCATTGCCAATATATAGATTGAGACAGAAGGATGGTGGAGAAATGGGTGCTCAGTCCGCTGGGCAATAACAGTCTTCATTCCTTCCCCATATGTTACCTGTTTTGCTGTCATTGTCAACTATGCAGAGCTGGGGGTGGAGAGCAGTGACAAGCCCCACCCCTAGTGCCTGGGCCTCCTACAGAGCTGGATAAATGTCTCCTGCTGTTGTCCTGTCTTTAGGAACAGCACAACATACAGTAGTCACACAGAGGCACAGTTTGCAAAACACCTTGCCACACATCTCCTCATTTGCTACAATGCTTTGAAATATTCTTATCCCCATTTCTCAAATGAAAATAATGCAGTGAGGTGTTGGATTCAAACCCAGCTTTCTTACCTCTGGTCTAGCGTGCTGGACCCCGTACCACTGAAACTAAAGAGAGGGGTCATTGGTTGGCATAGTGGATAAGGTGCTGGACTCCCACATGGCCATCCGTGGTTGGAGTCCTGAACCCATCGTCTTGAAACTCAAGCCAAGCAAATGCATATGCATGCCCAAAATCCCAAGAGGAAAATGGAAGAGAAAGGATTGCAGCATAGCATCCCACCCTGGGAGGTGGTTTTTCACTTTCTCTCTGTATCTCTGGAGAACACACGTGCCCTATGGCAAAAATACCTCTTAGGAAAGAAACCAAAGAAAAGGCAAAGCGTTGGATCTCAATGCTGTTACCAAAGAACAAAGGGACTTGAAAATGTCCGTGGAAAAATGGAATGAAAGTACATGTTTATTTTGATGCAAAAAGAAAAAAAAGATTCAAATCTATGCATACATTTTCCGTGAACATTTCAAAGACTCCTCGTACAGCCTCCTGGTTAAATCACACTTGTCTGTGTCCCGTATGTCCCTTGTGGGCTTGGACTACGAGATAGGGACTTCAGTCCCCCATACAGTTTTTTGTGTCTTGAGGGCCCTCACACAGCCTCTCAGTATTGCTTTCAGTGATACCACCATCAGTCTGGGACCTGAGACCAGGGATTGCCACTCCTCCCCACCTCACAGAGTACTATGTGGCTACCTAAAAAGAAACTTAGAAGCCACGGGTGTGGCTTGATGTGTAAGAGGAGAGGGCGTCACTGTGCAATGCCTACCTGACAAGATGCAGTGAGGCAGTGAGGCGAAGTGTGGGGAGCCTGGGCTGGGAAAGACTGGAGGGGGGCGTTTTGGAGGTTTGGGCAGTGTGGGGTTCTAATCTAGACTCTGCCACTTCTCAGCCTGGAGCCTTGCATATGTGAATGAGTCACTTTGTGCCTTAGTTTCTTCACCTGTAAAATGGGGTTATTACCTTTGCGTATAGTTGTGAGCATTAGGAAAGTAAGAGAGGTCTTCAGAAAGATCTTGCAAAATGCACATTATGAAAAAGGTGCAGGAATTCAATGGGAGGAACACCAAAATAAACTTTGTATTTTAATTCTGTTTGTCTACAAACTTTCTGAAGTCCCCTCCTATTGCTGCCTGGCATGTAAGTACTCTGTCACTGGTAGTTTCATCATCATCGTCACAGTTTTCATACCCTCTGAGCCTTATCGTAATCCTCTGTAAATTGGGTCTGGCACATGTCTGTCCACACATGAGGATAGAACGTACACAAGTTACCCAGCAAGTCACCTGCCTGTCACACCATGGGTCCTCAGTTATATAATTACTGTGGGCCTTTGTAGCTCTGTAAATCCTTTCCTGTTTTCCTCTGGATCTCCCAGAGGGCCAGCCACTGCCTCTGGGCTTTTCAGTCTTTCTGAAGGGACTTCGTTCAACTGTGAGCTCCTCATAGCAGTCTGGCTCCCAGTGTCTTCCATCAAATGGGCTTTTAGAAAATGGTCTTCTGTGGAACCGAGGGGTGACAGGGACATGCAGGATGCTGCAGAGTCCAGGGGCTCACTGCCAATCCATGGGGGAACTGGGTAGGCAGCCCAGAAGAGGTGAGTCTGGCCCTGGCCTTGAATCCTCAAGCGGGCTTTAAGCGACAACTTTGTCCTAGACCACGCACCTCTTTGGAAAGGGACATCCTTCTCGGGGATGATGCATCTAAGGGACTCTGTGCCTTCTTTTATACCTCGTGGTCTCTTCTAGATGGCTGTATAAGATGTTTAGCAGCTACTACCTTGAAAAAACTGTGTTTAAGCAGAAGCACAAGCACAAGGGACAAAATGAAAATGTGCAGAAGATCCACCGTAAAGAGGAAGGCTCTCGCCTACCGCTGACCCGGAGCTTGTCTTCACTTCATAGGACACACCCCCTGTCGCCACATCTTCCGCATCCTTCCAGACGTGCCCTGTACATGCACGGACATGTTTTTAACGCAAAGATGGTGTATCAAATACACTTTCTGCATGTAGTTTTCCTTTCATAGAAATACATAAAGAGCTTCCCTGCTCTTTGTTATGTTGTATACTATTGGGTCATTGGGAAAGCCAGGATGGGTTTTTGCATAGAAAAACATTGAAAAATACATCATGACCTTCCCGGTGACCTAGTATCTCCTTGTATGACTGTAACTTATCTAGCCCCTTATCAATGGACTGGTTTCTAATGTGTGCTATCGCAGACTGTAGGGCAGTCTGTTTATGCCCATCATTTGATACACATCTGAGTCTATCTGAAGGAGGAATTTCTAGCATGGGAATCTTTAAGCCCCAGGATATGTGTATTTTAAATTTCATAACTTTTATCAAATTGCCCCCCCCACAATTTTTGTATCAGTTTATACTCACACCAGCAAGTATAAGAGTGCCTGCTTCCTGTTCTCTGCCAATAGAGTAGATTTTCCACCCTTTTTACCTTTGCCAAACCAGATGTGAAGAATAGCCTTTCAGAGTTCAACTCCCATTTCTTTCACCAGGAGTGGTGCCAAGTCTTTTCATCTGGTGAAGAGCCACTTCTGCTTCTAGTGCTGTAAACTCGATGTTCAGATCCTGTGCCTATTTTCCTAAGTGGTTAGACTTTGTTTTTTATTTGTAGAGGGTATGTTTATATTAAGGAAATTAACTCTTTGTGATAAAAATTGCCTCCTCCCCATTGTTATTCATATTTCAAAGCAAATGGCCAAGACCTGAAACTCCCACATTGGCACGCCACTCTCATCCTCACTAGACTGTGAGCCCTTTGAGGGCAGGGCCGAGCCTCTACCATGTCTCTGGTGCCTCTGCAGGGCCTGGCACTACAAGAGCTGTCTTCAGGGGCTGTTTTTGAACCAATCTGAGTACTTATGTCCCCCCAACCCCTACCCCTATGGCTTGGGAGTTCTGTTTCCACCACCAGCAGAAAAAGATGACTTTTCTCATTGCTCACCACAGCCATGCACCTGTTTGGCCTAAACTGGCACCTGCAGCCGATGGAGGGGCAGATGCATGAGATCACGGAGGACACAGCCAGCAGTTGGCCTGTGCCGACGGACGTCTCCCTGTACCCCTCAGGGGGCACTGGCTTAGAGACCCCTGACAGGAAAGGCAAAGGAGCCACAGAAGGTAGGGTTGCTGCGTTGTCCGTGTCGTGAGTCCTCTGTGTCTGCCTTTGAACCGAGGAGACCTCCATCATGCGCGTCATGTGCCCAGCTCACGGCTCCATGCTCTGGCGCTTCCTCCATCCCTCCGCACTCCACGCCGGCTGCCAGTCCACCTGTGTCTTCATCACAGTTCTTTGTTGCTGTGAGCTCATTGCGGGGCTTGCGCAGGGCTCGCGGCGCTCAGTGGCATCCCATACCATGCCTGGAGGGGAGCATCATGGGCTTTCTCACTGCTGGGGTCGCCATTGTTGTGGGGTCAAGACCAGCCCTGGGGAGACCTCATGGGAGGGAGTGGAGTGGTACTGTGGGTAGATGGGATGTTGCAGTGGAAAAATTCTCGCGTCTGGGGTTTATGGAAATGCCAGCTCAAGTGGCCTAGGATTTACCAACCACATGACTTTGAGCAAGACATTTTATTTCCTGAGCTCCAGGTTCCTCATCTGCAATAACAGTTATCATTCCTGTTTGTACAGTGTTTGTTTCAAAGGGTTTTGTCAAGAATGTTTCATATTTAATCCTCACAGAGGTCCTGTGAGGTAAGGATAGTTGTGTGCACCCATTCCCATTTGATAGATGCAAAAATTAAGGATCATTTTAATTAAGTGACTTGGCCGGCGTCACATAGCCAATAAATGGTGGAGCGTGGTATCTGAGCCAGGCCCACAACCCCAGGGCTCTTGCTGTCTCCTGACTGCCTAGAGGTGACAGGACCCTGAAGGAGATGTGGGTGTCAAGTCCTGTCGTACAGTGATAGACAGACTGTTCTTTATCAGTGTTGGAACTGCTGGTGGCATGTGGGGTTCGACAGTCTGGAATGGGACATCTGCAGACACACGTTCTGAATTTCATAGGGGTCTTTCTAACATGCCTTGGGCCCAGTTCCTTCACTCTGGGCCTACAATGGCACAGACACCAGGGAAGATGCTTGAGCTAACCAGTCAATCTAAGTGTCATTCTGGCAGAGTGGCCTCCCTTCTGCATCAATGTGACCTGCTTGTTCACTCTGGTATTCCATTGGTCAGCAAAGTGCTCTAGCTGCTTGTAATCATCACTGCTTACATCTTCTTTCCTCTCAGTACCATTAACTTTGGGAGTTTGGCTTCTAAGCCTCTCTGCCCTCCCAAGGATTTGCCTTCCAGCCATCGGTTTGGTTAAAAGTTTGACATACGCTTGGTCACAATATCATGACCTCTGACAGGAGGGTCCTGAAGGCCAAAGTCAGCTCCTGACCTATGATCATCTTTATGGGAACTGAGACCCAGGGGCATTTCCAAAGACCCCAACTAGAAACACTGCCCCTCTCTTTTGAAAAGCAAAGCCAGTCTTCCCCTTTGCAAAGATTTTAAGAATGAACACATGGAATAATTTATCATTTGTTTGCCCCTTAATAGGATATGGAGGAAGATAACATGAATTGGGCTGTGGGAAGAGCTCTGGTTTAGGAGACAAGAGCCCTGAGTTCAAGTCCAGCAGCCACCCTGTAAGCGAATCCCTTGAATAGACTTTCTGGGCTTTATTTTTTGTTTTTTGGTTTTTATTTTTCCTCTTCAGAAGGATATAGAGCTCAGTTCTCCCTTAGGTGCATTTTAATCTATAAGTCCTATGTATGAAATTAGCAGTGGAATCATCAAATGACTTACCAGGTGACGCCTCAGAATTTACTTCTAGTTGGCCCTTGGCCCTGTCCGTGGTCCTGCCGGAGGGCTTGGTGTTGCTGTGATGCCGCAGACAGACACCGCAACACAAAGGCTGTCCTCAGATCAGCATGTGCAAATGTGGCTCTCAAACATGGTATCCCTGAAAGAATTCGCAAAGTCTCATTTAGCAGAATGTGTTTTCCTCCTTCCCTGATCTCTATCAGACATTCTTTAAACCGGAGTAGGATCTATCTGAAATCTCCCGCTCTAATGAAATTAGTTTGTGGGTTGTTTAGGTTTTGTTTAGTGGCTTTTGTTTTTTCTTTTTTCCCAGGGAGCAGGAGGTGCAGATAAGAGACAAAATAAAATTGCACCCGCTTATTGGCTTATTTTAATCAGAGTCTTTTTTGCTTAAAGGGATTATCTGTCATTACTGATGCAAATGGAAATCCTGTTTACAAACCCCTTAAATGCAATGCGGTGCAGGGGCTGGAAAGTAAGTGGCCATCATCAAAAGCAGTTACTGTGACAAAAAAAATACATCAGTCTGGAAAAACAGAGGACAAAGTTTCCCATAGTTCACGTGAAACCACATGGTTCTTCATTTCTTTTGCCCTGGTCAAACCAGTGTCTGTTCGGTTTATGTTTTTAATTGTGATGTTAAGAATCTGCTTCCTTAGACATATCTCAGGGAATGAAGTCTCTGCCCCAGATGTGAGTGTGTATTTGCGAGGGTATCAGAAGACTGCAAATTGAGATCAGACTCCCACTCCACTGTAAGGTGGGATGGAACAAGAGTAAGTGGACTTTGGAGCCCGCCAGTCTGAAATGACAGCCCTTATCAGTTCTGTCAGCTCGTAACAACTCTACTTCATCTCCTTTGGCCTTAGCTTTCTCGTCTGTTGAACAAGATGATAATACCAGTCCTTCCAAAGCCCAGGGAAGAGTCACTCGATGTGTGTTAGTTCCCGTCTTTTTGTCCCCTAAAATCCTACATCATTCTACACCGGTTACTAAAATCCCAGGAATCCAGGCTAATTAACATCCCCCCATTGATCCTGCAGATGTTTGGGGTACTTCAAAACATATTTAAAGGACATATATTTTTTAATTATATGGAATAAATATGGGATCATCCCAGTATTGTCAATATTTACCATGTCTTGGAGAATAACGTCAAACTACAATCCATACTGTATTTTCAGAGTAGCCGTAACCATTTTGGGGTTGTCATAGCATGGAAACCTAGTCAGCAGCTTTTCAAAGTAAAGCCACAAGAACTTGTGTTATACATTAATGGGTAAGGGAAGAAAAGCACTGAATAAATAAGCATTTCTGATGGTTGAATTGGTGGGCTAGGGATGGCATTTTCCTCTTTCCGCAATGAAATCAAAATTGCCCATCAGTTTGAACCATGCAAATTGCCGCACACAGGCTCAGCTGGGCTCTCCGAGATGGAATGGCTTATTTTGATAACCAAATAAATTTCAAACAGTTGCTAAGGAAACTGAAGGATTCTTTGTACAAGTTATTGCATTGAAAAAAAACCAAAAAGGCAGAGGGAGAGGGAGAATGTCAGTTGATTAGGAATTTAGAACCCATATAGATAGGTCTCTATTCAGGAACGTAAAGACAGTGATTGGGAAGCCTGTGGAATTTCAGTTCTTCCAAATCATCCTTGTTTGAGCTATCCAATCATTTCAGCAATCCACTGAGAAATTTCTTTCATAGACGTGATTGCATATTTGCGCAGTATTGCTATAGGAAGCCCGAGTCTGTGTAGCTTTACAGAGAAAAGAAGCGTTCCGCGCAGTATCCGCCCAGGGAACTCACAAGCTGTTGGGGGCCCTGATTCTGAGCTAAACTCTTTGTACTGTTAAGCCTTGGGGGACACCAAGAGATGCTATATCATCCTCCTGAATGTCTTGAGACTCTTGACTATTGCCCTTTTACTTGGGGGCCTGTTTGCAGGTTTCTGATTCATTGAAAGGATCAATATCTTGTTCCCTGGTATGCCAGTACATTCTTAAACAGGCATTGAATCTAGCTAGTCTAGCCTCGATATCTAAAGCCTGCTGCGGCCCTGAATTCGACTGAACTTCTGCTTTTTCAAGAGGGTCAGTGTACCCCGCCACCACCAAGGATGTCTTTGTAGAGTTTTAGTTAATCATTCATCAGTCTGTAAGAAGCCTTCATCTAGTAAGCAAATAGGGACCCCAGTGGCTTTGTGTCCAAATGGTTTCTTAAGTATTCTGAGCCACAGTATGTAGATTTGAATAGTGCTCTCAGAACGAAGTGAACTGACATTCAGGAAGGCGGCTGACAACGCAGGTGGAGCTCATTAAATGGTAGCTGATGCTCCTACCTCTACCTTTATTATTATTTCTACTGTTAATATTCATCACTATTATTATTTCCCCAGAATGTAAGTAGGGGTAAGAAAAATCTTGTACACAGGACTTTTATCCTCCTCCATCTCTACCGTCCCTTCTTATTCCACTATTGGTGGGTTTTGCTTTGTGGTGGGTTCACAGCTTGGTGCTCAGAATTAGAGACAAAGAATCCAACTGGATCTGGAAAGAAAAAGGCAGTAAGTTTTTTTTTTGTTTGTTTAGTTTTAGAGAGATTTTTACTATAGGTACATACGCTCGCCAGAGAGACAGAGACAGAGAGCAAAAAAAAATCACTCCCTAGGAGGGATGGCCATGGCGCAATCCCTTCTCCTCCATTCTCCTCTTGAGATTTTGGGCACACATGCACACATGCCCAGTGTGAGTTTTAAGCTGCTAAGTCTGGACTCGAACCACAGTCCACTACCTGGGAGTCTAACAATGTAACCATTATGCCATCTGCTGGTCCCGGCAGTAAGTATTTTTTTAAAAGAAAAGAAAAGAGGGGTGTGTTCCTCTCTGCCAGCCCTTACCTGGATCAATCTCATGCCTTTTTTCCGTTAGGTAGAGGCTATCAACAGGCCATTACGTCCTCCCTCAACACTCCCATCCCATCCCCATGGGGCCCAATGTGGAGGTCACAGGAGACCAGAGGCCCTTGAAGGTTCAGTGATTCAGTGTCCTGGTAGGGATTATGCCCCAGACCTGGCCTACTATTTTAATTTCATCCTCTGCACACATGGGGTCAATTTTTGCCTCCCATCCCGGCTACCTAAGTAGAAATACCGGAGTGCTAGAAAAGAGAAGTCCCCTGATAACACCTACTCTGAGGTAAAAGCCAGTTTCTTCGGAGGCCTGCATCCCTCCGGGGAGAGCTTGTGGCCTTCCCCGTTGACCTATGTGGGCTGCTGAACTGAGCAGAGACCATAGCTGTCTCCTGAAACTACGGTCCCTGCAGGGGAGAGAGCCAAACTGCGCAGGTTCGAATCCAGGTAGCAGTGTTCCGATCCTTATTTTCAAACACAGGGATAATTTGAATGCCGGCAATTCTCACATCCCATCAGCTCTGATTCCCACCTCCTCAGGAAGGAAGTGAGTCCTTGGGATTAGCAGTCTGGGGTTTATTTCTTTGTAGTTTCAAGGAGTCAAAAGCTCAGAACTCATCCTGCTTCTGCTTCCTGCTGCCTCTTAGTTCTGCCTCCTTAACAGAAGAAAAGCCAAGGGCATACTCTTTTCTACCTGGGACACAAGAGCGTTGTGGTATTAGAACCCGGACATCAGACAAGGAAGCATGTGAATAATTCACTCCCATATTAACACCTCCTCAACTTGGCCTCTCTCTTTGAACTTGGTGAATCTCCCCATGGTGGTTTGTGTGTCTATATTTTCAAGATAAAAGCCTGGGGCACATTCTTTCCATACAGGGATTAAATGCAAACGTTCTCCCATGCTAATGACAGAATGCGAGTGGTACTTTTATTGGTAGCATGCATTTGAACTTTTTTTGTTGGCATATTTTTAATTAAAATAACATTTAACGGTTCGAAGCTAAAAACCTGATGTTTCTGCCTAGGAGTTTATAAAGGAATGATAGCATATGGAGAAGTTTAACATTTAAATTGAATTTTATTATTTAAAACAGTAAAATATTTTATGACTGCAACAATGCCCTGCCAAGCTCCATTTCAGCATTGAATGTGCTTTGTAAGGAGTCTTATAAAGCTGGGGGGGAGGGGAAGACATTTTAATTTCTTATTCCCCAAGTGCATTTTCTAAAAAATTCCACAAACGTGTTTTCTTTACAAATGAATTCTTGTTCTCTGAAGTGTCTCTTTGAAAGTCTCTAACAATACACACTTACACACACACACACACACACATACACACACCCCTTGGAGCCAGGATGCCCAAGGTATCATATCTAATGATAGATAAAATGTAGACTGGACTGTGGTTTTCCCGGGTCCTAAGGGTGGCCCCAATACCTCCTCTCACTTCCTCTCTACTCTTTAAAGGGCTGGTGTCTGCAGGAAGTTAGGGTGTACATTTTTCACACAGGGGTGTGCTTAATCACTAAATAGGGTATGTTTGATGAGGATTCTTCCTTCCTGGCACTTGTGGTGCCCCCAGAAAGCTGTCACTCTTGATTGGCGACAGAAATGGGCATGAGCCTGCACTCCGGAGCCCCCATGTAGGGCTGGGAACAGCGTGGGGGCTGGGGTAAACTTCCAAGTAGCATCTGCTTTGCCCTGACCCCGAGAAAGTCCCTCACCTGTACCCACTTCAGCACCTAAGGGATATTCACATCCATCCTCCTTTAGAAGTTCCCTGTTTCTCACATCCCCCACCCACAGTCCTGCCCAGACGCAAACCTCACCCACGTGTCTTAGCCTCGGGATGTGGCTTCTAATTTCAATGGAAACATGTCACTTAAAATACCTGCTTCTACTCCAGGCATGCTTGCCACTGCTGGAGGGGTCATTTGGAGTCGGAAATTTAATAACAACACCTCCTCCCCTCTAGCCTTTCTATTTTACCATGCACCCCTTTACATACACATGCACGCACGCACACACACACACACACGCACACACACACTCACAATGACAGTTATTCTCATGCAACCACAGATGATATTTTTAGGATCAAAATATATCTTAACAAGCTGCAGAATTATGCAGTAAACAGATGGCCCTCGGGGAGGACCCATACTGCTTTGGAAGAATGCATATTTTTAGCAGAACAATTTGGGCATAGCTGGAAAGAAAGAGTTTTGGACTTCATACTCCCTGAGGAGGGGCGGGAGGAAGCTGGCAGCATGACAGTGTCTACAGAGGAGCGCAGGCCCAGGAGAGCCCTGGGTGTTCAGATCTCCAACCCCTCGGTTATCCGTGGCTCACCGAGATGCTTTTGTCCTCCCTTCCCTGTGTCTTGGTAGGAAAGCCCAGTAGTTTCTTTCCCGAAGACAGTTTTATAGACTCTGGAGAAATCGACGTGGGGAGACGGGCGTCCCAGAAGATCCCTCCCGGCACTTTCTGGAGATCCCAGGTGTTCATAGACCATCCCGTGCACTTGAAATTCAACGTGTCCCTGGGAAAGGCGGCTCTGGTTGGCATTTATGGCAGGAAAGGCCTTCCTCCTTCACATACACAGGTAACCAGCACCCACTGCCGGGTGGGTCTCCATGGGATCCCTCCCCGGTCTTAGCCCACGGTCAGGATGGAGCCTGGAAAACGTCATATATTTTACAGCCCGTTTGTCCCTTCAGATGAGCAGGGTTATATGCCTGGGCCTTTCCAAGAGGGAGAGAGTCTAGGCGTGCCTCAGTAGTCTTCTGCTCTCAGACTACTCAGAGTACCCAGGAGATGTGATCTAGAGAAAGAAGCTTGTGCCTTGGAGTCAGACCTGAGTCTGAAGCCTCTAGTTATAAGCAGTAACCACAGCCCCAATACTTACCCTCTCGGAGTAAGTTTCCATCTGTAAAGTGTTGCTAATAGGACCACTTTTAGGGCTGTTGTGAGCTATGAAGAAGAGCATTTTTACCGAAGCCAGTGCAGGACCCAGCTCAGAAAAAAACGGAACTTGCTTGTCTCTCTTCTTCCTCCCCTCCTTAGGCTTACACATGTTCTCAGACAGCGTGCACCAAAACACTCTCCAAACAAGTCCAGGATGGTGGACATAATACCAGTCTTGACTGGTGAGAACAGAGACTTGTGCCAGGTCCTCCCGGCTCTGGAATTTGAGTAACAGAAATATTAGCATCGTTAGATATTCCCATACCACATGCAGCCTTCCTAGGCTTAGTAGTTATTTTTTATTTTATTTTTTTCAGGTTTTTGCCCTAGGATGTATGTACTCACCAAAGAGACAGAGAGGGAAAGTAAGAATTCGCCCCCAGGTTTGATGGCCACACTGCAATCTCTTCTTCTCCATTCTCCACTTGGGATTTTGGGTACACAAGCACACTAACCCAGCGTGAGTTTCAAGCCACCAGATCCAGGACTCGAACTGCAGTTGGCCACCTGGGAACCCAGTGTCTTAACCACTATACCACCTGCTGACCCTAGCCCTAGTAGTTATATAAGATTTTTAGTTAACATCAAAGATAGATACATGTACTAAATATGGAGTCACAGTAAAAATAGACAAAACTGGACCCTGTTGACTGTCAAACTGCATGATAGCCGTGGACCCCATACCTTTTTATTTCATCCTTTCAAATGATCTAGAATAAATATTTACCTTATCTTTTGTTTTTAAGATCTTTTTTAAAAATTTTGTTTTATTATTTTTTAAACTTGCCATAGGGCACATATGCTCATCAGAGACACAAAGAAAGAGAGAAAGTGAGAAAGCAAGCCTCTGGGTCTGGGACTGGAACTATGGTCAGCCACGTGGGAGTCCAGCACCTTAACCACCATACCATCTGCTGGCCCCTACCTTGTCTGTGTTTTTCAAGCTAGATAGCTCACTGAGTAACTACTCAGTTTGCTTGTTAGTAGGTTGGTCCGACTTAACCTGTCGCGAATATTGAGTGAGTGACTTCTCTGGAATCTTGCACAGACTCAGATCAATGGGCAATTGACACACATGTAATTATTGATAGAGTTTTGAACTAATCCAGTTTAGTTCCCCTAAATTTGCCTCCTGAAACTGGAACATTTAGGAAGGACCATTGACAAAAAGAAAATAGATAAAAATCAGATTCACATTTACACGTGACTGACATGCTGGTCACATCCAGCACTCTGGTCCCAGTTCAAGGCCCCTGAGGTGCCCAGCATGACTCACCCGGGGTTCACACAGTCACTGGTGGCTGGGTCCAGGTCACCGCCCACCACTGAAAAGCCGTGGTTGTGTTGGTGCAGACGCCGCCAGGGGAGACTCGCCACATACAGAGGGAAAGTGAAAACAGTGAGATTGGAAAGCAGCCCCTGATGCTGCTGTGTTCAAGTCAGAACCTGACCCTGAGTCCGTGGCCGGGGCAGGGCCAGAGCGGAGCCACAGTTGGGGCGGAGCCAGAGCTGGGCCAGCCTCCGTGGCGCAGGCCTCCGATTCCACAGCTCACACTTGGCGCTTCCTGTGTCTCTTCAGAGGAGCAGAAGAAGGGGCGTCCCAGACGGTCGTGCAGACCCTCTGCTCACTGTGCTTTCTCTCTGCCCCAGTTTGACTTTGTGGAGTTGCTGGATGGAAGGAGGCTCCTGACCCAGGAGGCGCGAAGCCTGGAGGGACCCCAGCGCCAGTCTCGGGGCGTCGCGCCCCCCTCCAGCCACGAGACCGGCTTCATCCAGTATTTGGATTCAGGAATCTGGCACCTGGCCTTTTACAATGACGGGAAGGAGTCAGAAGTGGTTTCCTTTCTCACCACTGCCATCGGTAAGAAAGCACCCATGGTCTGGGGTCTTCAGGTGGGAGGGCACCTGGGTTGCTGGGGATTGACCAGGGTGGGTGTCTTGCTGGAGCTGTAGATGCTGCCTGGAGTCTGGACTGGGCTTTCTGGATGGGGAGTGGGCATGAGGCCGGGTGAGGAGTGACAGGCCGCAGGTCATGCTGCACCAGCACCTGGACCAGCGCGCTGCCCCTGCTGTGTGGGCGCTGGAAGTGGCCCGGTGTCTGATGCTGGAGGTGGCCTGGTGTCTGATGCTGGAGGTGGCCTGAGAGTTACAGCAGCTGCGCCAAGGACAGAGGAGTGGAGCTGAGGAGCCAGGAGTCCTAGGTATCAAACCTCCAGAGGGAACTTCTCCCTTCGAGCTCTTCTCCCTGACCTGTTGGTCTTTAGCATCTCACTGGGTTCACCTAGCTGATTTGCTGATTGGATTTCATTTTGGTCTGGGGTTTTGTTTTGGTTTTAGAGCCAGCACTTCTTGGCAGATGAGAAAAAAAGATAAAGCTTTGAAGAGACAGTGAAAATAGCAATGTAGGGGCTGGATGAGAGCAGTGCCCTGACCTCTGACACGGAGTGTACCCAGATGTGCTGAAGTGCTGAACAACTTCAGTGTCCCTCCAGGTGGAGGAAGGCCTCGACTTTCGGGTCAGAGGGAGCCCCAAGGCCACCTCGGAAGCACGTGGGTGTCTGGGTATCCTGGCCTGTATGATTTCTCCTCTTCACCTACATAGTCAAAGGGTTGGTCTCCTTTGTAGGTCTCTACAGCATGCGTGGGACCTGAGGATCATGGTGGCTGGGGTCAGGAAGCATTTTTTTTTGTGAGTTTATAGTGGACATATTATGACACCACCTAGAGAGAAAGCCCACTACAGGAAAATAAAACTTAGAGAAAAACGTGCCTAGTGAACAGGTGTATGCAGCTTACCAATCACCGGAAACTGTCTCAGCCTGTGGCTGCGAGTCTCCGACATGGAAAAAGGCAATTTAATGAAAATCTCTGAGTTTGGTACTAACTTGCAAAAACTTGCAAGATCCTTCCTGCTAAATAGTGGTAGTTAACTTCAGGCCATTTCCCTTTATGTGAAATTTCGCCTGGCCACCCCGTGACCTGGTGGGAAAGTGAGCAGAAGCCCACATAGCCAACCACACAGTTTGACTCTTAACTCTGGAGGATCGAAAAACACCCCAGGCGGGACCAGCAGTTAGCGTAAGGGCTATGTCACTGGACTCTCATGTAGTCGACCACGGTTCAAGTCCCAGACCTGGAGGCTTAAACTCACGCTGGGCGCGTGTACGTGCGTGCTCAAGATCCTGAAAGGAGAATGGAGGAGAAGGGATTGCAGCATGGCCATCCCCCCTGGGGGGTGATTTCTCGCTTTCTATCTCTCTGTCTCTGTCTTTCTGGTGAGCGCATGTGCCGTATAGCGAAAACCTCTCCAAAAAAAGAAAAGAAAAATACCCCAGGCACATGTGCATGCCCCAGATCCCAACAGGATGGAGAAATGGAGAGGGAGTGACCACGCCTGGGGGCAGGTGGTTTTCTCCTGCTCTCTCTCTCTCCATCTCTCTGTCTCTCTGGCCCATGCACGCACCCTCTAGCAAACAAGCAAAATCAGAATTTTGCGCACATTGTGGAAGTAGCAAGTGCCTTCCCACTGACTGGGGCAGGATTAAGAAGCTCTGCTGTAAATGTGGCCTCAGTGTTCTGCCCTCGGGCAGAACGAAGGAGGTGAGGCCATCCTGCTAGGAGCACTGTGGAGGAATGTCACTCGTGCTGTTCTCATTTTGGAGGTGTCTTTTCTGGACGCTGGACCCCATATGCCAAGAGGGCAGGGACTAACATCGTCTTCTCTGCCTCCACAGCGCCCGGCCCAACACCTGGCTCACAGTGTCACTCCATGCGTCAGGGGATGAGGGTGAGCGTAGCCTTTCCTCGGCCCGTGCTTCCACACTGTTCTGTCAGCGGCCGTGGTCTTGGTCAGTGTTTGCAGTGTCCCCGCAGTGCCTCCCTGTTGGGGTGGTGGAAAGGATGCTCAGCTGAATCTCTGCCTCTAACTTGCGTTTTGACCTGCACACGTCACTAGGCCTTTGAGCTCTGGCTTCTCTGTGTTCTGCAGCTTTGAGGTACGGGTGGTAGCTGGGAGCTCACAGCGCAGCCTCGGGTCCCTGCCCCGATGGCCCAGGGCTGGCCTCCCCGTCAGTGAGGCTACACTTCGTGGGCTTGCTAGGCTGCAGCCTGTTTCTTTTCCCTTATGGACATGGTGACTTCAATGTAGGGACGTGATTATCAAGTCAGAGCAGTACCTCAGTAGCCTCACGGTCTAGCAGCCCGATTTTTCTTGGCCATGGTTCACAAAGAAGCATAGTCTGTCATGTTTGAACAAAAGTAAGAGATTTAAATCAGAATTCTTCATTTTTAACTATGCAACATTTAATACCAACCCCAAACGAAGCCTTTTTTCACTGGAGAGATAGAATAGAGATAGAATATAGGTACGGTGAGGTGCTTTGCCAACTCGGCCGGCTGCCAGAGCAGGCTAACCTGGTCACTGTTGTGACTAGGAGACGATCTTGCCTTCTTGGATCCTGTTCTCACCTGAAGGATGGCACTGCCTTCCCCTTCTCTTAACTCTATAATGGCTTAGGGCTGGGAGGCTATCCCGGCTTGTCAGATCTCCACACACTGACAAGCAGCTGGGGGAGGAGGTGCATACTCCCTATGGGGGTTGGTCATGCCACAATCCCTTCTTCTCCATCTCTCCCTCCTTTCAGGGTTTTGCGCATGTATTCACTCACACCTGGTGTGATTTTCAAGCCACTGAGCCTGGAACTCGAACCATGTGATCAGCTATGTGGTATCCAGGCTCCTTAACCAGCAGGTCACAGGTGGGCCCACAGCCGGCATTTCTAACCAGCACTCAGCAATACCCTGATGCTGTGGACCACTTTCAAAGTAGTGAGGGACTGTCCTGCTTTAAAGATGGTTCTCAAACACTGGAACAAAGGAATCCCTGAGAGCAATTCCGACGCCTGGGGGCCTTTGCCCCAGAAATGAATGACTCAGCAGGTCTGAGGCAGAGCCCAGGTGATTCCAATTTAAGTGGTCTGGGGTGAAACTTGGAAAACAAAAACCCCACCTCCTAGGTAGCACACTACCCCTTACTTCCCTCAGTGTCTCATGTTAGCTCTGTGGCCAGGGACAGTCACATCAGCCCTCTGAGCCTCAGTCTTCTTGGCTGACAAACGGAATAATAATAGCCCTGAACAGTCCCCACGGTGAGATCAGAGACATAGGAAGTGTCTATGCAGGTGTGGGCTCTCAGAAACACTCGGTAAAGGGGAGCTGTTCATAGTCTCCTTCTACCTCTCTCTGGATGGCTTCCTGGCTTGCTTGTCTCCCTTCAAGCTGTAGTGATGGTTTAATGAATACCGTTTTTTTTTTTTTTCTTTAATACAAAAACAGACTGATTCTGATGTTGCTATTAATCCCTCTTTCCCCAAGAGTCCCCGACACTGAGTCTCAGCTGTCTGTGATCGTTACCTGTGAGCTGTGAGTTGTAATTTGTCTTGGCAGGTTAATTAAAAGTTTAGGTCTTGTTTTAGTGAAGTCATTATGGTCCCAATATACCACCGTAACTCTTGGGTTTGCTTAACACACAAGTTGGAATATGACCCTCCCTTCGTTGCATGGCAAAACGCAGATCTAGAATTTAAGTAGATCTGAAATGTTAGAATCCAGAGTATTTATGTCTGTTTTTAATTAAGTAATAAGAGAAATAATTGTGTTTAATTTAGCAAATGGCTACATTGTGTACTTTTTTGCATTTCCCTCTATTTAATGCAATCCAGCTGATGATTTTATAGTAAATGAGTTTATCTTTGGCTTTGAAAAAAATCTAAAAGCGCTTTGCAAACTATATACAAATACATACATATGGAGACCTGAGGTTGACAGGTTTCCCACTGAACTCTACACATTTACACACACACATACACACTCGCTTGCATACACACAACCGACTGAAACCACACAGAATAGAACGTGGCAGCTTTTTTCAGAAACAGAGTCTTTCAGCCCCCAGTGGAGACCCCAAATTGGAGGTGCTGTTTCTGGCCCTGGCAGGCAGTGGGGATCCTTGCTGATCCCAGGTGTGGAATGAAGTAGGAGATGCACCTCCGTAGCTAGAATACAGCTCACCCCCTGCAGTCTGCAAAGTGTTTTCATATATGTTATTACTTAAGGCATACAGCACCTCCATAAGGTAATTATTGTTATTATCATGCCCCCCGAAGTTAAAAGAAAAGCTAGGATGTGATTTGCATCTGTCTCACCCCTGGCTCATTACTCACCTTCTGGAGCAGTTTGCCTCTTCAGTAGCAAACCCCGTCTGGTAGTGTTACACTCTGTTCCTTCTTTTTAATTGCCAGAGAGCATGTGCATGTGCTTGCTAGAGAGAGAGAGAGAACACCCCTCGGTGGGGCATGGTCGCACTGTACTAAATTCCTTTCCCTGCATTTCTCCTTCCCGTCAGGCTTTTAGTCACGCATGCACTTGTGCCTGTGTGTTGTTCAAGCTGCAGTCAGCCATGTGGGATCTGGCTCCCTTAACTACTGAACTACAGGGCCAAACCACTTTTGTTTTCCATCACTCAACAAACATTTAAAGAATATGTACCATCAAGCCAGCAGGTGGCGTGGTAGTTAAGGGCGCTAGACTCCCACATGGCCAACCATGTTTCAAGTCTGGGACCTGGCGTCTTGCTTTCTCACTTTCCCTCTCTCTCTCTCCCTCCCTTTCTGGTCAAATGAAAATAAATAAATAAATAAAGTTAAATAAAATAATTATTTAAAAGAAAAAAAAATACTTGAGAGCCAGCAGGTGGTGTGGTGGTTAAGGGCACTGGACTCCTACATGGCCAACCACAGTTCAAGTCCCAGACCTGAAGGCTTGCTTTCTTGCTTTCTCGCTCTCTGTCTCTCTACCACTCTCTCACTCTTGTTCTGTCCCTCTCTGGTCAAATTAAAATAAATAACTTGAATTTAAATTTTAAAAAAAGAATACCTACCATGTTTTGGGTACTAAGCTCTTTTTTGTATGTAATTTAATCCTCACAAAAACCTTAGACAGTGGATTTTTTTTTTTTTAATTTACCAGAGGACATAGCTACTCACCAGAGAGACAGAGAGAAAAGGAGAAAGCACCCCGCATGGAGGATGGCCCTGTTGCCATTGCTTCTCCTCTCTCCCCTTCCTCTCAGGATTTTTGGAGGTACGCACACATACCCGGCATGTCTTTCTAGTCACTGTATCCAGGACTTGAACTTTGCAGTTGCCATGTGGGATCTAGGCACCTTAACCACCATGCTATTAGCTGGCCTGACAGTGGATACTTTTATCTCAAGTTCACAGATGAAGAAGTTGAGGCAGAGTGAGTTTACCTGGCTTACACAGGTTTCAGGCAGAGCTAGGAAGGAAACGTGGTCTACAGTAGCACACCCTCGATGCTGCTATTCAGTGGGCCAAGGCTTCATTGGAGACCCAGGTTCGATTCCCCGCCCACTCTAAACAGTGAGCACCATGGCATGCTTCTGTAGAACCGTACTTGGGAGGTTGATGAGGGAGGGAGGAACACGACACAGCAAGACCTGTCTAAAGCCCCACAGCATATGTACGCGTGCTTGCGTGCGCACGCGTACACACACACACACACACACACACCACAATAAAATGACCAGAGCGTTTATCTTATGAGGTCCAGAACAAGGGCCCATTAATTTATCAAGGGAGCTATTAGGATTTAGCTTTGGTATTTCGTGAGGAAAAAGAAAATAAGGAGGGGAACAGGAAGCCAGGAAGAACAGGACACGTTGGGGGCTGGTCATGGTCCCCGCTCCTGGTTCCCTGCAGTCAGCTTCTCTATTTCCCTGGGGTTGCCTAGACACTTTTCACTTATGCTTCTGTCTCCCCAGGGTCATCAAAACTGGGTCCTTCGTGACTTTCCAGGGACCATTGATCTGTGCGGTTCTTTCCCTGGCTTCGATGGAGCATTTGCCTCTGAGAGCATTTGCCAGGTGTCGAGGGAAAAGTCCCTGACATTGTATGCTGTCATTTGGGTAGAAACCTGCACTACCTCAAAAAACAAAACAGCAACAACCAACAGAAACAAGGTGGTCGAGGAGTGGCTTCCAGATGTGAATAAGCCCCCTAACCCTTCACTCCCCAAGTCCCCTTCTTTGGAATTATGCTGTACAGTATAAAAAGGGCAATACAGAATCAGGGTCTCGTGGTAATAAATTAACCTTCTTATAAAGGACATTGCGGCAATTTGTGAAATTTCTAATGGAAACACTTCTTCTGAAAAGTGCCCTGTGAATTCACCTCTGCCTGATGTGGCCACTTACTCGGAGCAATCCGGTATGAGTGAAATGAAATCGTAGGTTGAGGGAGCTCAAGTCAGCACATCAGAGACAGACTGTGGCCAAAAACCCGTTCCATGGACAAGAGCTAGGAAGGTGGGTGCCCTACATCTGTGGGCTTGAAGACCGGCCCTGCCAGCAGCCGTCTGCTCCCTGGAGGAGGTTCCCACCCCACAGCCCCACCTCCTGCCCTGCCCTGGCCTGCCCTGCCCTTGGGATCTGATCTTGGACTGTTAGACCTTCTAAATGCTCTACCTGCATGGATCCTCAAGGGCAGGAGAAAAGAAAGGGTAGCCTAAGGACTCTGTGAGTACTGGCAATAAAAGCGTGACTCTCTGGGACTAGCCCGTAGTATAATGGTTAAGGCGCTGCACTCCCACATGGCTGGTCATGGTTCGAGTCCCAAACCTGGAGGCTTGAAACTAATGCTGGGTGCATGCCCAAAATCCTAAGAGGAGAGTGGAGGAGGAATTGTGGCATGATCATCCCCCCGGGGAGGTGATTTCTCACTTTGTCTCTCTGTCTCTCTGGCAAGCTTGTGCACCCTGTAACTAAAATCTCTCTCTGAAAAAGAAAAAAAAAAACAGCAGCAGCTTGTCTCTGGGAGATGAGTACCTGGAAATGTGCGCAGTATGCGAGTGACCTAAACTTTGCCAGCTGGCATTCCAGTGGGGTCGGGGTGTCCTCTTGTGCACACTCTCAGTCTAGCTGTTCCCATCCAGGGCCAGGACCTCAATCAGTAGTGACATCAGGGCCGGGCTCTGTCCACCTCGTGCTCTGTCACCCTCGCTCTGGGCCGTTGTCTTCAAGCTTGTACCTCGTGATCGTATAGAGACTGCTGGACCTCCAGACCTCACGCACACACATCAGGGAAAAAAAGGGGAAGGAAGCAAGAAAGCGGACTTTCCTAGAACGTTCAGCTTACATTTCTTTGGCAGAGCTGTGTGTGCCTTGGACACTCAGAGCTCGAAGGAAGTCTGAGGAAGTGAGTATTTTTAGCTTGCCACATTGGCACTCGGAACAAAATTAGGGTTCTCTCAGGAAGAAAGGAAGTTGATATGGGGCGGGGGAGTAGGCAGGCGGCCAGCAGTCTGCCACAGGCTTCATCAAGTCTCTTTGGCTTAACAAATACTAGCAACGGCCCCTCGCTGTGTAACGGACCCCTGACCGTTGGGAACAGCCATGGTGAAATGGACTTAAGTTTGATCCTAAGGTTTTCTCAAGCTAATAAGGAGGGCAAGGAGAAGCCTCCCATGTCACTGAAGAGGAGAGATGGGGACATGGCTTCGTTCAGTCTCTGTCTCACCCTGAAAACCAAGAACTTTTTCATTAAGCCTCAAAGCCTTGCATGATGCTTAAAGGGGTCGGACAGGAGCAAATCCTGAGCTTGTAGAGAAAGCCGGGCCCTGGTCTGCTCATTCATACCTTTGCCCAGTACTTACTAAAGGACTTGTTTCGGCGTGTCCTGAGCAGGCATGTGTGTCAGTGTTAGAAAACCGAGCCATGCTTCCAGCCCTCCTGGTATTCGCAGACATGTTTGAGGCTGCTCAAGGTAGTTCTCATGTCTAGCTATAATCATCAAGTGTACATATGTGAAGACAGAGCGGTGAGTGCTACACACACATTGTGGTGCAGAAAAGGAGGGGACTTCAAGGAAACAAACCAGAGGCCTAATTGAGGTGGCTGGTGCAGGAGGATGCATGGGTGGCATTCAGATGCAGCTTCCGAGAACAAACAAGCCCTGGGATAGGAAATGCTGGCATGTTCAAGGTGCTTTAGGAGGAGCTCAGGGTCAGGTGTGGGGGTAAAAGGGCCAAAGTATCAGGTAAGGAGAGGTAGCCAGGAGCGACTCTGCGGGGACTTACATGGGTTGTGAAGAGTTCTGGTTTTAAATTTATCCTGAGGGTAGCAGGCAGCCGCCCTGGCGCACATATGTACACATTTGCTCCAGTCGTGGAGGCTGGGAATCCTGTTAGGAGGCCGTTACGGTCATCCAGGTTGTCAACAGGAAGCAGAGGCAGAGGCTCAGAGGTCTGATGCGAGTTGCAGGATCTCGTTAACAGGAAACAGCTCTTCAGGGCCCAGGCTCCTCCTCTTACATCTCAGTGACCAGGTCTGAATCCAAGCTTCCAGGGTGCGGACATCGACGTGTGTCCTTCCACACTCTCCCAGACAGAAGCTTGTAAAGATAGATGGATCTCAAGCCCAGCAGGTGCTGTGGTGGTTAAGGGGCTGGACTCCTATGTGGCCGACCACGGTTTGAGTCCTGGACCTGGCATCTAATCATGCCAGATGTGTATGTTTATATGCCCAAAATCCCAGGAGGAGAATGGAGAAAGGATTGTAGTGTGGCCATGCCTCTGGGGGTAAGGGGGTGGTGATTTCTCACGTTCCCTCTCACTGTCTCCTTCTGTCTGTCTCTGGTGAGCACACATGTCCTGTGGTAAAAACCTAAAAACAAAACAAAACAAAACAAAAACATATCTGGATCTCGGAAGAGGCCATGGCATTCACGCTGCCCAGGCTCGCCAAACATGGCAGTGCGGCTGCAGACAGCAGCTGCCGGGGCCTCGTCGGCCTCATCCTCAGACCATCTCTGACCTGAAACTCCCACGTGCTGAAGGAACCCCTACTCACCCTCCATTCAGATGGAGTTTACTATAGCAGATGTTTACTCCTCAGTGGTTTGCTTTTTAGAACTGATGATTTAATTTGTATTTCCTGCTCACTCTTCTCTCGCGCAGTTGCTCAAGGCAGTTGCTCATCCCGTTTTGCCAGCTGGCCTTTCCACTGCTAGAACCGCAGCCTGAGAGGGCTCTCATGGCGCTTTCTCCTCTCCCTGTGCAGGGCCTCTGCTGTGTGGGGCCTGGTGCAGTGGTGGCTGCCCGTTCTGTAACACCCTCTCAGGGACAGCCCAGCCGTGCCTCCCATGCGAGTCTCTGCTGGCATTGGCATTGCTAGTGACAGTTGATGCTGTTGGTGGCAGAAGTACATTGTGGGGGCAGAGCTGTAAACAGAGAGCTAGTGTGACCCAGGGAAAGGGCAAAGGCTTTGGACTCAACTGGACCTAGGTTGTACTCTGGCTGCACAATTTAAGAGCTGGGAGATTTGGGATAAGTCTAACTCGCCTTACTCACCTGTAATTAGGACTGACTGACTCGAGGGAGTCCGGCAGTGATGTGAGAGTGTATGCTGCATGCTGAGTGCTCATTGTGTTTTTGAATGTCTCTTAATTATTCAACATTTGCAGAGCATCTACTTTGCTCAGTGCTGGGGACTGAGCCTACAATCTGCCGGAGAGCTGACTCTTTCACGACTAGTTCCAATTTGGTGATTTGTGTCCCCCAAGAAGTCCTCATAAGCTCCTTGGGAGCAGAGGGCAAGGCTACTGCTCTGCTGGGGATGCAGGAGCAGAGGGCAAGGCTACCGCTCTGCTGGGGATGCAGGAGGAGGTCACGAGATATAAGGGACTCGTGCGGAGAGCACGCACTGAGCTGAAAAGCAGTGCAGGAATATTACGAGCAACCTGGGGCCAGAGTACAAGTGGGAACATGGGAAGAAAACGTAAGGGAAGAACCACTTGAAATAAAGAAAAGAGGAGTGTCAGTGTGCTGGGACTGCTGTAGCCAAGTGCACAGCCTCAGTGGCGTACAACAGAAACATGTTCCTCACAGTTCTGGAGTCCAGACGTGTGCAGTCAAGGTGCTGCAGGGTTGGTTCTGGTGAGGCCTCTCCTCCTGGCATGCAGACAGCTGCCTTCTTGCTTTGTCCTCCAATGTCCTTTTTCTCAGTGCGTGTGAGGAGGGACAGAGATCTCTGATGTCTTTTCCTCTTCTTAGGACGTCAGACTTGATAAGATGCAGGCTCCGCCATGACCGCCTTTGATCTTCCCACCTCCTCAGAGGCCCAGTTTCCAAATCCAGTCCCACGGAGATTAGGGCTTCAGTGGGTGAATTTGGTGAGGGGTAGAGCGTGGGGGAATACGATTCAGTCTATAACAGTGAGAAATGAGAAGATGATAAGATAGTAACCCTCTCTGCTCAAGTATACTGATGAATTGGCTGGAAAAGGGACACTCTTTGTATTTTAGAGATGAACTGCACCTCACACAAAGACACAAAGGCAGGTCTTCTGGGTTTAATCCCAGCCACTTTTCTTGGAGCCTAGTTATCTGACAGGACTTGGATCATGGCAGATCCCCATGGAGGGTCAGTGATTGCCAAGTGAGAAGGTCAAAATCACTGCTGTTCCTCGTAGCCTAGACCTTCCCGCCATAGGCATAAGCTTCTTATGGGCAGCTTTGAGGAAAGAAACATGACTGCCAGTTCAAGGTGTGGCCAGGCACCTGGCTGAGGAATGCTCTTTCTGTCCCAAGGCCACTATATTTAGGGGACAGAGCCACTCAAAATTGGTTTGAGTCCTGCTTTCTATCACCCTTCCTTTTTCCCTTCCATCCTTCCCTCCTCCTCTCTGTCCTTTTCTCCCTTCCTATCGACCTTTTTCAATTGTTAGAGGGCACCTGTACTCATCAGAGAGAGAGAGAGAGAGAGAGAGAGAGAGAGAGAGAGAGAAAGGGAGAGACTGAGAGAAAGAGGGAGAAAGCACCCCCAGTGGGGCATGATCATGTCTCAATCCCCTCTCCATTTCTCCATCCCGTAGGGATTGGGGGCATGTACGCACATGCAACTGGCATGTTTTTCAAGCTATCAGGGCCAGTATTCAAACTGCAGTCACCCAGATGGAATTAGGTTCCCTTTACCACTAGGCTATGGGGCCAGCCTAAGTTCTACAATCTTTCTTTCCTACCACTGCTGCAGTGCAAAAATGGTAATGTGGGCTCCAGAACATTCCAAGACATTAACTGTTACATGTTCTTCTAACTTTGACCTTGTTCACATTACATAGGGAACTTCTCAAATGTCTCATTTTCGTTTCCAGGTTTCCATTCTTTACAAACTGCCCCCACCTCTCTAGAACCACTTGGCAAAATTAATCTTATTAATAGCTACTGTTTATTCAACGCATACTATTGTATGTCTAAGTATTATCCCAGATGTTTTACAGAAGCTCTTCCAGACCCTAAAACAGGCATGTAAAGTAGGTATGTTTCCCTCAGAGGAAAGTGAAGCTCAGAGTGTTTAAATAACTACACAGAAGTCAAGCATCCAGTCAACGAAGGAGCTGGCGGTTGAATCCAGATCTGCCTCACTCTAATACCTGCACTTTTCTCCCCCTTTTCTTTCTCTTCTGTCTCCATATGAGAAAACCTGGTGTGTCCCAAAGATGGGAGTAGGAAGAATACATGAGGGGGTAGAGCCTAGAGAAAGACCTAGAAAAGACGTCAGAGCAACCTGGATAGGCTGTGTGGGTCAGCGTGGAAGCCTAGGTTTCAAGGCAGTGGGAGACAGGGTGATGGAAAGCAAATACTTAGCTGAAGTTGGGTCTTAGTGCAATCTTTCTAGCTCATGTAGACCATGTCTACAGCCAGCAGGGTTAGCTGCAGCCAATGGGGTTATCTGAATCTGGTCACATGCCACTGGTTCTGTAAAAGGGGAGGATACATTTCAGGTCATTGTAGGCTGTTTTTCCTACTCAGGTGTGTTTTAGCTATAAGACAAGCAGGACATTTCGAACTTAGCGAATGGTTGGATGATAATATCGATAAATAAGTTAGAAAATAAGGAGGGCATGTGAGTGTGCTGGGGGAAGGAGGTAGGGAGATGGTAAACATAGGTGAGACTTTGGCCAATGGTAGGATTTTCAAGCAGAGGGGAATTGTTGGCAGTTGCCAGTGGACAGAAGGCTGAGTGGGTCTTGACTTGGGAGAAGCTCTGAACTGGAAGCAGAAACCCAGTGGGCCTTATCCTTGTGGGTAAGAGAGGGGAGCAGGTGGAAGGGGATGGTACTAAGGAGATGTAAACAGAGAGGCGGGGCATCAAGGATGGGACCCCCACATTCAGAGAGTAGGTGAGGAGAGGATACACATATTAGCTCTAGAGACGAGCTAGGCGGGGAGCTGGTGACAAACTGATGGGATTGGCCCTCAGGAGGTCACTGGCACCCTCAGTGGGAGCGAGTTCCACCCTGTGCTGGTGAAAACAGGGTTACCTTGAGTTCAGGATTGAATGGGAGGCGTAGAGTGGGAACAGTTCCTTCTAGACAGCGCAGTGAAGGGGACAGATGGGAGTAACCTGAGGAGGAGGCAGGTTCAAGGAAAGGTTTCTAGAAGGTGGGGGTAGCCTTGAAGGTGTGTCAGCTGTGGGAAAGGAGCCAGGGGGGGAAGACTGGAGGCCCAGAGGATCGGGAGGTGATTGCAGGGGAGGTGGAAGGCATGGAATGGAGGGCTGAGCAGGAGGCACCCTCTAAGAGGGACAGGAATTGTGAAGACGAGGAAAGAGCAGGCTTTGGGGCAGCCAGTGGCATGGTGGTTAAGGCGGCTAGACCCCACGTGGCTGACTGCATAGTTCGAATCCCAAACCTAGCAGCTTGGAAAACATGCTAGGCACGTGCTCAAGATCCCAAAAGGAGGGAGAAATGGAGAAGGGCTTATAGTGTGGCCATTCCCTCCCGGGGGGATGCTTTCTCACTTTTGCTGTCTCTCTTCAGCAAGTGCATACCACTCTAGTGCCTTATTTATTTTTAAAATATGAACATGCAGGCTCAAAGGTAGAGGGTCAGAGTCATGCTGCTCTTGGGGACAATGGTGTCGTATAGGGTGGGCCACTTGTGGCCTGGATTGGGTATGTCACCTTCTATGCAAAGGCCACCTCCAGGACGCACAGAATCAGTGCCAAAGCAGGGGAGGCAGCATGGCTTGGTGGCTTAAGGGTCGACTCGGAGCCAGACAGTCTGGTTCACATTGTAGTCTATGCCACTTACTAGCAGTGTGACCCCAGGCAAGATAGATAGTCCATCAGTGCCTCCCTTTCCTCATCTGAAGATCGGAGATGACTAAGTCAGTACCCACCTCATGGGGGTAATTATAAAGATAAAATGAATATGGGTCAAATGTAAAAATAGAGCCCGACACAAAATAGACTCTATGCAAGTGTTTGCTATTGTTATTGGCAATTATAGTCACTAAGTTTGCACATGCTTACAGGGTCCCAGGCATTTGCCAAGTGTTGCCTAACTTGTTGCTAACAGCCCTAGGTAAGCGGGGTGGTTATTCCCAGAGATAGAGAAACAAGGGTCAGAGAAATTAACAAGCGTATTCATAGTCATTCAATGAGTAAGAGCAGAGTCAGGCGTTGCACTTAGGCCAGTCAGACTGAAAATGCTTTGTTCTGTCCACAATGGTGTTTGTTCCTGGGGCCTCCCCATGTCAGTACCCACTTTCCTAGGACTCCTGGGTTCCCTTTCCCACTGCAGTGAGAAGATGCTCCAGGCTCTGCTCAGGGGACGATGTGTGGCACAAGCATTGTCACTACCCGGAGCTTCTCTGGGGTGAAGAGGGTATACCAGGGATCTCTACGTGCAGACAGGGCCCCCTTAGAATTGAGCAAAAGTTCAGCGATGGCAAATTTGACAGAGGTTTGGGCTGGCGTCTTGCTGCTTAAACAGAGCAGAGGGCCTTCTGTTGAAATGACAGGACGACGAGTGTTGTATGAGGGGTTATAAAAGAGTGTAAGCCAGGAACGTCTGAACATCTGGTTTCAGTTTGAGTAGCTGGTTGCCTGTGCCTTTATCTGAGCAGCACTTATGTCCAGGGCTAATAGAAGCATGGTTTGTTTCATTCCTGGTTCATGTTACAGGTCAGCCTGATTTTTTATTTTCGTTTGTATCATAGGCTAAAAGAATCCAAGTAAAGGTGCAAGAGATGTACTATATAGTTTTAAAAACTGAAGAAAAAAAAAAAAAAAACCCTATCACTAAAGCAGGAAGACTAAGCTGGTATTTTTTACAAATAGTTTTCCCATGCCTATAAATGGAGTCTATTCCCTGTAAAGCTTACGTTTGGGAAATTGCTTGTACCACCGTTGTCTCTTTCTTTTAAGCAGTAGAGGAATCTGTTGGTTAGGTTTTTCCCAGGTGCCAAGTACTACATTAAACACAATGTATTTATATTAACTGATTTTGGCTTTACATAACCAACTTGTACAGGCAGAAGTATTGCCTCTATTTTCCAGAAAAGGGAGTTGTGAGCAAGGTCACATGGAAGCTGAGCTAGGATCTTAGCAGATATGTCTGGTTCCTTCTTATTCGCAAGCTTCCAACATTATTATTATTGTTATTTTAGAAATTTTTGCTATAGGGTACATGTATTTGCTGAAGTGACAGAGAGAGACAGAGAGACACAGAAAGACCAGAAGCAAGAAATCACTTCCCAGGGGGATGGTCATGCCACAATCCCCCTCTTCCATTCTCCTCTTGGGATTTTGAGCACACACGCACACATCTAGCATGAGTTTCAAGCCACCAGTTCTGGAACTCAAACTGCAGGTGGCCATGTGGGAGTCTAGCATCCCAACCACCATACCACCTGCTGGCCCAGCCAACATTTTTTTTTAAGTTCATCATACCCTGTGAGGATATCTGCCTTTTGTGTCTAGGAAGTGATAAAACATCTCTGATATTAATAAATCTTAAAAATATTGAAAACATAAGGCAAAAAGAAATGTAGCATAATAGAGAATATCAGTTTTCAGTCAAAAACTGATATTATGTTTCCTGATTAAATTTTAGAAGAAATCTATTTAAAATCACCAATAAAATAAGATCTATCAATCATTGGCATTGTTTTAGAAGCTTTGTGATGTAAGGCATGAAATAGAAATGAGACCGATACATAGTCGTCATTGTTTCTGAAGGATGTGTTTGTATTCCTAAAGAACACAAAAACATTAATTGAAAAACTCTTTTGCTTAATAAGAATTCAGAACTTGTAACTGGGGTACAAGATAGCTTTTCAAAAGTCAATAGATTTCCCGGGTACTTGCTGCAACCACTTATAAAATATAGTGAAAAATGTCTCAGTCAAAAAAAAAAAATCAATAAAAATTAAAGTATTATCTTAATGAGAACTATATGTGACCTGTGTGACAATGCTGCAAAATTTTATTGAGAGCATAAAACAGAACATGAATAATTAGGAAATATAACATGTTTCTCGATGAGAAAGTGAAATACTCTAAATATGTCAACTTATAGATTTAATGGAATGCCAAACAGAAGCCTAAAGGGAATTGAGATTTGATTGAATGGTTTAAGACATCATTTGAAATAATAAACAGATGAAAGTATGGAAAAAATTCAGGAAAGAAGAATAATGAAAGGATACTGGTCTTTCAAGATCTTAACATACCATAAATCTATAATGTAATTAAAAGGAAATAAGCATACTACAGATTCATGAAGTGAAAGTGCCTAGAAAATACTACCAGTTATATGTCATTTTAATATTCGAAAAAGGAGGAATCACAAAAAGAGATTTGGTCAATGAAAGTTGTTGGAATCACTTGGAAAAGTATCTACTTGAATCAGTAGCATTTGGTGGGATGGATGTAGCTTACAGACACAAAGGATTTTTAGTTATGAGACCTCACCGAATTTTGAAATAGTGAGCCAGCAGTATTTTAAGGTTGGATGGCATCCCATAAAACCATACACTTATGGCTTCCCTTTGAAAGGTAGAAAACTGGCCCAGCCACAGTGGCACAAGCAGAGGGCCCCACCATGCAATGCTGGAACTACAAGAAAGGCCTCGGGGGAACCAGCAGTTAGCGTAATGGCTGTGTCGCTGGACTCCCACATAGTCGACCACGGTTCGCGTCCTGGACCCGGTGGCTTAAAACTCACGCCGGGCGCGTGTGTATGCGTGCCCAAGATCCCAAGAGGAGAATGGAGGAGAAGGGATTGCGGCGTGACCATCCCCCCTGGGGGGTGATTTCTCGCTTTCTGTCTCTATGTCTCTGTCTGTCTGGAGAGCACACGTGCCCTATGGCAAAAAAAAAAAAAAAAAAAAAAACCTCTCAAAAAAAAAAAAAAAAAAAAGAAGAAAGAAAGGCCTCGGTTGGGTTCCTGGGTTGATCTGAACATGCCTGCATGCACCTGTGACCATGATTGGCTGGGAGGCTGTGGAGGACCACAGCATGATAAGACCCTGTTGAGGCTCTTGCTCCCTCCCATGAAGGAAAGAAAATTGTAAACATTTATGTATAAAACCAGGCTGGCTCAATTGACCGTGGTTGAAGCAGCTAGATCCCACATGACCAACCCTGTCGTTCGAGTCCTGACCCAGCAGACTTAGAGACAGGTCAGACATGTGTGCATGCATAACCAAAATCCCGACAGAATGGAAAATGGAGAAGGGATTGTGGTGAGACCATTCCTCATGTAATGTCCTTTCTCCCTCTCCCTTTTTAATTCTGTTTCTCTCTGGTGAGTGTACATGACCTCTAGCAAAAAAAAAAAATTAATTTAAATAAGAAAATAAAAAGTAAAAATTCCTGTGGGAACAAGCCCCCACTCCGCTTGAATGGAAGCCATGCTCTGTAATTCACCAGTCTCCGCCTCATCCTTTTTTCTTACACCTGGCCTGCTCTGCTCCTTTGACTTACCTGTCTGGCCCCTAGAGGGGTATGAGTTTTCAACCTCTGATTCAAACTTCACCTCATACCATATGCCAGAATAAATTCCAGATGGATTAAAGTGGTAAATATTTAAAAGTCAAACTGCAACAGGGTAAACCCAATGTTCACCTATCTCTGGCTTGGAGAAGGGCTTTTAAGCCTAGGAGACATTGAAGAAATTATGAAGAAAAAGACTGACACATGTTTACATGAATAGGTACAATTTCCATGTGTCTTATAGAACTTATCAAAAAAAGAAAAATAGTAGATTGGGAAAATATTTGCAATAAATATGAGAGACTACAGGTAAATGTGTATGTTATATGAAAGCTTATATGCTGTGGAAGAAAAAAATAAGCATTATGATCTTCTAGGTAAATTGCTAAAGCATATGTAGAAAAGTTTCCAAAAATATATAAATAGTATGATATAAACATGCATGAAATATGTTTAACCTCACTAGTAATGGAAGAAGTACAAGTTAAAATAATAGTGTGTGTGTGTGTGTGTGTGTGTGTGTGTATTTTTAACTTGATGAGTTAAAATCCCCCAATCCCCAGCCCTGTTCTGCAGTGTCTCAGTATTCTCAGTGTCACATGTATTACAAGTTCCACTGTAAATCAGTATAGCTCTCTGGGAAAGCAATTTGGCATTTTGTATTAAACCATCAACTTCTGAGAGTGTCTCTTAAAGAAATAAATCAATACCTTAAAAAACAAAAAAGCCACATGCTTGTTTACAGTCGTGAAAATTGGAAAACAAGCCAAATGCCTAATTATAAAACAGAATATAAGTAAATTGTGGAATATCCACTTAACAAACATTATAATTAGCCATTAAAAGGTATCATGAAAAGCCTGAAACATGAAAATGCTTATTTTAGTCCCAGAAGTAAGACACAGCCGTTTTACTTACAACTTGAACACATCTGTTAATAACATAATGTGCCTGATTCATGCAGCTTAGAAGTAGAGTTTGAACTTGAATTCAAGTCATTCAGACCATTGTTTTTCCACTTGTCCCCTTCCGTCCTACTGGAAGCCCAGGTGAGGTGTGAACAGGAATGAGTGTGTCAGACTCACATCAGGGTGTGGTATTTTCCCTGACTGAACCACACAGTACTTCAAAGATTCTAACTGATGGGGGTTTGAAAGACAAGACTTTTGTCAACCTTATAACCTCCAAGAGCAGGGATTTTCTGTAAGTTCTTCTCTCCTCATGTGGCACAAATGAGAAAATAGACAAATCTAGAGACCAGAAAAGGATCTGGGGGCTGGCAGATGGCTTGTGGTTAATGTAGCTGGACTCCCACATGGGCTGATCGCGGTTTGAGTCCTGGACCTAGTGACTTGCTTTCTCACTTTCCTTTCTTTGTCTCTCTCTGATCAACTTTAAAAAGAAAAAAAAAAAAAGAAGACAATGAATAAAATTAAGTAAAAAGTAATTCTTTCAAAAAAAAAAAAAGTCTGAATGGAAGAAAAGTCTTCCTATCACTGTGATTTCTTAAGTACTGCAGGTGATGTAAACATTGTGTGTTTCTTCAGCTCTCCGTTACACACCTGTATGTGTGTAAACATTTTCAATATTTTCATTGTTTTGTGGTTTTGTTTTTTTAAAGAATTGCATTACGTTAAAACCATTAGCCATGAAGGCGTGCCATGATTTCTAACCAGATTTCCTGGAGGTGGAAGAATAGAGCTCCGGAGGTCTCCAGATCGTGAATGCCTGGTGTTAGAGGATACAGAAAGGCTCAGTGGGGATTCACGTTAAGAAAGAAAGCGTATTTTTAAGAATCCTCAGTATTGAAAACCTGAGACTGCCATTCTGTTTCCTGCAGCTCCCATGCCCAAAACTGACGAGAATTTTCTGTGTAGTGGAGTTTACCGTGACAGTAATAATCCCTTACATTGTATAGGACTTTCAGCTTACTGAGCACAATGGCACAGTTTTTTCTTCTTCCTTTTTTTTTTTTTTAATCCTCACAATCCAGTACTAGGATGATGGTCCCTATTTAGTAGAAAAATTAAGGCTCTTTTCTGAAAAGCTTGTTTACTGGTCTAAGATAACACAGCAGGTACATGGACGAGCCTGGGATTAAACACGATTCTCTTATTGGATTCACTTATCCATTTGTGTATCCTTGCAAGCGTGTGTTCATTCAATACATGTTTCCTCTGCCCTCTTTTTTTCTAAGTTTATTTCTTCATGAGAAAGAGAGCAACAGCAACCCACAACAGGGTCCCAACACCACACTGCACCCCAACTACAGCTAGCCCCAGACCACAGGTGTGCACACCCAGCCTACTCAGGGAGATCTCCGGGGTAAGCCCAGAACCTCCCCGAGGGGGTCAGCCTCTCAGAGCAGCCCATATCACTGCAGCTCCACCTCCAGGGCCCTTTCTCTGCACATTCTTTATGCCTTGCACTCTTGGGGTTAGCACTATGAACACGGCAGACGGGGACCCTGACCTAGTGGAGCTCAGCATCTATCCAGGCAGAAAGGCGTTGCTCACAATGATCTGTGAAGGAAACAGATAGGGTCTAGGAATGCACTAACAGGGTGTAAATGAATTGGGGTGGGAGGGGGGAGTTTATATTGAGTACATGACATCCAAGGCGAGACTTCAAAAATTTGCCTAGCGAGATCTCTGTGAGCAGCAGGAGTGAGGAGAGAAGAGGATTAGAACAGGTCCTTAGATAACCAACCTTAAATAAGTAGAGAAAGAGCCAGAGAAGGAGACTGAGGACAAACAACTGTGTGGCAGAAATACTAGAATGTGTGCCATTTTCAAAGCTGAGGGAAGAGAACGCATTGGGAAAATGGGACTTGGACGTTGTGTCAGATGCTATCGAGAGGACCTTGTGGTTGGCTGCTAACATTTAGCTCCCCTCTGAAGTCCCACTGTGAACATGATGATTTAAGACAGGCAAGGACGGCTGGCCCCATACGCTAGTGGGGCAACTTGAGAAGGCCAGCAGTAAGGGTCACTACAGGCTCAGGTGCATTGAGGAGTCACAAGAGCGCTTGGCTGGAAAGAAAGGAAGGCAAGGGCCAGAGTACCAAAACCCAGGATGCGAGCTGCCTGAAGGCAAGGATGGTTAGAGCACCTGCGGGCAGTGAGAAGAGCTGGTTCCCACCCAGTTCTGTAGCCACCAGCTTTGAGACCAGGAGAACCTTCGTTATTTTCCCTGAGCTATAGTGGGTTAGTGAGAAAATGCAAGGTTCCGTGGGGCACTCTGCCTGCACATGCTGGGTTTTCTGTTATCGTCTTAGATTTGTACTTTTACTCTGAATCCCAAAACAGAGCAGCTTGACTGGCTAAGGTTCCTAAATGAAAATGTTGCATGTGGGAAGTTAGAGCCCTGGGCCCAGACCTGTGGTTCCTGCCAGCCTGGCTGTTATCAGTCTCAGAGGGCTGTCCTGAGGGGATAGCTAAACATGGCCACATCAGCGTACCTGCAGTCAAGCGCCTCAGGTCCGAGTCCCAGACTAGAAGTGGTTGGTCCCTTAGTATGGGCTCCTGTCAGGTGCCCCTCCCAGCCTCAGCTCTGCAGCTCGGCCTGCGGCAGCCCTGCTGCACTGCTGGGACGTCTGGGAACACCTGCCTGCCTCTGAAGGCATGGCTCTGCCTTTCCGAAGATTCCCTGGGCCCCTCCCCTGCCTGGAGCATGTCTACCTGCCCAAGGCCCCCTGGGATGCCTTCCCAGCCTTCCAGGAACACTGCTATGCATGACCTCTGTTAGCAGGAGAGCAGAGGGCAGCTCTGTGCCTTCATTACACCTCAGCAGACCCTTCACCAAGCTTCTGCTCTCCTGGGCATGAGCTGGGAGCTGCAGCCACAGAGGGCTTAGCCCCACCTTGGCCCTCCAGGCACACCCTGCAGAGGAGACAGATGTGGCAACAATGAACTGTAGCACTTTCCTGAGCTGCCATGGGCCGTGGGCCGGGGAACCAAAGCAGAGTGCCAGTACACCCTTAATTGCCTGTACCTGGCACATAGTAGCTTCTCAGTAACCCATGGTTGAGAGGCTTAGCAGTTGTTTTTTTTTTTTAACTCTGCAAACTCAGGCAAACCATTTCACTTCTCCAGGCCTTTGTTTTTTTCATCTGAAAAATGGGAGGAATGAATCCGAAGTCTTAGCACTCGGTGAGAGTTCAGGAGACAACGCATTGATCAGTGTGCTTGTCACAGTGCCTGGCACATAGTAGGACTCAAGGAAAGGTGGTAGTGGGCCATTATTATGCTTACCTTATTTAGTGTCTAAATTAACTATTTTACTGTTAAAAATATTCTTGTATGTGCACTAGAATCTAAGAAGCTTAGACAGGAAGAGAGAGGCCAGATTTTCTAGCATTCCTTTGACTTTCAGAGGATGTGTTTGAAAGTACCTCTTGCCCACAGTCTTTCTCTTAATTTACCATCCTGGCGGCTGAGTGCGAAGGCTGGGATTTCCCCAGGGTCTGAGAGGGAAGAGGGGTTACATTCGGTTGTCATTAATTAAAGCTGTGCTCCCTGAACCTTCAGAAAGTCAGAGCCTGACAGACCATCAGATGACCAGAGCAGCAGCCACCTCGCCTGCCTGCTCTGGCAGAAGGTGCACCTGCGCCCTCTGGGCACTGGCCAGCCGCCAGCAAGGGAAGGCAGAGTGACAGGGAGCTTTGCAGCAGCTAATGTGCACAGAGCTACGTGTCCACAGGTGCAGAGCTCAAGATCAAGGGGCTCAGCGGAGGGAGCCTGTTCCCGGGCAGGACGCTGATTTGTTTTCCTTGCTTTCTGTTACATGCAGCTAGACGCCTGAGGACCCAGCAAGCCTAGCTTTGAGCCCCAGCAGCTGTTGGAGTAACGGTGAGCAGGGAGCAGGAAACAGTTCCTGCACGTGTCCTCTGCCCTGGCTGCTGGGCCCAAGCCCTGGCTGGCACAACAGCTCAGGTCCGGGCATCAGAACTTCCCCCCACCCCTGCCCCGGCCACAGGCACCTCCAAGGTCTTCAGGGTTAGCAGTTACAAAGGGAAGGAGTCAGGTATTACAGTCCATTTTATGTTACTAACAGGTGAACCTCACAGACTAGGTAGTTGATGAAGAATAAAGGTCTATTTGACTCACAGTTTTGGAGGTCCAAGGTCAAGGGGCTGCACCTGACAGAGGGGTCTTGCGGGAACTCACCGTAGCATCCGGAGGAAATAAAGGACAGTGCATGGCAAGAGGGTAAGAGCTGGGTGTCTGCTCTGGTCTCTCTCCCTCTCCCTGTAAAGCTGCCAGCATGTGGGGCTCTCATCCTGGTGACCTTATGTAATCCCAGTAACCTCTCAAAGGCTGCACCATCACATCTGAACTTCAACACAGAGATTTGGGGAGACATTCAAACCATAGCACCAGCATGAAGGGGATTCACAGGAAATGTTCCAGAGGGTGCCCAGAAGTGGCCAAACCATGAACATTCATCTTTCAGTAAAAGAGGGCATGATGATTGAGAGGTATGAGCTGAAAGGAAGAGAGAATGCAGCTGCCTGGTGCCTCCAGGTGGGCATCTCTCGGCGTGCTCTAACGTGTCCTGCAGGTGTAAGAAACAATATCTCACCTGCACTCAGTCGTGTCTCGATAACATCCACCAGCACCCCGTGAGATACGGCTGGAGCTCTGGTTGCTGCTTTCCCAGGCTTGGGCCAGGCTTTCTGTCATTGCCTCATTGTGACCAAGTACCTGCACTCGCATGCACAGGGATGGAGAAGGACTGACTAAGGGACAGCCCCCGAGAACTGACCATAGAGTGGAGTCCTTGGCCCCCATCCACAGCGGTTTCATCGGCTATTACTGTAATTCCTACCGTGTGTCCCTGCTTCATCAGGCCTCTCTTGTTACAGATACGGAAGTGGAGGCACAGAGAGGTGAAGTGACTTGCTCGAGGTCACACAGGTGGTGGCAGAACAGGTTTAGAACTCACGTGCTCTAACTCTAAAACCTGTGTGCATTCTCTTGTCCACACAGACTCTGACTTGGCATGTCTAGGTGGGTTTGCTTTGTTTGGTTTGTTTTGATGTGGTTTCATTTTACCTTCCACTGACCTCGAGGCCCACAGAGTGCTTGGCATGCAGTAGCTCACTGAACCCCCCTGTTCTTCTGAGACATAGGCAGGTGAGGAGACCAGAGCTGAGATTTTCCCAAAGTTGCACAACTAGTGAGAGTAGAGCTGGAAAGCAAAGCCGGGTGTGACGACATAGTCCATGCCCAGCTACAGATCAGGGAGTTCCAGCCACGGACGGTCAAATCATGGCAGAGATAGGAGCCAGCCCCGAGTTTCTGAGGGGGGTCAGAGATGATGCAAAGGGATACAGGGTGCCAGCTGCTGCCTGTATGGGTGTTCACACACCAGCCTGGAGGACGAGTGGAAGGAACCAGGGACCTGGGAGGCAGGCTGGCCAGCCACAGGCTGCTCTGTAGTGCTCCAGGGACCCCTTGGGCTCTCTTCATCCAGGCCTGCAGATGGCCAAGTTCAGGAGCTGCAGACCATTTCCAAACCTCGCTGGGTAGGGAGCAGACAGCCCTGGCATGTAGACAGGTCACTCTTTCACAGGTCAGGGAAATAGGGAGACTTCCTGTTTAGGCTAGGCCCAGACAGGGACCAACATTTTTATTATGACCCAGTACAGCAGTGGCTCAAAGGCCTGCTGCTGCCAGCGACTCAGAGTGGCCAGAGGTTCTATAAACTTTTTAAAACCGCAACTATTTCTCACTTCCTTACAAAATAAGTGGCTCTCGCTTTTGCCATTGGGCAGTTTCGGCCTAGAGATGGGGGAGTGATCTATCTAGGTGGCTAGAGCAGCTATAAAATATTTAACTGGAACATATAATTACATTACCATGATCTCTAATAGGATTTGGTATCAAGCTGAAGTCCAACTTGGCCTCTGGCCCAAAGAGATAGACCCAAGTTATTACGTCGAGTGTTACCAAGTACATAAATAAGAAAAAAATATTGCTCAAATCATCGTGCATCAGACCAACATGCATTATAATTATTGTAAAGAAAAATCCACCAGAGCCTGAGAATTTATCTATCTTGCTAATCAATTTATTGTGTTATGTCCTGATAGAAGTAATGCAAGTACGTAATTCATAGAAGCCATCTCGGCAGCTCTTGCTAGAGAAAGGAAGAGGCCTTACAAAAATTTTATTGCCACATGTTCCCCAAATGCATGGTTAGCGCTGTTCTGGGAAAAGAGAACACAGCAGTGTCTGGCGGAATGTTACAAGCCCAGAGGACGAGAAATGACAGTGAAGCCTCAGGTCTGGAAAATATTTATAAAAATGAAATGAGGAAAAAAAAGTCAGTAAAGAAGCAAGCAGTAAGGGTCTCACAGAAGAAGCCCAGCCTTAGGATTTGAGGCTGAACACACCCAAGGACGTGAAGCCGACCACAGATGTCCTTTTGTGGTTCGACATTGAACAACTATTGGCTGAACAGCTACTCCGGACAAAGCAGTGTGCCCATTGTTGGTGGCATGATAAGAGGGACAGGTAGGAATGGATCAGTTTCTTTTCAAGGAATTTGCTGTCTAAGAGGGAGAAGCAGCCATACCCAAAAATAACTGGAGAGGACTAGGTGATAAGTGGGAGATAGATGTGAATTGCCATTAGGACTCAGATGAGAGATTTGTCTTGCTAAGAAGAATCCAGGGAAGCATCATGAGAGAGGTAATATTGTGGGCTGGCCCTGGAGCACATGGTTAAGCACCATGCAGAGAGGCCAAATCCCACATGGCCAACACCATTTAAATCCCAACCCCAGCAGCTCAGAAAACCATGTTGGGTGCATGTATAAACAGGCTCAAAGTCCTTATGGAATGGCGGAAAAAGGATTGTGACATGACCATGTCCCATTGGGGGAGTGGAGTTGTGTTCACACATGCATTTTCTCATTTTCCTATCATGCATGTATGACCTCTGACAATTAAAAATAAAGAGATAATATTTAGGTTGGGCTTAAAGGATGAGTAGGACTTGGACAAGTGGGTAAAGAGAAATGGGATCTTCAGGTGACTTTACTAGCATTGCCCAGTCAGGGTGGTCGACAAGGGTGTGTGGGTTCAGGTGGGCCCCCGGGAGTAATTTAGCAGCAGCTCGAGGACATGAGGAAGGCCTTGGTGACAAAGAAGTTAGTCTGAAAAAGGACACTGGACCCCTAGATTCCTGGCTCAACAACGGGGGTTTTCTCTTCTCCAGTATTTCCGAAACTATGATTCTCATGTTTATTTTAGATTATACATAAATAGGCTCTGTTTCAAAAATTATGTACTGGGAACCAGCAGTTAGCGTAATGGCTATGCCGCTGGACTCCCACATAGTCGACCGCGGCTCGCATCCTGGACCCGGTGGCTTAAAACTCATGCTGAACGCGTGTGTGTGCATGCCCAAGATCCCAAGAGGAGAATGGAGGAGAAGGGATTGCGGCGTGACCATCCCCCCTGGGGGGTGATTTCTCGCTTTCTGTCTCTATGTCTCTCTCTGTCTGCCTGGCGAGCGCACGCGCCCTACAGCGGGAAAAAAAAAAACCTCTCTCAAAAAAAAAAATTATGTATTTAGCAAGTGGGAAAGATAGAATTAGGTATATCAAATCATTTTATCATAGTGATATCGAATGTCTGTTTTTAATAAATGTAAGAAAATGAATGAGCTCAAAATGCAAAGTAAATAATAAGACAGATGATAGGTGAATATGGCAACTGCATAAAGGCAGTCACCATGTCAGTGATGTTGGGAAACACTCTCCAGACCTGATGGTATGTCCAGGTGCCGCTAGGCCAGGCAGGTGGCATCAGTGCAGGAAGCCACAGAGGGGGCTTGTCGCTTGCCGTCTCCTCTAAATGAGAAGAGATTGTTGCCCTGCTGGATCTTCCAATTTTTCAAAAAAAAAAAAGCCAACGTTAAGATTTTTTTTTTCTTTTTGCAGTTGCCTTTAAAAAAGAACTCTCACAACGATCTCAAATTTTTGAAAACACTGTACAAATTGAAGTGTCCATAGGGCTCCTGTTTAAGAGATCTCTACTCCAGACAATAAGGAACAGTGGCCTTTCAGTGACCTCAAAATAGTCAACTCCAATATGTCAGCTCAGGCCTAGAAATACAGGACAGACCAAAACGGACAGGGCTGTGGATGGAAATCCACATCAAATGCAGACTCAGAGGTCCAAGCCACCAGAAGTGACAGGGCCTGGGCATTTTTATTTTCCCAGCAAAGTCAGCCAACATGGGGATTTGAACCTGCAGGTAGCTAGGTCATCTTTACATAGTTTTGTACATTTTCATACCTGACTGTGTTGTCTTAGAGAAGAGGCAGAGCTGGCTTTCTGCGTGGTATGTAAGCAGTGGGGTGCCGTTGACATGCCTAAATAAAGGGTCGGAGAATAATGAGCAGCTCCCCCCACCACCCCCCTGCAGAGCCTGTTTCTGTGCCTGCATCATCTGTCATTACAGAATAGCCTGACACCAAGTGATGCTCATTAGATGGAACTCTCTAGCCAGCAGCCAAGTTGAGCTTTTAAAAACAGATTTCTTGAGTAATTTGTCCCAAAGACAGACTTGACGTGGAGTTGGCATGATCAGTGGTCACCGCGTGGGAGCAGGAGAAGTGATTATTCTGGATCTGACTCTTATTCGACCCCCATCTTGCCCGAAACTGCTTTGCATTTCAAAGGCTGCCTATTTTTTAAGAGCTATTCAAACGCTACCTTCTGGAAGACCAGGCCCTCCTCTTTGGAACTGGTCCACAATTTCTTTTACATTCTTGCATATTTAGGTCTTTCCACCCACTCTGGCTCATTTTTAAAGACCTGTATGTAGTCTTAGTATTTTTAACAGACCAGTGGTTCTCAGGGTGGTGACAGACCAAAGACATCAGCAAAGCCCAGGACTCTACCCCGCCCCAGTAAACTGGAAACTCTAGGGGTAGGGCCCAGCAATCCATATTTAAACCACGTCCAGGTGACTGACACAGGCCAAAGTTTGAAAATCACTGAGCTTATACAGGAGCACCTTCTATGCTGCAGGTGCTTCTGTATTGTGGTTTCAGTCTTCACAAATGTGTAAGCCAAGTAGTTTTCTCATTTCATGGATGAGTAAAGTGAGACTCAGACAGAGGAACTTTCTCCAAGTGTCATCCTCAGAAGTAACCGACTTGAAATTTAGACCCAGACCTCCCAAATCCGATTCTAAATAAAGCCTTTCCTGAAAAATAAGGACTGTGTTTTGGATGGCATCAGCACATGGAGACAAGAAGACTCGTTTGAATGAACAAATGATCAAGGAAGAAATGAATCAACGTGGTACAGTTTTGTTTTTGTTTTTGTTTTTTTTTTTTTTGGAGAGGTTTTTGCTATAGGGTGCGTGCGCTCGCCAGAAAGATAGAGACAGAGAGATAGAAAGCGAGAAATCACCCGCCAGGGGGGATGGCCACGCCGCAATCCCTACTCCTCCAGTCTCCTCTCGTGATCTTGGGCACGCACGCACACGCACCGCACCCGGTGTGAGTTTAAGCCACCGGGTCCAGGGCTCGAACTGCGGTCGGCTACAGGGAAGTTCAGCGACATAGCCATTACACTAACTGCTGGTCCCAAGCATGGTACAGTTTTGAGAGGTTAGAATTGCATTTTGATCATTTTGATTATTGAATGCTGCTGGCATTTTTTTTTCTTTTTTTTTGAAGAGGTTTTTGCTATAGGGCATGTGTTCTCGCCAGAAAGACAGAGGGAGACAGAGAGCCAGAAAGTGAGAAATCACTCCTCAGCAGGGATGGCCACACCGCAATCCCTTCGCCTCCATTCTCCTCTCGGGATCTTGGGCACACATGCACATGCACCTGACGTGAGTTTAAGCCACTGGGTCTGGGACTTGAACCATCGTTGACTACATGGGAGTCCAGCGACATAGCCACTATGCTAACTGCTGGTCCCCTGTTGGCATGTTTTAAAAACAAATTTTCAAGAAACAAAACCAAAAGAGGTGCTGGTTGGAATTCACCAGTCCTGGCAACATGCTCTATGTGGTCCTGACTCTAAAACCAAATCATAGAGACCAGAGGCAAAGGAGGGGACAAGAATGTTGTTTTATTTTGGGGTGTGTGTGTGTGTGTGTGTGTGTGTGTGTTGCAGCTTTGAGCTAGTGGAAGAACCCCTAGACAGGTAGGAGTAGAAATCCAGGTTTTCACACTAGCCCTATCATTTATTAGCTGCAAGAACCTGGACAAGCTCTCTGTGCCTTTGTGTCCTGATGTGCAAACTGGGGAATAAATAACACCTTCTTTTCTTACATACAGAGCTATTGTAAGGATCAAATAAAACGGAATGTGGAAATGCTTTCTAAACAGTCAGTTTCATATTTACCATTACCATCAAAGCCTGTAAACTTTCAGGTAGATCCTGCCACGTGCCAAGCTGAAAGGCAGTGCTAGGATTCTTTTAGATTCAAGGAACAAAAACTCACCCAGGCGCCCTCGTGGAAAAGCGGGTGTGGCAATTAAGTCATGACAGTTCCTATGGTTTGGGACTGAAATAGGCATTGAAAAAGGCCCTGGAAATCCGCCAGCTCCAGGGGCGCCATTTGTCTGTCGCTCTCTCAGCTGTCACTTCTTGAGCACCTCTGTCCCTCTCTCTGTCCAGCTCCGTGCACCACTGGAAACCAACAGACCAGCTTTCTCGCATGCAGGACTATGTGTCTCCTACTTCACCCTAATGACTTCACCAGCTCTCTTTCCATCTTCTCCATGGGCTTCCTCTCTCCCACCACCAAATGTCACCTTCCCCGGATATTTTTCAGTTCAAATGCTAAGGGGCAGGGCCCTGATTGGCCTAGAACTGCTTCACACTAGACTATCATCAGCCTATGGGTGGACTCTCCTTGGGGCAGGTGTTCATCTCAGTCCCATCAGCTGTACTTAGCGAGAAGGTGGCGTCTCTGGTCCACCTGTGCCTGCTCCTCAGAAGTAACTGTGGGTGAAGAATTGGGGAAGGAAGGCGTCTCTAACGCAGAGCACTCACTCCCCCTCTGGAGGCCCTGTGCTCTTGAAAATGCACTCATCAGTCTAGCTGCCACTGGGTGTGTGCCTCAGTGGCCTCTCCAGTATCTGCTCATGAGGCAAGGCAGGAAAAGTGCACGGGTGGCATTCTGCAGGAAAGGCAGCAGACCAGAGCCAGCAGCTGCTCTGTGACATCTGGAAAAGAGGCCAGAGTTCCTAGCCAGAGGCAGCTGGTAAGTGCCCACCCTCTGGCCTTGCCTTACTTAAGGTTCCTTGGGGTAGAAGCTAACCTGATGCTGGTCATCCAAGCTCAGCAAGGAGTGTGAAAAGGTAGCATCAGCCTGCATCCTGCGAACTCCACCTCACCCTTTCCCAACATTTGGCCTTGAGCAAGGTGATTATTTTCTCAGTGTTCCATCTGTTTGCCAACTTCCTGAGTGTCGATGATTGGTTCAATTCATGAGATCACAGAATATAGGCCTGACAGACCATGTAAGCCATCCACTTCACTTCCTGTGCCAGAGGAGGTGCTCAGAAAACTTTTCGTAAATGGATGTAATGAAGTTTGTAGATGATAAGAAAGGCCCTGAGGGGACTTGGCCAATGTCACCTAGCAAGTTGCAGGCAGGAGCTGGTCTAGAAACCAAGTTTCTGGGCATAACCCATTCATCGTCCTCAGCACCTTCACTCGGAGAGTCAGAGCACAGGCTTGGAAAGGGCCATGACTTTATCTTTAATCTGCCCTGCAAAATCTCCACCAGCCACTTCTTTGCCCTCTCCTTGAATACGTCTAGTCACCAAAAATGATCCTTAAGAATCACTGAATTCATTCATGTAGTCATTCAACAAACACCTTTTCTTTTTTAATTGTTAAAGGGTGCATGCATGCTCCAGAGAATGACAGAGTACCCCTGTGGGGCATGAGCACACACAATCCCTTCTCTTCCATTTCTCCATCCTGTTGGGATTTGGGACATGCACGCCCATGTGCCTGGCATGTTTTTCAAGCCACCATAGATTCTAGTCTTAGTGAGTCATGTGGAATCTGGCTCCCTTAACCATTAGGCTACGGGGCTGGCCAATCAAACACCCACTTTGAGTCAAGGATGATCATATTTATTGGAAACTTAGAAATGAATAACACATTTCTTACCTTTGTAAAGTTTAAAGTATACAGATGTATTCATGTAGACAGACATAACCCGAGGTAGTAAATGGTCTTCAGCTCTGACTCCAACAAAATTCTTTCTTCTTTTAAATCAAGTCTATTTCCTAAGCATGATAGTCTTTATTCATCAGACCTACATCAGACTGTTAGGGCCACAAAATGAAGTCTAATCCTTATCCCATGTAATAACCTCTCAGGTACTTTAAAACAGAGGTCATGCCCCCTTGGTAAGCTAAATTTCCAATCCTTCAAGAACATTATATTTGAATTGGAATTTTAAATAAAAGTTCTCTTTTTGGTTCTTCAGTGAATATTTTCTAGTTTATCAACCCTTGGAATGGAGGGGTTAGGGGTGCTTTTTCAGACAGGGTCTTGCTATATCACGATCTTCCTGCCTCAGTCTCCCAAGTAGCTGGGAATGCTGGGCCTGGCCTTTGTAAGGTGGGCTAGAATTGGACCCGGGCCTCCGCAAACAGTGCACATTACTGCAGCTGGACCTAAGTTAGTGTCTCCAAAATGTGGCTCACAGATACAAACCGCTGAACCCCAAATACAGTCTGAGAGTGAAACACAGCCTTATACTTCCCCTCTCTCTCTGCTCATTTGCTCATTGATCACATATCTAAATGATTCAGGACAAGGAAGCAATAGTGTTGTCGGCTCCCAGTCTCCTTTTCTCCCTCCCCCGCCCTTAATCCGTTACCCTTTATTTTTTCTTTGCATTTAAAAATATTATTATTATTGTTATTATTTATACATTCAATCACTATACATCATTTAGATTGTATGGACACTTTACCCAGCATGATATATTGTTGTTTTTCTACTTCCCTGAGGCATGATGTTAGGTTGTTCTTTTGTAACCTTTCCATCTTTTTCTTGTGTACACTAATTGCTATGAACTTTCTCTTATGACAGTTTTTGCAGTGTCCCATAAATTATGGAAACTTGTATACTTATTATCATTTGTTTCCATGAATCTTTTTATTTCAGTCTTAATTTCTTGAGTAGTTTTGAAGTCATTCAGAAGTAAGTTATTTAGTTTCCATGTATTTATGTATTTTCAAGGGTTTTTCCCAAGGTTAATATCAAGTTTAATTCCATCATGATCGGAGAAGATGCTGGATATAGTTTTTATGCCTTTGAATCTGTAAAGACTGGTTTTGTGCCCTATTATGGGTCAGTCTTCAAGAAAGTACCACATAGGGCCAAGAAGAATGTATATCTTATGATTTTTGAGTGGAAAGTTCTATAGATGTCTATCAGGTCCATCTGATATATGGTATCATTTAGGTCTTGAATCTTTGCTTATTTTTTGTCTCGATAACCTGTCTAAAGGAGATAATGAGATCTCCAACAATTAGTGTTACAGTCTATTTCTCCTTTTAGATCTAACAGTCTTTGTTATTTTTTTTACCATCACAATAGTGAAATTATAACATTACTTTTTAGATCTAACAGTCTTTCCTTTACATATTTGGGTGCTGCTGAGTTGGGTACATAGATATTTTTAAGCATTATAACTTCTTGGTGAATTAGCTCTTTTACTATTGTATAATGCCCTTCTTTGTCTCTTCTTTGTCTTAAAGTCTATTTTGTCCAAAATCAGTATAGCAATGCCTGCCTTTTTTTTTTTTTTTTTTTTTTGGTTTCCATTTGCATGAAATACCCTTTTCCAACCCTTCACTTTTAGTCTCTGTATGTCTTTATCCATGAGATGGGTTTCTTGTAGGCAGCAGATGGAAGGTATCTGATTTTTAATCTGTTTAGGCAGTCTGTGTCTCTTGATCAGAGAATTTAACCCATTAACATTTAATGTTATTATTGATATTTCCATACTTTTCCCTACCATTAAGTTGACCATATTCTTGGTTGTTTTTTGTTTTCTTAGTGCTGTCTGTCTTTAGTTTTCTAGGTATAGTATTTCTTTCAGATTTTCTTGAAGAGCTGCTCTGGAGTTGGTAAATTCTTTCAGGTTTTGTTTATCCAAGAACTTTCTTTATCTTCTTTTCCCATATGAAGGATAATCTTGCCGAGTATAGTATTCTTGGTTTAAACTGTTTTTCACTAAACACTTTGAATATATTTCCCCATTCTTTTCTTGCTTGCATTGTATCTGATGAGAGGTCTGGTGTTAGCCTAATGGGATAACCATTGTAAGTGATTTGACATTTCTCTCTTGCCAATCTTAATATCTTGTCTTTATCTGTGGTTTTGTACAATCTAGCTATGATGTGCCATGGAGAGGATCTTCTTGGATTTAGTCTATTTGGGGTTCTTTGTATTTCTTGGGTCTGAATGTTTGAGTGCCTCTCTAGACTTGGAAAGTTTTCTTCCAGGATTTCATGGAATAGATTATCAAGATTAGTTTCCTCACATTCTGGGATACCATTTATTTGGATGTTTGGGTGTTTCATGGTATCTAGTATTTCTTTAATATCATTCTCAGTTTTCCTGGCTGTTTTCTCCAGATTTTTTAGGTCAGAGGTTTTGTCTTCTATTTCCATGATTTGATCTTCTACATGGTCTAACCTGCTTTAATACTTTTCTTTTGGAGAGGTTTTTTGCTATAGAGTGTGTGCACTTGCCAGAAAAACAGAGAGAGACAGTCACCCCCCAGGGGGGGATGGCCATGCCACAATCCCTTCTCCTCTATACTCCTCTCAGGATCTTGGGCACACATGCACACACGCCTAGTGTGAGTTTAAGTCACCGGGTCTGGAACTCATACCACAGTTGACTACATGGGAGTCCAGTGACATAGCCATTACGCCAACTACTGGTCCCTGCTTTTAATACTTTTGAAGGAGGTTTTGATTTCCTGCATCACAGCCTTTATATCTAACAGGTTCATTTGATTCTTTTTCATGGTGTTCAATTCTTCTTTCATATCGTGGAAGGACTTACTCATCTCTTGGAGTTCAACATCTCTTTTCTCTTGCATCTCACAGAGTTTTGTTACCATAAATATTCTAAAGTCTCCTTCTGACATTTCAGTAATATCCTGTCATTTTTTTCCTACTTGGAGATGAGTTACAGTGTTCCTTGGCTGGAGATGTGTTACTTGATACTCTCATCCTTGAGGCCCTTCTCTGATTTTTAGTCATTTTGTAATGTATTCACTTTTGGCTAATTTGTTGGAGAAGGATTCTATAACTGTGAGCTCGTGCATTTCCCTTACTGTGAAATAATTTGGTGCTATTTTCACCCTTCTACTGTCTCCTCCAGTGTGGTAATCACAGGAGGAGTTTTGAAATCGAATTTATGAAGGGGAATTTTACTCTTTTTGCAACCTCTACAGTGAGGTGCAAATAATTCTCTAAAACTCACAATGTTCAAGTGTTTAGCCTCTATGTACCTAGTTTTCTTTAGGCAGTAAAACTAGAAAGTAGGGTTAAAAAAAAAAAAGAAAGTATGGGACCAGCAGTTAGCGTAATGACTGTGTCGCTGGACTCCTACGTAGTCGACCACGGTTCACGTCCTGAACCCAGTGGCTTAAAACTCACGCCGGGCGCGTGTGCGTGCGTGCCCAAGATCCCGAGAGGAGAATGGAGGAGAAGAGATTGCAGCATGGCCATCCCCCCTGGGGGAGGTGATTTCTCGCTTTCTGTCTCTCTGTCTCTGTCTGTCTGGCGAGCGCACGCACCCTATAGCGAAAACCTCTCCAAAAAAAAAAAAAAAAAAAACAAAGTAGAACACAGAAATAGGAAGAAAAGGCAAAGAAAAAAGAATGAAAGAACTAGAACAAAAAGAGGAGAAAAAGAACAGAAATCACATCGCAGAAAATAAAATTGGGTTAAAAATGGAAAACTGCTCAGTGTGCGGGGGACAGCAGAGTCAGAGATGGAGGTGGCTAGATGCTTTCTGTCCTATGTGAAGAAAGAAGAGACAAATTAGCAAGAGAAAGGCACAAACAGTGCAGAAAGCTGTTTTTTAAAAAAGAGAAAAAAGTTAGTAGGTACAGAGAAAAAGAGGGAGAGAAGAGACACTTGCCTACATGACTAGCACTGGGGTCTGGAACTGGGGGCCATGGCTTAGGGAGGGGGACTTCACAGCCATGAAGCTGAACCCAGAGGGACAGGAGAGTCAGAGATGGAGGTACCTGGATGCTTTCTGTCCTGATTAGCACTGGGGTCTGGAAGGGGGTCCCTGCCCAGTCTCTTCTCTTGAATCTGATCATGAGACCACACCTACTTCTCTTTCTTTTGTGTATTCCTTGCGTTCCCACTTAGTTTATCAATACAGCAAATACTGCGTAAGTGTATGTGTTTAGCACCCTCTAGACTCTAGAAAAACAGGCATGATTACTGTCTTCAAGGAGCTTTCAGTCTTATTAGTAGGATTTTGGTTTGCCCCAAAGAAATAATTGTCAAAGAACCAAGACTGTGTATAAGCAAGAAACGATCTTTTTCCTTGGCCCCTTCCTAGGACTGCTCTTAATCGTGGTGGTAGACTTGGCGATATGACTGAAAACAGATCTTCCAGTTCAAATGCCAGTGCAAACTGGCTTCGAGCCCAGGCTGTCAGGAGCTTTGTCAAATTGTTGTCATTGCCTTGACCTAGACGATGGCAGACTGAAGGCCTTTGAAGTCCATCATCTGCAAAGAAATCTGGGGTGCCTACAGGGACTGACACCTCACAGGCCATGGAACAGCTTTCCAGCACCTGGCACCTGCCCAGTGCCAATCTAGAGTGCACAGGGAGAAAAGTTCTTTCAGATGTTGGCATGAGCCTGCTTGTGTTTGGGCTTCTGGGAGACAACAGGTTTCATTTGCTTTGACAGTGCTTCCCCCAAGAGGAAATTTACCCAAACGCCCTTCTTCACAGTCAGAAACATTGCTTGTTTGCTTTCCTGTTGATACCGTGGGGAGTTTCTGTGTGTTGTGTGTGTGTGTGTGTGTGTGTGTGTGTGTGTACACACACGTAACGAGCTTGTCCTTGTTTGGATTCATTAGAAGAAGGTGCAGAGTGTTTGAGTTGAGAAATGGAAGGCATGTGTAACTCTTTCTTGATCACAATATACCAATTCTGTTGTATCCTAGGCCAGCCTCTTTACAAACAGCATTTTCCTATTTGCTCTTTAAAGTAAGTCTGTGAGGTGGGGGTGGTCGTTAAGCCCATTTCACAGAGGAGGAAAGTGCTGTACAGAGATGACTTCTCCAAAGGCACAACATTGAAAAGAGGCAGCGCCCACCCTTGGGTCTAGCTAACGATCACAAACTTTGGCTGCACAGAGAACTTAATTCCCCTAGTAGAACCACCCTTGTCAGCTGTGTGACCTCCGGAAAGTGACTGTAACTCCCATTCTCCATGGGAGACTATAAAATGGTGGCAAACCCATTTCTCCTAATTATTATAAAGATTAAATGAGAATAGATTCTGTGCCTTTCACAGTTCCACTTAAAACAACGAGAAGGTCTCTGTTGGACTCTCTTCAACTTTAAGTTACTGTAGAATTAAATTCCCTCTTTAGGTTGCTAATGATATGGCCAATCCTTCCATTTACAGAGCAAAGGGGATATGATGGATGTGATGTTCAGTATAAATTGTAGTCATAGATCTACCCATCGGATTGGTTTTCCCGGGGTCCAGATTCCTTCTTGCCTGTAGCATTAGCATCCATCCATCCTACGGAGCAGCTGGGAGGAGATGTAAGGTGGATCGCTGTTGGGTAATAGTGGGCTAGCTTCCTCACTCAGGTACTCCCAAGGAGTTATTGACCTCGATTCTGCAATTTAAGGAGAGACAGCAGAAACAGAGGGAGGAGGTATAAGTAGTAAGTGCAGGCTTCTATTAGCTCAGACACATCATAGGGGAACAAGATGTAAAATAGGTGTGAGGAAGGAGGGATACATGCAGGTGAGTAGAAAGGAGAGGCCAGGGATGGAGAGTGGGCCCTGACCTTGCTCATCCAGCCAGGTCCCTCTGTCTTTGGTGCTAGGGTCCAACCTCAAGCTTCCATGACCACAGATGTTCACCTGCTTAGACCAGGACAAGAGGCAGGTATGCCACTGCCACAGTGAGCTCTCAGGAGAAAAGCCCCTTCTCTTTTTTCAGTATGACGCTTCTGTGAAGCAGGATTTCAGTGGCCCTGGTGCAGCCATGGCAGTCTTCCTCCAGAGAGGATTTCCTCTGTGGACTTGTCTTGTATCCTATAAAATGAGGCTTCAGTGTTTCCAAAATGAAAAGCAGAAGGTGGCAGATGAAAGCGGACTTTCCCAGGCCTCAGCCCGAGACTCAGGAGGACTTAGGGGTCAGCTGTGATCATCTCTCACTCAGACACAGCTGTGCTGAGGATCCGTTTCTAATAAAGGGTCATCAGGGACAGCAGGGCACCACAGCACACTCCTGAGGCCTCTGCATTTCTGTGACTTTCTGTCTCCTTTGGGGGAAGCGCCTAGCTGTCTTCTCTTCCTTCCAAAGATGCCACTTTGTATTTGGAGCAGAATTTTGTTCAGCATCTTGAGAACAGCCCATTCACAGAGTGAACAGTCCAGAGGAGACTCATGCAAACACTGAAACCCTGCATTTCATTACCAAGGGGAGGAAAAGCAAGTTCCTGGGAAGTCCGAGTGCCTGCCACAGCCCCCGTCTATGTTAGAAAAACAAAAGCTTGGGAAAAAGCCCCTCTCCCTTGCTAGCATACCATACACAGAGTTAGGAAAATCAGTTCTTCACAGGCAGTTTAATCTTTAATTTCACTCCAAGCAGATCTCAAGGAAACACCTTCTGGTAAATGAAGGCACCTGCAGTAGACATAGACCAGGCAGGAGGGCCTGGGGCAGAGGGGGTGGGGGGAATCACCGAACACTGATCAGGAATGCACACCACGTTCATGCGGTAAAGTCCGTGCTTCTCCAAGCCAGTGGTGTCATTTTTAGCGTAGAGACATCTGGTCAGTGGAAAATCACTGTTTCTGAGATCCCAAGTAGACCCCAAATGGTTGAAATCCCTCCAAGTGGAAGAAAAACTATATCCATAAACATTTCATCCAAAAGATAACATCCTCCAAATGTCTCTCTACCATTTCCTTGTTGCCATCTTAAAATCATTTCACGTCTCCTAAAACGTCTGCCTTCTCTGACACCAGCAGCCTGGGGCAAGTTCTGTAGCAAACTATCTTCTATTTTGTCAGAGTTAGCTACCAACACTGTACTTAGTCACAGAAAATATGCTTTCCATGCATTTTCACTATGCAGGCTTTTGGGCAGATGATAAACAGGTCTGTATCTTGTAGGCTTCATAAATCAGAATCTAGTAAGTATCTAACACTTACCTGCAGCTGATCCCATTAAAAATGCAGCTGGTAATTATAGTAATTTTATTATGAAACATATTTTATACCATTCAGAAGGGAAAGGACTGTGCCATAGCTTTTCAGACCTGGGAGGAATCTCTCAGATCTAGTTGAACTCTTTCAATGATAGCAACAAACATTTATTGAGATACCAAGGCAAACTCACAACACAAACGAACTCAGTTTCTGTCCTCACGGAGTTCACAGTCACCATAGTATACTGTGTGATTATTTCATAGGGGTGAGAGAAAAGGAGCCCTGGGAGTAGCTTACTCTGTTAAGATGTCAGGGGAGGGACCAGCAGATGGCGTAATGATTACATCGCTGGGCTTCCACATAGATGACCGTGGTTTGAGTCCTGGACCCAGTGGGTTGAACTCACACCAGGCACGTGTGTGTGAGTGCCCAAGATCCCGAGAGGAGAATGGAAGAGAAATGATTGTGGTATAACCAACCCCCCGGGGGATGATTTCTCATTCTCTGTCTCTCTATCTCTCTTGTCTCTCTGGCAAGCACATGTACTCTATAGCAAAAATCTCTAAAAAGGAAGATAAGAGGGAACCAGCAGATGGCACATTGGTTACGTCACTGGACTCCCACATAGGCGACTGCAGTTCAAGTCCCAGACCCAGTGACTTAAATTCATGCTGAGCATGTGTGTGTGTGTGTGTGTGTGCCCAAGATCCTGATGGGAGAATGGAGGAAAAGGGATTGCAGCATGGCCATCCCCCAGGGGGACAATTTCTCACTTCCTGTCTCTCTGTCTCTCCAGCAGGCGAGCATATGCACCCTATAGCAAAAATCACTCTTTTAAAAAAAAAATGTCAGAGGGACCAGTAGTTAGCGTAATGGCTATGTCGCTGGACTCCCATGTAGTCAACTGCTGTTCGAGTCCTGGACCCGGTGGCTTAAACTCACGCTGGGTGCATGTGCATGTGTGCCCATGATCCCGAGAGGAGAATGGAGGAGAAGGGATTGCGGCATGGCCATCCCCCCGGGGGGTGATTTCTCACTTTCTATCTCTCTGTCTCTCTCTGTCTCTCTGGCAAGCGCACGCACCCTGTAGCAAAAACCTCTCTAAAAAAAAAGGAAAATATTAGAAGAAGTGACATTTGAACTAGATTTGAAAGAAGGAATAGGAGTTGTCAAGCAGGAATGTGTGGAAGGAGCAAGTGCCATGACAAAACAGGAACAGAAGGATAAGATGACCTGGTCATGGCCCCATGGCCACTAGAGTCCCCAAAGCCCAGGCTTCACTTTCCGGGCCTGTCCTTTTTCTACTGCACTACAGGTGGGACCATCCACCATTTGTGCTATTAGCCGGTAGCGTAACGTGAAAAAGATTTGCATTAAACTTTATCTGACATTCTTGTTTTTTAAAAGAATATTCAAAATGAAACTTAGTAAATGGTTCTATATAAAAACCATATTTAGGAAGCCACTACTGATTTGAACGCCTTAGGAATGTGGATTCTTCTAGGCAAGGCCAATGGAGAGCAGAGATGGTTGGGGCCCCAGCCCGTGAGCCTTACTCTGCCAGAATCAGGACGACTGTGCCTTGAAATGAGGCCACATATTGGACTGGACCATCCTGTCGGTAACTTTGCATTAGTGTGGGACACTGCTCGTGTTAGCATGGAGACACTGTGTGAGTGGGACTCCCCATTCTGAAAAGGAGCCACATACTTGAATCATTTTCCCAAATGTTTAAAATAGCTTGCAAGTTGGTACTGGAAGGCCTCAGGGAAAGGCATTTCTTGGACGTGCACATCCTATAAATGCCACCTCTTCCACCTCCTCATCACACAGCCCTTTTTCAAGCCCACCTCCTCTGAGAAGTCTCCCGTCTGCTGATTTTGCTCATTCTAGCTACCACTGTTCAGCCCTTAAATGTTTTGGGTGTTTAAGTGCCTTTGTCTGAATGCCTTTCTCTGCTGTTGATCTCTTAATCATGTATACACTCACAGAATTTTGGAACAGGGGGCCAGACAGTGGTTTGCGAACTCTGAAGCAGAGCCACGTGGGGAGGGGCTGGGTTGTGTCCAGAGACCTCCCTAAAAACACAGCCGTGATCCGGGGCTGACTGAGGCTGTGGTGTCAAGACCCTGCGGGGGTGCTGTCACTCTCCTCTCTCCTTCTATCTTTCTCTCTTCCTCCCTCCATCCCTCTCAATCATAGAATACGTACATAAACAAACGTAAAAAATCATTATAGAACAGGAAGCTGGGAATTACCTGGAAGTTATGTCTGCCATCACTCTCATTGAACATACGAGGAGGTGAGGCCCGGGGAGGGGAAGGAAGTTGCTTAGGGTCACACAGCATGGAGCTAGAAGAAGGGACCCCAAAACCAGGTGTTCTTACCTCCAGGCAGAGCTTTTTCTGTACCCCATGCTGCTTCTCAGGTGACAGTTAACCTCTCGTCCTCTCAATTAGGCTGCAAATTTCTAATTTGCAAGGTTCACGTCATACACGGTGACGCCTTGTCCAACAAAGGCCTTAATCTTAACTTCATGACTTGTAGTTGTGAACCAAGGCAACAGGCTGAATCCTGAACCCTCCTTGCCTAACTAACCTTTTCATCCACTTTCAATCTGACTCTGACTTTGGGCAGGATGGTCTCCTGGTTACCTCTAAACTCTGAAAGTTCTAGAATTCTCTGTCCTTCAACTGGATTGACCACACTGTTTCAAGATATGCTTGTTTGTTCCCCCTGGCTTCTGCTGTGGGATAGGGTCCTACCAGGCCCAGAGAGTGTAGGATTGTGGAAGAAGGCCAGACGTGGAATCCAAAGGCAGGCTTGAAGTCCTGTCTATAGAATTCACTATCCGTGGTCTTCAACAAGTCACTTCATCTCTCTCATCTGCCTCTTCTGATTTGTTTTGTTTGCTTGTTTGCCCCCAAGTAAAGTAGGAATAACAACACATGCTTGTCAGATTCAGTGACAGTGAAATGAGAGAAATTTTGTGGCAATTCATGGTCCAGAGAAAGCATGCAGTATAGAGTTGCTTCTTTGCATAATTTCATACCCAGAATTACTGAGAAATAAGCCTTTCCAAATAGAATTTCTAGGCAACTGGTTTACTAACTGCAATTATGAAACATCATGTAAGATTTTTTTATTTTAAATTTTTATTTACTTCTCTGTAAGAGTGGTAGGGAGGGAACCAGCAGTTGGCGTATGTCACTGGACTCTCATGTAGTCGACCGTGGTTTGAGTCCCAGACCTGGTAGCTTAAATTCATGCTGGGTGCACAGAGAAGTATAAAGAAGACTATGAGAATCAAATAACCCACCAGCCAAAGAAAACCACTATTAACGAGTTAAACTGTTTTCTCCTTATGTTTCTTAGCTGAAAAGTTTCTAATGCATTTATAGGTATAAATTTGATTTATAAAAGTTGGGCTCAGAGGCTAGCCAGTAGCTTGGTGGTTAAGGCACTGGATTTCCCCATGGCTTACCACGGTTGGAGTTCCAGGCCTGACGGCTTGAAAATCACATCAGGCGTGTGTGCGTGCATCCCCAAAATCCCAAGAGAAGAACAGAGGAGAAGGGATTATGGTGTGGCCATCCCCCAAGATTGTGATTTCTCACTTTCCCTCTCTTTGTCTCTCTCTCTCTGTCTCCAGCAAGAGATAGGGTCTCTACATACTCTATGTCAAAAAGAAACCTTAAAAGAAAAAAGGAAAAAACTGGGCTCAGGGAGACATTTTCTAGATAGAACACCTCTTCGTGTCAGCTGAGATAACATATCTTTTTAACTCTTTGGGTTCCTTTCAGGGACTGAGCCGGAACAGGTCAAATGAGTGGGTCTGGGTTAAGCTGAGACATGATCCCTGGGCTCTCTGGCTGAGAGAGTGTCTGTGTTCAGCTCTCCTTCTCTTTTATCCCTGCAGAATCAGTGGACAACTGCCCCAGCAACTGCTATGGCAACGGCGACTGCATCTCTGGTACCTGCCACTGCTTCCTGGGTTTCCTGGGCCCCGACTGCGGCCGAGGTGAGGACCTTGCACGGGTCTCTGAATGCCTGTTATCAGGCCCTTGGGTGATTCTGGGCGTACTTCTCAGAGCCAGTGCAGAACTCCAGGCCACCTCCTAACGTCCACGAGAAGGAGCTCTGAGGGCCGTTCTTCAGGAGCTCTCCATGGAGGTCTGTAGGCAAGCTGTGGCTCCATTGGCTCTGTTACCCACAGTCAAGGCAGGCAGGAGGGGAGGGTCTTCACAAGGGCTGCCATGGTGCATTTGGTGCCCATTGTCGGGGTATGCAAAGAAACAGTGGCGATCCTTTGAAGAAGTTGATATCCCCTGGGCCAGCCCCATAACCCGGTAGTTAAACACCGTGTTGGGAGCCAGATTCCACATGGTCAATCACAGTTCAAATCCTGACCCTGGTGGCTTGAAACATACATTGGGTGTTTGTGTGTACCTAGAATTCTGACATGAGGGAGAAAAGGAGGAAGAGGGATTGCAGTGTGTCTGCGCCTCACTGGGGTGCAGGGGCGGGACAGTGCTTTCTCTCTCTGTCTCTCTCACCCTTTCTAGCCAGCAGTCACCAACAATTCAAAGCAAAACAGTTGATTTCCCCTTGGAAGAATGAGCAGCCCTAGCTGAGTGTCTTGGAAGCGTATCTCATGCTAGTGTGATTTCTCCCCAGCCTGTGGTGGGGGCCTGGGGGCTGCACCGTTATGACCATCTACCAGAGTCTCAGCGAAGACCCCTGAGGGGAGGGGCTCGGGAGGGGCCACTCTTCACATGCGACTCCCGTGTCCCCTGGTATTTAGGCACATGGCATGCTAATAATAAGCACCGTGAAGGTGGTGTAAAACACTGCCCAAGATCAGTCCTGTGCACTTGGCCTTAATTTCCGTCCTTGGAGGAATCAACAAGGAAAATGCCAGAAGAGCTCTGTAGCCCTGAGAATTGGCACCGCATACTCCCCTATTTGGGGAAAATCAATGGCCCTACTCCCCCCAGCCCTCCTCAACACCTCTGCACACATTGAGCAGCCATTTATTCTACTGCCCATTCAGGGCTCAGTCCTGAGCTAGGCACCAAGTGCCAATCCTGAGCAAGACCTGGTCCTGGGAGCTCTCAGCTTGAGCTGGTCTGGTCTGATAAATAAACAACTGCAGGGCCAGCTGGTAGAATGGTAGTTGAGGCAGCCAATTCCCACATGGCTAACCACACAGTTCCACACTGACAGCTTGAAAAACACACAAGGCATGTGTGCATGCATGCTCAAAATCCTGAAAAGGAGGAGAGGTGGAGGAAGAGGGATTGCAGCATGGCCAGTCCCCTTGTAGGGTGCTTTCTCACTTCTTTGTCTCTCTCATTCTCTCTCTCCAGAGTGTGCATGTCCTCTCAGGTAAATTAAAATAATAAATAAAAATATAGACAACTGCAAAGCAGTGCTAGGAACAGTGGCACACCGTCATAAGGCTCAGGGTGCCCCTATCAGGGTAGAGAATGTCCTAACCTGGAAGGACTGAGGGTCAGGAAAGATTTCCCAAATCAGGGGACACTGGTCCTGAGTACCAAGGCTTGAGACTTGATTCATGAGGAGTGGCAGATGGTTGCACGCCTGTGAAATAGGATGCTCTGTGACCCACATGGAACAGTCGCTGGTTCCTATCCAGAGACCTCCCTGAGTTTGCCGAGCCCATGCGCACCCACAGTTTGGGCTGGCTGAGGCTGGGAGCGGATCATGGCATCTGTCTCTCTCTCTCTCTCTCTCTCTCTCTCTCTCTCTCTCTCTGTGTGTGTGTGTGTGTGTGTGTGTGTGTGTGTGTGTGTGTCTGCCTGACTCTCTGTCTTTTTAATTGTGGAAGAAATAAATGAACTTAAAAAAGAAAAAATATAAAGTGTTGCTCATGACTGAAAGGCTTAGATGGTTTTCCAGGCAGAGGGAACAGCGCCCTGCAAATGCTTTATCACGATCCCACTCTGGGGACTCTGCTTATTCTTTGAAAATGGACTAGCCGCAGTTTGAGGCAGGAGAGCAGGCAGAGGAGGCAGGCGATTACCTGCGAGTGCTGCAGTGTAGAGAAGGGCGGTGTAGAGAAGGGTGAGTCATTCCTCCTACCAAGAATTACGGTCTCATCCCATATGCACTTAAAGTGAAGAGTCGTGTATAAAACAGCCTTATTGTATCTCGGAAAGACTGGGAAGTACTTACGGCACAATGCAATATAATTTATTTTTATGTAGTGTCCTTCTAGAGATGATCACAAAACCCCCTACGCTAAGAGGCAAAATGGAAAGATAATACTTTAAAGAGCTAAGCTGGGCTCAGCTGGCTCTTCTCTCCAGGGGGCAGTGGAGTAGGGGCTGGAACAGAGGTTTGCAAGGCAAGGAGAGCTGAGATCTGTGAGTTCCGGAGGACAGCCAAGCAGAGGAGGTGAAGGGAGGTGAACGTGGAAGGCTGCTGGAGGAGGGGCTCTGTTGCAGGAGGGCCCGCGCTCTTTTCCAGTGAGACCAAGGGGCAGACTGCAGCTTCCTGTCTGCACCTGCTGCCAGCACCAAACTCGATAGCAATATGAAGGGCTGGGGAAGCGGCGCCAGCTCTGCCAGGCCTCGCACCGCACACCGCCACCTGTCGTTCCAAATGCGTGTGATCCAGAATGAAAAGCAAGAGCAGTAGGGCGATGGGCACCCACAGTGTCTGTGGCAAAGCAGTTGAGGCTGTCAGTCAGGCCTAGTGGGCCAAGGGGAGAAGAGAACAAAGGCAGTTGGTTGGGTCTGCTGGGCCTTGACTCATGCCAGGCTTCCTGTGCTGTCTCCTAGCCTCCTGCCCCGTGCTGTGCAGCGGGAACGGCCAGTACATGAAGGGCAGGTGCCTGTGCCACAGCGGCTGGAAGGGCGCCGAGTGCGACGTGCCCACCAGCCAGTGCATCGACGTGGCCTGCAGCAACCATGGCACCTGTATCATGGGCACCTGCATCTGCAACCCCGGCTACAAGGGCGAGAGCTGCGAGGAAGGTAAGACCGCAGGCGGCAGCTCACACCCTCCTCCACCGCACAGGCAGACTCGTGGTGCCGGGAGGGCAGCCAGGGAATGGGGGAAGCCTCCTGAGCTCCGTGCAGCCCCCAGCCCCGAGCCAGGAACCCACCAGCGGTTAATCCAAAGAAGAGGACAGACAGACCGAGGGTCTGCTCAGTGCAGGGGAGGAGAACCGTCTCTTCTGGAGCACTCAGTGTGGACAAGGCTGTGTGCTAAACCCCTCGTACCACTCACCCTCCAACTCTGTTAAGGAGGAGGGGGTCACCTCCACTTTACAGTCAGGGAAATTGAGACAGAGAGAGTCCAGTGACCTGCCCTAGGCCACATTGTTCGTAGATGGCAGGCTGGTTTGAGCCAGTGTCAGTGACTCTACAGTCCAGGTTCTGTTCACCCCTCTCCACTATGTACTCATTCTCAATGTCCACTTCTGAGGTCCGATTCCGTTACAGACCTCCGAACTCTGCCTTTCTCTATCACACTCACGTGTGTTTGTGTTTGTTTACATGTGAGCCTCTGAGGCTGTGTGTGCAGATCCAGGCTAGGAAGTGTCCTTCACATTTAACAGTGACATCAGTTCTTTCCTGGGAAATCTCACCAAGTGAGATAGGTTCTATGTCTGCTTCACAAATGAAGACCTGGAGGCCGGCTCCTGGAAGGGCAGTGACAGGCCTGTGGTCCGAGCAGGGTCCTGATTCAGGCCAGCCTCTGCTTTCTTGGCTGTGGGTTCCAGACGAGAGGAAGAGCCTCCTTCACAGGCCATGTAAAGTAGCTTGTAAGAGAACACACGCTGAAATTGGAGCTAGGCGTGAGTCCCGGCTCTGCCACTCACTAGCCTCAGTCCCCTCATCTGTACAATGGGAGTAGCTTTCTCAGGCCCGTGGTAGGGACTGGACTAATTGCCAGGGAAGGTGCTTGGCAGTGTCTGACGCGTGGTAAATGCTCCGTACACATGAGCTCTAGTGCTCCAGTATTGTCCTGGAGACGCTGGGAATACTTGCCCCACGTCGCCTCACTCGCCTCATCAGGGTCTTCTGAATGGACGACTTTGGCCTTGAAACTCCTGGCCAATGCTGTGGCATCGTCACCTCTATCCCCCACCATCCCCAGTGGGTGGGAGAGGCTCCAAGGGGAATGGGTCTTCTGAACCCCTTTGATATTTAACGGAGGGATTCCTTTCAAGGCAGCATTTGCTCTGAGAATGAGGACATTAACAGGCCCTTTTCCAAAGAGTAGGGACAGAGAAGGGACCAGTGTCTCTGAGCCTGGCTCCCTGCGTCAGGCAGTGTGTAAACCCCCAGCATGGCTGGAAGGCCTGATCACCATTCACCAGTTACTGGGGCTGGCTGAGAAAGGAACACCAACCCCAAACAAAGGAGCCTAGGATGTTACCCTAGGATCGTGACCCTCCTCCACTCCCCCTTTTCATTCAACCACTTGAGGTGAAGACCCCAACAGGAAAGAGAAACAAAGAGGAGATTGCTCCTGCAGCTTGGGGCTGGCTGGGCCTCCCATGTCACATGGGCTGAGGGAGTTGTCCTTCTGCAGAGGAACCAGCACCGGACAGAGCAGCGGGGTCACGCACAGCGAGGGAAAGCGCTATTTAGGACTTAGACTTACATGATCGACTTGCCATGTTTTCACTCCCACTTGCTTTTCCGAGGAGGCCATCTGGTCCTGATTCCTGGTGTTTATAATGGGGTTTTCTTGGGGCCTTTGTCTTCCCCGCTTCCCTCCCCTCCCCTCTGCTCTGTGCTAACGGGTTTCGCTGTGTTTATAAAACATCAGCTAACAAGCCTACTTTTTTCTCTCTCTTCCTTCTTCTGAAGTTTATGGCCCCATATTTTTTAAAGCTTGAACAGAGCCAGCAGGAGGCTCAGAGGGCTTGGGGGAGGGGTAGAACAGAGCAAACTCAGACTTTCTGCAGTGAAAAGTGAGACACGGCATTTTGGGTCCTGAAGAGTGTCTAATTGCTTGTGTGGCCACTGGAGCGCGGAACGTTTGGGGAAGGGGTCGCCTTGGCAGCTTTGTAATGTGGGCCTCGTCGTTTTGTTAATGGGCTATACTTCCACCAGAAATGTTGCCATGAATGGCAGTTTTGCAAAGGACAAGAAGTCTAACCATTTGGCACATCTTCTAAGAAGGAACTAAGTTAGGCTGACTTCTAAACAAAGGGCAGCCACCTCCCTGAAAACTCCCCCTACTCCTCTATCATCACACCCGGTCACTGTGTTCCCCAGCCCAGGCCATTCTCCCCACTTTAAGCACAGTGCCCTGGGAGTTAGCTATTGCTCCTGAAGCTCTCCCAGTGTGATGGGAGGAAGGAAGCTTTAATGCCGTCCTCGGGTTCCTGCCACCTCAGAGACCCCAGGAAGGGAGGGCAAGTCCATTGTCTGCCTACAGCCTCTTTGACAGCATCATGGTGGCATAGACAGTGGCCCAGGATCAATGGACTGCAGGGAAGAGGTTCTCCCAGCAGGAATTTCATCCAGTTCAGCCCACCTTTCCTGGAGCTGTCTTCCCTCCTGAGATGCAACTTCTAAAAGTTCCCTGCCTCACCATTTACACTGCCCAGTCGACCTTCAGAAGCGAAGATCAATTGCCAGGAGGTAGCCACTCACATCAGCCCCTTCTGATCTTTGTTCTCTACCTAGGCCATCTGCCCAGGGCATGGGATCCTCTTGGCTGGTTCTTGGACCCTGTTAGATTCGCTGTATCAGAAGCAGAACAATACTGTGACACCCTGGGCTGCTTGCTCATGGTGGAGAGTTATAGGTTCAGCTTCAATGGGGCTCTGGGATTCAGAGACAACTTCAACCAAAGTTGGGGCCCAAACACTCCCTGACGGAAATACCTTTATTAGCCTCAGGACAGGAATCGCCAAGTCATTTCCTGTTGAGCTGGAAAACCCTGTGGATCTGGGGAATTATCATAGGCACCTAATGGGCTGGAATAATCCTTCTGAGCTTCTGAGATCTGAAACAGGTCATGAGAATTTATCACTATTATTATTATTTGTATTGTGTCTAATCACCAGGAACTCCAACAGGTCATGCTTTAACCCGTTAAATGGTGTCCAGAGACTGCAGGAGAAGACATGCTTTGCCTTCATTTGGCTTTATTAATTCTCCACATTGTCCTATTTCTTTTCTTGTTTTGTCCTATTTTTAAACTACTTTCTCTTTATGCAAGTATATATGCATACATGTATTTTTGAATCAGCAAGATTATAAGAGGAAGGGGCAGGAGGCTTATTCCAGGAAAGAGGGATTCACATTTCAATTCCTCCACTCTCCTACCACTGTGTAACTTCAGGCGGGTTATTTAACCTCTCTGGGCTTCCATTTTCTCATCTGTAAAAAAGAGGATAATTATTTTGAGCTACTTCATAGGTGCATTGTTAGGATTAAATAAGATAATGTATGTGAGCTCTTATAGCAAAATATGGTATAGGACTGGGACTAAATGAATGCTAATTATTATTGTGATCATTACTAATACTGTGTTTTCAACAGTCACTCCTGACCCCTCATCTTCTTTTTTATTTAGGTCATTAGGCTGAGCTCTTCTAAAAACCTAAATAGCCTAAGTTTTCTGAATAAACCGATCCTCAAGATGAACGTTCCCAGAATGTGGCCATTTGTGCAGTCTTGGCCATTCGTGTCTGTGACTCTTATATCCAGGCTGGCTGGGTTTCCATGGTCTCTTGTGCAAAAGTCTAATATAATGGGTTATAAAATATAATTGATCCCTAAATTAAAAGAATGTTTGAATCGTAAGTGAGCTCTGGCTGCAGTTTGCCCAGGTCATGCTACTGAATGTTATCACAGGATGGGAACATAACTTCTTCTAGTGGTTTAGTTTACACAGTCTTTTCAGACCCTCAGTCATTTGGTGCTCCTAGCTCCCTGAGAAGTAGGTATTTCTACCTTACTTCCCTTCCAGAGGAAAGAGCAGCAGGCCTGTAATTTGACTATGGTCCTGGAACCAGCAGATTTTGTCCTTTGATGCTTGAGCCCAGGTCCTGGAGGCCAAATGCTCAATTCTTTCTTCGTAGCATCAGGCTTCCTCATGAGCTCCCATAAGGAGGACCCAACTATTTTTCATTCAATGCCATTGGCATTCTCCAACAGTCACATGGTAGGGCTCGAGCAGGACACCACCGTGCCTGCATAATTACAAATACATAGAATCTCCCACCTCCCTAAAGTGACAGACAGCTTCTCCATAGAGGACATGGCCCGACCTCCTTCCCAAGTCTGTCTTCCCTCTGCTCCCTTTTACATTCTCTATATGAATTGGGACCACATGATGAGTTATTCTTCTTCTAATAATTTTTTCCTATATAGTGTTCATAGAGGATGAGAGGTCTAGTTAGTTTTGTCTAGCGCCATAATGGGAGCTTTAATGTGAGAAAGTCAGCCCCTAATAGAAATATCATTGCCTTGAGGCCAGCAGGTGACATGGTTGTCATGTCTCACGGGACAGAGTGTAGTTTTGCAAGATGAAAGCGGTCCTGGAGACGGCTAGTGGTGAGACTGCACAGCAATGTGAATGTATTTGATGTCACTGGGTTGTACAATTAGCATTCTTTAAGACTGTACATTTTCTGTTATAGTATTTAGCCACATTAAAAATCAGGGCAAAAATTCCCCTCAGGCAGCATTTAGCTGTATGGTCTGGCATAAATTATTTACCCCCTGAGCCTCAGTTTCCTCATCCACACCTCCTTGGGTTATTGTGAAAACTGAATCTGTTAGTGTTACAGAAAACACTTACTGTAGTGTGAACGCAGAGCAGGTCACTCACAGTCTTATTCTGCTTTCCCTTTTTCTGGTTTGGTCTCTTGAGATCGCTTTGATCTTGCACCCCAGGAGCCCTGCAAAGGCCGGCTGGCCATCATTCTCCCCCCACGCAAGGAGAAACCACCGCCAGCACATGTCTTTGTGAACGGTCATTGCGATGCTGGCCTTCTGAGAAGTGACGTTTGAAAATTTCTATCAGTCATAGAATTTGGGAATGACAATGGCATCTAATGGAATTTAATTACAAAATAAATCTTCACTTCAATTAGGGAATCTCTTTATTTGAGTCTCACGCTCACATAAGTAAAACTGCATAACGCAGTGGTGGACTGCAGCTGTCCGTCCTGTGAAGATGTGTCTGTCTGGGCACTGTTCTAGGAGATGGAGACCCAAGCGTGAACAAAACAGACCACGTCCTCGGTTACTGCAGTGATTGCTGACACAGTGGGTACTGGCCGCTAGGCTGCCATCTCGGACTCTCATTCCCTCCACAAAACAAAACGTGGGAATTTGTGTCCACATTTTATGGGTGAGGGGATTGTGGCTCAGAGGCAGCAGTTCTCTGGTGGAGCTAGGAACCCAGTCTCCCATTCACTGAAGTACCAAGTGGCCCGCCCACAGGAGATCTGTGTCCTTTGTCCAGAATGTGGCAAGCCCTCCACTACAGAGTTTAGTAGTTTGCTTAAAGAAGGCTCACCTTGGACCAGCCCCACGGCCTTTTGGTTAAGGGACCCTGATCCTACATCTCAGACCACACAGTTCAAATCCAAGCTCTGATGGCTTGAAAAACACACAAGGCACATGTGCATGCATGCCCCAGATCCCAACAGGATAGAGAAGTGGAGATGGGATTGTGGCAAGACCATGCCTCATTGGGAGGGTACTTTCTCCGTCTCCCTCTCTCTCTGGCAAGTGCACAACCCCCCTCTGGCAAATTAAAAAAAAAATCACCTTCACTGGGCTGATACTAACACATGATTGCTTTCTTCTATGTCATAGTGGACTGCATGGATCCCACATGCTCGGGCCGGGGCGTCTGTGTGAGAGGAGAGTGCCACTGCTCCGTCGGATGGGGAGGTGCCAACTGTGAAACCCCCAGGGCCACGTGTTTAGACCAGTGTTCAGGCCATGGGACCTTCCTCCCAGACACCGGGCTTTGCAGCTGTGACCCAAGCTGGACTGGACACGACTGTTCGATCGGTAAGTGCAGGGAGAGGAAGGGCACAGCATGGGTGAAGGGGAGGTGCTTCCACTGTGGCATGTTTGCCACTCAGTCCACTCAGATGAGTGGCGTGATCCTGTTCTCAGTCACACAGCTGTGGGTTCTGCTGTCTCTGAACGTTTTTCTTCTTGCCCTCACTCTGGCCATTACCACCTCTTCTATTGGATACAGAGGACTCAAGACGTACATCCTCACATGATTCCTTCCAGGATGGGGCCTTGAGATCAAAACAGCTCCCTTAACAATGGTGCTGATTATGAAAGATGTTCTGCACTGAAATCTCTTCTCTGACGTGCAGACCGTTATCCCTGGGGCAAGGCCATGGGACAGATATTCCTGGGGAAGATCTGCAGGGGTGGAGCCTTCTGGGATCCCTGACCCCACTGTAGAGCCCCTAGATTTCCCCCAGTCCTCAGAATGAGGTCCAGACTCAGGCAGTGTTTATGGTCCTCTGTGATCTGGTCCCCACCTGCCTTTCTGGACAGATGCCCTGCTAGACTGCAGGCTCCATGAGGGCAGCAAACGTGCTGTCATCCACAGCCAGGGACACCACACAGGCCACAGCAGCTGCTCAGGAAACACCGATGAACGAATGAATAAATGGACACACGATTGACTGTCCTTACTTGTGTTTGGCTGACCACAGACTTTATACATATAAAGTTCAAAGGGTCATGATGGTGGCCCCTTCTGTGGGTAAACACTTAATGATTCATAGACTCTCTCCAGGCGAAGATTAAATGAGAATTTATGCAAATCACCTAGCATAGTACTGGTGTGTGGTAGGTTAGGTTCACATCTAGTATCTTGTAAACCACGCAAAACCCTGAGAAAGGTGTCATCCTCTCATCCTCTCTGGCTCACAGTTTACACAATACCTTAATGGATGAGTATTTATCGTCTAATCATGGGGGGTAAAGATACAAAGCAGCCTCTACTCTGTAGCGCTTGCATTCTGGAAAGTGGGGAGCAGACAGCAAACAAACACATGAACCTAAATGCACTGATAAAGAAGCCACACTCAAAAACATGTAAAGTCATCCTGTCCAGGGACATGCAGAATGTAATAGCATATTTTTTTAAGAATTATTTTATTTAACTTTATTTATTTATTGAAATTTGACTAGAGAGGGACAGAGTGAGAGAGAGAGAGAGAGGTAAAAGTGAGCAAGCAAGCCGCCGGGTCTGGGACTCAAACCGCAGCCATGTCGGAGTCCAGCACCCTTAACCACCATGCCACCTGCCAGCCCTGAAAGTAATAACATTTTTAACATGCTGTCTTAACAGAGCAACACTCAAGTTAGCCCGTTACATTGTGTATTAACAGTTCTGGTTGTGATCAGGAAAGATAGTTAAGAACGTGGGCAAAAATGACACGTCCAGACAGCACTTGTGCCTCTGGAACTCCTGGGATCAGCTCTCGCATCGAATGAGAACTGATGTTCAAAACACAGTCTCAATTGGACTTTTATCGTCGTTGGCAAAGCTCACGTAAAAGCATGATTGTGGCACAGATGTACAGGGTCTCAGGAATAATTCTCTTTATATGGCTCTGTTTATTGCAATATAATAAATGGCCCTCTTAAAGCTATGCTGGTTTGTGTCGTTCAGTGCGTGGCTCGGAGCTAATTTATGACAGGTATATAACTGAGCCTTGCGCCGTTAAGCCCTGATGAAACGTCACAACCGCTAAGGAGGCAGATACGCTGTGGGAGAGATTATGAAGTGTCCTTTAGTTGGCCCCACGAAAGGAGACATCAGAACCTTTTCAGAAGGGACTTGGAATAGACTTGTGAGAACATGTGTTCCCCACTCCTCATCACTGGTCTTAAACATGGGAATACCAAATATGTATAGATTTTAAAGACCAATTTGCACCAAACGTATGCTTTAATTCCACTTTCCATGAGGTTTTTGAATGCCCTCCACTCCCTTTCCCCTCCCCCGTGTATGACCTCATGTGTGAAGGTCAGGAAGAGCCGTGTGGGGAGAAGAGTGTTGAGCTAGACAGAGCCTGGGTTCAAATCCTAGCCCTGCTATTTACCTGTGATGCCTTGGAGTTATTTCATCGCCAAGCCGTAAACTGGAGATAATGGCAATATCTGCCTTCTGGGATCGCTGGGATACTTGCTGCAGAGAATGCAGGAGAGAGTCTAGCTCGCTATGTGGCCTGTGGCCTGGGCTCCACACTGTTAGCTGCTGTCAGATCATGATGGAGACAGCCCCTGGTGAGAGCAGTGATGTTCACAGAAATGCGTGATCACGGGAGGTAAGAGGAAATGTGTCCGTTCAGACACGGGGACTGTAGTTTCTGAATCTCCAGCCTGTACCGACTAGAGGGGCAGCATTGGGCCAGAATTTTTAAGACAGCTTCAAAGTTATTATTTCCCCTGAGACAGAAATAGTGATTTATGTTTGTCGAGTGCATTGTGGCACACACAAACAACCCCCCCGCCCATGCACCAGCAGCCCCGCGAGGCAGGGATGGCAGGTCTGGTACTGCCCCTATGCCCGTGACAAGGCAGGGCGTGACTCGCCCAGGGCTTGCTGGTGATGAGGAAGCTGGGAGCCCAGCCCGCCCCAGCCCACAGCTCCACCCTCTGTGCGGCCTCCCAGCTGCTGCTATACCTCTAGAAGCAACTTGAGGGATGATGAAAGCGGTTCATTTCTTCTCTCTCCGCACCACTGGTCACAGAGGCCGCACCTGCCTGGGTTCCACCTGGTCCTGGCACATGCCAACTGTGTGACCTTGGCATGAACCTTGACTTTTCTTGACTTCACTTTCCTTGTCTATAAGACAAAGATGCTGATCGTACCTGCCTTGGTGGGTCATGTAATCATTAACTGATAGCAGTTTTGAACGCACGCAGGTCATAGTCCACGTTAGAACAGACATACTAGATCTTTCTACCACCTCCCTTCCAGGGACACTTCTCTGAGCAGAACCTGGCTGAAAACTCTTGGGTTTTTGCAGTGAAGCTAAGAAAGAGATGCTCATTGCTCACGGCCCAGATCCCCCGCAGCAGAGCTCTCTTCAGGCCCAGGAGTTAGTTCAGGGTGGTGGACAGGTCAGTGACTTCATTGTGAGCTTTCCCTTCTCTGACCTTAGTCTTCTCACAGCTGACGTCACCTGGTGAAGTGGTGTGTGTTAGGTGAGAAGGTCGAGGTGATGCGGATCCCAGTCCCTGGCCCAGCTCAGATCCTGGACAGCTCTGTGTGGGGTCTCTGTGTTGCTCATGCACCTGTGGACACTGCTGGGGCCTCTCTATCAGGCCAGCAGGCATCCTGAGCAAGCCCCGATTGTCAGTGTGGACTCTGGGTTGTTGGGGTGGCAGAGATCAGCCCCCACCATCCACTGCCTCCTATGGAGGAACGTGACTGCCCTGAGATGAGTTTCTTGCTATTTGACCCCAAAACCAGAATTTAGAGGAAGCAGCTTAAATCCACATGCCCCGTACTCAGCTACCAGCCCGGTGATGAGGTGAGCTGATGAGTTCCCCAGCACTCTGGGTGGGTTTTGGAAACAGTGAAGTCAGATTTCACTCAGGTGCTTTCTTAAGTCCTGGGTTCCCGGCAACCTGGCTTCTAGTCCTATCTCAGAAGTTCCTTCTTAAATCCGGCCTCATTCAGGGGTGTTCATTTGTGATAAACTGTACTGGAAACTGCTTGAACCAATTCCAGAGGCCCAGGGGAGCTCGAGCTATGACAGCTCACCCCTCGCCCAACACACCTGTCCAACTCTGCCCCGGGGACTTCACGTCCCGACTCTATGGGCATGCTGCAGCTGCTGATGATGACGATGATGACGGAGCTAGTGACGGGGAGGCAGGAGCTGTACTGGGTTCACAGACGTGCACATTGGAAAGGGGGGATGACCGTCCAGAGTAACACAGCTCGGCTCATAGTCGCAGGCTGACAACATCCAAGCCGCCTGCTTCCCAGTCCCCAGCTCTGCCTCCAGCCCCATTTTCACACTAAGGTTTCCTCGGCAGTGCCCTCGTCTCCTTCCTGACACCCACAGGATGGAGCGCTGATTAAAGAGCCGCCTAGCGTTTCCTGGGTGCTGAATGCTGACGAAGCACCTTGCTCCGTGAGCTCAATTGCGGTTCAAGAGATCTGAGTTGCCAGCCACCGTGGAGCAGCAGCAGCAGCACGAGGCTCTGTGATGCTGAGACCTCATGAGAAGGTCCTGGGATTGCGTCCTGAGACCTTGTACATGCTGGGTGCACATTTATGTGCTAGGTGCGCACGTATGTGCTAGGTGCACACACATGTGCCATGATCCTGGCTGGCCAAGACTGAAGTAGGTCATGGCCTGAGGATCCTATTGGGGTGTCTGCCCCACCCACACTGCCTCCCTCTGCTCCTGGAATAAATAAATAAAATGACTTTAGGAGTCCTGTGAAGGAAGTATTACTAGTATGGCCACTCTCTAGATGAAGAAACTGAAGTTCACAGAGATTGAGTTACTTGCCAGTGTGTCCCTGCTCCCCCATTAGTAAGTGGCAGGGTCTGGCTTCAGCCCAGACCCGGCTCCCAGGTCCCCCTCAGTGCTAGGTGTGCTGAGCAGAGCAGCCCCATGGTGTCTCGTACTTGCTGAGCCGTGAACGCCATGCCATCCCTAGCCCAGGGTCACATGGGCCTTAGGTTCTCTGTGACTTTTACATGAATGACTCAACCAGTGACTGGTCATTGCCAGAGAGAGCCCGCTGGGAACACTGAGGAGGCAGGCTCTGCCCAGGACGCCCTGCACTGCCTGAGAGGGGACAGGCACCCTTCTCCAGCTCTGGTCCTCCCCACCCCTTTCCTCCCCCACTTCCCCCAATACACGCACACACATACTGCAGGGCTGAAACCTAAGCTCTGGCTCCTTCTCTGTCACTTTCTGGGCATGTGAATGCCAGCCCACCAGAGCCCTCCCTGGGTGAGGGTCAGATCCCCTCACCTTCTTCAAGCTACCTTCCCAGGGAGAAGACCTGCTGGCTGAGGCCTCACCAGCTTTTGCTTAAAGTGGGCACTAGCTGAGCACTGGCTTCTTTCACCCCCACCCCACCCTCACCCCCACACTTTGATCAGCTTCTCATGCCCTTGGCTCAGAGCAGATTTAGAAAAGGGAAGGGAGTTCACCTCTTTGAGATGGTCCCCAGAATAGAGAAAGCCTCTCTTTCTTTCCAGGCCTGGGATTTCAGGCTCTGTGGCATTCATTCTCCAGAGTACAGCTCAGAGGCCATCCCTAACCCAGCCACAGTAGCTCACACTGGTTGATGTCCCTTCTGGGAAGGCTGAGGCCACATGGGAGGCCTGGTTCCATTCCCAGCAGCCCTAAGAACCAGGCACAGTGGAAAATGCCTGTAGTCCCAGCTCTGGGGAACCAAGGCTGGAGAATTGCAACACAGCAAGACCCTGAACGAAAACACACACACACACACACACACACACACACACACACACACAGGCCATCCTCCCCTGGGCTCGTCATCTGCCCTCCTTCAGTTCCCCTCCACCCTCACGCTGCACTCTGTCCTCGGCCTCGTAAATTCATTCCCCATTTCCACTGCTCCGTGAGCTGTCTCCTGTCTTGTCTTCCATAAGTGACTTTTATTTAAAAGGCTTTCTCACTGCCTTTTATTCCTTGGGGTTGCCGGCTCATAGAAGCAGTGCATAGCAGACATTCTGCCTGTAAAGTGCTCATGCTGGTGGTTTATGATTCTTAGCATTTCATCACAGTTGCGTTTCATGGAATAACAGGTGGAGACAGTCTAGAGATTCCGTGGAACAGGCCTGGAGGTAGTGTGTGCAGTCGGTAAGAGCTGCGTGGGATTTCGAGTAGGACCAGGCTAGATTGTCAAGACTCAGCCTATCCACAGAATAGAGCTAAGGGTACCTGTCTGCAGGGTGGTTTTCCAAGTCAGCTTGCATGTGTGTGCCTAAAATCCTGAATGTGGGAGCTCACATTCAGTGAGCACTCAGTAAATGAAGCAGGAGTGTATGGTTTTAGAATGGAGAATCAGATCTAAACACATCAAGCGCGCCTTAGACTCTAACAAACCGAAGTTTGAGGACAATTTGCACAGTGAAGGTTTGGAGTCAGGAGCTCTAGATCTGAGTCTCTGTAACTTTATCCTGCTGTCTTGGGCAGAGATTCAGTTTCCTTAAAGTTCCTGAGTCTCCCTACCATGCCCTTCCCTCAGCCCCCAGCACTGTAGATGAAGTGTGATTAATTCGCTGACACGTGGATCCCCAAACAACCGGGTCAGTGGCCTGCAATACAAGGCCATAGTGTTAGCACCAGCCTCTTCTCGGAATAGTGAGCTTCCCAAATACCATTCCCAGGAGGAGCTCAGGGCCAGCTCCTAGCCAAATGGTAAGAGAGTCAGATCCCCCATGGCCGACTGTAGTTCAGATCTTGGCCCTATTAGCTTGAAAAAACACACCAGACGTGTGTGTACATGCCCAAAATCCCAACAGGAGGGAGAAGTGGAGGAGAAAGGGGGCTTTCTCCCTCTCCCTCTTTCTGTCTGTCTCTTGCTGGTGAGCGCACACACCATCTGTCAATCAAGAGCTTTTTTTTTTTTTTTTTTTTTTTTTTTTTTTTCAGTGAAAACATACTTTCTTGGGAACCAGCAGTTAGCGTAATGGCTATGTCGCTGGACTCCCACGTAGTCGACCGCGGTTCACATCCCAGACCTGGTGGCTTAAAACTCACGCTGGGCACGTGTAGAGGAGAATGGAGGAGAAGGGATTGCGTCGTGACCATCCCCTCTGGGGGGTGATTTCTCGCTTTCTGTCTCTATGTCTCTCTCTGTCTGTCTGGTGAGTGCACGCGCCCTATAGCAAAAACCTCTCCAAAAAAAAAAAAAAAAAAAAACAAACATACTTTCTTTAGCTCTTTTAGCTCAACCTGGCCTGGGTTCTCTGGTAACGTTGGGGGACCTTCCAGAATTCAAACTCTGGTCCTCTGAGCTTCCAGTGTCTTCTCTGTTACTCTCCTCTTCATCAAAAAGAAAAGAATGTTTGAAAGCATAAATAACAACAATAATGACCAGATGAATAGGGAACTGAAAAGCTCTGTTATCAAATTAAGTCACAACTGACAGCAAAATAAACCCAACACTTAAAGAAAAAGCTGAAAGTAGCAACAGGGTTAAAAAAAAAATTCAAGCTCTAAACATAGCAGTTGCATTAGAGCTAAATTTTGAAAATGGTAATTCAATTTTATTTACGAGGCAAAATATAATTACATTTAAATTTGAGGGAACAGAAATTAATTCTTATTAATGACAGAAAGACTGAGTGAGATGCTTTAATGCCAGAGAAATTGTCTAACGTTCATGGATGGGAGAGAAAATTAGATTCAGCGACGAGCATTCTCCCCTGTTACAAGTCTCATTTGTGTAGCCGGAATTGTTCCCTCTCTGAGAAGCATTGGCTTCTCGGCCCAGAAAGCACAGCGCCAACATCCAATTAAACCTCAAAAGGAAACGATCAGGCCAAGCTATTTCTGTATAGGTGTGTTCTGGGAGGGAGGCTCAAGGTTAGGATTGCTCCTGAAGAATAATATCCATCGAGACTTGACATTTCCTGAACCCCTTCCCAACAGCAAGTGACAGACTAAAATCAAAGTTCAGAATAATAAATATCCGAGAGATTGACACTGCCACAGAGAAAAGGTGTGTTGGAGGGAGGCAGAGAAGACCCGGGGAAGTGATAGGGAGGTGCAGACCACATGGGTGGTCACTTCCTAACATTTAATCAAAGACTGGGAAATGCGACCGTGACAGACACACTGCCAAATACTGCCAGAGTTAAAGGTTGATAAAACAGGACCTGGCAGCTTTGTAATTTACTGGGATTTCCCCCGACGGCCCTGGAACATTTTCTATTAGAATCGGAGCTCTTCAGTATGCAAATACAAGCCCTCCTGAAACCAGGCTCCAGATTCAGGTTTCTGTTTGGATGCCCATGCCGCTACTTTGTACAAAATCTCCAGTTGTCCTCCTGAATCAAGCCGCTGTCACGCCAACTTGCCATTTGAAAAGACCTAACTGTTCTTTGGATGGGTTGTACATTGTATAGAGTTCTTCCTGCTCGTGCCTCATGATTTATTCAGGCAACAAATACGGAAGCCTCTGACATTGCAGATGGTGTTATTCCCGGGAAACCAGGGTCCCAAGAACCTGGATGGCTTGCCCAGTAGCATTCTGGGAAAACAAGCATTCAGATCCAGGCTTTTCTGGCTTCAGAGCCCCTGCGTATCCCCAGTACGACTCTGTCACTGGCTTTTTCCACGGTTCGTGCCCAAACTGCCAGTGAATGAAGTCTGAGGTTTAGGAGATACGACTTCATTTAGTAACTCTGCCAGGAGCCACAGAGATCTGATCGTGACTGTGCACCCGGTGGGATTACAAGGGTTCAAGGAAAGAACAATTACTTTCAATTGGGTGATCAGGGTGGCTTCTTGGACGAAGTGGGGTTGAAGGTCCCGAAGGCTGGATGTAAGGAGGAGGAGGAAACAGCACTCACCAGCCCATTGGGGGAGCCAAAGATCTGCGTGTGTACAGAGATGGGTCCCATCAGGGCTTCTTCTAGGAAAGAACGGAAGTTTGGAGTGTCTTAGCTCCCGATGTTTGTGGTGGTAGTGAGGGGTGAGGGAGACAAGAGGCGTCAGACCATGAACGGCCTTGAAAGGGCTTATTTTCATCTGTCAGTCAGAGCCTCTGAGAAGTCTTAAGCAGAGATGAGGCACTGCACGGTGGTTTCAGCATGCAGGTTGTAGTGTCTGGGGGTCAGCCAGGTGGGGTGTCCCAGAGAGAGTGTATAGATGAGGTCAGGTCTGGGTAGAGAAATGACCCTTCCTCCTGAAGGAGGTTGGGGTCAGAGGGCACTGTGAAGAGGGTTTAACAGCAGCTGTCTCTTCAGGTGACCCCACTGGGTCCTTTCACCGTTTCGCTTGTGCACAGCCCTGGTCAGAAATACACATCCCCATCATGTTCTTTGGTTTCTTTTCTCATTGGCTTTCCTGGCCTGAGAGCCTTCTGCAAAGCCAGACTCTCAGTGGCCTCCTCCAAGCTAGATTTGAACTCCTCTAATCAGGAAGCCAGATATCCTCCAATTAAGATGAACAGAGTGGCTTACTGCTTCCTGCAACAGGTACTTTGTAAAGGCTTGAAATTCTAGTCCTGGGGGAAGCAATGTGGAGACCTGCTCTGCACCAGTATACTGGAATCCACTTTTCCGCTTGGTTTGAAAGCTCTCTGAGCTCCTTGAACGAGGTGAAAGGCCATGTGGTTTCCAAGGCTCATTAGCTTTCTGGCTTCTCCATCTGTGGAGCAGAGCCACGGCTCGTAGCAGCTCTGATTCTCAGGCAATGGGGAAGGAGGTCGAAAGGCGCAGGAGAGAAGCTTCGGCTTGCCCTCAGTGTCTAAAGGAGACTAATTACCGTAAGGACGTCAGAGGCTCCTTTCCTGCACCTTCTTCCCCTCCTGGCTTCTTCCTGAAACCTGCACGGAAACTTAAAAAACCCTCTGCCCAACTGAGGGAAGGAGGGAGAGCTGGTGCCATACTTGGAGAATCTAATTAAATCAGAATGCAGGGAGAGCTCGCCTGTGGGAGAGAGTGGCTTGTAAGTAGCCAACTGTGTGCTAGACATGGTGGCTGGCTTTGCGCTCGTTTACACACACAGTTTCGAGTTCCTCGTAGATAGGAATGACTGCATGTAATTTCTATACCCCCCAGTCTCTGGGAACATCTGGCATATAGTAGGTGCTTAATGTATTTTTTTAATCAAATTTTTAATAGTCAGAGGGTATTTGTACTCAGCAGAGAGAGTCAGAGAAACAGAGAGAGAAAGCATCCTCCAGTGGGACGTGGTCATACCACTGTCCCTTCTCCATTTCTTCATCCTGTCGGGAATTTGGACATGCACACACCTGTGCCCAGCATGTTTTTCACACAATCAGAGCTAGGGATGGGACTGGAATTCGAACCATGCTGGTCAGCAGGGTGGGACCTGGCTCCCTTAACTGCTTGGCTAAGAACCTTCAAATCAGTTTTGAAATTCTCCTACATAGGTACCATTAGCACCACTTTGCCAGTAAGGGAGATAAGGCTCAAAGGTGCCGCATTTGTTTGACAAAGCCGGGGCTCTCAGAGCAGGCTCTAACCCAGCTTCCTGGCTCCAGACTCCTGCTCCTAAAGTAGAGGATCTCAGATGGTTACAAGCGAGAAGTCCTGTTTCCTGTTAGGACTCCCTGGGGACTGCAGACAGTCATCTGATGGGAGCAGGCTTCTCCAGGGTGGGCAAATAACTACTGATTGAGAAAAAAAGGGCTTGGGGATCAGAGGAGAAGGTGAGCCCCTCTGGCTGGGACCGGGGGAGAGGCGTTAGGAGGAGGTGGCGTTGGCGTTGGAACTTCAAGCGCATCTAGACTTGGGCAAGTAATGATCTGGGTGAAGGAGAGCCTCGCCCACAGAAACTGCACGTGCAAGGCCCAGAGGGTGTCGCTGCACCCGGGTGGCCATTTGTCTCCTTGGTCCCCTACAGACTGTTTCCTAAAGCCACCAGCCACTTCCCACTGTCGTACTGACACACCTGCCACTGTGTGGCCTTGGACAAGCCCTCCGTCCTCAGGGCCCTCATCTCCCCTCATCTGTAGGATGGCTGGAGAATCTCCGAACTGTCTTGTGCTCTGACCAAAAACCTGGTCCTCTCGGTTCTCTCCATTTTCTCCCCCACCTTCCATTCTCTGGAGGAGGCCTCCCACCAGAATCAGGCAACTTCCTCCGCAGCATCAGCTGTCCCCTGGCATGCCCTTCATTGTCGTGTCACTGTCCCTGAGATCCTGCTCCTCCAGCTATCTCCTTCATCCCTCCTAGCACCCTGGTCTCTGCACCCTCCTTCCACATCCACCTTGCAAACCCCAGAACTGTTCTGGCCACCCACCATCTCTGATCTCACCTCTGGACCCCTGAGCCGCCCCAAGCCACAAGCACATCTTAGCCCCTCCTGGGCCCTCCCAGCTGTGGATCTTTTGTGCTTTCTGAGTTCTCTCTCTCCTTCCCCACAGGAGCTTGCGCGCTTGCTCAATCGCTCGCTCTCTCTCTCTCTCTCTCTCTCTCTCTCTCTCTCTCCTTAAGAGAGAGATTTTTTGCTATAGTGTATGTAAACTCACCAAAGACAAAGAGACAGAAAGCAAGGAATCGCCCCCCAGGGGGATGGCCACACTGCAGTCCCTTCTCCTCCATTCTCTTGGGATTTTGAGCATGCAGGCACATGCGCCTGGCATGAGATTGAAGCCGCTGGGTCCAGAACTCAAATCACGGTTGATTACATGGAAGTCCGGTGACGTAACCATTATGCCAGCTGCTGGTCCCCACGGGGGTTCTTTAAATGCCACATCCACTCGCCAGTGCTCTGCTCAGCAGAAGTTCTTGCCTCCTGCTTCACGGAGAGCAGAGTCTGCTGGTTGGGAACTTCCCCCTCATTCCAGACACTCCTGGCACGGCCTGAGGGTGAGGTGCCCACTAAGCCTGCAGTTATGCCATGGATCGAGTCCTCCCAACTGCTGAGAGGCACCCAGGTGACCCTCATCTCAGTGTTCTCATAGCACCTTCCAATCCGTCCTCCCTCTGGCTCTTCCCAGCACATAGACTGGAGAGCTGCCACATGGCAGGTGTTGACTCCATAAAGGATGTGTGGGACACTGGGCACTTTTCACAGTGCTCATTTGACCCGCACACAAACCTGAGATGTTGGCATATAAACCCTGTTTTTCAGATGAGGAAGTCAAGGCACAGAAGAATGAAGTCACCTGCCCAGGTCCTGTGGGTAGATGGATGGGCAGCAGGTTAGATCATTAGCTGTTGGGTGAATGGACACATAGCTGGGTGGGCGGATGGGCAGACAGGTGCTAGAGGGTGAACAGGTAGATAAACAGACAAAGGGAAAGTACTTGTTACAGTGGGTACTGGGCTGGAATGGGGATGGAAACTCGGACTCTGACTTCCAGGCTCTCCAGTACAGCGGGGACAGTGATTAACATCTAATTAACAATCAGGGGATGGGACCAGCAGTTAACGTCATGGCTATGTCGCTGAACTCCCATGTAGTCAACCTTGGTTCAAGTCCTGGACCCAGTGGCTTAAACTCACACCGAGCCTATATGCGTGCATGCCCAAGATCCCGAGAGGAGAATGGAGGAGAAGGGATTGTGGTGTGGCCATCCCCCCCAGGGGGTGATTTCTTGCTTTCTGTCTCTCTGTCTCTGTCTTTCTGGTGAGCGCACATGCCCTATAGCAAAAACCTCTTTAAAAGAAAAAACAGGGGACATTGTCTGATTACCTTTGAGGATTCACCTAGACCTGGCCCCAAAGTGCACAGACTAAAAAGCCATGGTCATGTCGTCGCCTTCTTTCTAGCTAAGTACCTTAGAGCCGGTCATTTAATCTCTCCGAGTTCTCCCGCAGCTGCCATGCAGGCGTGAAAGTACTGCTGCAGGAGTGTTGGGGGGATTTAATGAGATAGTGCTGTGTGCCACCAGCAGCAGGTTGGGGACACTGCGGGCACCTCATCTTCTCCTTTTTTGCCTCGTAAGCTGATTAGCTTGCCTGAGACTTTAAGCATGCCAGAATTTCGGAGATATTCCCTGAGTTGTGCAGTAACTCAGGTGAACTAGTGATAAAGTGGAAAATCCTAGCTATGGACCAGCAGATGGCGTAATGGTTACGTTGCTGGACTCCCATGTAGTCAACCACGGTTCAAGTCCCGGATCCGGTGGCTTAAACTCACCAGGCACGTGTGCATGCGTACCCAAGATCCCGAGAGGAGAATGGAGGAGAAGGGATTATGGCACAGCCATCCCCCCAGGGAGTGATTTCTCACTTTCTGGTGAGCGCACATGCCCTATAGCAAAAACTTCTCTAGGAAGGAAGGAAGGAAGGAAGGAAGGAAGGAAGGAAGGAAGGAAGGAAGGAAGGAAGGAAGAAGAAAGGAGGGAGGGAGGGAGGGAAGAAGGAAAGAAGGAAAGAAGGAAAGAAAGAAAATCCTAGCAGGAATCATTTTCAACTATTTAAATCTCTATTAAAATTTCTTAAGTTCACTCTCAGAACCTTGGGTTTTAGGCAAAATACAAAATTTTACTTAGTATCCTTTCTAGTGCTAAATTGAGGTTTAGGACTACCTGGAGAGCACAGAAGGTCAAGACTGTTTCCCATGTCCCTGAAATTGTGTTTTATTTTAAACTTGCTAGAGACCACATGTGCTCACCAGAGAGACAGAGAGAGGAGAGGGAGAAAAAAAACAAAAACAAAAACAAAAACCTCAATGGGACATGGTCACACCACAGTCCCTTCCCCGCCATTTTCCCCTCCTGATGGGATTGTGGGCGCACACACACACACACATAAGCCCAGCGTGTTTTGCAAGCTTCCAGGGTTTGGATTCAAACCATTCACTAGGTCACGTGGGATCCAGCTGACTAGGCGACAGGGCTGGCCCCATCCCTGACATTTTAAAAGCAGATCCACCTGCATCGGTTTCTTGCTCAGCAGGAAAACGTGCAGATCTCAGGTCAGGTCCCTTCTTGTGTCCATTTTGAGCATTTTTCTAAGTACAAGACATTTTCTGGGAAAATTATGCAGAAGTCTGTCCCTTTAGAGGAAAGGCATAGCCTCCCCTACCAAGTATTTTAATGAACAGGATTGTAAAATAAGTCCAGACAAATTAAAACATAGCTGCGATAGGTCCCTGCTTCATCTGGGCTTGTACGAGGATTAACATCTAATGAGGGGAGCCCGGGGCAGTTTTTCCCATAGGGATACATTTTTGGCATAGTTAACCACTAGCTCCTCCTCATGTATTTCCCTACATCCCTGCGTGTTCACCTCCTTCCAGATTACAGAGAGCAGGTGTGGGTGAAGGAAGATGTGTCTGAGGGTGTTAGGATGGAGGCACCTTTTTAAATAACAGAGTTCACACTCAGAGACTGGAAAGATGAGTTTCTTAGAGGATTAGACACAAACAAGACAGAGCCTCTATGTGAATATGTTTAAAATATATTTGTCCAGTCTGAGATGGAGATAGAGTAGCACGAACCGGTACACGTATATACCTGTTCCCCAAAACTATTTTTTTTTAATTGCTCATTCAATAGATATCTGTTGAAAGCCATGCAGTGCCATTCCTGGTGCTCGTGTCAGGGAAGCAAGAGGAAGTTCTGTGCATTCAACTTCCCATAGCAGAAAAGCCCAGTCAGGTTCATCTCCAAGCCCCATGCCCTTCAGGGAAGAACCCGCTAAGCTTGGCGTGAGAATTGTAGGACAGTTGCTAATTGTACTAAGAGGAAGCCCTGGCTACAAAAACCAACGGCTCCCACCTTGTCTTTGATCATTTTTTAAAAGATAATTTTTTAAAAAAAATTAAGAATTATTATTATTGTTCTTACTATTATTAAACTTGATATACTCATCAGAGAAAGAAAGTAAGAAACCAAGCTGCCAGGTCCGGGACTCAAACCACAGTCGGCCATGTGGTAGTCCAGCATCCTAACCACCACGCCACCTGGGCTGCATAGGCTTTGCTGATCTTGGCTGATGGTGTCATGCTGACTGTCAGAGTGAGGACTCCTACCCAGCCCTGGAGGCCGTAGGAGAAAGCAGACGTGTTACTCTTCAGGTAGAAGCTGCCCTGCTTGGTGACACAGGGCCGTGTTCAGACAGTCCATCTTAGGGCCACGTGCATCAGTCACGCCCACAAGATCGTTTACAGAGAGCTTGTCATGCACGCAGTTTCTTTCCATTATCACTGCTCACCCTGTAAGGGAACCATCATTACTGTCCCCATTTTAGGGGCAAAACGTTATGGCTCAGAGAGAGAGAATAATTTTCCCCAGGGCCCATGACTGGGAAATTAAAAAGTCAGAATCTGGGGGACCAGCAGTTAGCGTAATGGCTATGTCACTGGACTCCCATGTAGTCGACTCCCATGTGTTCGAGTCCCGGACCAGGTGGCTTAAACTTACGCCAGGCACGTGTGCATGTGTACCCGAGATCCCGAGAGGAGAATGGAAGAGAAGGAATTGTGGCGTGGCCATCCCCCCTGGGGGGTGATTTCTCACTTTCTGTCTCTCTGTCTCTCTCTGTCTTTCCGGCGAGCACACATGCCCTATAGCAAAAACCTCTAAAAAAATAAATAAATAAAAGTCAGAATCTGAGCCCACGTCTCACCTATGACTTACGTGCTCTGTGGACTTGGCAGACACCTGCAGGCCCCCAGCCCCCAGCCCCCAGCTCCCAGCATTGAGTCAGAAAGTTCTGGTGTGGATCGTGAGAGAGTCAGCAGCACATATCACATGTTCCCTGGACTGGGCGTGCTGAGAAGGGCAGAATTCACAGCTGATCTGACTGCAGCCTGGCACATTTGTCACAGCACCTCACTTCCTTTCTTATAAAAATACGCATGCGTGATTTATACCCCGACTGTGTGCCGGGTACTGCTCCTAGGAACTTGACTCTCATTCATGCCGACTCATTTCGTTTAATAGACTCAGGTTGTGTCTGCCATGATAGGGTGGGAACTCCTTGGGGTCAGGAAGTGCCGTCTCCATCATAATCGCCCTTGGGTCCCCAGTGCCCACTCTGTGACTTACGCCTAGTGAATACCTGAGACATCAACCAACAGAGAGTCATCCCTACTGAGCCGTCTTGGTCACTGTTGCCCAGTGGCTAAGGGAACTGGATCCCACTTGACCAACTGTGGTTTGAATCCTGGTCCTGGCAGCTTGAAAAACATGCCAGGAGCACATGGTTGCCTGCCTCAAATCCCAACTGCACAGAGAAATTGAAGAGAAGGGATTGTGGCATGACCACGCCCCACTGGGGTGTACTTTCTCCCCCTTCTGTCTCTGTCTGATAAGTGCATGGACCCTCTAGCAATTTAAAAAGAAATTTAAGAGCTCTTTTTTTAAACTAAAACCTGACATAAACCAAAAATGGCTCTCCCACACGAGATCCCCTTCGCCCTAGCACTGACCCATGAGATTGGTGTCGTGACAGTCATTGTCCCCTTCTTGCCGAAATAAAGATCCATGGTTTTTAAACTCCGTTGCACAGGACCCAGAAGGGGCAGGTATAAATACCAGCTGTGGATTATGTGGGTAAGCTTGAGAATGCCAGTGTGAGTTTGTGTCACGTTACCTGGATGACAGTCTCCTGGGGCAGAGTTTGTCTCATTGGCCTCTCCAGTTCTGGCACCAGGCAGTCTCTGGCACATGGCAGGTGTGCGTGGAATACTGTCGGAAGAACACACGAATCTCTGTGAATGTATGGATGCCTGGGTACGTCAGGCAGTGAGAACCCGCTGACGTGAGCTGATGGCATCCTGTTTTGCTGGCAGGTCCAAGATAAGGAATCACGCCTGACTCTCAGTCTTCCTTCCTTTTGGCCTCCTGTCTTCGCCGCCTCCAGGTTAACAGATAAGGGAAGGTGTGCACTGTAAACTTGGGACACCCTGCTGGCGTACCAAGCGGCCTGTCCCTCTCCGGGCTCGGGCTTGCACCTCGGTGAATAGAAGTGAAGTGCCGTTTGCTGTCTACTTTCACACCATCAACTGCCTCCTGGAGAGAGTGCTGAGTAAACCCAAGCAAATAATAAGCCGAACTTCTCTCTTGGGGCTCTAGGGAAAGTTCTAGCCCTGCGCCAGGGACCTAGGGAGACCTGGGGCCTGGGGGTTGTCCTGTGTCTTGAGGAAAGCCCAAGACGTCTGTGTGCGGGAAGAGAAGGGAGCTAGAACAGCATCCTGGAACAGCATGCTGATGGATGCAGTGACACTTGAGTCCCCACCCCGCCCTCATGCAGATGTTTTCAGACAGCCAAGTTACGAGAGAGACAGACAGACAGGCCTGGGTGGACTTTCCGCAGGGCCGAGTGTGGCCCGCAGGAGTGTTTCCATTCTCCAGCGCCTGCAGCCCTGGCACACCCCAGTTCATCCATTGTCCGGCAAACCTTACTTACGGGTTTACTCTGGGCCAGGATGTGTGCTGGGTACTAAGGATAGAAGTGATCAGGGAACTAGACCAGCCTTAGGTCACTCCTGGTCCAATAGTGACATAGACATAGAAATAGAAACTCACTCCACGTAAACTATGGGAAAGAAAGGAGTAAAAGAACAACCACTGAGGGGATCACAGGAGACTTCTCCAAGGAGTGGCGACATCTGCACCTGCCTTGGGAGAAGGTGCTGCTATGTCACGTGGGGGATGCTCACATCACAGACACTCGGGGACGTAGAACCTGAACGGACATAGTCACCAGTAGGCTCCTCCTGCACTAGATGGAAAACTGACAGCCAGGACCAAGTGGCCTTCCCAGGGTCACACAGATTAGTGGCTAGCAAGGTGGACCTCACAACCTCCCTGGGCTCCCGTCCTGACCTCCCTGGCCCGCCATCCATCACAGGAAGCTTCAGTGATTTGCTTGAATTGTTGCCGCACCCTGTTGCATCATCCGCATCATGGCCGTCCAATCCTGCTAGGTGTGCAGGGGCTGCTGCAGGCGTGCTGCCCACCCTCCAGACCAGAAGCTGTGGCTCAGCTCAATCAGACCTGCCCAAGGTCACACAGCGAAGGAGCTCCCGCGCCTGGCGTGGAGCCAGATCCCAGCTCCAGGTCAGAGATGTCTCTGTCCTCCTGACGGCAGCCACCTGTCCCTGGGCAGCTGAGAAAGCCAATGTGGTAACTGCATGGAGTAAAGTGCCTCCTCTGGGGTAGTGTGCTCGCAGGGTATCTGGCAGGGAATGCAGGAAACATGGTAACTCTTCCTGTTCTGTTTTAATTCTCATACATTGTATCCATGCCGTCTAGACCGCGTTTGGAAGGTCTGAGCCTCTGAGATCTAACTTTGTTTGTTTCCCTTGTTCGGAAGTAGTTAAGAGTATTAGCAGCTTCTAAACCAGGAGTGCCACTCGGAGGGGAGCAATGGGCAAATGCAACTTGACACAGGTGCCAGTTAATTCAGTTTGAAAGAAATGAAACGTGTCGGGATTTTCACATGCATGTGAAGACTGTTGGGTGCAAGGCATCAGAAAGCAGCCAGGGTTCGCCTTTGGAGCCCTGGCAGAGAGCGTCTGCGGACACGGGGGCTCAGCCTGTTTCCTGAAGAGCGGCGTGTTTGGAAGCCTTCACACCCTCCGCCTGCAGCAAGCATGAAGCCGTTGCTGGCCTGGAGCCCGGGGGACTCGTGAATCAGGCCCTGTGTGTTTTGCACCATCTCACAGACGGGCCTTTGTGAAGGGCCAGGCAACTCGGCTCTGGCTGTGAAGAGCCCCTGCAAACTGTTTGCTTTGGATCCGAAAGGCCATTTAGCTGGTGCTCAGAGTTGGGGTGAGGAAGCAGTGAGCTGGAGGATGGAGAATAAACCCAGCCAGAGCCCAGAACTCCGCAGATGTTAGACCTCAACCAGTGTCCTCGTGGGGTGGGGGCCAGCCCCGCCTCTACCAGGGTCAAGGCTGTAATGACACCCAGGCCCCAGGACTCCTCACGGGCCCCAGCCAGACCCAGAAGTGCTCCACTTGGCCATGGGGATGCGTCCCTCAGTTTGTTTTCACACATAACTGGTTTTTAATTAAATGGGACTTTTCCTTGCATCTGTTCAGAAGGCCGCCCCCTCTGGAAGTGGCAGGCACAAAGGCGGGACAGGCTGGCAGGGAAAAGCAAATAGAGTCAAACCCTCCAGTTTCCCGGTTTGGGACAGGTGGCTCTCAGTGAGTGTCGTTGTCTGTGCAGACCAGGCTCCTGAGCCATGGCACCCAGCTGCTCAGGGTCACAGCCAAGTGCGACCTTGTTCCCAACACTAACCTGTTCAATGCTTGTCTTTTCTCTCTCTCTGTCCCCTCCCCTTCCCCTCTGGCCCTTGCCCCACCCGCCACCCCGGCCCTGGTCTCCCCACTCCTGCTCCCCTCCACAGAGATCTGTGCAGCAGACTGTGGCGGCCACGGCGTCTGCGTCGGGGGCACCTGCCGCTGTGAGGACGGCTGGATGGGGGCAGCCTGCGACCAGAGGGCCTGCCACCCGCGCTGCGCCGAGCATGGGACCTGTCGCGACGGCAAATGCGAGTGCAGCCCGGGCTGGAACGGCGAGCACTGCACCATCGGTATGGCAGGCAAGGCCCCGGGCCCTTCTCTGGCCTGCGGGACATGTGTCTGCCGGGGCACTCCAGGGCCAGCCTGCACGATTGCATGTGGGAACGGGGCCAAAGTCCTTCCTCCTGGTGACATCATGACTGCCTCTTCCTTCCTATACCTCTGTTGTATTGAAACTTAGGATCTGGCATTTTCAGCCTCACTCATCCCCGTTGGTGTTTTCCAGGCCCAGTTGGGTAGCCCTTCCCAGGCAAAATGACAAAGACCTGTGTCAGAAGCCGTGTTTTTAGGAATGGCACAAACCATTCCTGCCATATGGCAGCTGTGGGCAAGTTCCTTCACTTATCCGGCCTCAGCTTCCTTACCTGGAAGCTGAGATAATTATCCATATAAAGAGTGTATAGATGTTAATATCTCACTTCTTATCGCATTGGGTTGGCTTGAGTTAGGTCTGAGTCATCCATTCCCTCTGCCCCCATCACCCCTAGGGGGCCAGATCCCCCAAAGAGGCCTGGGATCCTGGAGAGAGCCCCACAGGGCTGGAGGCCACATCTGCATCCCATTAAGCCTGGGACCCCTCCCTCCCATCCCCAGCTTCCGTCCTGTCTGCATTTGTCTCCTTTCTCCTCTCTTGGGGCTCCTGGCTCCAGCCCCCACCGAAGCAGCACTGTCGGCGCTTTAAAAGCAAGCTGATCAGTCCTCTCCCTTCGTTCTGCCCTTCCTGCTGGCTTTGTTGATTTTAAACACAGCCAGACGTTTTGCTTGGTTTATTATCCTGGAATGAACACTCACCCAAAGCTCTTTATTGAATCAACTGGTTTGTGTATGTGTGTTTTAACTTCTTCCCCTTCCAATTTTTCTTTTCCTTTTTCTTTTTCTTTTCTTTTTTTTTTTTTTTTTTTTTTTTTTAAGGAAGGGCCTGTGATCAGATGGTGAGCACATGCCTCTAGAAGGCAGGATTCCAGGTGCCTCTCCAGCTCTGAAAGTTACCTCTTGGGTCTTATAGAAAGTTTAAGGCAAGTCCCAAAACTTTTGAGAGACAAAGGAATTTGAGCAAATGGAGCAACCCTAACCTCTGATGGGTTTTTTGTTTTGTTTTGTTTTGTCCTGTTTTTCAATTTTTATTCTTTTCGCTTTTTGATCCGTCATCAGTTTAAATCCTTGATCCATGCCTCTGCACCATCACTGGGTTTACATGCGGCCCTGGGACACTGTACACTCACTAATATTAGTAATAGTAATGGACCGAGTTTTGAGACTTGACAGTGTGCTGAGCACTGTGCTAAAGACTAACTGCATTGTTTTATCTTCCTAACATTCCCCTGGCAAAGAGGCGTTATTCTCCCCTTTTCAGGGACCTGAGACTTAAAGTCCCATAAGTTTTAAGGAAGTAGCGCAGGGCCGGGAAGCTCGACCTGCTCTTCACCAGCCGCTGGCTCTGCAGGGCTCACAGGGCGAAGCCCAGGCTCTCTCCACCGTGTTGGGGCCGTGTCCTTCCCGGAGGCAGTGCCTCTGCTTGTGCTGTGTGCAGAGCTCCTCGCCTGACTTGCCCAACTGCACCCTCCACAGAGCTGCACAGTGGCCACGGTGCAGCCTTTGCTGCATTTTTTTTTAGGATCTTTGCCAATAGGGCACATGTGCTCACTGGAGAGACAGACAGACAGAGAGAGGGAAGTGAGAAGTCACCTCCCAGGGGATGACCATGCTGCAATCCCATTCTCTTCATTCTCTTTTGGGCGCACATGCACACATCCCTGGGCTGAATTTCAAGCCGCCAGGTTCAGGACTCAAATCGTGGTTGGCCATGTGGGAGTCCAGTGCCTTAACCACTATGGCACCGGCTGGTCCCACCTCCTCACTTGTTTTTACAGCAGAATGTGCCACATCATTGACTGTAGACTACCCAATGGCTTCTTCTTCCTACTTAGGACTGTCCTCAGTGACAACGGTGCTAGTGTCCAAGGGGCCTCTTCTTTAAACTGTGTTCTTCCCTTTCCCTCTTTTTCTTCCTGAGGACGGACCGGCCTCTCAGCCTCCCAGCCCACAGAAAGCCTATCCCTATTTGAAAAAAAAAAAAAGCAAAGAAACAGAGAACACCCTGTTTTTCACCACTTGCCTGCAGAGTCCTCGGCTCACCTTACCAAATTCTGAAAAGTTTATAAATGTCAGACTCTTACACGATAAAAGCGTTTCATCTGAGTTCAGTGACGAGGGACTGAGGCAGTGGTCCCTGAGCTCAGTCACGATGACTCATGACAGGGCTCGTGGGCAAGCTGTGCTACCCCAGTGTCTTGTGGCTATTCATCAGCCTGGCTTTAAGAATGTCCCTTTTATTTGGATGCCAAGAAGGCAAACCGTCCTCTCTCCCCTGCCCCGCATGCCCCGTTGACACTCTCTGAGAACAGAGTCCTCCTTGAAGTGGCAGCTGCTTTTCCCCTGCAGATAAGAAATACATCAAGGTAAGCATGCACGATATGAGAGGAAGGTTGACAGTCCTAAATACCAGAAAAATGTCACAGGGCATTGAAGGAGTAATGGACTAGTCACAGTGGCTCCGTTGAAAGGACTTTGGCTCCGAATCCTATCTCCTCTCATTGTGTGGTGAGCATTTCCTTTGTCCTTGTCTGATTCCCCTGCATGGCAACTTCTCTCCGTGGGTCCCTGCCTGTGGCCAGCTGCATCCCCATGGGGAACCCAACACCCTCCTGCTAAAGGCTCTGCTCCACTACGGTAGGGTATAGGGCATGAGGAAGGGATGCAACTTAGAGAAACAACAGCAAGCACCTGCCTTTTCTTGTTGAAATAGAAATGAGGTGAAATCCTTTTTTAGTCTTTGATGATAATGAGAAGCATTTTCTGATGTCTCCAGGGAACTTCACCCCCAGCAAGGATCATTTAGGAAAAGAAAGAAACTTGATGTGAAAAGTTAGAAATTCAATGTGCTAAGTTTCCCCATTATCAGATTTCCTTACTATACAGTCATTATCATGCTGCAAGCTCCTATGCAGCTATGTAGTTATCGCCCACACCGGAGGAAGAACCGGTGTCCGTGGCCCTGACCCAGAGACCTCCGTGCAGTGGAGGTAAAGAGAGGAGGACCCATTTGTTTATACATAGCTGTGCTTCATAAATAGGAAAGACACTTGGTTACTTACTGCCAGAATAAAGTATTTAAAGTATAAGACAAATCTGGGCCCCTCGTAGCTAAGTCCCTAATGCAAGAACCTTTTACGCCAATGATGTTTGCCAGAGCCAATTGTTACAGTAGGAATTCAATTTCTTCTTTTAGAGGCTTTGCTCTACCTTTTCTTTTACAGAATCCACTTGATTTTTCTCCAAAGAGGTTGGTTTTCAGAATAAAAGGGAATGACAGTGGCTCCTTTTGGGTGATGATATTTTTATCAAACAACAACACTGAATCCTGGTTTCTTAAGTTAGGAATGACCTGTTTATTTTTCACCTTAAATAGAAGTCTTTGGTGAAAGCACCGTAGGCTAAACAAGTAGTTCTGTGGGACTTCAGTTTCCCACCAGGAATTGAAATGGGAGGGCTAGAGGAAGTCCCCAGGAGTGACATAATTCCAACCCTCTCCTCCTCCACCCACCAAATTCATATCCCCCAGCCCAAAACTGAGCCAGTCTCTCCTAAAATTATCCCACGAGGACACAGGAATTGCTGCTCATTTTTGTTCTTGTTACCCAACACCAATACTCCCACTTGCATTATATGGAATCCAGTTTTCCTAGTCAAGAAGTTAAGGTAAGAAGGATTGAGCCGGATTCATTTTTCAAGTATGTGGTCAACACAGAATCATCAAAAGCATATTTTTGGATGTTTTTGCCAAGAATTTTATGAGTCTCTTAAGTCCAAAGCTTGACCTCTGATTTCCTTAGAAAAAGCTAAAAGTCAGTTAAATATAAGAAGGTGTTTAATTTTTTTCCTGTTTCTTTGAAAACACTACTCACATTTTGGATCAATTCTACGATGGTTATTTTATCACCTCAGGGCCCCACATCTATAAAGTCTCAAAAACACGTGTGGGAAATGCCAGCTTCTGATTACATTTGTAAAATTCCAACCTTGACCCGAAAGCTGTGGTTGTTCAAAATGCCAGATATACAGAATTATTTACTAGACTGCAGAAGAGCTGTCCAATCATATAAATCCCGATTCTTAAACAAAAGCCTCCTCTGGGAGTACAGATCAAAATAATACTCGATGGTGCAATTACTTGGATGAGCAAAACCAGACTTCACGATGAAGAGACATGATCCGGGACGGCTGCAAAACCTTCTGGGGTGCTCTGTCCATTTTCAAATGGTGGCTCTTCGGTTTCTTTTTTGTAGTCAGACAATTCTAAAGCGAGATCTCACCCATCACTCAGGAGGTATCGGCGCCTGAATGATAACCCTATGCTAATCCCTCCTCCAAAGTATTCTCTCACAACAGGACCTGTGATCTGACAGGACCAGTGTTGACAAGGAGAAAAAGAAAATGCCCAGGACTCTGCATCAAGTTGTTAGAGTAAGAGTTCATTAGTTGTTGGTCCTGGGAGATCTCAACCCACACGTGGTAGGAGTGGGAAACAGGAGGGCAGTTAGTGGCCCTTGTGAGCTCCTCTCAGGGTGGGTATCAATGGCCACCTACTCACCAATCCTTTATCCAAAGAGAGAAGCATATTAACGCATCTCATATCTTAACTAGAACACCTGTCTCTGGCGGTTTGTCGTCCATCTGAAAGAAGCCCGGATAATCATGAACACACACCTCACCCGCTGTCATGATCCGCGTTTAATCTGGCCCACTGTGAACCAGTGATACCAACACGAGGACAGAAATGGAGAACCTCTGGCTGTGTTCTCCTGAATTTTGTATGGGGGTCCTTGAAGCTTCATAGAGTTACTTGAAGAGAAACTTTTGGAAGCCTCTGTTGGTACAGGCAAGTCAAGGGAAGAAGTTGTTATGATGGTGATCCTAGAAATGCCAGGGAAACCATCCTCATGCCCAAGGATCAGAGTCGGGGTCATAAACAGCTCTTCGCTGCCAATGTCTCCCATGGTGACAGGCAGACCGTAGGAACTATGTGCACACCATCAAAACTATGTGGCCTGCGAGGAAAGATGACTCTACTGCCATCATCTTCATCCCAAAGTCCTTAGAGAGGGATGCTGAATTTTGTGAAGTCCTGAGTCCACTGTTCATATGCAATTTTATGGAGTTCCCGTCATCTTTTCTAAAAATTGGGACTTTAAAATCTGAATTTTAAAGTGATTGTACTCAAAAGAATTGGTGCCAAGGTCTTTAGACAAGAAAAGTAACAACAGTCTGGGCTTCTGCAAATGCCTTTTATAAATACATGCCACTGGACTGCAAAGACTCAGTTATCTCTTCTATCTCCCATAGTCCGGGACAACGAAGCTCTGTCCCGTTCCCAAAAAACTCTGGGACTTGGGATTGACTGGCTGCTGGTAGCCTGTGGATTTGCAGCATGTCTCTTTGAAGCAGAGGAATCCCTTTTCCCTGCGAAGTCAGGATTTGAAGGTTGGAATGTTCACTCCGGTCTCCTGAAAACACACAGTGCTGACTGCAGCCTCAGCCCGCCTCGGTCCTTCCATTAAGGGGAGGAAATCTTTGCTCACCACCAGAACCGTGACATCATCGTGAAGTTTGGAGATGATCAAGAGAGTTGGTGGTGACTCCATCAAAGTGATGCCACCTAGTGGTGTGGCCATTCGGCTCCTTACAATGACATCTTATCTGGGCTAGCCCTCCCTGTGAGAGCTGTCCAAGCTCACCCCACCTCTTCCATACTTGGGTGCAGAGATTACAGAGCCTTATGATAAGGCCCCCTACAGTACTCTACAGATCTGAAAGCTAAGAAAACCACCTGAGCAGGGAGAGCCTGTGTGTGCTTGCTCTCTGGTGGCATCTCCTGGAGGACACCTAAGAGATTTTCTATCACTTTGAAAATCAGATGAATAAGCTACACTAAACCTGAAATGGCAGAAGAACCAAGGCCAGTCAAGCAAGTCTTCCCCTTGGACAGAGATGGTTCCTGTCTGTCTGTCACTGACTGTCGCTAGTTTTCACTGTGTGGCACTCCACAGCTTTGTTTGTTCACGCCTGCTTAATAAGCCTCTTTCCGTGGTCCCGCCTTCTGTCCTGCCCGCACATGGATGCCAAGCCCTTGTAAGAAGGAAGAGACTCGGGCAAGCCCGGTTGAAAACTCTGCCCGAGTTCCCACTTGGCGTGCAGCCTCCAGGAGTGTATCTCATCTAAGCAGAGAGGCCAGGTGGCTGCTGGACTAAGAACACAACCGTTCATCCACTGGTTTTTGATAAAAACAACAGTGTCCATTCTACCCAGAGGAGTGAGAAAAATACAATTTATATATTTTAATGAAGAGAGTAAGAATGTTCCTACAGCTCTTAGAACCCTAGAGCTTCCAGACAAGGCCACACCATGGCAGTTCAGTCCTGTTTCACAGAATTTTGATACATTTGTGAAATCGAGCTGAGGTTGGGGTGCAGCCTGGCTGGGGGCATCAGATCCCCCAGGAACTGCCGTGTGCTGGCCTTGTGGGAAAACCCGGGGGGAGGCGTAGGGAGACAGGAAAGGGGAGCTCCTCAGATGGCTGTGACGACAGCCTAGATGAGGGAGAATTGAAGAAGGCTGCCCGGGTCCAAACACCCAGCCAGACACCCACACACACAGCGGGGTGAGTTTATTTCAGAGCAGTGTTTGACACCAATCCTCGCAACTGAACAAAAGCTTAGATTGCCAGGTATCCCAAGGCTCGGACACAACCGTCCATTAAGAAACAGCATGCATCATCCTATCTTTTGAGTTGGCAAGCACTGAGAAGTGGCCAGGTTTTCTTTTCCTTTTCCTGTTTTTCACAGTGACATCCATTGACCTGCACCTCACGTCTGCATAAGATGCACCAGGGAGGGTGCATCTTAGCTCCGCCACCCAGCATTCCGCATCCGAGTATATGTGGGCATGTGCACACGTGGCAAGTTCAGCCATGGCAGGCAGGTGATCCAGTGGGACATTTGACCCAAGGCTCCACCGACCTCCTGTCCTTCATATCAGAGATGATCGTAAATTTGCACATTGCTGAGTTCCAACTTCTTGGGGACATCCCTGACCAGACAGGGTACACCTGCTCTCTGTCCAGCTGTTTCTTCTGGAGGAAGGTGGGCACCTGCTCTGGGTAGATAAAGGGGCAAATTCCAGGTTCCCCAAAGCTGGACAAACCTGACGGAGCAAGAGTGCGGCCACTCACGCAGCTTCCCATCTTCCTCCCTCCTGTTTCCTGATCCACGCGTGTCCTGTTTATACCATCGTGTTTCCAACTCCTGTGTCACAGAATGAGTTGAAGTTCCTTTTGGTCCTCCCTGGAGAATGTGCCTGCTCTCCCTCCTCCTCTCCCATGCCGCCCTGCCCTTGGTTTTATTTTCCCCACCACGGCCGAGGCTTGTCCCCAACATGGGGCACATCCCCCTTGTCTCCTTAGCACCTGGCATGGTTACATGGCAGGCAGTATTGTACTGGCTCAACCCTACCTTAAATGTCCTGTCTTTTATCTCCCAAGCTCACTATCTGGATAGGGTAGTTAAAGGTATGGTCTTTCTTCCTCTCTTTTCCTGTTGTCTGTGTGTGTGTGTGTGTGTGTGTGTGTGTGTGTGTGTGTGCACGCGCATAAAAGAAGACGTGTGTATATAAATCACCTATACACCCCAAAGCATGATGTCTCGATGCTGCTGCATCCTCAGCTTTGTCACAGTATCCACTGCCACAGCGGGTGGGTTTTTGGTCACAAGGTGGCGGATATACCTGGAGTGTTATTCTCCCCCTTAGTTACCCAGATGTGTTTGTGACATTACCATTGTGCTGTTGTTCTCCACACACACATGCACTCACCCTTCACCCTTTCACCCATCTCATGCCATCCCTACGGCCCCTGGTCCACCCAAATGAAGACGCTGAACCAGGGTGGGTGACCTGAGAGAGGCAGAGCCCAGAGCAAGCTAAGAAGTCTTAGGACCACTTCCGGCCACCGCCGCGCTCTGTCATCCTCAGCCCTACACAGGGCACCCACTGAGGGCGAGGCACGCGGAGCCAGAGAGAAAGCAGACCCCCAATCTCAGGGAGTAGATGAGCTATTTGTTTGCTTTCCTTTTCGGAGAAGGCCTTCTTTGGTAAGTCTTATCTTTGAATAGTGTCCCTCCCAAAACAAAGTGACCCCTTTTTAGAGATTTGCATGAATTAGGTGGTGCCTGATTTTCCAGTCGGCCTCATTGCTCCAAGAATGTCTCAGAATGTGAAAATACGCCTTCTCTTTGAGTTCTCAGCCCTCTGAGGAGAGATACTATGTCGCAGTCACCTTCTATCCTCTATCCTAACACAGCACCTGGTACAGAGTACAGACTCAGCGCTCAGGCACACGTACTCTGGAGTCAGACTGCCTGGGTTGGAATCCCGACCCCCACATTTGACAAACCAGGTGACCTTGGGCAAGTTACTTCAGAGCCTTCATCTCTAAAGTGGGGTGCTAGCAGCACCTACCTCATAGGGTCAGCTGAGAAATAAGTGAAATACTGAATATAAAGTACTTACTACACAGGCAGGGTAGATGGGAATGAGCCTCTCAAGACGTGTGAGTTACAATATTTTATCATTGTATTCTTATTCTCTTAATTTGGAGAAGGACGTCATTAGCCAGATTAATTTTTGAAATTGTAAAGGAAAAAGCTAATTTGGCTTTTAATAAGAGTAGCAGCTGTTTAAAAACATAAAGAAATGAGTTTGGGGAAACGTAACTGACTAAATGCTTTTCGGCTGAGAGAAGCCAACCGTGGCACAGGAGTTGCTGAGACCCATCAGCTGAGTGAAAAGCGGGCTCCCCACATTCCTCTGAGCATGAAGTCATTCCAGACAGAGGCCTAGCCATAGTGTCGCATGCTGCAAAGACCCTGTGCTCTGCCGGCTACGACCCCATGGGAGGCCTGGGTTCAGGTCTCTGTCCTGACAAAAGGCTGGGTGCAGTGGCAGAGATCTGTACTTCCAGCAGTTTGGGAAGGCTGAGCAAGAGGATCATAAACTGTAAGACCCTGTCTTAAAAAAAAAAAAAAGTCATTCCAGGAAGAAAAAGTAGTACTTCTGAACTTCTTTAACAGAAGCATTTCACTCATCATTATCAGTTAGATAATTTAATGTTTCCATCTATTTAATGGGATATTTTTTCCCTATGATGTAAGGTTTTTCCCATCCATGAGTCCTTTTTTTTTTTCCCCCAAATTTTTGCCATAGGGCACATGTGCTCACCAGAGAGAGAAAGAGTGGAAAAGTGAAAAATCCCTCTCCAGGAGGGATGGCCGTGCTGCAGCCCTTTGTCCTCTCAGGATTTGGGGCATACACTCACACACGCCCAGAGTGATTTTCAAGCTGCCAGGTCCAGGGCATGAACCATATTCTACAGCGTGGGAGTCTAATGTCTACCACACCACTTGCTGGTCCCACATTCAAAAGTCTTAAGTGAGTCTTGTGAGTTTTTTTTTTTTTTTTTTTTAAGGAAAAATATATTCCCATTTGAGAAAAAAAAATGGAAAATGTTGAGTAGTTCCTCCTGGGTGTCATACTTCCAGGAAGTGGCAGAGCCAAGCCTCTGGATTTCTTGGCCTCACCCACATTTCCGGCATTCTGCCTCCTATCACCATAAGTGACTGTGAATGTCATCTTCCAAACTGGCATCCTTACTGGGCAGTGGCCCATATTATCTCTCAAACCACCTGTTCCGAGTTCGATTCATAAAATATTATCACCAGACCTTTCGTGGGATTAGGCCACCACATCCTAACTTGCTTTAAAAGACAAATGTTTCTTGGCATAACCTAAGTCTGTACCAAACCCCCATCTGGTTGTCATTCTAGTATAATGAGTACTAATTAAAAAAAAAAAAACGGAGACTTATACTTTGCAAGCTCAGGATTTGTCAAGTGTTTTGAACTTCAAAGGCAAGTCCACTAGGGACCAGCAGTTAGCGTAATGGCTATGTCGCTGGACTCCCATGTAGTCGACCGCGGTTTAAGTCCTAGACCCAGTGGCTTAAACTCACACCAGGCGCGTGTGCATGCGTGCTCAAGATCCCAGGAGGAGAATGGAGGAGAAGGGATTGCAGTGTGGCCATCCCCCCTGGGGGGTGATTTCTCGCTTTCTGTCTCTCTGTCTGTCTCTGTCTGGCGAGCACACGCACCCTATAGCAAAAACCTCTCCAAAAAAAAAAGGCAAGTCCATTTTTGCCTTGTGTTTTCCAGTTCCATTGTAGAAAATGAAGGGACAGTATTCACTCAACGACCATATTAAACCTCTTACATGCCAGGAAATACAGGCACCACATGACAGAAATGATCCCTTTTCTTGGGGTGCCATACAGTGTAGCAGAGAAGGCATTCTGTCAAATAATTCCAACAAAATGTGATGAGAGTTATGATAGGAGAAGTCCAGAGGCCATTTAGCAAGGAGGCCTCTGCTCCCAGGCCCCCGAAAAAGTAGGCAGGGCCTTGTATATTGTGGAATCTAGCTTCTGGTTATGAGAGAGCCGCTGACAGTTCTAGATAAGTGAATGTAGAGATGAAAATGTACAAGAGGACCAGAAACAAGCATGAAGCAATGGGGCATTTGCTATGCAGCGGGTGTGTTGTGAAGCCCCCTTGCCACTTCACTAAAAGAAATGCCTTCAAGGATTCTGAAAGTCTTCTAGCCACACCTGGCGCTGCGGCACGGGGGCTTCTTCAGAGGCTTAAGCAGAAGGTTGAAGATAAAGTGCTCCCTTGTCATTTAAAGGGCATCGTTTCTTTTGAAAAGCTGAGCCCTTCTCTAAACCTTAAAATTACATTATTTTGGCTCTAGCAAATGCCTGGCGTGAGTCCTTCCAGAGGGGATTGTTAATGTCACTTGGGCTCTGAATTATGGATGAGTTGCAGGGTTTGTGGAATTAATCAGCTCCGACGTGGGTAAGGCTGGGCATATTACTTTAAGAAAATCAGCAAGTCGCCAGGAGGAGGCTTTCTCCTGCTGGCTAAGAAGGTGTGATTATCCCAGAAGCAAATTGCTGGATGAGAGCAAACCCCATTCCATCCACAGGTACCCTAGGTCCCTCTAAAACAGGACAGTGTAGATTCAGGAAAAAGGTGGCCCATTTGAAGCTGTTGACTGTGGGTAAAATGTCCCTGTGATTCCACATCTAGAGCTCACTCTAAGAACAGCTGCCCATCCAGGTGGACTCTAAGCAGCAAAGGATACATACACGAGGTGCCAGGTGCCCAAAGGGTTCAGCAGAGGGTGTCATGGGATAGAGCAGTGCAGTGCTGTGGGGGGAAAGAGCTCTGAGGTCAATTGGAAAATGCTCTGGTAATCAAATAAGCAGGTTTCTTTATTCTGAGACTTTTCCAAGGCTTGGATATTTTATTGCTCAATGTAACTTCCTAGGATAAGCATGTAGGATGCAACATTTTCCAAACTTATTTGACCACAGAAGTTTTAGAGATTTTTTACCATAGGGCATGTGTACTTGCCAGAGAGACAGAGAGAGACAGAGACACAGAAAGCAGCAAAAAATCCCCCCCCCCCCCCCGGAAGAGATGGCCATACCACAATGCCTTCTCCTCCATTCTCCTCTTGGGATCTTGGGCATGCATGCACATGCACCTGGCATGAGTTTTAAGCTGCCAGATCCAGGGCTCAAACTGCAGTTGATTACGTGGGAATCCAGCAACAGAAGTTTGTTTTTAAGGACTTCATAGAACTAGTATTTCCCAAAGTTCACTTTGAGAGGTATGGGTTGAGATCATAAGACTCATTTTAAATCCTTCCTGAAATAAAATAGGTAACAGATTGACAGAATATAAATTTCTCAAGGGCAAGGGATATATATCTCACTTCCATAGACCCCAGAATTAACCCAAGGACTGCCGTCCAGCAGGTGTGAGTACTACTTGTTGAATTTAAGACTTGTTGAAATATTGGGTCAGTTGTGCTGGAAGGAATTGGCAGATTGTCTCTTCTAAACTCTTATTTTGTAAATGAGAAAAACAAAGCCAACAGAAGGAAAGTAACTTTCGCAGCTCCCACGGGTTAGTCAGGTAGGAGGTACAAGAACCTAGACCTCTTGTCCCACTCATTGACTTCTTCCATCAGATCTGTGCAGATACCAGACTAGGCCCAAAGTCGCCTTTACAGAGCTGACCTTCTTACAGAAGCCGTAGCCTGTTAAACTAATTGTAGAATTTAAGCGTACTTGAGTCCACTAATACTGAGAGGAGGACAGTGTGGGAGGAAAGCATGACCCATGGGCCAGGGCTGGGACTCGCCCTGAACCCATCACCACGCCTCTCACTGCATGGCATGTCACCGGGCTCATCTCACCAGTTTATATTTATGAGGACCCTAGTTTTTGGCCCAAACAATGACACAATTTGAACTGGCAAAGGGTTATATTCTTTTTTATGAATTTCTTAGTAGAGCTATCCAATGTCAAAACAAATAAACCTAACAGTAATTTCAATAGTTACCATTCACTGAATGCCTTCTTAGGGTATCCACTGTGCTTAAATAATTGATATACATCATTTTGTTTACTCTGCTTAAGAACTCTTTCAAGTAGGTAGTATCTCCATTTTACAGATGAGAAAACTAAAGCTAAGAGCTAAGTAATTTGCCAATCATCACCGAAGTAGTAAGTAAAACAGCAGTGCTAGGACTTGGACTGAGGTTTGTCATACTCCAGAGTCTCTGTTCCAATACATTATGTAAATGTAGGATTAAATGGTGTGAAATAGGAATTTCTATAGAAAGTTTGTATCTGAAAATTTTAGAAAAAGTTACTTATTTTAGAAGTAGTCTCTATAAAGTGCCTAGCACAGTAGCCAGCCATTGTAGACCCCCTGTATATGGCAGTTGTCATTGTCTTCACTGTCCTGAAACATCTAATCCAGGGGTTGGCAAATTATAGCCCACAGGTCAAATCTGGCCTATCACCTACTTTTATCGATAAAGTTTTATTGAACAGCCATGTTCATGTAGTTCCAAATTGTGTATGGCTGCTGTCAAGCTATAATGGTAGAGTGGCATAATTACAACAGAGACCATATGGCTCACAAGCCTAGAACTACTGGGTCATCAGAAAAGTCATGACGTATTTTTCTATGTAAAAATACGTCATGACTGGGTCCAGCAGGTGGCATGGTGGTTAAGGGCACTGGACTCCCATGTGGCAAACCGCAGTTTGAGTCCCAGACCTAACTGCTTGCTTTCTCACTTTCCCCCTCTCTAGAGAGGGATTAATCCAGATTACTCTCCAGTTTTCTACTTTTCCTTTCTAAGAGCCCTACCAAAGTTTGTGGGTGCAACTCATAATATTTATGCCATCTTCCCAAAATAGAGCAAAGGTGCAAGTGAGAGAAGACTCAGTTAGTGTGTTCAAGCTGCAGGTCAGGCTGTGAGCATCATGCATATGTTATTTTATAGAACCTTCTCAAGGCCCTCTCTTTATATTGGGTTGTCAGAAAAGTCATGGTGGGGACCAGCAGTTAGCGTAATGGTTATGTCGCTGGACTCCCACGTAGTCAACCGCGGTTTGCATCCCGGACCCGGTGGCTTAAACTCATGCCGGGCGCGTGTGCATGCGTGCCCAAGATCCCGAGAGGAGAATGGAGGAGAAGGGATTGCGGCATGGCCATCCCCCCTGGGGGGTGATTTCTCGCTTTCTATCTCTCTGTCTCTCTCTGTCTGTCTGGCGAGCACACGTGCCCTATAGCAAAAAAAAAAAAAAAAAAAAAAAGGAAAAGGAAAAGAAAAAAAAAAGAAAAGTCATGGTGTACTTTCGCATAGGAAAACACAGTATGGCTTTTCCAGCAACCTCATAAATAAGAAGACTGAGGCTCAAAGAAATGAATGTATCCGAGTCATATGGCCACTGAATAGTGGAGCCAAACTTGACTGTGGCTCCAAAGCTTGTGCTCACAGGCAGGAGCTAGTCTTTGCCTACAAGAAGCTACATCTCAGAGCCAAAGAAAGCAGTCGAGCAGTCTGCTATCATTCTTAAAGATCAGACTCTACTTCCTCCAAAACTAATTCCAAATACAAATGAGGCTTAATGGAAAGCAAGTTCCACCCTAATGGACAAAAGTGTAATTGAAGAAAGGGAAGTCTTAGAGCACCAGTGGTGGCTGATGTTTTTGTTTTAGTTTTTGTTTTGGGAGAGGTTTTTGCCATAGGGCGTGTGCGCTCGCCAGACAGACAGAGAGAGATAGAGACAGAAAGTGAGAAATCACCCTCCAGAGGGGACGGTCACGCCGCAGTCCCTTCTCCTCCATTCTCCTCTCGGGATCTTGGGCACGCACATGCGCCCGGCGTGAGTTTTAAGCCACCGGGTCCGGGACTGAACCGCGGTTGACCACGTGGGAGTCCAGCGACATAGCCGTTACTCCAACTGCTGGTCCCGGTGGCTGATGTTGATTGAAAGTCAGAAGGCCTGGGTGGTCACCTTCATGCCACGACACTGCTTCGCCCTGCTCTTACAGCTGCTTTCTCAGGCTATGATGCCGTTGCCTTTCTGTCTCTCCTGACAGTCTTCTGCTACACAAAGACCACATAGTCTACCTTTGCCTCTGAACTTCTGGGGGAATCCCTCCTAGGCTTGAGGTATGCACTCAACTGCTGTTTCTTCCTTCGTATGGGAAACACAGGGCCCAGATCTATTGATTGGTTGCTGTGTTGACCATCTCAAGTGGAAACGAACAAGTTATCTCTCTCCTCTCTTTTGCTTTAAAACAACGGTTAACTGTCCAAAAGCCCTCGAAACACTCAAGTTGTAGATTCTGATTGATCAGCCATTTAGTGAGTGCCTACCTTGGGCCACTTTTACATTTGCTGTCTCATTTAAAAATAATGGATCGGTTTTCCATGATTTCATACCATAAAATTCCATTCATAGCCACATTTTGCGGCTCATAATAATAAAGTAAATTAAACTTCATAGCTGACAGAGTATTTTCCTGTCCACACCTTTCCTTGGGCCTGAGCAGGGGCAGGGAGGAAGCGGAAGCCATGTCAGTGACAGGTGTTTTGTGATGGCCCTTCAGAGAAGGGGGTTGGCAAGTTTGTTAAAAATAAAGAGTTGAATGGAGGCCAAGTGGCAAAATAGAATCTCAAGTCAACCATGTAACAACGTATTCTCAAACATAGATTTCTGAGCCATAAACTTGGGGGCAGGGACGTGAAAAGATGTAATCAAAGACCTGTACATCTATTTTCATAGTAATAAAAAACTCCCCACCTTATAATACAGCCAGAGCAGAACCAACACAGAGACTAAATACCGCCTGATCTTTTTTTCTTTTGAAAGGTTTTTTTTTTTTTTTTTTTTTTTCCCACTATAGGGTGCGTGCGCTCGCCAGACAGACAGAAAGAGACATAGAGACAGAAAGCGAGAAATCACTCCCCAGGGGGGATGGCCACGCCGCAATCCCTTCTCCTCCATTCTCCTCTCAGGATCTTGGGCACGCACGCACATGCGCCTGGTGTGAGTTTAAGCCACTGGGTCCGGGACTCAAACCGCGGTTGACTACGTGGGAGTCCAGCAACATAGCCATTACGCTAACTGCTGGTTCCCATACTGCCTGATCTTTCTCACTTGAATCCTCTGCCTCCCTCTTGGATGGCCACACCTGGGTTAGGTTCTCCCTGAACTTTGTTCATTTCCCTTAGGACACTCAGCAATGGAGTTTTTTGCTTATACAAATTTGTCTCCTTTGATAGGCTGCGTGTCTTTTAAAAATAAGAATTAGGTCTTATTTATCTCAATAGCCCCAGTTCTAGCCCCGAGAAGGTGGTTAATAAATGACAGCCAGGTAGATAGATAAACAGATGACCACAAATGCCCAGCAGCCTGCCTGTATTTGCATGACAGTCCCTGGCAACCCGATCTCTTTCACAGCCATCACTGGGGCTTCTCTGGGTGTACACCCTCTCCCAAATGTAATGATAGATAAGATGGTAAAAAAACAACTCAAGCCCTCTTCTTCAAAGCAAAGAGAGTTGTTTAGGGAAAAAGATAGGACAAAACTAATAAGAAGCCTGAGGTCTAATAAAATTGACCCACAAGGCAAAGATAGTTGTTTAGGAAAAAGTAAAGGACGAAACTAATGAGAAGCCTGAGGTCTGATCAAAATTGACCTGCTACGGCCCTGTAGAGGGAACCCGGAAGTGCTGCATGACATGAGAAGCGTGAAGAGAGAGGTTCCTTTTGTTCTCAACAGTCACCAGAGATGGGATGAACAGGGAGCCAGGATGAGTCAAAAGCCTTCCCTGGGCAGATCCGCAGGCCTCCTTCCACCACTGGCTCCAACTCTAGAATCCCAGTTGCTTTTGACAGAGGGTTTTTTAGGTGCAGAAGTTCCGAGTGCTGGACCTCTCCCTGTACTTCTAACTGTGCAGCCTGGGCAAGGCCTCTTGCGTCTCCGCCTCAGTGGCCTTCTCTGTGATCCTACTCATACCTGTTCCCTGGGCCTCTGTGGGCACCAATGTGCTGAGGGATGTGAAAGCATTTGTAGTCAGTAGCTGGCGTGTGACTGTGTGTGACTGCAGCTGGCCGTGGACGATCAGACCGCGACTCTGTGTGCCTTGTCTTGCAGAGGGCTGCCCGGGCCTGTGCAACGGTAACGGCAGATGTACCTTGGACCTGAATGGGTGGCACTGCGTCTGCCAACTGGGCTGGAGAGGAGCTGGCTGTGACACATCCATGGAAACTGCCTGTGGTGACAGCAAAGACAACGATGGAGGTAGGACTCTAGCACCCATGGGCCCTGGACTGCACTGGGGCACAGAAGACAGAAAGTGGGAGGGTGGACAAAACTGAGCTTGGCCACCACGGGCCACAAACATACTAGCTGTCTAGCCAGGGTCCTGGGGGCTGCAGGGCATGCAGAAAACTGCACATGTGGTCTAAGGAACAAGTGCATGTCACTAGATGTTCCCTTGAAATTAACTAAAACTAGCTAACATAAATGAATGAATTGCCATCCAACCGCTGGAAGAAGAGAAGACATGTGGAATAGAGAGTTTTCTAACAATTCAGTGGTGGAATGAGCTGCCTGGAGAGCTCTGAGTGCCTCCCTGGGAAGGAGATAGAGTCCACCCGATTCTGTATCACGGAAGCAGCAGAGGATGCTTCTCGAGAGGAGGGAGGGCAGGTCACCTTTGCTCAGGGTCACTTCTCCTCTCCTTCAGTAAGAACGCCAGAGGACACCTGTTCTTGTCCATCCGTGAATTGGTCATAGAATTCGCCTTTGCCGTTAGTTTTTTTTTTTTTCCCCAAGTACTCTATAGTCATGTCTCAGAGGAGGAGGAGGAACTGGGTTCACATAATATCCCTTAGTTGAGAACAAAGAGTCCTTGATCCTAATCCCAACTCTGACTTTGAGTCAGTTACAGAGAGTACACAGTCCCTGTGCATCTATAGGCAAGCTCCTTGTCTCTGGGCCTCCCTCTCCCTGCTCATGAAATGAGGCAGTTAGACCATGAGGACCATTCCGACTCTTCTCTGAGTCAGAGAATTGGCCTTCTTTTTTCTGTTGAGTAGACTTGGATAACTATACCATAATGTGCTCTCCTTCCCTACCTGGAAGATGGGTTGATTCTTCCTGATTATACCAGTCTCAAAAGGTATTTGCTCTGTATGAGCAGAAAAAGTGATATGAAAAGAAAAAAAAATAAGGAAAACAGTTTCACATCATCCTTTCTAATGATGGCCTGGGCTTCCTGGTGATACGGTGATTGCTGTCGTTCATTTGCCTTGAGTTTGCTCTAGCAGCCTAGAAAGGGCTATTTCAGACCACTGGGCTTTATCAGAGCCAGATTTCAGTGCTTCCACCTGCTGCCTAAATCCAGAGCGTGGTTGGGACTGATGCACCCAGACCCCAGTCCAGTGAAGGAAGTAGGAGCCTGGCAAAGATGGCAGGTCTGTGTCCTCCTCTTGGGATCTTGCAGAGTTGAGATGCCCCTTGATCAGCCTGGAGCTTGCGGAGTTTGTTGCTTTCATGCTCTGCAAACACCCAGTGTTCCTATTACTGACTCAGGCCCCATACCTGGCACAGATAAGTAAGTCCCATCTCTACTCCAAGAACTCAAGCGAGGCATCTAGACCCAAAGGTAAATGCTAATGGACAGTGCTGAATGCCAGGGTGGAGTTATATACCCGTTACTGTGTGAGGAGGAAGACGTGCACCAGAAGATGGTGCTTGAATAGGTAGGCATGCCCTGGAAAGGAAGGGGCTTCCATTCGGAGGGGTCATCACTGGCAGTGGCCAAGCAAAGCAGGGAAAGGCACCACGTGTCTGTCTTTGGGCAGGATAAAGTGCACCCATATTTGCTCTCTGTAGAGGGGATGGAAGTCAGCTGAAGCATCTGCAGTTTCCCCAGCACCCCCCTTCACCTTCCTGCATAGACACACTTCCAGCGACTGACAGTAACGCTTATAGAGCAGAACAGAAGGGGAGAGGTGCCCCATCATGAGGTCATTCCCTTTCTTGAGAGTGCAGGGTTTTGGCCAAAGCCTCTACACAGTGCTTGAATATCTGGGAAGCGGAAGAACTGACTGTCTTTGGGAGATGTGGAAAGAGGGCACACCTCCCTCCTCTGGCGCCCACACACGTACAACAATGGGTTATAGAATTAAGTTCATTTATAGCTTCACATGAAACACAGTACCAACCCCCCCTCCCCCCAGTGCTAGAATTCACCATTGTTTACGCGGGCATGGGCACACAGTAGACTCAAGCCCCACTGCTTTGGTGGGAAAAGAGTCTCTTGTCATAAGAAATGGGGCTGACCCAGACCCAGGAGGGCAGTCTCCTCTAGCTGCTTTGAGAGTTGAGCTAGCAGGAAATGAAAACAAAGACCTGGAAAAATCCTCAGTTGTGGGAAAATAGACCTCATGCATTGTTGGAGAATGTTAGGGTCTGAAGTGAACTTGTATACTTCCTAGCCAAGCCGAAAAGTAACACTGTGATGTCAGTGCATTTCTCCACTCAACAAACACTAACTGGACATCTACCCTGCATGAGACTCTGTCCTGAGTCCCGGGACTTCGTAGATAGGTAAGATACAGTCCCTGCCCTTGTGATGTTCACAGTCTACAGGGAAAGAGAAACAGCAGGTCACTGCAGCGTGATGGGATGATTGCCGAGATAGAGGGGATCCATCCTCCTGCCCGGCTAGTGTGATCAGATGCCTGTTACCCTCCTGGGGCCTGTGAGTTAGTCCCTGTCCTAGGGGCTTTCAGCCCAGCCAGGAAGATATCTCATGGGCCATAACTGGAAAGAGAACTATTCATAGCTAGGGAGGCCAGACATCGAGGGTCGTTAGCTTTGAGCTGTCACCTGTGAAATGAGGAGACGTCTCACCTCAGGGCCTCTCAGTTTGGGGGCCCTCTGCCTACTGGGGGAGTCCAAGGGAAGGTGCAGATGGCCTTTGCTATTCAGGGTGGCACAGATGAAGCAACAGAAGGAGGTAGACTGTCCCCAAGTGCCAGACGAGCCATGGTTGATCCCCACTGGCCTCTCACTCTGGGCCTTAGCCAAATGGGGACAGTGTTAGAGGTGGGAGAATCGGGGCAGGAGCCCAAAGGCGAGCCGTATTTAGCACACGGCTGTGTCAGGGTCAGTAAAGCACACGTTTGTTTGGCTCCTGCTGTTACCTAGCACCAGGCCCCTTTCTGGGGGTACATATAGACCAGAGAGCACTTCCTGGTCTTCCTCTTCCAGGAAACTCATAGCCACTTGGAGGACATTGGCATCAAATGACAACATGTAATGGGGACAGAATGAAACATTTATTTCAGCCATGACAGCAGCTGTAGCATAATCCCAGATAACTCAGGGTGGGGAGAAACAGTGTTCGAGTCTCCCAAGTGGTTGTTGATGGCCATCAGGACTTAGGAGCTTGGAGAAGGAATTAGCAGAGTTTAACGTCGAGTAACGGGACTAGAAGGGACATCAGAGAACATCCAGTCCAAATCTAATCCCCTGTGTGTTACAGACAGGGAAACTGGAGCCCAGGAGACGTGATATCACATGCGTCGTCGTCACTCAGTTATTAGCATAGCCTGGAATAAGCCCCAGAATAGAGCCATTCTGCATGGCCCTGGGAAACTGAAGCACTCGCACCCTCTCCCAGTGAGGTGGTGTGAGCAGCTGCTCAGATCTAACAGCACCCCAAAGCCTAGCAGAGCCGGAGACAACTGACTGTTGTTTACAGCTGGCGCAGCGACTGTGGTTCACCCGCTACATTGTTACTGTCCCTTTACCGTTTCCTTCTGGCAAGGCAGTGGAGGCATCAGGAGTCTTTTGCTTGCGTCACTCTGCTGGCCGGTGGCAGAAACTGTCTAGCCATGAGGTCCGGCCACCCAGACCTCAGGTGTGTGGCCTCATTGTAAACCACTGTAGCCCTTTAGTTGTTAAGGGCTACGTTATTTATTTAAGTTATTATTATTATTATTATTATTATTATTATTATTAAAGTTATGTAGCTGAGAACTCCTACTTTGCCTTCTTTCCCAATTTACTAGGCTTAAAGCAGTCCTTTTCAAGTTAAACTTGAATTTCAAGGCTCATTAAGGATACTGCTGCATGTTTATAAAATGCGAGATCCCCCCCCCCATACACACCCAATAAGAAAAATGTTACACAATAAGGCTGAGTCGGGAGTGGCTTTACTGGCTCATCTTTTCTTTTCATGAATGCTTGTTGCACAGATTTAAAAACAGAATCCTGAATGTGACTTGGTGACTGCCAGTCTCCTGACCCTCTGTTTGGACTTCCCAATCCATTTAGTATGCCTCAGATTTCACTCCAGGCCCTGAGTGGTGAGAGGGACCAGCAGGGCAGGAAGGCACAGGGACTCTGACTCCCCTCACTCACCATCCACATGCCCCATGTGACAAAGGTGTCCACCACTCCTATGATTTTGCTTGGTGAAGCCCTGTTTCCATCGGATACACACTCACCCACTCACGGGTCAGGCCCATTTCAAAGATGGTGAAGCTGTGTCTCAAAGATCCTCAATGACTGAAACAAGGATAATAACATGTACTCGTGGGGTTGGTAGACAACTTCAGGTTATAGAGGTGATATGCCTAAGAGACAGGATAGAGCTGTGGTTAAAAGGACAGGATATTGGGCCAGCCTAAAGACCTAGTGTTTAAAGCACAGGACATAGGGAGCTGGATCCCACATGACTGACCGTGGTTCAAACCCTAGCAGCTAAAAAAAAAAAAAAAACACCAGGCACATGTGTGTGCATGTCCAGAATCCCAACAGGATGGAGGAGGGGATTGTGGTGGGACCAGACCCCACTGTAGGGATGCTTTCTCTCTCTCTCTTTCTCTCTGTCTCTCTCTGGAGAGCACATACATCCTCTGACAATTAAAAAAACAATCACAGGAGGGACCAGCAGTTAGCGTAATGGTTATGTCACTGGACTCCCATGTAGTCGACCACGGTTTGCGTCCCGGACCCGGTGGCTTAAACTCACGCCAGGCGTGTGTGCGTGCGTGCCCAAGATCCTGAGAGGAGAATGGAGGAGAAGGGATTGCAGCGTGGCCATCCCCCCTGGGGGGTGATTTCTCACTTTCTGTCTCTCTGTCTCTCTGTCTGTCTGGCGAGCGCACGCGCCCTATAGCAAAAACCTCTCAAAAAAAAAAAAAAAAAATCACAGGTTACAATACAGACAATTGATAGGTGCAACCTAAGAAAGAGAAATGTCAGGAAAACCGAAAACAAAGCTCTGTATCCTCCTTCCTTCCACCCCATTTCCCTGTGCTGTAATAGAGAGTTTGCATAAAGCCATCAAATTTGGTCGCCCTTCAGACTATCTCTAAACCACATTCTTGTGATAAGAGATAGTGAAAGTGACCTTTAAAAATCATATGTTCCAAGAGCCAGATAAAGATTTTGCCAGTCTTTTGAAAGAAGGCACAGAATGTATTATAGCAAAAGACAAAAACTCTGAGATGTGTAAAAAGGAAGGCATACTCCACCCTCCACTCCAGGGCCTCCCCATATACTGCATACAGCCTGTCGTAGAACAGGCCTGTGGCCAGACTGAGAATAGCAGTAGGGTTAGTTGATAGGCTGCTAAGCCAGAAGAAGGGTGAAGCTTACAGAGGAACGACAGGCTAGGTATACACTGTCCAGAGGACCACCAGTTGAAGGAGCCAGGCAGACGTCTGGTGCAGAGTTTAGGGTTGGTTAGGGTTAGGGTCACAGAGACAAGAGGCAAGACGTTCAAAGTAGGGAGTAGCTTTATTGGCTACTAAAGGATTGGAACCAAGACCTGTGTGAAGCTGGGACCCTCAGAGACTGCAATTTGCATGTGAATAAGGCTACAAAAACTGTCTAGTAGGTCAGGGGAGTGACATCAAAGGCATCTCTCCCTTCTGGCCTGGGAACTCGGTGGCCAGGATGCTGTGAGAGGTTGAGTCCATACCTCAAAATGTTTTGAAATCCAAACTTCCATACCACAGTGGCCCTAAAACTCCAAGTTAAGAAATCAGTCTGAAAAGTAGCACCCGATCAGCCGTACCCTAGGGTGGCAAGCAGAGGTCCACTCTGGTTCAACCACATCGGCCACATAAGATTCCCATAGAAAAGAACAGTCGGGGGACCAGCAGATGGCATCATGGTTATATTGTTAGACTCCTACATGGTCAACCACAATTCAAGTCCTGGACTCGGTGGCTTAAAACTCACGTTGTGCAGATGTGCATGCATTCCGAAAATCCCAAGAAGAGAATGGAAGAGAAGGGACTGGAGTGTGGCCATTCTTCCTGGGGGTGATTTCTCACTTTCTGTCTCTGTCTCTCTGATGAACACATGTGCTGTATAGCAAGAATCTCTCTTAAAAAAGAGAGAGAGAGAGAGAGCAGTCAGAATCACAGAACACACAGAAACGATGGGCCACAGACTAGAGTCTACAACTTCACCATATAAGAGGCTTACTGTTCATAAGAACTTAATCTGAAAACAACTATAAAATAAATGACCGAAGAGATAAAACCATAAGGATGGAACATGATACTATCAAGAAAAAAGTAGGCAGGTTTTGCGGTGTTCCAAATAGGCTATCTAGAAATTTTAAAGCTTGGAAATTAAATTAATGACCCAAAGGGCAAATTAAACAGCAGACCAGACACAAATGAAGGGAAAATAAGTGAAGTAGAATATAGATCTGAGGAAATAAATCAGGATGGAGTCCAAGTTAAAAGGTGGAAATTAAGAAAGAAGTTGACAGAAATGAAGGATGGGGAATCTTTTCAGCATTCAGAAGTTCTCCGGAAGAAGATTAGGGAGAAAGGGTGAGAGGAATCTTCAAAGAGCTTCTAACAGAGCTTTGCAGCTGAAGACAGACACTAATCTTATTAAAGGGCCCTGATGTGGCATGTCACTTACTGTGTGGGACATGCAGGCTTACTGGGTTCCATTCCTCAAGACAGATTCGTATTCTAAAGGTTCTTCTCTGGAAAATCTTTGTTTCATAGTCACAGACACCCAAGGAAAGCTTTGTTCTTTACACCTGTCTATAGAGACAGGTTGGTAAGTCTAAGGAATTAGCTGTCTTTTTTCTCCCTCCCTTGATGTGTGTTTGGAGAAATGGGAGGTTTCGAGAAGTTAGGCAGCTTGTGCACAGTCACACAGCTCACATGGGAATTAGGATCTGGAGCCAGGCAGCGTGGCTGCAGAACCTGCGCTCTCTAGCACGGTGCCTTCTGCCACTGATCCTAGAGCAAAAGGCCTTTGCATGCTGGTCCCCTGTGGCCTGGTCCTGGCCCAGTGGAGCAGCCCTGGCCTGTATCAGCCATTGACTCACTCCCTAGATGTGTCTATGCAGTGAAATCTCTGTTCTAGTCCAATTCTGAGCCCTGGAGACTGAAACGAACCAGACAGCCACTAATCTTCAGGAGCTCACTGTCTGGAGAGGCAGACAGATGGAATGCCCAAATTTCAGTACTGAGGCCAGGGTGCGGTGACAAAGTTTGCCCAGGATGCTGGAAGAGCCCAGAAGAGCAGTGGTTTGGAAGAGTCAACAATTCCTATTCTCCACATAAGAAGTAGTTCCTGCAAGGCTTGAAGAACATTTCTACACTGCTGAAAGAATCAAGTTCAAATTCTGCATCAGTGACAGAACAGAAAGCAAGAAATCACCCCCTCCCCCCAGTGGGGTGGCCACACCACAATCCCTCCTGTTACACTCTCAGGATTTGGGGCATGCACACATACACACCCAGTGTGAGTTTTAAGCCGCCAGGTCAGAGATTCAAACTGCGGTTGACTACATGGGAATCTAGCAACATAAACATTACAACATCGACTGGTTCCAACTGTATGACCTTTTTTTGTTGTTGTTTTTAGACAGAAATTTTTGTTGTAGGGGGCATGCACTCACCAGAGAGACAGAAAGTGAGAAATCATCTTCCTGGGGGATGGCCATGCCACAATCCCTTCTCCATTCTCCTGTTGGGATTTTGGGCATGCACGCACATGTGCCTGGTATGAGGTTTAAGCCACTGGATCTGGGACTCAAACTGCAGTCAGCTACCTGGGAGTTCAGCAATGTAACCATTACGCCATCTGCTGATCCCCTGACTATATGACCTTGTTGAAGTTACTTTACTACTTTGAGTTTCTGGTTCTTTCTCTCTAAAATAAGAGTGAGATGGTGGCTACCTCATAGGGTCAGGAGGATTCAAGGAACCACTCTCTCTGGCATTATTTAGACAATCCTAGCACTCAGTAAATGCTACAATTTATCACCATCATCATCATCTGTTAATATTGGTATCAACACCAACTATCATTCCTGCCTGACCTTCCTTCAGGGTTGGAGAGCAGACATCCCTCCTCAGCAAGAAGCATTTCTTTCCAGGTGCCACAGAACAGGGTGTTTATAAAGAGGTAAAAGATGGGCTTCCAGGGACTGCTTCATGGTAAACAAGAGCAGGCAAGAGCTAATAAAATTTCAAATTAGCCATGACTTTTCACGGCCCTTCAATTGTGCTAGCTGATTTAATGGTCAGCGTCCCTGCTCGCTGGGATTGAATAATGGAGCATTTCTGCAGAGTTATGGATGCGGCAGCTGAATCTGTCATGCCAACATCAATAGCAGAATGCAAATAACCCTCAGCTCAGGCTGTAATTATGTGTTTAAGCGATGTCTGACAGGGCCAGCACGAGATGGGTGATGGAGCCCCCTGGCCACAGAGGAGACAGGGACTGTGCTCGGCCGTGTGTCTGGGAGCCGGGGCAGGAGCCACAGGTTGGGCCCCAAGATCAGGATGGGTGAGGGGAGGCCTTGCTCCCACTTTTCAGATGCAGCTGGCAGGTGTGGAGACAAAGGCCAAGTGGCCCTTCTCCTTGGTGAGTCAAGTTCCAGGCCCAGGATGGGGAAGGCAGCCCTGCAGGTGAGCACTGCACACACCTGGGGACATGACACCACACACTGATGGGACAAATGCAGCAGGGACTTCAGATTGTTCATGGAAATGTGCAGGATGCAAAAACACACGTGGATTTCAAAATATTCCACACCAAAATAAACTTGTTACTTTAATTCCGTCTTTGTACAGAGATCCCCTTGTACTTATGTGACATTTACTTTCATTATTCTTCCCCCCCTTTTTTTTTTTGTCATTGTTGTTTTTGTTTGCCAGAGGATGCATACACTCTGCAGAGAGAGAGAGAGAGAGAGAAAGTACCCCGCCATGGGGCATAGTCATGCTTCAGTTCCTTCTGTTGCTTCACCCTGTGGGGATTTGGGGCACACGCGCACACAGACCAGGTGTGATTTTCAAGCCACCCAGTCGGCCTTGTGGGATCCAGCTCCATTCACCACCAGGCCATGAGATCAGCCCAATTATCCCCTTTTCAGAGATATGGGAAATTGAGGCCAGAAAGCTTAAATCATTTGCCTGAAGTCAATCAAGTAGTAAGTTTCAGAGCCAGGATTTGACCACAGAAAGTCTAGGTCTAGAACCAAAATGCATCATGGAGCTGCCAAGAAGGCTACAAGCCCTTTGGCGCATGAAGAAATGGGGAAGAAAGACAAGGGATTTGGGTCCCTACTTTGTAAGGGGAAAAAACTGAGTTTCAGGATGGCCAAGTAGGTTGCCTAAGCCTTCGCAGCTGGTCGGGAAGACCAGGTCACTGAGTCTAGCCAGTGCTTACACAGCGCGCTGGTAGGGAGCAGCCTTTTGTAAACGTGGAAACGGAGGTGAGGTTGGTGTGTCATTGCTACTCCCACATGACTGAGGAGGAGGAGGGCTCAGCGACATTAAGGACAGGAACTTGTCCACGGTCACTCTTAGGGACAGTGCTGGGATTTGAACTTAAGCGTGTGTGTCTCGTGGTCCTCCCACCTCACAGTTTATGTGAATAAAGACGCAGTTTTCTGGCATTTGGTCTTATTCTGCTTCATTTGCTAATCTACTTTTCACTCATTCATTTATTTAACAGTCATGTTTAAACACCTCTATGAGGTGTTGGGAATACAACAGACCTGACCAGACGATCTATGCTCCAGGGTGGTGAGATTGCCCAGCTCACGCAACTCATAAGCAGGAGAGGCAGAATTTGAACCCAGGCAGAAATACACACTGCACTGTTCTCTGTCTACACAGAACACAGAACCCACTTTTGCAGGCTCCCCTGACCTCTGGTTCGATGTCCATTTAAAGCAATACTACTAGGTGCTTGTAGAAGTACTCTGGGATAACGAAACTCAAAATCTGTGATCTGGTGAGATCTCTTTGTTTACGCGGGGCAGACGACAGAGCTATGATGTACATTTCAGTCCTGAAGAGATCTATCCCTATGATAAAGAGAATGCCCTGCTCACGGCCCCTCTACAGAGATCTGACACCACTTGGCAAAGTCAGAAAACTCCCGTATCTCTAACGCTGCCTCCCACAGAAGGCAGAGCTGGGCCTCCAGAGGGCCAAGGCTGCCTCAGGCCACCTGATTACACCTCAGCAGGGGAGCGGTATCGGGCCCCCTTCAGTTTCAGTGGCTCACATCATGCCAAGTCACCCTTTGCTTCAAGCCCTTTGGTACATCCCTTTGCCCTGGGGTGAAATGCACACCCTCTGACCCAGCCTACCAGGCCCAGCTCTGTCGGCACTGCCAACCGAGCCCATCCCGTGCTGTTACCCCTGCCTTCGACCCAGCATTTGAGTTTAGCAGCTCAGATGTTCCCATGTTGTCTTGCCTCTGGGCTTTCCTCTGTACAATTCCTTTTATGTCTTCGGAAGAGGGAAACCTCACGGTACACTCACTTGTCTGTCTCTTCTGCTAGACTGACAAGCTAGGACCAGATCTGAATCATCGGGATCTCTCTGGTGTCCAGCAAAGCCTTTGGCCTACATAGCGTTTAATCATTTCTCACTGAGTGGAAAGCAGAGAGGAAATGAAGGCGTGAATGAACACGACAGAGCGCACATAGCAATGTAAGCTGCATGCTCTTCTCCCCGCAGATGGCTTGGTGGACTGCATGGACCCTGACTGTTGCCTCCAGCCCCTCTGTCATGTCAACCCACTGTGCCTGGGCTCCCCTGACCCCCTGGACATCATCCAGGAGACCCAGGCGCCCGTGTCCCAGCAGAACCTCCACTCCTTCTACGACCGCATCAAGTTCCTCGTGGGCAGGGACAGCACGCACATCATCCCTGGGGAGAACCCCTTTGACGGAGGGTGAGTCCATGGGCCCCCGCTCCCTGAATCACCTCCAGGGCCGCCTTTGGGTGGACGGGGGTGAAAAAAGCCAAGAGGGAGGGCACTAAAGGCTCCCGATGGAATGTCGGGATGGCAGAGAAGCAGCCTCAGGTCCTTGCATTTATAAAACTGCTGTCCAAGGCATGTGGAATTTTTATGTGCAAAATTGCGTTGCTCCCATAGGGTGATAGATGGAAAGAGTGAGAAATCAAAGGTCTGGGGGAATCGTGGATCAATACCCACTTTACAGTCAGCTCTTACTGCTCCTGCAGTCTCTTGGCGAGCTGAAAGGCTTTGACACTGCTCACCCTCAGAGACTCGTGAGGCTCAAGGGGGGAGGGGGCACGGGGGTATTCACTGACCATGTACCCACATGTTCTTTCTCTGCCGGTTCTTCATCCACCCAGTTTGCTACTGAGGTCCACTCTGTGCCAGGTCCTCTGCTGGCATCACTGGGCTAGGTAGAACACATTCCCTGCTAGGTGGTCACTTGCAGTCTGTTGGGGGACAAAGAAGGGACAGTAACAGTGTGATAGAACAGAACTATGCCCCTGGGTGCCCCAGAGTAGAGGAGGTACTTCTGGATAGGGAAGGTCAAGAGTTAAAAACCAAGTCCGAAGACTAAGAAAGAATTAACCAGGCAAGGGAGGAGAGGGATGAGCATGAGGCACACAGGGGTACAGGAGCCCCCAGGGATAGCTCTCTGATCTCTGCTCCCCAGAGCAGGGCAGTGAGCCAGGACCAGGCATCCAGAGAGGAGGGATTATAATGAGTCCTCCCGAATGTCTTCCCTCTTACATGTGGCGCCCTCTCTAGAATCAGTGCATTAGTGCAGCAGTCCCTGACTGTGTGTCCTCTCTGTTCATGACTTCTGTACCAGAGAGTCCGTGCCCTAAGGGGACAATGGGGTAGGGACATCTTCCTGTTCTACTTCAAGGGAAAATCATCAGGGATTGGGTCTGAGGGACGCTGCGTGAGGAGTCTGCAGCCTGCCTGCCTGCCTGCTTGGGTGGGTGGTGGTGCTTTTGGCCAGGAAGAGGGCCTGGGAGAGCAGGGTTGGGAGCACGCCGAGCACGGTGATTGGACACCCAAGGGGAAATGTCTACGTGCAGTTCAAGTTGTTCTGAGCTCACACAGAGGTTAGGCTGAGAGCTCTTGGTTTGGCAGTCACCAGCAAACAGGACGAAACGATGAGCACACAGAAGCTTGCTCAGGGAGGAAGTGTAAGCCAGGGGAGTAGGAGCTGAGGAAGGAACCATGGGCGCCCTCCCTGTGAAGTACCGTCGAGGGCCCCAGAGTGTAACCCAGGAAAACACAGAGGGCCTCAGTGCTGGGGCATGCTGCAGCCAGGGTGCAGACACAAAGGCCGCCCTGACTCCAGAGCCTCTGCTTCGTCCACATCAGCCCAGCCTCACATTTCCCAGTGACAAGTTAGGAAAGGTCCCTCAAGCCCAGCAGGAGGGCGGAACATGAGAGTGTAGCTAAAACTCGAAGCTTTTCAGAGGTGAAGGCATGTCGTAGTACGCACTGTTCAGCTTACCCTGCCGAGAACCTGAGAGGCCGAATGACTTTCCCAAAGTCACCTGGGTAGTCACATGGCATGAGCGAAACAGAAGGAGGAAAACCTGTTCTTTTATCTTGGCCTGAAATACTTTGTTTTCAGGTTAGGTAGCTTCTGTCCGTCCCAGGGTGTGAGAGCTTTCCATCAACTGGAGACGTAAATGATATTCCTACCAAGGCAAATGCTACCTGCTCAGCCTTTTTTGTCTGGGCCCTTTATGGGATCCGATTAGGGCTCTGTTCAGAACCTTCTATGGCGGTTCTGCTTAGGGGGGTGCCTGCACCGTGTCACCCTGGTCAGTGCCACTTACTGAGCCTGCTACTGTTGCCCAGCAGATCTGACTTGCTTCGAGGAGCCCAGCAAGTGTGGAATCTGAAAACCTGTGCTGGGGAAATGCAGTACGGAGATGCAGGCCTCGGAATCAGCCCACTGGGCTTCAGGCCCACTCCTGGGAGTGAATCATGGAAACATCCATCTACCCCTCTAATTGACCCTCCAGGAAAGACTGCTGCTTGCTGTTTGAGCACTTAGTAGTTACTCAAGGAATAGGTGCATATAAATTACCTTGAAGAAAGAAGAAACAGAAGGGGAAAAGCAGGGTGGAAAGGAAAGGAGGATGGATATGCTGGCTATTTTACTTGATTTTATACTGAGGATCCAGAGCCAAGAGAGGTTAAATCACTTCCCCAAAATCACAGTACAGATTAGCAGCAGAAGCAGGAGTGGAAGTCACCTCTCAGATCATTGTTAAACTTCTGTCACCCTCAGTTAAATTACATATACTTTGGGGGCTAGCAGGTGGCATGGTGGTTAAGGTTCTAACTTCCAGATGGCTAACCGAGGTCCTGGATCTGGCAACCTGAAAATCATGCTGGGCACGTGTGTATGAGTGCTCCAAAATCCTGAGAAGAGAAAGGGTTGGCCACTCCCCTGGGAGCGATTTCTCACTTTGCCTTCTCTGTCTCTGTCTGTCTCCAGCGAGTGCACGTGCTTTGTGACAAAAATCTAAGATAAATAGAGAGATACCATACATTCTGAAAGCAGGAAGTATTCGTCTCTCTAAACCTGTAATATTTAGGGCAGGGTGTGGGATGGAGTGCTTGTTCTACCAATGAATGAGTGACAGGAACGTCCAGATGTTACTGTAAAATACCTTTTACCTCACATTAGCGTGCATCTTTATGTCCCTGCTTCCCACTGGCCTGGATTCAAAAGAAACCACTATCTATCCTGAGGATTCTCACCCAGATTCAGCCCAAGTGACCAGAAACCCCGAAGCAGGGCGTCGTGGGTTCCTCTCTGGCTAGACTGCTCACTCGGTGTTCCACTGCCTTGGTCTGCTAAGGAGCAGAATGGTGCTCGTCTGCAAGGCTGGGATAAGTGACGTCACCGCCAAGTGCGCATTGTTGATCTCTTCTTCTTGTACGTGGTGGCGTAGTATAGCAGAAAGAGCTCAGAGTCGCAATCCTGGATTTGCCTCCCCTGGCTGTGGTGACCTCAGGGACATAGTTTGCCTGTTTGCAGGTGCCTGCAGATATACACTGGCAGTCACAGTAACTATTTCACAAAAACCGTTGAAAGGACCCACTGAAAGAAAGGCCCTAGCCCAGGACTTAGGTGATTGGTAAATGGTGGCTTACAGGGTGGCAGCAGGTCATGGTGAAAATGACACCAACCTTGGCACCTGACAGACCATCATACCTGTGCTCTAGCTGTGTGGCCTTGGGGAAAGCTCCATAACTTGTCTGTGCTCCAGCTTCCTCGTCTGTAAGACTGGGCTGATACGTCTACATTGCAGGGTTGCCTTGAGAATTAAATAGCAGGGAAAACTACACTAAGTACCCCTTACCCCCAAACCTGATTACTAATGACAAGATGGTGGTGGTGGCGGTGATGAGGACAGCGATGACGAAGTTAAAAAGAGCTTCCAACTCCACTTCCTCAGGCAGAAGTAAAACTCGAGAGTCATTGGCCTCCTGCAAAGCCCAGAGACTACCCAGAGAGGATCCAGGTTTAGGCTGTTGGATCACAAGTTGAGGGATGGAAAGACAGCATTCCTGCCAGCCGGCTGTCAGGGGGATCCTTGTTAGAGAGGATTCTAGTGGCACTAGTCCAGAGCGGAGCTTGTGATGGGCAGGCAGGCCCGACTTGGTGCCTGTTGATAACATGAACAAGGCCTGGCCCAACAGACGAAGCCCCTCTCCCTCCTGCACCCCATATGCTGCACCACCTTGTGCTTCGTTTTCAGCCGGGCTCCCACCTAACAGCTTGCAGGAAGCAGGCTGTCACCCGGCGTCCCAGCAGCATTTCTGAGACCAGCAAGGCAGGCGGGGCTCAGAGGTGTCGCTCCTTCATGTAGCAGACTCCGTGGTACGTCAGGTGTGGGGGCCTCAAGTACAGGCATGCTGCGACCTCAGCCTCTGCGACCATGGGCGGAGAGCAATGTGGAACCTACAACTGATGGGACCACCCCTCGCTGTGGAGCAATCACGCCATCCTCAGCACTCCAGGGTCCCCTGGAACCGATTTCCACAGAGCCCCAACCTGGGATAAGGAAGGAAGAGTTTTCTAGAATAGCGGATGATGCCCAGAGTCATGTGGTGGTGGTGGTCAGGTGCCTCCTGTCCTGAGCAGCCGCCAGCGGGATGCCTGAGTGCTGGAGCAGGGAAGCCTGAGGACAGCAGCTTCCCAGGCTGTGAGGGCCCTGGCCGAGCACAGGGGGCTCTGGGCTGGGCTGAGCTGTCCTGCAGAGGAGCACAGGGACCCGGGCTCATACACGAGGCAGGAGTGCTGTCAGATGACTGAGGGAGGGTGGCCTCTCTCCCCGGAACCCTGTCTATTCCTCTGTGTCCCTGGAGCCCAGCACATGCCCGGCCCAGAGCAGATGTCGAATCCAGGTTCAATGAACCCAGTAGCTTTACCTGACCGTCTGCTGCTGTCGTCAACTCCACATGAAGTGACAGGTGTGGATCACCCCAGCTGATCTGAAGTAGGAGGAGACAGGGCGAGTATGGCAACCATCCTCACCTGACTAGGGCATCTTTCTCTCCTGACCTGGAGCTCTGGGCTTCATCTCTCCCTCCCTGGAGTCAGGAGACAGTTCAGTGAAGGCTGGGGAATGAGAGGGGTGGAGCCATGGAGGTCTGTGGGTGGAAGACAGATCTTCAACTGGATCATCCAGACAAAGGGCAGACAGCAGGATATAGATGCAGAGCTCGGACCACACAGCTGAGAAGTGAGAGCGACAGGAGCCGTCTCCTGGAAGAACATCTGGCAGAGCTGCTTCCCGCTGGTCTCGGGGAAGGACAAGTGGGTTGGAAGGGCTGGACCTGGGGCAGGCATCGTCTGACAAATAGCTGTGGGCTGCCCATGCTGGCCAGGTGAGCAAGTTGTGGGCAGAGGTTCCAACAAGAGAAGCAGTCCCGAGCTACTCACACGTAGGTTCCAAACGCACTGGACACAGCTCTGGCCTGAGGAATAGCATGGTGTCATCAAGCCCTCTGAGCCTCATAGGTTCCAGCTCCCTCAGACGAGTAGGTGAGCATGGGCAGGGAGCTACGAGACTCGGGCCAGGAGACATGGATGCCAAAGAGAGAAGACTCAGGCGTTGGAGGACATGGAGAAGGAAAGGCTGAATGACCAGAGCGCCCACCTGAGAGACAGGGTCATATTCTGTAGAGGTGTTGGATCCCCTGTGGAAGAGAGACAGGGCAGGATGAGAGCATACCCAAGCCGGGTTTGTGAATGCTGACCAGCACTGGCTCTGCAGGCATGAAGGAGATAATGCACCTACCCCGTTACTCTGGGGCTCTTTGGGGTCCCATGTCTCCTTTGCCGTTGAACGTTAGTGCCTAGCAGAGGCGTTGGCCAGAGCGAAGCACAGTGACTGCTGGAATGAAGTAGTGAGTCAGGAAGTCCCTGCCGCATGCCAGATTCGAGACAGTGCTGAGGTCTCTATGGAGAGACATCACTCCCGTTGCAAGTCTGTCCCCCTGAACCAGGGCCATGGGAGCCACCTTGGACACAGATGTTTCTCCAGCACACAGCACAGCACAGGCTCAGAGGAGGCAGCAGGAAGTGTTCACTGTTGGAAATTAATGAATGAGCAGATGAATGAGTGAAGACCTCAGGCAGGAGATGACTTTTTGCCTGAGACAAAAATACGGTGAGGAAGGTTGGCCATCAGAGCAGTAGTCATCAAACTGCAGGTCCCAACCGCCAATCGGTGCATCTTGAAATCAATTTAGTGGGTCAAAACGCTTTTTCTTTTTTTTTTTAGAAGTGCATCTAAATGGAATGGGATAGAAAGGGATGGAAAATATCAGTGCCACAATGTGAAAAGAATGTATATTGCATGAAACGTGTGTGTGTGTGTGTGTGTGTGTGTGTGTGAGTGTGTGTAACCTTGGGTACTACCTGCTCACCATGGTTTCAGTCAAACAGGATTTTAAAATGCCTTTGAGATTGAGAAATGAGTATGAACAATAGCATGCCTTTCCAGGATAATCAGAGGGTGAAGAGAATCTTAACACAGCAAGAGGACAGTGACAGTGTTACTATTTTCCAAATCAGAAGTCAAGAGACATGCTCTAACACTTCAAATCAAGGCAGTCCTGGGAACTTTGGAGGGCAGGAGCATGGGGGCGTATGGGAGCAGGAAAGATATAGAAGGATCAGAGGGATCTGAACCACCTTTCTGGTGGCTCAGGGGCAGGAACAGAAGAAGATGAAGTTAGAGCATCTTATCTTAGTCAGGACTTAAAACAGGCTAAAAACATAAGTGAAACAATATAATGCCACAAAAAGCTTCAGAATTTCTTTCAGACACGTGTCCAGAAATTTTGAAAGCAAAAAGTTTGCAACAGGAAAAACTACAAAAGGGAAGGAGGAACAATCAGGTATATGATAGAATGTTGATCTGCCCGCAGCCCCACAGCCTCCCAATGTCAGTAGCAGAGGAGTTACACGAGAGTGCTTGCTCACACCCCTCCCTCCACCCCGGACCCTAGACAGCCAGAGAGCCCTCCACCAGCCCGAGCAGTAGAGATCGTCTAATGGACTTCAAATAAACACCGACTTCCTGACAGCTGGCCTCTGAGCACATTTATTATTGAATTATACTCCTGCGTTTTCAGAACAAGCTGAGCTGACAGGCTAACCCATCAGTTTAGAAAAAAAAAAAAAAAAAAAAAAAAGAAGAAGGAGGAGGAAAGAAAGACAATGATATATTACCTGATGGAAGATGGAAGAAGGTAAAGATCCTGCTTCTTCCAGAATGTCAGCCATTATATATTATTCATATTGGTTTTTTTAAAATCCCTCCCAACATTGAAATGAATGTTTAAGATGATAAAGCAACGAGGTGAATTCAATTCAGGATGCAAGCTGCAACTTCTCCCGTCATCCTGATGGGCAGCTAACAACTCCTCCCCTGCCACTTGATCATCCCTTTATTGATTTCAAAAATGAATTACGATCTCTGTTTGCCTTGTAGCTTAGGCTTGTTCCTAGTTGTCCATCACGGAAGCATTAGCACGGGACGCTGTGGGGAAGCAGAACAGCTCAGGGTTTAGAGGGGGAGGGCCTGGATTCAAGTCCTTGTGCAGTAAGAACACGTGACCTTGGGTGAGGGAGGCTCCGTTTCCTCCTCTGTAATGCGCCACTAACGATTCCCACCCCGCTAGGTTGTTTGGTGGATAAATGTGATAAAATGTATTACATTTATTTGTGATGACTGGTACGTAGCATACACCAGTGTTATGACCCCAGTGTTACATACGGTGTTAAGATACCTAAGATTTACTGAGAACGTTTTACACATCTGGCACCGTTTGAAATGTTTTATAAGTTTTATTACTTACAAGTAGTAACACTTAAAAAAAATTGCCAAATGGCATGTGAGCTCTCCAGAGGGAGACAGAGAGACAGTGAGAGAGGGAGAGGAAGAAAACGCACCACAATGGGGCATGGTTGTGCTGCAATCCCTTCTCCTCTATTTCTCCCTCCCGTTGGGATGTGGGATTCACACATGAGCATGGCTTTCAAGCCCTCCGGGTCCAGGGGCTGGCCACTTGCTCATCCCTTTATCAATTTCAGAAATGATTACATGTGGTTGGCCATGTGGGATCCAGCTCCCTCAACCACTAGGCCATGGGACAGGCCCAGTAGTAACACCTTTACATCTCAGACCATAGGAGATAGAGAATTACCACCTGTGGTTTTGTTTTGTTTTAAGAGAGATTTTTGCTATGGGTGCATGCACTCGCTGGAGAGACAGAGAGAGACAGAGAGACAGAAAATGAGAAATCATCACCCAGGGAGGATGGCCATGCCACAGTCCCTTCTCCTTCACCCTCCTCTTGGGATTTTGGGCACACATGCAAACGCATCTGGCATGAGTTTTTGTTTTTGTTTTTGCTTTTCATATTTTTAATTTTTATTTACTTTTTTATTTTATTATTATTATTATTTATACATTAAATCCCTGTACATCATTTAGATTTTAGATTTTAAAAATCCCTGTACATCATTTAGATTTTAGGAGAGGTTTTTATTTTTTATTTTTTTTTTTTTGCTATAGGGCGTGTGCGCTCGCCAGACAGATAGAGACAGAGAGACAGAAAGCGAGAAATCACCCCCCTGGGGGGAATGGCCACGCCACAATCCCGTCTCCTCCATTCTCCTCTTGGGATCTTGGGCACGCACGCACACACGCCCAGCGTGAGTTTTTAAGCCACCGGGTCTGGGACGCGAACCGTGGCCGACTACATGGGAGTCCAGCAACATAGCCATTACGCTAACTGCTGGTCCCCATCATTTAGATTTTAAAGAGAGTTTACCCAGCATGATATACACCTCAGTTCAGTCCAGTTGAGAATACTGTACACATTCTCCTCAACAGATAATAAACCATGTCTTTGTCCCACAAATGTCTTACATATTTTTTCATAATTTTCCTTTCCTTTCCCTCCCATGCTTTCCTTCCATTTTGTCACTAGTGTCCATAACCATTTTTAATGATTTTATGTTTTCCAGACTTTCAGTCTCTACCATAGAGTACGGACAGTTGATATATGTTAAGTAGAGACATACACTGTCTCTCTTTCATGGCCTGACTTGATTCACTCAGCAACAGATCTTCCAAATTTGTCCACTTTCTAGGGCCTTGTTGTTTTTTATGGCTGAATAGTATTCCATGGAGTATATGTGCCACACTTTTCCAGTTCATTCCTTTGTTTGTAGATATTTGGGTTGGTTCCATGTCTTAGCCATCATAATTAATGCTGCAATAAATATAGCTGTGCAAGTGCTTTTCTGACTGAGTGCTCTCCTGTCCTTTGGGCAGATACCTAGGAGTGGAATTGCTGGATTATATGGTAGTTCTATTTGAAGGTCTTTGAGGAACCTCTATATTGTTCTTCACAGTGCCTGAATCAATTTACATTCCCACCAACAGTGTAGGAGTGTTCCCCTTTCACCACATCCCCTCCAAACTTGTCATTTTTTGTTTTTAACTCTTCACCATTCTGACTGGGGTTAGGTAGTATCTCATTGTGGTTTCGATCTGCATTTTGCTTATGATGAGGGATTTTGAACATTTTTTCATCTGCCTTTTGGCTGTTCGTATGTCTTCATAAGAAAGTTGTTTATTCAGCTCCTTTTCACATTTTTTAATTGGGTTAATCATTTTCTTCTGGGTAAGCCACTTGAGTTCCCTGTGTATTCTGGTTATCAGCCCCTTTTCTGAGGCACCATTAACAAAAATTCTCTCCCATTCCAAGGGTTGTCGATTCACACTAATTATGGTGTCCTTTGCTGTGCAGTAACTTTTTATTTTTTTTTATTTATTTTTGGAGAGGTTTTCACTATAGGGTGCCTGCGCTCGCCAGACAGAGAGAGACATAGAGACAGAAAGCGAGAAATCACCCCCCAGGGGGTAATGGTCATGCCGCAATCCCTTCTCCTCCATTCTCCTCTCGGGATCTTGGGCACACACGCACATGCGCCTGGTGTGAGTTTTAAGTCACCAGGTCTGGGACGCAAACCGCGGTCGACTACGTGGGAGTTCAGCAACATAGCCATTACGCTAACTGCTGGTTCCCTGCAGAAACTTCTTAATCTTATGTAATCCCATGTGTCTATTTGGGGGATTATTGCCTGTGCTTTGGGGTCTTGCTTAAGAAGTCTTTGCCTACCCCAATATCTCCCAGAGTTTCCCCAGTATTTTCCACCAGCAGTTTTATAGTTTACATTCTTAGGTTTAGATCTTTGATCTACTTTGAGTTGATTTTTGTTAATGATGACAGATAGGGGTTCAGATTCCTGTTTGTGCAGGTGGATACCCAGTTTTTCCAGCACCACTTGCTAAAGAGGTTTTCCTTTCCCATTGGATTGACTGGTAACCTTTGTCAAAGATCAGTTGGCTGTATATTTTGGCATTTATTTCTGGGGTCTCTACTCTGTTCCATTGGTCCTCCTGTCTGTTTTTGTGCCAGCACCATGCAGTTTTGATTAACACAATTTTGTGTGCCTGGCATGAATTTACGTAACCGTGTCCAGGACTAGAACTGCAGTAGATTGTGTGGTGAGAGTAGATTGTGTGGTAATGCAGTGATGTAATCATTATGCCATCTGCTGGTCCCATCACCATGTTTTACAGCTGTGACAACTGAGACACGGATAAGATGAATGACTTGACCAGGCTCACAGGGCTGATAAGTGCAGAGCCTGATAGCCTGAGAGCCCACGTGCTTCCTCTGTTCTTCTTTACCAAATGCTTTAGGTTTCCAGCTCAACATTCCAGTTCAGAAACCTCCACAGTGGTGCTGCCACAACTCTTTACCCCAGCCAGCTCTGGCTTTCTCTCTGATTCCATGCAACATAACAAAAGATGAACATGTAGGCTTAGTGCTGAAGAGCGCTGGCCTCCAGCACAGGTCTGACTCCCACCCCTATGGTCAGCTAGCTGTGTGACCTTCAGCACGTCTCTTAATCTCTCTGTACCTTCATTCCCCTCCTCTGTTGTACATGGGTAATAATCTGTACTTCGTGGGGATGTTATGAGGACAAAATGAGATGCCACAGTTCAGGGACAGAGCAGTGAGTGGTCAGTAAGTGCTAGTGGCCATTGCCGTGATAGCAACAATGTTAATACCAGCTAGAGCATCAATGTTCATATAGGTTTTAGTGTCACTATGAGGACTGGGAGGAAAAGAGTCTTAGCCTGAAGGGTTGCTGCAACTGATACATCTATCTTTTAACTTTGAGCTATCTGAAATAACTACATTCATGTTTTGTTCTTCTCATCATTCTCTTTCATTGGTTTATGTGGTATTCATTTATTTCTCACAGTTGGTGAGTGCACACTAGTGGCCTCCTCCTGTGCCACACACTGGACTAATAGAGGTTAGAAGGACATGGTTATCACCCCAAGGAGCTCACAGACTGGAAGAGAAGAGAAGATCTGTGAACTAATGCAAGCTTTGCTGGGGTAGCACCTTGTGCTTTGTCTGCTAAAACAGGAAGAGGAACCAGCAGATGGTGTAATAGTTACCTTGCTGGACTCCCACATGACTGACCACAGTTCGAATCCCAGACCCAGCAGTTTCAAACTTACATCGGGCACGTGTGTGTGCATGCCTAGGATACTGAGAGGAGAATGGAGGAGAAGGGAATGTGGCATGGCTAACCCCTCTGGGGGTTGGGGGGTGATTTCTCACTTTCTGTCTCTCTGGTGAGCACATGCACCCTATAGAAAAAGTCTCTCTTAAAAACAAACAAACAACAAAAAATAAATAAATAAAAACAGGGAGTAATGTCTTTACACTGGGGAAATCAGGAAAGTTTCCCTGCTGAAGCAGGCCTTAGGGAGAGATTAGTAAGATGAGGAGGAAAGACAGTTGGAGCAGCTAGAATAGCAGACAGGGGCGGGGAGGTACGGAAATGTATGCCAAGGCAGGGAGGAGAGACAGTCCACATGGCTGGAACATAGGGGTGGGAGCAGATAGACAGGGCATGAGCCCGAAGAATGGGACAGGTGCCAGTTGCAGAAGGGTCATTCATACCGAGCTAAGGGTTGGATGCTCTCAGGAGACTGTGGGTGCTGTAGAAGGCATCCGTAGGGCACAGATGAGGCACAAACAGTAGGTGCTATTCTTACCGATGACGTGTTAAAAAACAAGACAAAAACAGTGACAAAGAGAAAGTTTGGATAGTGGGAGATCTTGGATCAAGAGACCTGGTCCACCTCACTGGCCTGTCATAATTTAGGGACATTCAAAGTTCAGTGATGACTAAGTTCTACTGGTTTGGCCCTCAGGCCATTAGGAAACCTACCTAGTAAACTAGGAAGAGCTTTGGAATAAGTTATAAGGAATGAAGCACAACGAGATGTTGGCTTTTGAATAGGACACTACATAGCATGTCAGTTCTGTGTTCTGTTTTCATAAAGAGAAATCATCATGCATGTCCCAGTCTAGCTCATGTCAGCGTGCTGGAACCGAGGTGGGTACTGAGGTGGCCCATGAAGAATGTGAAGGAAGTATTAAGCTTCTATCCATATTTGCTTTTATCTTCAAAAAATGAGAAAGCAAGAATGTTTCATTTTTATGTAGTATCAGATTTTCACTGATTTTCATCTTTGGATCCTTGTGTTCCTTAGCTATGTGTCTAGACGAGCACCCCAGGAACCATGGAGATCAGGATTCACTCTTAGAAGAAGGGACAGTGCACCCCCACTGGTTTATTTTAGTGTATTACACCGTGTGTGTGTGTGTGTGTGTGTGTATGTGTGTAAAATCCAGAGTCATCTAGACTCATAAACTGGTTAAGTAGCTTAAGATTCGTGCAGGGGCCACCAGGTAGTGGGGTGGTTAAGGCACTGGACTTCCACATGGCCAACCATGGGAGTCCTGGACATGGTGACTTGCTTTCTCACTTTTTTTTCTCTCTCTCTCTCTCTCTCTCTCTCTATGTCTCTGAGTCTCTCACTGGTCAATTTTTTTAAATAATAATAATAAATAAAATTAAATAAACAATCCTTAAAAAAATAAGATTCCTGCAAATTGACTACAAATAGGAGATAATAGCAACAATGTAAGTAAGAGCGAATGAGAGCATGGCCGTGCTGATACTTCTCCTACTCCCAGGATAGACTTCCTTAGCCTCACTATGAGATTAAAGATAGTGCGGTCATCTCATCAGATCTAACAAAATGTTAACCAAGAGATTCAAAATTATTCAGAAGGCTATTTGAAATATGAATTTTTCTCCATGAAACCTTGTATCAAATGTCTATTATGCTTGCCAAAATTAACTAACAGTGGTGGCACATGCATGTGATTTATAACTAAATATAATTCCATCAAAGGAGCCAATTCAGAAAGGTTTACAGAAAGGGCACACAAGTAAGCCCTACTCAAATGATATTGAAGCTAGTTTTTTAGGCAGCTAAGACAAATAGAGATTCTCGATTGTTTATCTCTGTGTCAGACAGTATGCAACTTGAGAGCTGAAATGATCTCCCTAGTTCTCACGGATAATTGGCAAGTCCTGCATTTGAATCCTGGTTTCCCAGCAGCTCCCTATAAGAATGGGCAAGTTCCTTCCCTGCCTGGACTTTGATTTTCTCACCCATACCAGGAGATGTGTGGAAGAGATGAGAGAGAAGGTCTCTTCCGACTCCAGCGTTTCATGATGACAGTTTTCCAAGGTTATATAATAAGCTGACTGCAGTTTCCCAAGGAAATGTAGAAAGGTGGAAGCTTGAAAGGCTGGAGAAGGAAACTGAGGCTGAGCAATGGCTGGAACACCAGGAAGAGCGGGCTGTAGACCCACCCCTGTGACTGGGCTGGTCTTAGAAACTGCAGAGGGCACAGGGCAGGCTTTGACTGGACACCTCGCCAGTGGTGGCAGTTTGACAGCAAGGTGGGGCTTCTCATTGGGCCCTGGTGCTCTTTTATAAAAATTCAGAAATATTGTAGTAGATGCTGGAATGATTCCCATTCAATCAGCAGGAGTTAGCAGAAGACCGCTTAAGGCTCTGTGCAAGTCAGGCATGTAAGTCCGTTTAAAGTGCGTGATGCAGAGCCATGATTTCCATAACCAGCAATGGCAAATGCTTTGAAGCAAACAAAAGCTATGGCTGTTTGCCACCTAGATCCCAAGTGATTATTCCAGTCTCCTGATTACCAGCTTAATTGGCTGCTTTCATTTAATAACCTCAATAAATAACTAGGCTGTGCTTTTTTTCCCTTTGCCTTCCTTTATCTGCTTATGTGATATATGTCGAATAATAAATCTAACTTAATTTCTGACGCTCTTTTATTAAAGTCCTCTGCACAAAAGTGCCTCAGAGGTGATTGTAGACAGGAAGGACCAGGGCTGCAAGCAGGGCCAGAGGAAGAGCCCCAAGCCAGGTAAGCAGGTGGAGCTGGAAAAGCCCAGCCCTCCCACCGAGAGCGTCTCCAGCCCTATCCCGACAAGGACACAGAGCTCCAAGTTCTCTGGTGTCAGCCTTACCTCGATAACAGGAGCACGTTAGCTCCCTCTCCAGTCAGAAAGGGTTCGTTGGGAGCTATTCAGTGGGCTGCATTCGAATTCTAGGGCAAACACCTGTGTAGGAGGTTTTCTCTTGCCCACTCGGAAGTGAGCATCCCCCCTGCTCTAGGCTGGAGCGTGGCACTGAGGGAGACATGGCCGGCCCCTGTCTTTAAGGAGCTCCAGTTTGCCAGGGGAGAAGGACTGTCCCAGACTGCATGGCAGCACTAAGAGTGTATGCGTAGGTAGCTCAGAAGGGACAGGAGTTGGGGGCGCTTTTTGGTGAATGCTCCAGCTAGGTCCTGAAGGGCAAGAAGGCAGTTTTCAGTGACCAGGATCAGTGGAAGGTTCTAGGTGGAGGGAACAGTTTGGGGATAAGTGTAAGCATCACAGGAGCTCCGGTAAGGCTCTGAGGCCACATGTGGCAGGGTTACCTGAACTGGACTGGGCAGCACCAGATTAAAGTGATTATCAATACTATTTTATTTTATTTCCGTAGGGTGCATGCACTCACTGGAGGGAGTTAGAGAAAGAGTCAGTGAGAAAGAAAGTGAGAAGTTTTCCTTTAGGGGGCACGGCCACACTGCAATCCTTTCTCCTCCATTCTCCTCTCAGGATTTTGAGCATGTAAGCATACACGCCTGGTGTGGTTTTCAAGCCGCAGATCCAGTACTTGAACTGCAGTTGATCATGCGGGAGTCCAGTGCCTTAATGCCCATGCCACCTTATGGCCCCGTGATTATAAATTCTTACAAGAGTTGTATTCAGTTTCATCCAAGGTTGGGAAAAACTCCAGCCTGCATTTGACACATGAGAGCATAGAGGTTCAGAGAGGTCAGATGCTCTCCGAGGTCACACAGTGAGTTACCAGAGTCAGACGAGGAACCATGACCTTCTCCTCAGAGCTGTTTCCATCATACACTCCCGTCCTCCCCTGAACAACAGCTGAGCTGGCTTCATATTCTTTTGTTTCTGTTCAGTGGTGTTCCTGTCTCCCCAACAGTTTTTCCCCTCTGGGCCCCAGACTTTGCTGCAGTCCTCAGGAATCAGTCAGGCAGATCTTCTCTGATTGGCATCATCAAGGGCACCTCCGTCAGGCTCTGAGTGTGGAGTTGGACTCAGGCCAGCATGTTTGACACTTTCCGTGGCCTGGCACGGGTGCTTCCTCCTGGCAGGGTTCACCCAGCCTAATTGCTGGTTTGTACTCCAGCTCCCTGACATATGCCAAGCCCATGTGTCGGCTCGCTGGTGTCAGAGACAGCTACTTAGGGCATTTCAGATTGGCTTTTGTACATTCCAACCAAGACTGGGGAACTGAAATTCATGCATTCTGTAACCCCAGCACCTAACACAGTGCCTGGCTCAGAAGAGGTGATTTTTATTAAATTAAAGTGAACTTTAGTGACTGCAGGTAACGTGATGCAGTAGCAAGAATGAGGATTTGGCAGGAAGAAGCCCTGGCTTCGAGTGTCAGCTCAGTCAGTTCTCTTCTGGGTGATCTTGAGCAAGGCCTTTCTTTCTGTGTTTCAGTTATTTCATTATTTTTCACACAGCAAACACCCAGGGAGCAATATCCCATGCTTACCCTACTACTGGAGATTTGGCTCTGGGCCTCCTCTAGCTCACGTATGAATGTGCGATACAGCTGTGTAGACATGAGTGATGTCATCACTCGGCCACCGTAGTGATGGAGACGTACTCATAAGGTTTTGAGGACCCCAGAGCAAAGAGTGATTAATTGGGCCAGGAAGAGTTGGTGACAGCCTTACTGAGGTGTTGACAGCTCAGGTGGAACTCTGAAGATGCACAGAAAATAATACCCTAGAACTCCATTGTGCAAGATGGTGACCAGGGAAAAGCAACACATTTGTCAAGCATAGGCCTGTGGTAAGAGGATCCTGGAGCTAGTTGAGAAGCCATGTTGGCAGCAGGGGTTTTTGTCTCCATGCTAATGGTTCTTCTAAGGCAGTCTTCCATTATGGAATTTCACAGTGAAGGCAGCAGCTCTATCTTAGCCACATTCTCAGCACTGAGCAAGGGCCTGACCTTAGTGTGGGGTCAGTGTCCGGTGCTGTGCAGCTCACACCAGCTCGCAAGAACTGAGGAGTGAATGTTCGAGAATTCTGCAAGCTGGTTGTTGTTGAACATAGCCACTATTAAAACTTAAGTTGTATAAAGTTAAATTATGTTACAAACACAGATAACTCAAAACTTATCACTCCTAATTATTTTACTATAATTTTATTATTATCTCTGCTCTTGAGGCTATTTAGGAACTATTCTATCTCTATGGTAGAAAAACTTTATCATGGAGCCAGCCAGTGGCCTGGTGGTTAAGGCAGCTAGATTCCACATAACCAACTGTATGGTTTGAGTCCTGGACCCGGCAGCTTCAACACACCAGACACATGCATGTGCATGCCCAAAATCCTGAAAGGAAATGGAGAAGGGATTGCAGTGTGACCATCCCCTTTGGGGGTAAGGGAGTGCTTTCTTACTTTGCTCTCTCTCTTTCTCCATTTCCAGTGAGCACACACACTCTCTGGCAAACTTGATTTTTTTTAAGAGGAAAAAAAAAAAGAAAAGAAGAAATACTTTATAATGGTGTCCTATCATGCCTCTCTTCACAACTTTAAATTTAGTGATAGCTCCCAACGAGATATGATCAGCCCTAATGGGAGTATTTATGCCACAGAAATGGGCAAATGTTATAAATTAAACCTGCATTTTCTTTCTTTCTTGGAAAATCGATTGTGAAACATTTACCAGGTACCACTGGTAGTATCCGTGAACTAAATGCACGCAGAAGCCCAACACTTGTATCTTTCGGACCTCTTCAGAGGCCTCCACAGAGCCAACTTCCCCTTCTATTTTGTTCCAGAGAAGGCTTTTTGTTTAACCGGGCTTTCCTGACAGCTGAAAATCATGGTCAAACAGAAGGGGAATGGAAGTGTTTTTCTCCAGGACTTAATTCCTGAGCCGAATGCCTGTTTTGGCAAGAGGCCTCTGTGGCCTACAGGGGTACAGGGAGTCAACTTAATCTTCTCCAGAATCCAAAAGCAATCCACAGGAGCCTGGGCTAAAATTACATCTGCTCTGGCTTGCCGAATTGGAGACTACATGATAGCCAAATGGTGCTGATTTAATATTTCCCAATTATCAGGAAATCTCCAAAGAGAAATAAATCAGACAAGCCTGGCCTGGGCGTATGTGAGGGGCAGCTGCCAGCACTGCCCCCGAAAGGAAACCATCCCCCAGAGGGCTGGTTATTGTCCAGGCAGACTCCAGAGGTGCAGATGTCAGAAGGCTGGCTAGTAGCCAACATCAGGAGATGAGATCTGTGAGTAATTCTCTGGAAGGACAGAGTTCCAGCAATAAGAAATTCAATTGTCCTCCATTAAGAAAAGCCTCTCTCAGTACCAGCTGAATACAATTGATAGAATAAATCTTTCCCATTAGCGGAGAGATAATTTCACATAAATATACTGGGAGACCTTCAGAGCAGGACTAAAAGTCTTCACTGAGCCTCACCCACTTAACTTGTTTGCCACGTAATTGCATTTAGACCACGGGCCTCGGAAGGAAACCGCTGACTGAATTAGCATTAACCAGATTGCGTGTAGCAGAGTGGGGGGTGGGAGGGAGGGGAGCTCGGTGCATTGTGGGTAGTTGTTCTTGCCTTCAAAAAGGACAAGTTGACACTAGTGAGGCCAGCTGCTTACAAGACTGGTGTTAATTGCTTTTCTCATCAAACAGAGAAAAGTTTATCACTCTAGAAAGGTAGAGATGTGGGCACCTAATAAAACAGGGTCTGAGCATGAAATCTCTTTTTATAAATTTCCATGGGCCTCCTCAGTAACTCCTCCCTGGGCCAGAAAAAAAAGCCACCCAAACCAGTGATAGAGAGAGGTATGTGGGGACGGCGTCTACCCTTTAGCCTCAGGTTCGTCTTGTCTGCCAGGGCTGTCTCCCCCACACCCTGATCCACTGGGGACATTGACACCTGCCAGCACCTTCATTTCCACTCGTGGCCAGTGGTAAACAGCCTGGTCTAGAGTTGGATCCAGAGTCGGGAGGCCTGGCCCTGCCACCTTCCTGTGTGGCTTTGAACAAATAACAGAACCTGTCTGGACCAGTTTCCTTTTCTACGAAATAAGATCCCAGCTGGGACCAGCAGTTAGCGTAATGGCTGTGTCGCTGGACTCCCACGTAGTCGACCGCGGTTCGCGTCTTGGACCCAGTGGCTTAAAACTCACGCCGGGCACGTGTGCGTGCATGCCCAAGATCCCGAGAGGAGACTGGAGAAGGGATTGCGGCGTGGCCATCTCCCCTGGGGGTTGATTTCTCGCTTTCTGTCTCTCTGTCTCTCTCTGTCTGTCTGGCAAGCGCACACGCCCTGTAGCAAAAAACCTCTCCAAAAAAAAAAAAAAAAAAAAAAAAAAGATCCCAGCATCTCAGTGATTTTCCAGCTGTCTTCTCCAGAGACTGAAATTCCACATGGTTGCCTTCAGGTCCACCTCAAGGGGAGAAAGATCTTTTTATTTATTTTTCCACTTTGGGTCTATCCTTTTATTTGTTTTCCACTTTGGGGTCCTTATAAAATATCAGTTGCTAAAAATGTTCTGTTTCTGCATGCTCGTAAAAACATCATTCTAGATGATTTCTAGCTGTGCCAATCATTCTCTGACAAGGGCCTAGGTTAGTACTTGTTAGGCATGGTCCAGGCTCTGTGGAGAGAGAGAAAGCAGCTTAACCCTGCCCTCCCAGAGCTCATGATCTACTGGAGAGGAGAAACATTGGGGTATCAAGGTGCCTCAGACAGGTTTTGGGGAGAGAGAATACTTCTAGTAGGGCTATCAAAGCCCTCAGGGAAGCAGTGTCACTTGAAGATGGGTCTTTACAAATGAGGCTGCTGGGAGTGGGGTGTGGGGATGACATCTGAGACAGAGGGGAGAGCACCACACGCACACATAGGCTCGAAGCAACATTCGCCTGGCAAGTTTGGGAAAAGCAGATGGTCTGTTGTCTAGCATGTGGAGGAAGAGTGGAGGAGGGACATGGAGGGGGGACAGGTCCCAAAACCCACTCAGAAGGGATGCCTGCCTCTGCCCTCCTCCTTTCGTAATGCACATGAGAGGAAGTACCCTCCACACTGTTCACATTTGCGTATGTTCACTTCCAAGGAGTATCACTAATGAGTGACAGTAGCCACTACCACGTGTGTGTCTTATCTGCACAGGATGAAAAAATAGGCATAAAGAACCATCACATATGTCTACAAGTTCAGAAAGCTGGGGTGTGAACCCAGATCACCTAACTCCAAATCCACTCACAGAACCACACCATAGTACTCTCCGGGACCTCCTGTACCTCCTCACAGAATAAGATCGTGTCCTTGGAAAATAATCTCTGAGTGAGATTTATGAAAACACCTCTCAAAAGCAGTTCTCTCAAAAGTACTTTGATGCCTGAAATTGATTAAAAAAAAAAAAAGTTACTGTGTATTTCGAATGACGACCAAGAGCCCCTGTGTGCAAGGTGTGTCAGAGTGAACAGCCTTCTGCTTTCCGACCTCTAGGGTTCCCGGTGCCCAGGGCTCCAACTGAAAGATACATCGTGTGATTCTGCCCTTTCTTTCCACAGGCATGCATGTGTCATCCGTGGTCAAGTGATGACATCAGATGGGACCCCACTGGTTGGAGTGAACATCAGCTTCGTCAATAACCCTCTCTTCGGGTACACAATCAGCAGGCAAGATGGCAGGTAGGAGGCCATTTATGGGTCAGAAGAATGAAGGCCTGGGCCAGGAGGGTGGTATGTTGGTTAAGGCACCGGATCCCACGTGGCCGACTTGTGGTTTGAGTCTCAGACCGGCAACCTGAAAAATACGCCGGGTGCGTGTGCACACATGTCCAAATCCCCAAGAGGAGAGAAGAGTAGAAGGGATTACAGTGTGGCCATCCCCTTGAGGGGATGATTTCTCACTTTCCCTCTCTGTCTTCATCTGTCTCTCACCTGTAAGTGCATGTACCCTAAGAAAAAGGAAGAGTGAAGGTGCCCTACTTGCCTGGTTCTACTGCGGAGCTGCTGCTGGCCTGACAGTGTGGAAAGAGGGCAGGACTTGGATCCAGAGGGTCTGAATTCAAATGCAGAGGTCTGCCTTTCACAAGGTTGTGCGACCTTGTGTCTGACCCTGACCTGCACCCCTCTGGCTATCGATTAAGCAGTTTCTTCTCATTTGGTTCTCAGAGTAAGCATAGGGTACCTACACATCGTGCTCTGTTCCATGACTCAGGATCTAAAACACAGTCCGTTACAGAGCTATCCACAGAGCAGGCAGCTCCAGAGCCCTCAGTGTCCCCCTTACGTGGTTCACCTCCTGTGGCTGCTTAGGCCTATGGGAGCCATTTGAATGCTCACGGAATTCTGATCTTTGAATTCTTCTAAGAACCTTTAGCAGTAAAGTAACTAGCTCTCATACCTCTTAGCTGTGGGTCCTTGGACAAATCTCCTTATCTCCCTAAGCCTCAACCTCTTCATCTGTCAGATGATCCTAATATTTCGTATCTCACCAATTTATTTGTAAAGACCAGATGATATGGTGGATGGGGAAGCACCTGGAACATAGCAGGTGTTTAATAAATCTTAGTTTCCTGCCCCCCCACCCTGATTCATTGCTGTATTTCCAATGTCTGGCACATAGTAAGAATACAATGTTAGTAATTTGTTAAAATTTGTAATTAAATTTGTAATTTATGAATTTTAATAAATAGCTAATATTTGATGAGAAGATGATGATGACAGGGCAGGCAATGAGAATATTGTGGAGAAGAGAGATGGAGGGAAGTGAAATATTTAGGCCCTCAGTGGTGACAAGTTCTATGTCTTTAATAAAATCAGGTGGTGGCAGTCCATCTGGCTAAGTGTGGGCCCATAAGGTTGATTTTCACTCTGTGTTGGAAATTATGCTCCAGCCTGATTGATTTTTAGCACCTCTTTAATCCAATATCAGATGTGAACATGTCCCGGCCGAGGTGATAATGAAGTAGAGGCTGGTCTGTTTGTAGACATGTGTGCCTCCTAGACGGGGTTGGCAAGCCTGGCCTAGGGAGTTCCCGCCACCCTCGCTCCATGTGAATGGGAAGGGCCCAGGTGGAGAGGTTGATGTCCTCAGGGATGACCTGGCCAGCCCAGGCCACTGCCTCCTACCCTGTGCACCTTCCAGTCAGGAAGCGCCACCATGCAGATTTGCACTGTGACATGAAGGAATCTCCTTCACTGTACTCTGTCTTCGCCACCTTCCAGTCGGAGCTGCCTGCTTTGCAGAAATGGTAGACATGAGCGTCCAAAGCCACAGTTATTCTGACCATGCTATTACCTGCCATGAAACAGTCATCAAAAAAGAAGCCTTTGAGGGCTGCTCTTTGTCACCAAGAATCCTGCAGTCACTCATGTGACATGGCAAACAGTCGGTCCTATGTACTATTGGGCTTGGTTAGGGTGGGCTTATAAACCACACCAAGTCAGGTAGCTTGGTAGCCCTTGGGACTAAGAGCACCAGCTCACTTTCTATATGAGCACACTGAGGCTTAGGAAGATGGTGTGGGGGCCAATAGGTGGCATGGTGGTTAAGGTGCTGGACTCCCGGATGGCTGAGCACAGTTTGAGTCCCAGACCTGGCAGCTTGAAAATCACAGCAGGCATGTGTACATGCCCAAAATCCCCGGAGAAGAATGAAGAAGAAGGAATTATGGTGTAGCCATTCACCCTGGGGGACGATTTGTCCCTTTTTCTCTCTCTGTCTTTCTCTGACTCTCTCCAGCAAGTGTAAAAAAAAGAAAGATGATTTGACTCAACTGCAGGGAAATGGCAGTGCTCAGGCTGGCTACAAGCTTTCTAGGCTTTCTCTGAGTCCCAGTGGGGTCAGACTCACACTCATACCCACCACAGAGTTCCCATGAGCCAGCCTGGGCCTAGCCCTTCCCACCCAGCCCTTGACAAAGCCTACAGCCCCCAGCTTGCTCATAACCTTGAGACATGTCTTTCCATGTTGTCTTCCCTCCCTCCCCACTTCCGCCTCTCAAGAGGAGAGCTCACCAGACAAGCCAGAATTCTGTTTGGCAGCTAAAAACGGCCTGTCAAAGCACAGATGCTACTCAGTTCTGTGACAGAAAGTTTTTCTCTGGGTGTTTACCCCAAACCATGGAGATTCTCCAGGGGAACCAAACTCTGAACCCTTAGTTCAAAACAGCACCCTTCCCTCTGGTGTTTTCCTGTCATTACTTAGTGAAGATGGGGGTGCCCAACTTCCTCAACCCAAATGTGGGCTGGAAAGGCCTGAGTAAGGAGCAAAGTTGGTAGAAAGTTCCCACAAAGGGCAAGAGTCCAGCTTTGGAGTTTGGGGACCCAAATCTGGGGGTGCCATCTCCCAAGAGCAGGACTGGCATGAGAACAAGAGATTCATTTCAGAACCCTTGCAGTTTCTAAGAGAGGGAAGAGCAAGCTGGAACAGTGCGCCCAGCCCCACAGACGGATTTATCAGCATGCAGGTGAGCTCCTGCACTGGGGCCTCTCAAACCAACTGCACAAATGAAAGTTGTACTGAAACGAGTAACAGGGACAGCCCTTTAGCACAGTGGTTAAGCGCTGAATACAGGAAGCCGAATCTCACATGGCCAACCAGGGTTCAAGTCCTGGCCTCATTAGCATGTGTGTTCCCAGGAACCTGGCAGACTGAGAATTGGAGAAGAAAGGATTGTGGTGTGATAGGCCCTGATTGGAGGCTTTTCTCTCTCTCTCTTTCTCATTCTTTCTCTCTGTCTCTCTGTCTCTGTCATACACATGCCCTCTGGCATTAAAATTAAAAAAGAAAAAAAAGTAGAAATTGTGTCTAATTGATGTAACTGCCAAAGTAAGAAGGGACATAAGGCGTGGACAGTTGGTTCAGAAGTTTTTGACGGGTCACTTTTGCATTCATTCTATAAACTTTTTTTTTTTTTGGAGAGGTTTTTGCTATAGGGCGCGTGCGCTCGCCAGACAGACAGAGAGAGACATAGAGACAGAAAGCGAGAAATCCCCCCCCCAGGGGGGATGGTCACGCCGCAATCCCTTCTCCTCCATTCTCCTCTCAGGATCTTGGGAATGCACGCACACGCACCCGGCGTGAGTTTTAAGCCTCCGGGTCCAGGACGTGAACCGCAGTCGACTACGTGGGAATCCAGCGACACAGCCATTATGCTAACTGCTGGTTCCCCATTCTATAAACTTTTAACCATCAAACACCAGGCTGCTTCTTGGAAAGACAGAGGTGTCAATGTCCCTGGATCTGAGAGCTAACCAACAGTCACAAGGCAGTGTGTCATGGGCCCTGAGAAGGAGCAAGGGTAGTGCTTTGAGCCCCAGGGAGGGGCTGGAATTGTATGGCTAAGGCTGTGTTGAGGAGGTGGGGGTTCAAGCTACCCAGTCTGATAGTTAGGAGCTTTCCATCCAAAACAGCAAGGTGAGACAGGCCTCAAAGCTGCATCCTGCAAGTAACAGCTAAACAGACTTTGTCTAAAAAGATACTCCAGCCAAGGGATGGCAGGTGGACAAGATCCCTGTTTCCAGGCCCTGAGAGACTGTCAAAAGACAACCAGGACAGACTAGTTTGAAGTCGCCCTGGCAGATAGAACCAGGCCTCGGGAATAAGAAATGAGGAGGTGGGCTCCAGCTCAATCCCCCAGAATGAAAAAGTGCTAATCAACAGAAAGACCCCAAGATGAGACAGTCCTCCTGTGGACACAGCAGGCTTCTCTCCGCTAGAAAGGTGTGCGTAGAAACTGAGTGACCCCTCAACGTGATTCTGTGGGCAGGACTTGCGCTTCACATTGGGAAAGTGGCCTAAATCACTATTAAGTTCCTCTCCAGTGGCTCAACTGTGACTTGATTTTTTTAAATTATTTATTTAATTTTATTTATTTATTATTTTTATTATGCTTAAATTTGATCAGAGAGAGAGAGAGAGAGGGAAAGTGAGAAAGCAAGCCACCAGGTCCAGGACTTGAACTGCAGTGAGCCATGTGGGAGTTCAGCTTTATCCACCACTCCACTTGCTGACCCTGTGACTGGATTTTAAGTCTTGTGTTTTGGGAGAAGAAAGGACAGAAAATTCTAGCCTGAAATCTGACTGTACACTGACATAGAGCCTCACGTAGCAGCCCAGATCTCTACTTACCCTGCAGTACTGGGGCTCCTTGGGTCCGCACCTGGGTGTCCTTTCCACTGTCTATGACCTGGGCCCATCTGGTCTCAGAGCACAGCTGCAAACCCTCAGATCAGGCTCTCTGTAGGGCTGCAGTGTCCCAAACACTGGTGTGTACAAATGGGGACTCAGTTGCCTGCAATTACCAAAAATAAGAGGTCCATGCAAAAGCTTAGATGGGCAAGTGCTTTGACCAGACTGGTCTTCAGATAATGGAGTTGAGATCCAGAACCCCACAGAGCTGCCAGCACGTTTCTGGCTGCATTCTGTCTGGGCACAAAATACTTGGGGGCAAAGCGAGGCAGACTGCCTGCACGACCCCTGCAAGCCTAAAACGAGAGGTCTAGCGGGGGGGGGGGGGGGGGCTGGAGACTGTGGTGTAGCGACCTATGTGGTGAGTGTCAGGGACAGAACTAGGAGCAGGAGCAACCTGCTGCTCAGACCTTCCCGCCATCCCGAGTGGGCAATGCACAGAGGCAGAGCTACCAGCTCCCAGGGCCCTGTCACTGTGACCTTGTCTCAGCCGGGAGGTTGGCACTTAGTCTTCTGGTTCTCCTGTCCCTTGTATGCTTCTGTGATTCTAATCCTGCCATCTCTAAACTGCTCAGCTATTTGGAAATCACAAAGGACTCTTGAGCGATCTATCACGATCATGGATAAAGTTACTACACCGTCACAGAAGATTAGTGACCTGAAAATAATCCCTTTGAATCTTTGTATTTCACCGATGAGAAAATTGAGGGTCAGAGAGGCAGAGATCCTACATAAGCCAAGATCCTACAGTAGTTCTTGGCATATGTGCAAAGGAAAGGAAATCAGTGTGACGAAGAGACATCAGCCCAGATGGGTTTCTAGTGGCCCTATTCATGATAGCCAGGACTTGGAGTCAATGTAATGTCCACCAGCAGAGGAATAGATAATGAAAATGTGGGGTGTGTATGGGTGGAGTATTACTCACCCATTAAAAAGGGTGAACTCTTGTCATTCAAGGCAACATGGAGGAGCCTGGAGGACGTGATGTTAAGTAAAACAAACCAGGCACAGAGAAAGAAATACTACATATTCATATTCAAACATGAAAGCTAAGGAACTCAAAAGGGAGAGTAGGATGGTGGCTACTACAGGCTTAAAAGGTTGTGGGGAAGGAAGGATGAGATGTTGGTTAACATATAGAAAATGACTATTATATATAAGTTCCCGTGTTTCATAGCATTGTAGGGGGACTACAGTTAGCAGTAATTTATTGTATATTTCAAATGAGCTAGAAAACAGGATTGTAAATGCTCCCAACACGAAGTAATGACATATATTCGAAATGACAAGTATGTAAATTAGGCTGTTTTGATCATAACACGTTTGATCATAACACCTAAAAACCATACCACACCCCATAAACATGTACAATTATTATCTTGGTTAAAAATAACTTTTAGAAATAGTGCATGGCAGAGCCAGGCCACAGCTGGTTCCCTTTATTCTGCTGACTGGGCCTGTCATGGGGCATGGACAGGGTGAAAGGCATGTCCCAGGAGTCCCACAGCAGAGGACGCCAGGCTGTCCCGTGTTCAGGAAAATGCTTTCTGTAGCACTGGTTGATTTAGTTTTGGTAAATTCTCTAAGGCAAATCCTTTAACCCAATTGAAAAAAAAAAAAAAAAAAAAAAAAAAGCTTTCTGGGATTGCTTTGCCATCACTGTGGTTGCAGTCAGGCCTTCATGTCACGTGCTAGAGTCTCATCCCGCAGGCGCCTGGGCCATCTGGTGTAACGTTCTCATCTCTCTCTGTGTCTCTCCTCCTCATCATCCCATTCCCTGCTGTCCCCATCCCCTCTCCTTCTCAAACTATCTCCCCAACAGCTTTGACCTGGTCACCAATGGTGGCATCTCCATCATCCTGCGGTTCGAGCGGGCCCCTTTCATCACACAGGAGCACACCCTCTGGCTGCCGTGGGATCGCTTCTTTGTCATGGAAACCATCATCATGCGCCACGAGGAGAATGAGATCCCCAGCTGTGACCTGAGCAACTTCGCCCGCCCCAACCCTGTGGTCTCTCCGTCCCCTCTGACATCATTTGCCGGCTCCTGCACCGAGAAAGGCCCCATCGTGCCAGAGATCCAGGTACGTAGGCTTCCGTCACCCTGGGGGGATATGGGGCTCGAGTCGAGCCCTGTTGGCCCACCATACTGCTGAGCCCAGCTCCGGGCGTGGTGTCAGGACAGAGGGCCACCCACCTGACATGCTGAAAACATGTGCACGCCTGAGAAGCGCCCAACACACACCAGTTTAGAAAAATTCCCTCTTTCCACTCTGCTGTCTAGCTCCCTTCTCCCTTCCTCACTTCTCCCAGCCTCCAGGACTATTTTTCTCTCGTTATTTCTGTTAAAAATATTTATAATGACAGGTTCTACCAAGAGGAGTAAGCTGCAGAATCCCAAATAGTGAGTATTATAATAAAGACTAAATGAGAAAAATATATATGAGGTGCTGAGCACAATGTCTGGCATCTAATAAGTACTCAATAAATATTAGCTATTATTGGTGCTCAGAATATTTAACACACGCTGCCTCATGCCAATTTAGGATTGCTTTGGCTCAAATCTGTACACGCAAGTGCTTTACTTAATTATCATTAAAGGGAAGTAATTGGGAAAGATGCATTTTAATCTGATGGAAATCAAGATAGATTCTTTGCCTAGCAAAGCTCCACTGAGTTGAATTTCCTGCCTGTTCAGCCGGATTTCTGATGAAAGGAAGGCCTGAGGAAGAGGAACGATGTCTGTGGAGAATCCCAGGAGAGGCCTGGGTCCTCTCCCTGCCTAACGAGGACTTGAGCAACGTGCAAGCCGCTGGCTCGCCAGCGCTGGCAGAGCAGGGAGTGTGTACGTTGCTGTGTGCATATTTCATGCCTGGCTGAGCAAACGCATCTCCATCCTGTTAAGTGGCTCCCCACACCTGCCCACAAGAAGGAAATACAACCACTTTGAAATTCTCATTGCACTCACAGGTTGAAACCTCATTCCTTTTCAAAGATTCAGCGCCCGTCTCCCATCTCAACTACCAGGCCGACCTTTCGTATGAAGAGGTTGTCAGTAGAGACGGAGCTTGCTGAAGAGAAGTAATTTGTCACTCAGCCCTGACTCAGCTCCAGCTAGACATTTTCCCCAGGAGCAGGGACTTGGGAACAAATGAGGTTAAAGGTCTCACCTGCTTTCTAGCGCTGGGGGACTATATGTTGGGATCCAAACCTTGTTTATCATCACATTCATGAAGTACAAGAAAACAAACTCTTGGGTGTCCCCAAGCCTGTCACTGGTTAGCCTCTGCAAGCGCTGGGAGATGTCGGTGTAAACGGCACGTTGGAGAAGGTGAACGTGGACGGGGGCATCACCATGGCTCTCCGGGCCTGTGGTTCACCAGGACAGAGCCCGCTTCCCTGGAGTTAGTGAGCTGCGGTCCCGGAACTTCACCTTGGAGTAAACCCAATGCCTAAAAAGGTCTGTGTTCAGGAGAGAGGGCTGGGTGAGGGTTCACACACTCCTACGAAACGGACAGAATGGAAAAGGCCCAGTTCCTCTACGAACACAAGGGTGGAGTAACCATTGCCCCAGTAGTGGATACAGTGGCCTCGACTAATTTAATGTCCCGTTCTTGAAATGGATCCCAAGCATCAAACTAAGAAAAGTTTCTGCTTTTGCCCAAGCATCCTAGCACTCATTTAAACTTTCCATCTTGGAACCCAGTCTGCTGTCTTCAGTAGATAAAGTATCACTGTCCCCATGCTCTGTTCATCTAACATGGCCCCAGAGCTGGGGACCCAGGGTGCATAGACTCTCTGTGCGGCCAGTCCCACCTCACTCTATGGCTGGGGGCCATGGCCACAGGTCCTTGCCAGGCTGTGCACTTAACTCTGCATAGGTTTGTTTGCTCAACGTCTCATAGTCTCTCTTTACTTTCCTGAAAAGCAAAGCTGTTCAAAACAGATCTTCCCGGAGCCAGCATCTGGTGTGGCGGTTAAGGCAGCAGACTCCCACATGTCCAGTTGTGATCTGAGTGCCAGACCTGGTGGCTTGAAAATCATACTAGGTGTCTATACATGCATACCCCAAATCCCAGGAGAATGGAGGAGAAGGATCATGGCATGACCATCCCCTTTAAGGGGTGATTTCTCATTCTCTCTCTCTCTCTCTCCCTCTCCCTCTCTCTCCCTCTCCCTCTCTCCCCCTCTTCCCCTCTCCCCCTCTCCCCCTCTCCCCCTCTTCCCCTCTCCCCCTCTCCCCCTCTCTCCCTCTCCCTCCCTCCCTCCCTCCAGTGATAACACGTGCCCTATGACCAAAAAAAAGAAAAGCAAAAACAAAACATTAACAAAGAAAAATCTTCCTTCAGGAGGTGAGAGAAAAGCCATCCTAGGTGCTCAGGCAGCTGCCCCTGTTAGTCTAGGAGAAAGGCCCTCTCCACGATAACCCCAGCACCACCTGGTAACATACATGTGTCTGTGTGGCTGGCCTTGCTCCATCCTCAGGCTAACCCAGTGAAGAATCTGGGTCTGTGAGTTTCCCAGGTCGCCTCAGCTAGGGAATCAGAGGCACCAGGCTGCAGAGAGCACAACGGGCATCTGACAGGTGCTCCCAGTCAGACGCCAGCCGCAGCACTGCCCTCCCTGCAGTATAAGGCCCGCGGAGGTGAGGCGCTCATGCCACCATCCCACAGGAGAGGGGACAGACATGGCCCCCTGACTGGGTGTCCTCCTGCCCCATCTCTTTACTCCCTTTTTGTTCTTTCCCCCTTCCTCCCATTCCCCACCCTCTGCTTTCCCCTCTGCCTTCCCCCCACTTTGTCTCTGTCTCTTCCTCTCCCCTCCTCCATGCTTGCTTTCTCCTCTACCTCGAACACCCAGAGCCCAAGACCACCTCCCTCCCAGTGATGCAGCCACTTCACTCGCTGTCCATCTCTGCCTTCCAGGCTCTGCAGGAGGAGATCGCCATCTCTGGCTGTAAGATGAGGCTGAGCTACCTGAGCAGCCGGACCCCCGGCTACAAGTCTGTGCTGAGGATCAGCCTCACCCACCCGAGCATCCCCTTCAACCTCATGAAGGTCCACCTCATGGTGGCCGTGGAGGGCCGCCTCTTCAGGAAGTGGTTTGCCGCTGCCCCGGACCTGTCCTATTATTTCATCTGGGACAAGACAGACGTCTACAACCAGAAGGTGTTTGGGCTCTCGGAAGCCTTTGGTAAGCTTCCCAGCCGGGCCTCGGCACCATCCTCGGGGAGAGAATAATAGTGCTTGGTGCAGAGTGGGGAGTGCGCTTTTCCCACCTCCCTGGTTTCTGCTTTCTTCCTTCCTCTTCTCGAATCACAAATTCTGCAGAGGGCCAGATGGTAATGCAGTAGTAAGACTCAACACTGAGTGAGGTGGACCCACAGGGAGAGGTTCTAGGTTAGCGTCTGGAGACTTCCTGAGTATCTGTCCCATGTGTGCCCATGCTCCAGGGCTGGCCAAGGCCAGATTTGATCTCAGCATCAAGGCCCTGTTGAGGGTGCTGACTGCCCTTCTGTCTGTCTCTCTTGCTCATTAAAAAATTAATAATTAATTTTTAAAAGATTACTGAAGACTTAATTAGCCTGCAAGGCCTCTCAGACTTGAATGTGGAGAACTTGACCATTAAAACAAGTTACAAAGCAAAACAGCCCTGGAAAAGAATGATGGTGGCCTGTGATGAGCAAAAGGACCGTGCACCATAAAGGCACAACCACACAGACATCACCTGGCCACCCCGCAGCTATCCTGCTTGAACTTGCCTATTAAAAAGGGAGCTGAGAGACCAACAGATGGAGTAATGATTATGTCACTGGACTCCATCATAGTCGACCGTGGTTCGAGTCCTGGACCCAGTGGCTTAAAACTCATACTGGACACGTGGGCATGTGTGCCCAGGTCCCAAATGGAGGAAGGAGGAGAAGGGATTGCAGCATGGCCATCCCCCGGGGGTGGTGGGTGGTGACTTCTCGCTTTCTCTGTCTCTAATGAGAGCATGCACCCTATAGGAAAAATCTCTCTTAAAAAAAGGGGGGGGGGACCAGCAGTTAGTGTAAGGGCTATGTCGCTGAACTCCCATGTAGCCGACTGCGGTTCGAGTCCCGGACCCGGTGGCTTAAACTCACGCCGGGCGCATGTACGTGTGTGCCCAAGATCCCGAGAGGAGAATGGAGGAGAAGGGATTGCAGCATGGCCATCCCCCCTGGGGGGTGATTTCCCATTTTCTATCTCTCTGTCTTTCTCTGTCCATCTGGCAAAAGCACACGCCGTATAGCAAAAACCTTTCCAAAAACAAAGGAGATGAAACACAATTTCTTCAGTTAGTTTGAGAGACAGAAGCTAAGTGTCTTCCTTCATCAGGAGGGTTTTTTTGGCCTTTGTCTTACTTTGGATCAGCGAGGTTGTCTCTTTATTGCTGTTCTTGCTGTCTTTTTACAAAATGAAGCAGAGTTGGCTAAAAGCCCACCTGGAGTCTAGCATCACTCAGACCCCCAGTCCCAGGGGCTGCCTGTACTCACATCAGCTTCTGCATTTGAGTGGGGCCAATTTGAAGCATGTTGGGAGTAAGTCCAGTGAATTTCTTCTCTTCTTGAACCCTACTCCAACCTCATTCCCTTTCTAGAATCAACAAAAGCAGACAGAGGAAGCAGAGAAGTAATATTGTATTTAGGGGGAAACAAGAAGGAAGGAGAGAGGTAAGGAGGAAGGCAGGTAGCGAGGAATGGATGGCAGGGAAGGAAGAAAGAGGAAGCGAGGAAAGGGAGGGAAGGAAATAAGAGAACGTCCCTTCAGCGCCTGCTTTGGGCAGTGCACTCCCTGTACTTTAGTATCCCTGCAAATCCTCAAAGTCACCCTGCAAGTCACCACTTGTAATCCCCAAATTCAGTGGAAGAAAGACAAAGCCAGAGAGGCAAGGTGATTTACCAAGGATGCACAGCTAGGAAGGAACAAGGCTGAATTTATACCATATCTTTCCTAAACGGTTGCATCCCCACCTACCCCTCAAGGGGTAGGGAAGCAAAGATGCCATCTCTCCCTGTGTGTACATCAAGCCACTTGTCTCATCTCTGTTCAGACAGAGGCCTGACGACCTCTTCAGATGAAATGAGCAAACTTACTACCCACCGGTCAGTTAAGAAAGAAGAAGTCTGCACAGTGAGGCCTCAGGGCCAGAGTTCACTTTCCTGAGATCATGGTGACAAAGTGACTGCCAAAGGGACTCAAGGCTATGCGGAAGACGTCACAAGGATGTCCCTTTATGCCATAGATGTTCAGTAATCTTTTATAGCACCTGCAAAACACTTTGAGGGGCTGCCCCCATTGTTAAGAATAATTCCTGCCATGGGACCAGCAGTTGGCATAATGGCTATGTCACTGGACTCCCATGTAGTCGACCACAGTTCGAGTCCCGGACCCGGTGGCTTGAAACTTACGCCAGGCGCATGTGCGTGCGTGCCTAGGATCCCAAGAGGAGAATGGAGGAGAAGGGATTGCAGTGTGGCCATCCCCCCTGGGGGGTGATTTCTTGCTTTCTGTCTCTCTGTCTCTCTCTGTCTGTCTGGCGAGCGCATGCGCCCTATAGCGAAAACCTCTCCAAAAAAAAAAAAAAAGGAATAATTCCTGCCTTGGACACGTGGTGGGATATTGTCCACTGGCAAACGGTGCCTGTAGGAAAGCTCCATGGAAGAAGTAGCGTCGCGTCTCTGCTGGCTCCTTTCCACAGGTCAGTTACAGGGCCGTTTCTCCTCGGGCTCGGGGGCCCACCTGTTCAGCCTACACCCACCAACCTCCTTGGAGCCTGGATTTCTGGAAGTAAAGTGGAACCAGGGGATTTCTACCTTTGAAACCTCAAAAGAACTTCCGACTTTAAAAGCATATCAACTGAACTCCTTTTCCATTAAATGTTTTTCTTTATAAAAAATAATACCATGCTCATTAGTAAAGATTTTTAAATCGACAAAAATGTTTTTAAAAAATCATACATGAGCCTATAAACAGATACAACTACTTGTTAACATTGTTTTCTTTTTTTATATGTAGTTTTCTTTGTCTTATTCTAACACAGATAGGTTACTGTCAACAATAGTCTTTCACCCAAGTACTATTCGTAGAGTATCTTCCATGTCACTGCACGGTCTTTACAACCTGGTTTCCTGAGGCTATGTAATATTTCTGGAGTGGACACACTTGGGTTTGTTCAACCCTCCCCTTCTTTTTTATTTTTTTTAATTTTTTTTTTATTTATTTTTAAATTTTATTTTATTTTATTTTGAGAGGTTTTTGCTATAGGGCATGTGCGCTCGCCAGAAAGACAGAGAGAGACAAAGCAAGAAATCACCCCCCCGGGGGGATGGTCACGCCGCAATCCCTTCTCCTCCATTCTCCTCTCGGGATCTTGGGCACACACATACATGCACCCGGCATGAATTTAAGCCAGGGTCCAGGCCTCGAACCGCGGTCGACTACATGGGAGTCCAACAACATAGCCATTACGCTAACTGCTGGTCCCAACCCTCCCCTTCTTGAACCTCTGGATTATTTCTGATTTTCCTCTTTTATAAATAATGCTACAATGAAGACTTTAATGCAGGAAGCATTTCCATACTGAAGGTTATTTCCATGGCATCGATTCACCTGAGTCTATTTAAAATATTTAGTACATTTAATTGCTTAAGAAAAAACAAACCAATAACAAGGTTATTTAAACTCAACATCCCTGTGTTAGTATTTTACATAGTTCTGGTCCTACTTAGAAATATGATCCTTTGGGACCAGCCAGTGGTATAGTGAGTTTTAAGCCACCGGGTCCGGGACGCGAACCACGGTCGACTACATGGGAGTCCAGCAACATAGCCATTACGCTAACTGCTGGTTCCCCTATAGCAACTGTTTTTAAAAAGGTCCTTTTTTCTGCTTCTATAAAAGACAAGCGGGGAGCCTTCTCTGCAGGCCTGAAGGCCAAAGAGAAGGCTTTGCTCACTGGTGCGTTTTGCCCCTCTCATTACCTGCAGTTTCCGTGGGTTACGAGTACGAATCCTGCCCAGATCTGATCCTGTGGGAGAAAAGGACCGCAGTGCTGCAGGGCTATGAGATCGATGCCTCCAAACTTGGTGGGTGGAGCCTGGACAAACACCATGCCCTCAACATCCAGAGCGGTGAGTGTGTTCGTAGAATTCCTTGAACCAGGCCAGGGTGTGACCTCATTGCATATCCCTGCTCCCTGCCCAACAAACCTGCACACTTTGTCATCACGGCTCCTATGTGACTGCTCCATCACAAGGCTTGGCTGGCAGGTGTTGCCCAGGCACCTGCTTGGAGCTTGCTCCTGGCTAGGCGTTGGAGATACAGAACGCAAAGGCTGAAAGACTTCCCACTGCTCAGAGGTCAGTTCCCGCCAGGCAGCGCCAGTGCTGTGAACCGTGCTATCCAGAGGGAGGCTGGGCACTGCGGAGGCACAAGAGTGAGCTTGGCGTCTGGCCCGGCAGGGCTTCCTGGGCGGAGTCTCAGGGGTCTGTAGGATCAGTCCTGTGTATCAAGGAGGGAGAGCATTCTGGGAGTGGGCACCGGGTGTGTCCAGGCACTGAAGCCTGATGAAGAGTAATTGGAGAGAAGGCGGTGTGATCTGAGTAGAGGGCGGGCTGAAGGAATGGTGAAAGGTGGCTGGAGCAGCTGGGGCCCAGGATAGGCAGGTCGGGGCCTCCAGCTTCATCAGCGCACATGTGAAGGCCTGCAGGGCTTCGACTGGATCTCACATCAGATAACTCACTCTGATGGTGTTCCAGCTCAGGACCACTGGTATCCATGTCAGATGCTTCCTACCTAATCTGGACGTGCAGCCAATGCCTAACAAAGCTGCAGTATGTTTGGGGGGAAATTAAAAACTAGTTATAGCATTTATACTGGAATAAGGATTTGTAAATAGCTAAGGCAAACTTTTAAATAAGAACAAAAAGGAAGGACTTACTATTGAGAAAAACCGTAATTTCTAGAACCACGTGGTGCTGGCACAAGGCCAGATAGTGACTTCATGGGACAGAACAAGGAATTCAGAAACGGACCTGTGAGTAGCATTTAAAATCAGGTTTGGCTTAAGCATCAGAAAAGCCAAAACAGCAGAGTTGCAAACCAGCTTGTTTCTCATGCCTGCAAGCCTGGAGGTGGATAATCCCAGGCCTCAAGGTCGGAAGCCCAGCTCCTTCCCTCTTCCCACTCCAGCCTTCAAGGCCAAGGCCAAGGCCAAGATAACAGCTTCATACCCCTTTTCCATGGCAAGAGGGAGGAAAAGGACAAAGAGCAAGCCCTTTGTATTGGAAGACCTCCTCCGCCGCTGCCCACACCACTTCTCCCCACACAGCACTAGAAAGAGCTTGGGCAGGGCTGTCACTGCCGGAGGGGCTGGGGACTGTAGTCTGTCCCAGTAGTACTATGCCCAGGGACTCTGCAACTGCCATGGAAGGACAGGGCAGCCAGGGTGGCTACCGGGGGTCAGTAGAAGTTTCTGCCACACACATATATTTAGAGGACCCTTGTGTACTTACTGTGGCACTGGGTGGGTGGGGGAACCAGCAGTTAGCGTAATGGGTATGTCACTGGACTCCCATGTAGTCGACCGCGGTTCACGTCCCAGACCCGGTTGCTTAAAACTAACGCCGGGCACATGTGCATGCGTGCCCAAGATCCCGAGAGGAGAATGGAGGAGAAGGGATTGTGGCGTGACCATTCCCCCTGGGGGGTGATTTCTCGCTTTCTGTCTCTATGTCTCTGTCTGCCTGGTGAGCGCACGCGCCCTATAGCGAAAAACCTCTCCAAAAAAAAAAAAAAAAAAAAAAGAAATTGGTACTGGGAAAATTGTGTCAAATGTGGAGAAAAGTAAAACTAAATCCCTGCATCACACTGAATACAAAAAATAAATTTAGATGTTTTGTTGAACCTCTAGACATGAAAGATAATTTAAAATTAGTGGAAAAGCGGACTGAACCATGGCGCAGAGGTTATGCAACACTCTACAAAGCTAATCTCTATGGGAAGGCTCCCAGTTTATGTAGAGACCCGCCTGAACACACCAGGCACATTCATGCCCACAGTCTGGGACTGGCTGAAGCTGGAGGTGGACTGTGGTATGGAGACCTCATTGAGGGAGGGTGCCCCCTCTGTCTGTATGTGGGTAACACTCTCTCTCTTGCTATTGGAAAGAAAAATAAGTAAACTCTTAAAAAAATTAAGTGAACAGATTTGAAATAATAACATCTTTTAAAACATGAATGAAATAAAATATAGAAAAATATCAGGAAAGTATTTTCTAAAACTTAAGAAATGCCCAAACTTTAAAAGAGAGAAACGATTGACTGAATAACATAGAAGTTCAAGATACTCACTCACTAAAAGACAGCTCTGACAATGCCAACAAGTGACAGCTTGGGAGATCTGGTGACTTCTAAAAGCCAAAACTCACTGAGGCTTCAGTGTGCAGGTGCAGAGGCAGGTGGCGAAGTCCAGTCTGAACACAATAGCAATACGTCGGAGGCAAAGGATGATCTTGACCAGAAAGACACATTATAGACATGGGAGGAAGCATACAAGTTATTGAGGTAATCCCCGACTTTGTTGTTGGGGAAACTGAGACCCGGGGACCATGGAAGCAGTGGAGAGGCCTCCGGGTTCAGCCCATTAGTAGCAAGACCAGGTCAAAGCCCGTCTTGACTCTTAGGTGAGAAGAGCCTGCACGTTACCCATGGGCGTTTGTGTAGACTTACTGGTGTCCACTCTGCATCAGGTTCTGTGCCAGACACCGGGGATCTAGAAAGGGAAAAGACAGTGTTCACACTTAGAAAAACAAGGGGCCAGATGGTGCAGTGGTAACACAACTGAACCCACGTGGGGAGGCCCCCGGCTCATGTCCTGGGGCCTGCTCCTGCCTGCCTGGCATGTGCCTGTGACCTAGGTTGGCTGAGGCTGGTGTGAAGCATGAAGACACTTGTGAGGGTCTCTCTCTTTTTCTGTCTCTGTCATGGGAGAAATAAATAAACTTTAATAAGAAAAAGAGAAAGACAAATGCAGTAAAGAATTCATACCGTCGGGAACCAGCAGTTAGCGTAATGGCAGTGTCGCTGGACTCCCACGTAGTCGACCGCAGTTCACGTCCCGGACCCAGTGGCTTAAAACTCACGCCGGGCGCGTGTGCGTGCGTGCCCAAGATCCCAAGAGGAGAATGGAGGAGAAGGGATTGCGGCGTGACCATCCCCCCTGGGGGGTGATTTCTCGCTTTCTGTCTCTACGTCTCTCTCTGTCTGTCTGGTGAGCACACGCACCCTATAGTGAAAAACCTCTCCAAAAAAAAAAAAAGAATTCATGCCGTCACCAAGCCATGGGCTGGGTGTGTGAGAATGCATGCCCTGCATGAGAGGCAGCGTAGCTACGTGGCTGGGAGTGTGGACTCCGCGGCGTCTCCTCTGGTCTGGGTGGCCTCCGGTAAGCCAGCTCCCCTGTGCCCCCACTAGGATGGGGGTGATCATAGTGCCTGTCTTCCAGTAAAGCAGGATGGCCTGTGAGGACATGCCGGGATTCAGTGTGGGGCTAGGCATGGCCTTGGGAGATGAGTCAGGAAATGGGACACAGAGCTCTCGCGTGCCTTGCCAAACCGAAGTGACCCCGTGGTTGAGCAGAGGAAGAGGCTCGTGCCCGCCCCCAGCGACTTGCTCTTCTCTCCTGTCCCAGGCATCCTGCACAAGGGCAATGGGGAGAACCAGTTTGTGTCTCAGCAGCCGCCTGTCATCGGGAGCGTCATGGGCAACGGGCGCCGGAGGAGCATCTCCTGCCCCAGCTGCAATGGCCTTGCCGATGGCAACAAGCTTCTGGCCCCCGTGGCCCTCACCTGTGCCTCCGATGGGAGCCTCTACGTGGGCGACTTCAACTACATCCGCAGGATCTTCCCCTCTGGAAATGTCACCAACATCCTGGAGTTGAGGTATGCGAGGGGGTGTCTGGTGACATCCTTTGCCCATCCTGGGTCAACTGCATGTCCCATGAGGCCCAGTGAGTTGGGCCAGGCACAGTCAGTCCTCAGGGGTATCTCAGGAGACACCCTAGCATTCACGTGACACAGGTGGCTGCTGGTGGCTGAGAATGAGACTCCTTGGAAGCTGCGGAACCTTCTTGTAGTTTCCTAGCACTAAACTGGTTGGAGTTGGTCACGTGACTTTTTTTTTTTTTTTTTTTTTTTTTTTTTTTTTTTTTTTTTTTTTTAAATCAGAACAAGGATAGCACAATGGACAAGTCCCCGTGGCAGGGTTACTGAGATACAGCCCAGCGGCTAAGCCCGGCAGCAGCTCTGGCTGAGTAGGCCCCACCTTCCCATCCAGGAGGGATGGCGCACAGCTGCCCTTTCAGCTTGGGGAAGGGCTCATCATGCTGGAATTTTCTCTTTGTCTCCTTACACTAGACCAGAGCACTGTCACGGTGTCACAGTGCAGGCTCTGGGGCTGTGGAGAAGCTGTGCTTTACAGATGGGGAACCTCACTCTCCCTTTTAGGAGCAGTTGCGCCCAGTTCCCTCACGACGATTTTCGGAAGTGGGATCTGTGGTCTCCCAGGCTGGGATCCCTGAGAGCAGGAAGGCCCGTGGGCTGGAAAGCCTTCCTCCAAAGCAGCCGAGAAAAGGCACTGCTCACGCCGGGCTCCTGCTCCCCAGTGTACGGTTTTCTGAAGCACTTGTTCTTATCCACACTTGACAAGTGAATAAAGGAAGTTCGGGGAACTTAACCTGACCGAGGTCCAGCTTCTAGAACAGCAGACCCAAAGTCAGGCCACTACACAGGTCTGCCTCAGCCAGGAATTGCCACCGGGCTCGGGGAGGCCCACTTTGACTTCAGGCCCTGGAAGGTCCCTGCAGACAGAAGCTCCCTCGGTGGCACGTGTGCGAGAGGCGAGTGAGGCTCACTGCCCACCTGCCACACACACAGGGACAGATGGGGGACGCTCAGATGTCAGGCCTGGGGAGGGACCAGGAGAATGTGCTCTGTCCTGCTCTCTGTCATGAGTTTGACAGGTGCAGGCGCTTGCCAAGCAGGAGGGAGCCCTTACGTGCGTCCGCTTCGGTCGGCTACACGTGTATACACTATGATGGAAACAGCCAGGCCGGGACTCTGCTCACCTGGCAGAGAAGCTGCGCGGCTTTGCTCAAGTCATTCAGCCTCTCTGGGCCTCCATTCCCACATCTTTCAAATAAGGGATCCCATTTCCCCTGCCTCCTACCCATAGCTGTTGAGGAGATGATATGAGACAGTGGGCCAGGAAAGGAGAAGTAGGTGTAATTTGGAAAGAAAAATAAGCATACCCCCACCCACACTCTATCATGTTGGTGTATTTTCTTACGGTCCTTTTTCCCAGGCCTGTTTCTGTGTCTCCCTTCTCGTTATAGCTCTGGTTCTGTGCCTTCCTGGGCTCCCCAGGTTCTGCCAGCTCTCTGTAGGACATACATGCACACAGAGACACAGAGCAGTGAGCCCGGGTGTCTCTAGGGGTGTGTCTGTGCAGGGAAGAGCATTGGCGGTTCCCTTCCCTGCCTTAGCCCTTGTTAAAGCAGCAGAATGTGGCCACCTCGTCCTCCGGCGTCAGCAGTTGTCATGGGTGAAGCCAGGCCCCTCCTGTGATACGTAGCTGCTTGTCAGTGACGCGCTGCCAAGTGCTATCCAATATAAAATGGATCAGTGTCACAGCTGCTGAGTCCGTGTTTATTACACATGGTACAATACCGTTGCTGTCAAGTGTTCGGGCTGCTAATAATGCCTCTAACCCTGCTGCTAACACCTCATTCTTTCTTCTATTCCCTGCTCTCCTGTCTTCTGTCAGAAATAAAGATTTCAGACATAGGTAAGCCAACCCGTGGAGAATTTCCTGTCTGTCCTGCCCTGTTGCATGTCCTGTGGTAAACCGCATGTGTCCGTGTCCGATGGCTCACTGATAGAGGGACCCTGTGTGATCGGAACGCATGGGGTAATCAGTAGCGATGAGAGGAAGTCGTTGATAACAACAGGGAAGAGGGTGGTGAGAGCCTCCACTCTGAGTCTGTAGCAACATGAAGCAATGATGTGGTCGTCTGTGGATAGGACAGACTATAATAATCATAAGGGAGAGAATCTCAACCTTGGTGTAGTAATTCAAATGCCACAGTCTGCCTATGCTTAGAGAAAAGGAGGATGTCACCCTAACTGTGGAAAGTGACTTCGATGGCTTTTGGGAACATCTTGGTCAAGAGAAGAAGCTGGAGGGAGGCAGGTTGCAGGTACGCATTTCAAGGTCCCTTGGCATGAGCAGGGCAGGCCAGCCCCCGGAAGTTCTGCCAGCCAGGACAGTGCAGACACAGGGACAGCAGAGAGCAGCTCCCAGTTGGAAACTGTATCCCAGAGTCATTTGTCATGGAGGGTCATGGCGATGCTGCAGCAGGCAGGAGCGAATCTGGTCAGACACACAGAAATGTCTTCCTGTCAGTGACACTTGTCACGGTGGCATTTATCTGACCCCTGGGTAATCGCCACCTCAGAGTCCCCCAGCTTCCCACACATCCAGGTGATTCAAAAAGCAACCGTGGACAGACAGAGCTGTGACTTGTGCGGCCACAGAGGGAGGCCGTCCTCACGTGGCCCAGATCTACATGGCGTATGGGTGTGCTGAGTGGGGATAAAGAAAGTCTTAGGGATGGGGGAAAGAGTCAGACAGACCTGAAATCCAATAATGATCTCACCTATTTCTTAATAAGCAGGTGTGCTGTTTAGGTAATAACCATATATATTGCTTTACGATCATCATAATTAACACTTGTAGAGCATTTACTATGCAGTCAGAGAGGGTTATATGATTTGCACAGGTAATAGCCTTTTATCCCCAGACCACTTAGTGAGGTAGGCATATAGTGTTACAGATGAAAAAATTGTACCCTTGAAAACATTACTTCATCTCTCTGAGCTTTGGTCTCTAACTCAAGGTTAATTAAATCTCTCTTGGAGGGTTGTCTAAAGATCACAGGGAACTTTCGTAAACTGTTCAGAATTGTGGGCACAGGAAGGAGTTCTAGAAATGGTAGTAGCAATAATAATAAAAAAAATTATAGCAACAATAGCAATTGCATACTACGTTGTTATTAGTATAGTATAATTTGTTATTATCATAACAATAATGATTATATGATGATGCTTTCATTTTTACCAAGAAGAAATTCAGTCCTCTTATATATATATAGCAGATATGTACATATATACACACACACACACACACACGTGTGTGTGTGTGTGTGTATAAAGATATGTTAAACAGAAATTGGCAGCAAAAGAAAAACAGGAGAACTACTTGTATGTGATCATATATCAAATTAGATCCTGAGCTTCCTGGCAGCCAGAGCAAACTGGAAAACACTGTTTTCATGGTTTGCATTATCAGAAATGGAGGATATGCTGATTTTTAGAGAGAGTTTTTTTTCCCCTAACCCTGAAATCTGAAAGAGATCTTCGCTGAGATGTATATGGGTGATACCATATAAATGACGCATTGAGGTGTTTCCCTCAACTTCAGTTCTGCAGAACACAAAGAAGTGCATTTCACATGGAATCCCTGGACAGAAACCTAGCATTTACTTTGGAAACATTCCATCATATCCTTGCAAATAGTAGCTGTCTAGGGCATGGCTAGGTAGCTGGGAAGACATGCGGGGACAGGGTGCTTATCCAGAATATTCACCATGTGGCCTTGGACTGGTCACTCCACTTTGTGGTCTCTAGTCTCATCGCCTGTAAATTGCAAGAGTTGTACTTTAGGATTCCAATGTTGGTGACCCTTTGATATCTGATGGTCTGGTTTCAAAGCCAGCTTCCTGCCCGCTCTCAATTCCTTGTTTACTCAGATGCTTAAAACAATTTCTAAAGGGAACCAAAGTGTAAGGGAAGAAAGAAATCACTTTCTGCCATCCAATTTTCTAAGGACACTCAGGGGACAGAAAACCTGGGTTCTAGCTCTGACCTCACTGGTACCTAGACTTTGGCAAATCTCTTCCTCTCACTGGGCCTCAGAGTCCCCACCAGGAAATGTTAGAGGTGGAAGAGAGAAATTCTAGGATTTCCCCCCATTTCTTCCACTAGCTGTCCCAGCTACCCCCAGCAATGCCATTTGTGTCCATGGCTGGTGGCCGTAGGGTGCTCCCCTAGACCAGCACCATCTCTGCCTTTGTCCTTTCCAGACTCAGAACCAGCCCACCATGCTGGCCATGCTCAGCACAAAGCCCCATGATTCTTGGGCATCTTCCTCCGTGGAGCCCTTCAAGGCGTAGGCTTCTTCACTCCATTCCATTGCTTCCCTAGAGCCATGGGGGAATGTTTTGAACCCTGTTCTTCAGAAGTACATTCAAATTCAAACTTCTATCCAGCCCGGCTGCACATACTATATTAACTCAATGGTGCCCTTCACTGCCCCAGGAAATAGGTTTCACAGAACAATATTAAGCCTGACATAGTTAGCTTTTCCATTATACACTAATATAAATATTCTATAGGGCTTTCAAGGTTACTGGCTTTGCTTGAAAGTTTCCATTTTGGGGGCATTTTTAATTTTTTTCTTGGAATAGGGCCTGCACCCAAAGAGTTACATTCTTTGTGCAGTTTTGTCCTCAAAATAACCCTTTGAAGGAGATGTGATTGTCCCCATTTCTCAAATGAATAAGAATCTGAGACTCAGAGTAACAAAGTGATTTCCCCAAAGTCACTTAACGAATTGGGTGCAGAACTGGTATTTGAACCCTTGGCCGTGCGGCACCGACATTCAGGTTCTTCCCACTGGTTCTGAGAAGTTCTGCCAGGGCTGCCACCAATGGGGTTGAAGGACTCTTCTTTGCATGCGACAGAATTCTCACTCAGAAGCAGGGACTAGATCACCTTTTATCCCAGGAGACTCCAGGGCTCCCAGCTCCTACTAGGAAATCCCCTATACCATCTGTTGGGTGTCAGAAAAGACATGACGTGTCTTTCTATATTTTTTCTATGCAAAAATGTGTCATGACTTCTCCAATGACCCACTAGAAAGAAAGTAGAGTGAGACTTGATTTCAGTTCTTTCACTTCAGAGTTGAAAATTGTCATTACACATTAAGGTTTGAAAAACACTGTCCAAGGCTATGATTCCCAAATTGGATCATGCCCCAGACTCACCCAGAGAGATCTCAGGGGTACAGATGCCTAGGCCCTCTGGATATTATGAGGAAGGCGTTCTTAAAGCTCTCTAGGTGGTTCTGATGTGTAGCTATGTTCAAGAACCATCAGGCTAACATTATTAGCAGTAGCTGTTTCGTCTGTACACTCCAGTCAGTGAGGCAGGAATTCATTCATTCACTCATAAATCCCACAGAACTTTCTGGAGTACTCACTCTGTATCAGCCCCAGGGGAAACACCGGGGACTGGAGGTTGGTCTCTGTCCTTGAGGAGGGCACAGTATCACAGAGGAGACAGCGAAACAGAGCAGTCTTCAGGTGCTGCAGACACATGTGTATCATCCACCTGCTCTCTAAAGGCAGAGGTCAGTCCTCGCCGCGCAGCGAGCGATTCTCCAGCTGACTGGGGAGATGAGTAGGCACCCCCAGGGAGAGTCGGGCAGTGGGTCTTCCCGGGCCCTGAGCAGTTTGCAGAAGTAGGAAGAACACAGACTTTGAAGTTAAATGGACATAGATTTGAATTCCTTCTTCCCCTAAGGAGTGTTTGGTTCCAGTCATCAGCCCTCTCTGTCTCTGTTTTCCAAACTGTAAGGAAATACCTGCCTCCACATGGCAGTGGCAGGTAAACAAGGTCGTGCGAGACCAGTACAGCGCACGCCGGTGCTAGTGCAGCGTCTGGGGCTGAATCAGCATCACGGTGCTCATGGTGCATCATGTCATGGGTCACCACCTCATCTCATGGTGCTGCAGCCCGGGAGGGCCGGACAGGCATTGGGGGACACAGGCGCAGCTCCCGGCTCCAGGGCATGAGGAGAAAAGGAGGTGAAGGGTGTTCAAAGAGAGCCACAAACCAGAAAAGGCTATCGAGATGGAGAACCATATTTGATCCTTATGATGAGCCTCTGGACAAAACAGAGCAGGCCCTTAATAGTCGGACAGCTGAGGGTCCTCCCACTTAAACTGTTTAGGGGACTTGCGCAAATGAGAACCCACCCGTCTGAGCTCGAAGCTGGTGTTGGGTCCCCTACACTTACTGACACCAGGCCTCAGATTCCTCCTTGGGCTTAAAAGATGCAGCCATGGCTCTGGCAGACTCTGGGAGAATCCTGCCAATACTACCCTCTCCTGGAATTCACCAGTCGGAGAAACCCTATGAGCGACTTCTCTGGGCAGTGCAGGGAGACGGGAGCTGGGGATTCTGGGGGGCTGGCTAATCGAAGTGGACAGCATCCCCTTCTGTGCCCCCACAGAATCACCCTGCCTTGCATCTGTCATCAGAAAACCCAAAAGATCAAGGTGTCCTCAGAGCCGCAGCTCAGGACCTGAGGTCACTGCGTTCCATCCAGCCAGGATCGTGTCATCTAGGAAGGTTAAATCCATGCTGCTTTAGAGAACAAGTCACAGGGTAATTTCAACATAAACAGGGCATCTGTCCTGTTGCCATCACCCCAAAAAGAAAAGTAAAAGAAAAGCTAGTAACCCAAATGAAAATACTGCCTGAATAACCTAGACATGGAGGTGCCACCTATTAGGTCATCAGAAAAGTCATGTCGTATTTTTTTCCGTTATATTTCTATGCAAAAACTGTGTCATGACTTTACCGACGACCCAATATTAAGGCAAGTGATTACTATTGGGTTTGGCAGGAAAACACATGACCAAACAGTTACGGCCTGATGTTAAGTGTCCTGTAACCCACATATGACAGATAATGTGTCTCAGCACACAAAGAAAGGCCGGGAAAGGTTTGCCCAAACAGGTACTGTTTAAGGTGACAGGAAAGGAATGAGGAGCCAAGAGAAGAGGACAGGACACTTCACAGAGCAGGAAGAGCAGGTGCTGTCCCACAAAGACATGTTTGAGGGCCACGGCATCCGTGTGCCTGGGGTCTAGGGTGTCTGTGAGCACAGAGCTGGAAGGGAGCTGGGAAGATGGAGCCATAGGGCATGCAGGGCCTTGGTGCTGCCAGGCAGGGGTGTCCTGGAAGGGAATGGACACAGCATGTGGGTGTGTGGGCGAGATCGGGAATAAAGGCTTGATTCGGGGCCCGGGCTAGAGGCAGAGGGACTCCTTCTGTTTAAAAGGGAGGTGATGGGCCGGTAGTGGGAGGGCTGGGAGGAAGGACGTTGGAGAGGATCACATGAGAGTAGTTGAATTCAGGAAGAGGAAACAAAGGAGGAAAAGCCTTGGGACTAGATGTCTGACCCTGCTAAAGGCACCCAGTTCCCAAGGACACCATCCAAAGCAAGGGGCTCTTGGGCCAGGAGGTGGTGTGGTGGTTGAAGCAAGGGGCTCTTAATGCTAGCATTCAAGGCCGGGTTAAGACCCTCAGTGACCTAGACACTGAAAAGGTTATGGGGCCCTAAACTTCATATGTGATTTTTAAAACCCCAACCTGTGGAACCAGCAGATGGCAAAATGGTTACATTGCTGGACTCCATAGTAGTTGACCACAGTTCCAGTCCCAGACCCAGTGGCTTCAAACTCACACTGGGCGCATGTGCATGTATGCCCAAAATCCCAAGAGGAAAATGGAGAAGGGATTGCGGCCCGGCCATCCCCCACAGGGGGATGATTTCTCGCTTTCTGTCTTTCTGTCTCTCCAGCAAGCACATGCACCCTATAGCAAAAATATCTCTTAAAAAAATTAAAAATAAAAACCCAACCTGTAAAATAAAATTCTGTTTTTCAAAAGGACTCAAAACCTAGCTGCCTGGGAGACGTGAAATAGCACCTTTCTAGACTTGAGTCTCTTGCTTGCCTTTCAAAGCTGGTGCTCTGGGCACTGCTCAGTCTGTCCCCTGAGCCCCGGGCACACTCAGTGCCCCACTGTGTCCTGCAAGTGGCCAATGGCTGCCATCCAGTCTGAAGAGAGACGCATTCCTTTAAATCAAGACTTTCCAGGGTCCCAGAAATGAGATGCGAATTGAGGGCCTGATGAATGACCAAACCATGCACAGGAATGAAAAACTCTCTTCCCACATATGAAGAGTCCAACCTCAGAGTGCCTGAGACTCGGAAGAAATGGTGTTTCAGGACCATGAGAACAAAACCGAAGCTTCATAAAAGATACCGACTCTGAGATCATCTCCAAATGCCAAGACAGATGCAATCACATGTCATTAAGTATCAGTCACGATTACTGAGCGCTTGCTCTGTGCCGTGCGCGATGCTAAATAATTTCCCCAGTGCACTAGCGAGGCAGCTGGTAACCCCCCTTTGTTGTTGATGAGGAAAACTTGAGACTCAGGAGGCCAGGTAACTGGCCCAGGGTTCAGAACCTGGAAATCACAGTTAGACTTGGCACCCAGGCTGGAGCGATGCCAAGCCCTGTGCTGTTTCCCTTTCCTGTGCCTTGGAGCGGTACCCTATCTCCCTAATGCCTCTCAACAGTCGGCTTTCTCTTTCCTCTGCTGGCACAGCCCCGTCTTCATGACTTTTCCAGAAACAGCCATCGCCGTTCCTACTTATTTTCCCTGGGTTTTGCTACAGGTTACTTGGTCTCGCAAGTCATTTCTATCTGACTGCAAGGACACTCCTGGACTCCTGAGAAGTGCAATTTGTGTATCCACAATAGATGGCGCTGATCTACTGGGGTCATATCTGTCGGTCCCCAGATGGGGGGGGGGGGGGGTGCTGGAAAAATCCTGCAGAGGAGAGCTTGTGTTTTGGAACTCTTGAAGTATTGTTTTGTTTTATCTGGGTTTTGTCTGTTTTCTTAGAGAGAGAGAAGGGGGAAGGAGTGGGAGAGGAAGAGAGGTGTTTGTGATAGGGTCTCTCTATCGTGATCTCCATACCCCAGCCTCCCAGTCAGCTAGGACCCCAGGCACGCTGCCATGTCCAGCCCAGTCATGTTATTCAGACTTAGCAAAGTGGCCCCAGACTAACTCATCAGCACTTACCGTCTATACCACCACAGCCGGGCCTGGGCCTCTCAAAGTGCTTTCCAAAGTCAAGCAACTCTGTGTTTCTGAATGAACAGTTCACCCAGAGTGAGCCTCAGGGACAGTCTTTGTAAGAAAATGCAAATTTAGCACCTGACAGGGCATGGCACTGGGCTGGTCGCTGAAGTCATTTGCAAGAACTTTCTGTTCTTTTTGTGGGAGGGAGTGAGGGATAGTTTGGCCCACCACTGAGGTTCAAAAAATGGGGGAAACCATTACCCAACAGAGGGACCGTGTCCTGTTAGGACTTTTTGGTTTGGACTCTGAAGGGTCGGGGAAGGAAGTGCTCCCTAACCGGCCTGTCCTTGCTCCCCAGTCACAGCCCGGCACATAAGTACTACCTGACCACAGACCCCATGAGCGGGGCCGTCTTCCTTTCTGACACCAACAGCCGGCGCGTCTTTAAGATCAAGTCCACAGTGGTGGTGAAGGACCTGGTCAAGAACTCCGAGGTGGTCGCGGGGACAGGTGACCAGTGCCTCCCCTTTGATGACACTCGCTGTGGGGACGGCGGGAAGGCCACAGAAGCTACCCTCACCAATCCTAGGGGTAAGGCCTTGCTTTTTAAACACTGTCAACAACATTTATTGGAGGTGTTGTCTATTTCAAAAAGAAAGAACAGGGCCAGCCCTGTAGCACAGAGGTTAAATGTTATGCAGAGGATGCCGGATCACACCTGGAAAACCAGGGTTCAATTCCCAGCTCCAGCAACTTGGTAAATATACTGAGTGTGTGCATGCATGCGCCCAAGATCCTATTAGGATAGGAATGAGAGGAAAAAGGATTGCAGTGTGACCAGACTCCACTGGGGGTGGAGCTTTCTCTCTTTTCCTCACTCTGTTTTCTGTCTCTGTCTCATGGATACTCATGTCCTCTGGCATTTAAAAAAATTTTTCCACTGTAACATTCTGCTCTTACAATTAAAACAGTTTTGGAGGGACCAGCAGTTGGCATAATGGCTATGTTGCTGGACTCCCATGTAGTCAACCACGGTTCAAGTCCCAGACCTGGTGGCTTAAACTCACACCAGGCGCATGTGTGTGCGTGCATGTGCCCAAGGTCCCAAGAGAAGAATGGAGGAGAAGGGCTTGCGGTGTGGCCATCCCCCCTTGGGGTTTGTCTTTCTGTCTCTATCTTTCTGGCAAGCAAACGCACCCTATAGCAAAAAACCTCTCCAAAAAAAAGAAAAAGAATTAAAACAGTTTTCTCTGAGGACTTTTACTCCCTGCAGGCCCTCCTCAGTTGCTACACACGCGTGTGTGTTCCCCCCACCCACAACCCACAGCCCACACACTCACACAGATTGGGTGGCAGTGCAGTTGCCCAAAAAGGCTGTAATTAACCCAGATAGAAATGACGAGCGTACTACTCTCTGCAGACTCTGCAGCAGGAAGGAGAAGAGATGTCTGTCCATTTAGCACAACAAAAGGAGAAAAATGAAAACTATTAATCTATTAGCCTGTGCAGCCAACGTTGTAAACAAGAAGCCCCGTTGTTCACACGGAGAGCTCCTTGGTCACAGAGGACGGGAGAGGAAAGACAGGGCCCAGCCGGGCAGGCTGGGAAACACCTATCTTGGTACTTAAAGAATGAATGAATTCCATTCTAGGCAAGCAGGGCCACAGCAAGGCTTCCTGGCCCTGAGGCCCCTGGCCCTCCGCGTGCCGTCACTCTCCAGCCTCACCAGCTGAGTGAAGTGACACCTAAGCTCCAGTTGTCCCATCACTTCAAGGCCCTTGGGTGTTTTCAGCCTCCCTGATGCCCATTCAGAGACACATGGGTCCAGAGAGCACTGGCCCTGAAACCCACTTTTGCATAATGATCATAGTTGTTAGTAATTATCAAGGGCCAGCTTTTATGGGTCAGATGTTACAGCCCACATGTTAGCAACAGGGGAACTGAGACTGAAAAGTGAAGTGGCTTACCCACGGTCATCCAGCTAAAAAAGCTTGATCATTCAATGTCTCCACCTTGCTGAAGCCTTTTCTGACCCCCTCGTCCAGTTCCTTCCACCTAGAAAATGGAATGGAACAAAGGTGACCAGCTCTCCTCTAGTTCTCCACGACCCTCTCAAGTCTGTCATTTCCTGTGGTCCCCCCACCTGGTTCTGACCCATTTCTACACCTCGTCATCTAGCCCAGGCACTCACAGGGCACATTGCATCTGTCACCCCTGAGCAGGTCATGGTCTGATGGGGTATGTCTGACATGATTCTCAACCTAGGGCGGAAATCATATCACCCACGCACGGTCTTATAAATGCCTTGGTCGGGCCCGGCCACTCTCTGGGTTAGTACTCCAGGAGTGAGGCCAACAGGTGCCCGTGGCATGTTGGAAACCTCTGCAGGTGACTCCGGTCCACATCCCGGGCTCAGAAGCATGGACTCTGTGCTGTGGTTCTCAGACATCAGTGTGTATCATTTGTCACCCAAGGTGCTTTGTCAAAAATACATGTAGGCTGTCAGGTTCCACTTGACATATCCTGGAGCAGAATACATTTTAGCAGGCGCCCCAAGTAAGTCCCACAAACATCCAAAAATGAGGAGGACAGATTTAAAACAATCCCTCTTTTTTTTTTAACCTTTTTTTCATGCTACAGGTACATGCACACATTTGAGAGAGAGAGAGAGAACCTACTGAGGGGCCTGGTCATGTCAATTTTTTTTTTTTCCTTCAGTTCTCTGTCCCTTCAGGATCCTGGACATGTGTGTGCACACCCAGCATGAAGCCAACTAGCCTGGGATTCGAACCCCTGTCAGCCATAAGGGCTCCAGCTTTCTTCTGCACAGCACCTAACTACTGCACTGCAGGGCTGGTCCACAGTCCCTTTGTTTGGCAGCTGAGAAAAACAAACACAAAAGTGCCTAGTGACTAGCCCAAAGTCGCACAAGTTGGGTCAGGGAGAAGGTAACAGGGTGAGACAGCCTAGCGAATGGAGCAGATGAATTTGGGTAATCTTCCTGGTTGCCTTCCTCCGTGGTCCTTCTTGAGAAGTTAAATTCAACAATATTCTCTGCACAAATTCATAGGATTCTTTTCAGACTCTACACCATTGCAATGATCAACAAAACTAGAACAAGAGTAGAAAAACATGAAGGAGAATTATCTTAGAAGGAAAGAAAAAAATGTTATCCAAAAGGGGATTTGATTATTATAATAACAGGGCTTCAGACGCAGGTTAATTTAAATCATTCACAGCATTGGTATTGAAAAAGATCCTCCTTCCACCACTCCAAGTTACAACTCCAGGCCCGGCCACAGTGGCATGCACACTGAAGTGCTGTGCTCCACTGACTGAGGCCATGCTGGAGCCTAGGTTTGATTCCCAGCCTGATCTAAAGGCCAGGCACCAGCTGTGGCATGTGCCTGTAATCCTAGCAACTCTGGGAGGCCAAGGCAAGAAGACCTGAAGTTCAAAGCTGGCCTGGGCAATATAATGACACCCCATCTAGAAAAGAGCTGAGTGTTGTGGCCAGTGCCAGTGGTGGCAGCTGGGAGACTGAGGCAGGAGGACTGATGCATAGGAGACCAGCAATCTCTGATGGCAGAGGGTAGGAGGAGGAACCCTGGAGAATCTGAAAACCTGGCTTCTAATCCCTTTTTCCAACAAGTTGCTGAAAGCCTGTGAGCCTCTGTCTACTCACCTTGAAAAGGGGAATGAATGTCGTGTGAGGGCCCAGTCAGATCCTGCGAGGGGTGCCTGTCTAGTCAGCTCGCAGGCTCCATGAACAGGTGGGCCATCACCTCCCAGGGCTGACTTCCCTGTTTCGACTTTCCCATCCCCCAGGCATCACAGTGGACAAGTTTGGGCTGATTTATTTCGTGGATGGCACCATGATCCGACGCATTGATCAGAACGGGATCATCTCCACCCTGCTGGGCTCCAATGATCTGACGTCGGCCCGGCCCCTTAGCTGCGATTCTGTCATGGATATCTCTCAGGTAAGGAGAAAGCTTCTTCTGCTAGATCCCCAGATCTACACAGTCATCTTCTTTCCTGCCACCCACTTAGCCTGCAAGCCACTCACATGTGCACCGAACAAGCCTTGGATGGTCACATGGTGCAGGGCCTGTGATGAGCACCAGGAACCCAGATACACGAGACACAGCCCTGGGAGTTCATCACCAGAGGTCACAGCTGTGTAGCATAGAGAAGGTTCAGGGGCCAGTGAAGACGCCTGCCCAGACAGCCTCAGGGACAGCAGAGAGGGATGGACAGAGTTTCACACAGTGTGGATTTTGACCGCTCTTGGGTCCCATGACAATGTATAAGTATTTTGTTTTCTTTCCAACCTGAAAGCTACATGGGATTCTGTCCATCTCTGCCTCTTCTGTAACCAGGGCGCCTGGTAGGCAGTAGAAGCACCGCCCATATTTGCTGATTGACTGTCTGACTCTTGGCCACTCACTAGCTCAGTAGCTTCACACAAGTTTCTGAAGTCTTTGGAGCCTTGTTTTTCATATCCCATAAACATGGCAATAATTCATATGGGCCTGGTCATCCTGCCAATCTTTGAGGATGTGTGAAACAGTGCATGGAGGCTTCTGACACTGCTCGATACGTCAGGGGGATGGACAAACAGCAATCCTCATGCCCACTTTCACAAAGGAGGTGACATTGGCGCCAGGTTTTGAAGGTTGGTTAGGGATGTTCTGGACAGCAAGAAAAAAAAGGAGGCATTTCATGCAAAAGAAACATCGTATGCAAAGGCACCACATTGTTCCCAACTGCACATTCAAAGGACATTGGAAAATTGGGAACTTGGAAGGAAGGGTAGCAGGAGTTGAAACAGGAAGCATGGCTTGGGCCAGTTAGGGAAAAGACTTTGCCATACCACGCGAAAGATTTGGGGCCTTAGGTGGGCACCAGAAGCCCCAGTGTAGGCCCAAGAGAGTGACCTGCTGGCCACCAAGCATGTCCTGAGTATGTCCTGTGATAATCTGGTGAGGGGCCATGGCCATGTCCTTTCTGACTAGATCTTTCAGCAGGGCCCATCCTGTGCTGAATCAATGAGCATCCTGCAAACATTACCAAGACCTAGAAGGGTCAGAAGGTGTGAATTACATGAGATTATAAATTGAGCTCCAGCAACACCTCGCTATTTAAGCCCCGGAGGTCGAGGGGAGCCTGCAAATAGCACATATAGACAAGACCACAGCCTTTCCACCAGCTATGGCCCTCCTTCCAGCCCCCCTGGTCACACCAGCCTCTGGTACTGTCATGTGTCCCTGAGCCCCTGCCCCAGAGCCCCATCGCCACCACTGGCAGCCCCGGCACCCATGTCACAACCCTTTCGGATGCTGGTGCCATTTCCCTCTGCACCAACCCGTGATTGTTACTCTCCAGAGTGGGGTCTGCTCTCTGCCACTCGTCTTTGTGATTTGGCAAGCTTCCCCTTGCTGGCTCAAGAGTCTCCCTCTCCAGTCTGTGAACAAGCTGGAATTATCCGTCAGGAAGCCATCACGCACTAAGGATGTGCATACAAGTATTTTCAGTTCGCAAAATGGGTTCTCAACCAGCCAGCACATGGTGCCAACAGTTTTTCTATCCACACATTGGAAGATTGTTTAACTTTAGATAAAGATGGTGCCAAGCAGTCAGAGCAAAGACTTGGAAGATAACCGGCACATAGCAGAGACGGGGGAAAACTAACAAAAACCCACACATAGTTTCATAAATCCTGGATTGCGATCTCAGTACCCCCTACCCTCACTACCTACATCTGACTCTAAGTGCAAGATTTCCTTTTTTTTTTTTTTTTTAACCAAACGCTCGGCATCAATTTTTATATTTTTATATGCACTTGTGCACAGTGGGTACTGGCTATCATTCCCAGAGCTGTGTCAGAAACACCTAGCTCCTCTGCTGGTCCATGGAGTGCAGGGAGGTGAGCCAGAGAGAGGGGAATGCAGCTCAGTGTGAAGGGGGGAGTCAAGGAGCTTGGACCAGCTCCCTGGGAAGAGACAAAGACCAGGCCCCACGAGAAACCAGACGGAGGCCTAGAGAAGGAAGGGAAGATGTTGCCGCCAATTGACTAGGGTTCGCTCTCAGCTCCGCAGGGTGCAACCATCACATGGCCTGGCTGTTCCTAGGGTCCAACACGAGAACCCATTACGTGCCGGGTGCTCTGTTAGGAGCAGGGATAGAGAGATGAGTGTGACTCTCCCTTCTTATTTAACTGCCCAGTAATGCCCGTTCACAGGTAAGGAAACCGAGGCTAGGTGAATGAAAGACATTGACAAATGCAGAGCCCTGCAGTTGGGGCCATTAGGGCTGTGGGAATATTTTTAGTGAAGTTATATACAGAAGGAGGCTAGTGCAGAGGCTGGTAACTAGTAATAGGATGTAAATATTAGTTCCCTTTATAATGTACAAAGAACTTTGTCATGCTTGATCCTCACAACTGCCCTGGGTAGTGTTCATTACCCCCTTTCACATCTGTGGAAGGAAGTGCAGTGTTTAAGGTACTTGGATACAATGACCCATCCAGCAGTTGTGAACTGCACAGGAAGCCAGGCAGCCTGACCCCAACCCTCACTCACGCTGTGCCATTCACTGGTCACTCATTCACTCATTCATTGATTTGACCGTCCATTTTTGCAAACAAATCATTCTGGAAGAAGAGAGTCAGCCCGGGCTAGCCAGTTATGTGGTAGCTAAGATAGCTAGACCCCATGTGGCCAAGTGAGCAGTTCAAGTCCTAGACCCAACGAGTTTGGAAACTGTGTGTGTGTGTGTGTGTGTACGTGCATATGTGTGTGTATGTGTGTGAGTGTCCAGAATTTCAAAATTCTGGATGTGACTGTCTCCCATGTGGGGTGATTTTCTCCCCACTGAACGCAAGCACCCTCTAGCGAATTTTTAAAAATAAATAAAAAGAAATCCATTTAAAAATGAAAGGAGAGAACCAGCTCAAAGTGCTTGAACAAAGGCTGGGAATGCTCCGGGGGACAGGGAGGGGGAGCTCCATTCAGCACAAGGCCCATAGCAAACGGGAGCAAGAGGACTCCAGATGTCAGCGTCCTTCCATCAGGTGAGAGAAACGGCACCTCGGCACAGCGCTCACTAATAGGGAGGTGAACCAGGGAGGTGTGGGAGCGTCTGGTCCAGAGTCCCGCAGGCCACGCCGCTGGGCGAGGGCCCTCTCCAAGGGCAGTGTCCGTCTCCTCTGCCGGACACTCCTGTGCACGGGACCTACAGGGAGCACATGGATTGTGCTGGTGGTTCGCCTCTTCCTCTTTCTTCTCCCTTCTCCCTCCCCACTGGCCCGTCAGGGAGCCATCGTTTCATCATAATGACAGGCAGAAAGGTCTCAGCAAGCAGGTCCCCAAGGTGCCCCAGGACCAGAGGGCATAAAATATTTAGCGGCCAGTGTTGACAAGAAATGGGTTTTAAGACATTGAAAATTCCCCTGTCACTTTAGAGCAAACCGTGTTCTTGATGCAGCCGAAAGCTGCCAGAAGACTGTGCTTCAGAGAGCGCTGGGGAGGGCAAGCAGCAGCCCTGGCCAGGCACTGTGGTGTCCACAGCCTCATTTTCTGGGCACATGGGGATCTGAACTGGGAGCGAGGGGCCAAGAAGGCTTTAGGAAGCAGGATCCGAGGACCAGGCACTGAAGAACTGAGGAAGGCCCACCGGTCCTGAGAATGGTCCTGAGCTGAGTGGGACAGGTGTAAGAGCTCATTAGCATTTCCTTTTACTTGTAAACTACCACATGCACAGCGTGGAGAATATCGAATGTGGGAAACAACAAAGAAGAAAATTCAAAGCATTTTTGATCTCAGTACCGTTAACATTTTTGATATACAAGGGGATTTCCAATAGTCCATAGAAAGTGGAATTAAAGTACAAGTTTATTTATTTATTTTTTTGGAGAGGTTTTTGCGATAGGGCACGTGAGCTCGCCAGACAGAGACAGAGAGACAGAAAGCGAGAAGTCACCCCCCATGGGAGATGGTCACACCGCAATCCTTTCTCCTCTTGGGATCTTGGGCACACACGCACACACGCCCAGTGTGAGTTTTAAGCCACCGGGTCCGGGACGCGAGCCGCGGTCAACTACATGGGAGTCCAGCGACACAGCCATTATGCTAACTGCTGGTCCCAAGTACAAGTTTATTTTGATAGCAAAAAAGTTGAAATCCATGCAGAAGTTTTTCATAATCCAAATTTTCCGTGAACTTTTTGAAGACTCGGCTCCCCATCTAAGTCTTGAGCTTTTCATCTTCTCTCTATCCATAATCTGTCTAATTTATTGTTAGTATTTTTCTCCAGTTGCTATCAAACTGGGCTTACAGTTCTCCAGCCTGTTCGTTCTATTTAATACCTAGCAGACATTTCTCCACATCTTTAAATATTCATCTTTAACATCACCTTTAAGAATGGCACACAGTATTTTAACCTGTGAGCAAACTAAATGTACTGTAATTTATTTTGTCTGTTTTCTATTGTCGGGCATTTGATTTGGTTCCATTTTTCACCATATTGAAAATATATGGGGCAAACATTTTTGAACAGTACACAGGAGTTAAGTTCCTGGAAGAGAAACTTACTCTTGTAAGTATGCCTTTGTAACTTCTTACCTAAAAGTATGCCTTTGAGACCAGCAGATGGCATGGAGGTTAAGGTGGCTGGCTCCTGCACGGATGACTTCATGGTTCTAGTCCCTGACTCTGCAGCTTGACAAACACACCAGACACATGTATATGCATGCCAGAAGTCCTGAGAGGGGAAGGGATTGTGGCATGGCCATCCTCCCTAGGGGGTGTCTCTGTCTCTCTTCTTCAGTGAGTGCACATGCCCTGTAGTAAAACTAAAATAAATAAGTAAAATAAAAAGTATGCATTTGTGGGGAACCAGCAGTTAGCGTAATGGCTATGTCGCTGGACTCCCACGTAGTCGACCACGGTTCGCGTCTCGGACCCGGTGGCTTACAACTCACGCCGGGCGCGTGTGCGTGCGTGCCCAAGATCCCAAGAGGAGAATGGAGGAGAAGGGATTGCGGCGTGACCATCCCCCCTGGGGGGTGATTTCTCGCTTTCTGTCTCTATGTCTCTCTCTGTCTGTCTGGCGAGCGCACGCGCCCTATAGCGAAAAACCTCTCCAAAAAAAAAAAAAAAATAGTATGCATTTGTGTAAGTCAGCCCCCATGGACTGCATGCCAAGGGTTTACAGGGCTCGGGAACCCTCTGGGGATGAGTCTTCAGGTGGGCAGAAACATTGGCAGGGGCAGCACCTGTTGGGCCTTCCAGCCCCACACAGCGTGGTTGGACCTCTACACACCCGACTGGTAGAGGGCTCCGCTCCCTTTAATGCCAGCATGTCTCAGTGTGACAGAGCCAGCCTCCAGCCTTTCCATCCACTGAGCAAAACATTCCTACCCCTGAGCCCCGCTGGCTGCCATCCTCAGGGTGCCCACTTAGAGGCTCACCACAATCCCTGCCAGTCTCACCCATTGTCTCAGAAGAGGCTCAGTGTGGGGCCCAAGACCTCTGAACCCCCAGTTCCCTCTGCCACCGTGATTAACCCCTTCTAGGAGGACCCGTTCTCTGAAGTACTAGAAACCATTATCTACAGCAGGGCTTCACACACAGAAATCCCTGGGCCTCTGGCTGCATACAGAAACAGGTTCTGCAGATCCAGGTTGAGGCCTGCCGGCTGAGGCCTGCTGAGCTGAGGCCTGTGGGGCTGCATTCAGACCAGCTCCAGGGATGCCCAGGCTGTGCCATGGTTATCAAGGAGCAAGGATCCAGTTGCCATTTCCAACCCCATGTTAGAATCGCCCAGGAAGCTTTTTGAAATAATGCCAGAGCCCTACACCCAAAGATCTGATTGAACTGACCCCGTGGGATGTGAGTACCACTATTTTCTTAAATCTCCACACATCACCTGATAATGGGGCCTGATGCGAGCATCACTAGTCTAGAACTATGTCAGAAAGAGGCATGGCTGTCTTGGCTTTCCATTCCCCAGCACCTAGCCATGTGTTAATCCGTGAGCTCAAAGAAATGAGAGATCATCTTTTATACATAGGTCATATCAACTATTTATGAGAAGTCTGTTTTAAGCCTCTGAACAACTCCTACTTCACCCTCTGGACTCGATCTGCGCCCCTCCCACCTTCATGCCATCAGCCGCCTCTGTTGAGTGCTGGCTGTGGGTCAGGCGCTCTGCGCTATGGCCATTCCTGTTTTCCCAACATGAAGACTAAGGCTTAGAGAGTCAAGTAACTTGCCCAAGGTCATAAGTGGTGGAGCTAGGATCTGAACCCAGGTCTGTCGACTCCAAAGTCCATCCTCTTGCCTACTTTTTTGTTGCTGTTGTTATCCCTCCTTGCTGTTTTGTCAGTCTAATGGAGACCAGCAGGTGTTTTCGCACCATCTGCTGCATGATTTCACTCTGATCAGGGGCTGACGCTCCACTGGTCATGATGGGTTGTATGAGGACTAGGCAAGGCTATACAGGAAGGCACTTTGGACACTGCTGTGGGCCATAGGGGATATGGGATGGTTAGGGTGGGCATCCCGCCAGTCATTTGAGTGTCGGTGTCTCCATTGTCAGGTTCGCCTGGAGTGGCCCACCGACTTAGCCATCAACCCGATGGACAACTCCCTTTATGTCCTCGACAACAACGTGGTCCTGCAAATCTCTGAAAACCATCAAGTACGCATCGTCGCTGGGAGGCCCATGCACTGCCAGGTCCCTGGCATCGACCACTTCCTGCTGAGCAAGGTGGCCATTCACGCCACCCTGGAGTCGGCCACAGCCTTGGCTGTTTCACACAATGGGGTCCTGTATATTGCCGAGACTGATGAGAAGAAGATCAACCGCATCAGGCAGGTCACGACTAATGGAGAGATCTCCCTCGTCGCGGGGGCCCCCAGTGGCTGTGACTGTAAAAATGATGCCAACTGTGATTGTTTCTCTGGAGACGATGGTTATGCCAAGGATGCCAAGCTGAACACCCCGTCTTCCTTGGCCGTGTGTGCTGATGGTGAGCTCTACGTGGCTGACCTGGGGAATATCCGAATTCGATTTATCCGGAAGAACAAGCCTTTCCTCAACACTCAGAACATGTATGAGCTGTCCTCACCAATTGACCAGGAGCTGTACCTGTTCGACACCAGTGGCAAGCATCTGTACACCCAGAGCCTGCCCACAGGAGACTACCTGTATAACTTCACCTACACTGGGGACGGCGATGTCACACTCATCACAGACAACAATGGCAACATGGTGAACGTCCGCCGAGACTCTACCGGGATGCCTCTCTGGCTGGTGGTCCCAGATGGCCAGGTGTACTGGGTGACCATGGGCACCAACAGTGCACTCAAAAGTGTGACCACACAAGGCCATGAGCTGGCCATGATGACCTACCATGGCAACTCTGGCCTTCTGGCAACAAAAAGCAATGAAAATGGATGGACGACATTTTACGAGTAAGTATCAAGACAGGGCCATTGGCGGCTTTGAGTCATGAGATGGCACGTAGGTTTAGAGGTCAATCGATGGAGTGTTAATTTGGGGATGTATTTCATTTGAATTCAGGGTTTTAAATGCAAACCATGACCCAGAATATGTTCACATGTTCATGTTCCAGATGGTTTCCCCTAGGGAAGAAGTGGGATAGTGAAGAAGGCATGAGCTTTGGAGTCACAGGAGCTGGGGTTCAATCCCAGCTCTACCATGGACTTAACCTCTCTGGGCCTCAATTTCCACATGCATAAAACGAATACAGTGGATGTTTGCCTAGCATGCCACACTGAAATGATAGTTAAAAGTACTTGATAGGGACCAGCAGATTGTGTAATGGTTACATTACTGGACTCCCAAGTGGCTGACCACAGTTCAAGTCCCAGACCTGGAGGCTTGAAACTCACACTGGTCACACATGCATGTGTGCCCAGAATCCCAAGAGGAGAATGGAGGAGAAAGGATTGTGGTGTAGTCACCACACCCAGGGGTTGATTTCTTGCTTTCTGTGTGTGGGTCTCTCTCTCTCCTTCCCCCCCAGCAAGCACACACACCTATAGCAAAAATCTCTCTCTCAAAAACAATTAATAAAAAGTACTTGATAAAGTGCAAGCATCTTCATATGACCACCACGTAGAAATATAGCAATGTGGATGAATTTTCCACATGATCAAGGTTCACATCTTTAACTTCAAAAAAAAAAGATTTTTATTTTAACCACTTCAGATGAAACTTCTTTTTTTCTTAATTTATTTATTATCATCCTAATCTTGTTTATATTACATTGAATAGCACATAACTTTACAATGTATTACATTGCTTTTTTGAAAGGGAATGCCATGCATGTCAGTCAATACAGAGACATTAACATCCCCACTTCATCATCCAATAGCTTTTCATTTTTTTTCCTGATCATTATTATTATTATTCCTATTATGTTTTTAACCAGTCAATCACTATTTTTCATTTTGCTTGTAAAAAGACTTTACCCATCATAAAATACTTCTCAAACCAATCCAGTTGAGAATACTATACACGTCATCATCAACAGGTAATAAGCCATATCTGTGTCCCACTAACGTCCTGCCTCTCTATTTGTTCTCTCGCTATCTTTCTCTATAGTCTTCTCTTCACACCCCCCTGCATTCCATAGATGAAACTTCTTATAAAGTACATAGCATGCCGTCCTTCTCAAATACATTATTCAGATGTAATGAAACCTTGCTTTTTAAAAGTCAAGGACATTAACCAGAAACGTAACAATTGCATACTATGTTATAATATGAAGAGAGCTTCCAAGGAGTGGGAAAGCGGGGATATAGGCCCCTTTGCTCCCAGCTGAAGTGATTTTAAACTGTGATTTTCTTAGCTCCTCTATCCGATGGGCAGTTTTACCACCTCCTCCCTCAGTGTGGCACTATTCGAGTCACCAGTGTCCACCCCATGTAGCTGTCCCCCTGCCCTTCCCTCCAGCATAGGGCCAGTGGTGTGGTCAGAGAACCAGAAGTTCTGTTTATTACCATCCAAGCCCAAATTAAGTATATTTATATCTGGAGCGATCCTCCTTGGGAATGATTTTTTTAAGTTTCTTTCTGCGGTTTTAGGCAGTCTAAGACAACGGAAAGTGCTAGCCGTGTCGTCAGACAACATGTAGGTGACAACTGTCACCGCCCTTAATCTTCTCCACAGCTCTGGCAGATGGGTGACGGGAGCCTTTTCAACGAAGCAGGAATTATGGCTGAGAGGCTGGTTTGCTCATTGTTACATAGAGACAACGTGGCAGAACAGGGGTCACAGCCCGTGTCTGCCGGATGCCAGCGCCCAGGCTTTTCCAGCTGCACCCTGCTGCCTTTCCCCCCTCTCAGCACTGAGTTTGCTAATCCCAAGTGAACTCGAACCTGAACCCTAAATCTTTTTCAAGCTTGCTCAAGCGTCCGTTTCCCATAGTCCTAGACTCCAAAGGAAAGAGGCCTATAATCGACTTTTAGATATAATTTACACAAAAAATGTCACAGCAATTTGTACAGAGTTCACTGGCTAAATTCCTTTTTCCAAGGGCCTTGTTAATTACAAAGAAAAGACAAAGATCCAGGAAAACAGCAATTATCTTGATTAACTCATCGAAATGGAAATACGCTAAATAATTCAATTTTCCCCCACTGCCCGATGGAAATCTCTTATACATTATTTACCTAACACAGGGGTTTCTTTGTCAGAGCACGTCGGTGCACTTAATTAGTCCCCTAGGTCACTCTCTCAGATCCCAAACCAAGACCTTACACATCACGGCTCCCGTTTCTATCCATCACCCCTGAAATCTAAAACCACTTCCTACGCCTCTACCGAAAAGATCCACCCTCTCTTTCATGATGAAATATACAGTATGATGTTTCATGAGAAAGAGGCATTATTATAGTCGCTTTATTGTATAAAATGGCATGTGGGATTCCAAGGAGGCCACTCCCTGGCAGGATTCAGGAGATATGGTCCTTAGTGCTACAAACTGGAAGAGAAAGCCTACAGTAGAAGGGGATGCTCCTGGGCTGACCCCATGGCCTCATGGCTAAGGGAGCCAGATCCCACATGAACAACCACAGTTCGAATCCCGCCCACAGTGGCTTGAAAAACACATTGGATATGTCTGAGGTGCATGTTTGCCCTAAATCCTGACAAGAAGAGGAGAAGGAATTGGGGTGTGACCATGCACCTTTCGAGGGGGTGCTTTCTCTTTCTTCCCTGCTTACTGTCTGTCACTCTCTGTTTGGCAAGCACACAAGATCTCTAAAAATGAAACATTTTTAAAAAGAAAGGGAAGTTTTCTTTTTTTTTTTTCTTTTTTTTGGAGAGGTTTTTGCTATAGGGCGTGTGCATTCTCCAGACAGACAGAGAGAGACAGAGAGATAGAAAGCGAGAAATCACCCCCCAGAGGGGATGGCCACGCCACAATCCCTTCTCCTCTGTTCTCCTCTCAGGATCTTGGGCACACACGCACACGTGCCCGACGTGAGTTTAAGCCGCCGGGTCCAGGATGCGAACCACGGTGGACTACGTGGGAGTCCAGCGACATAGCCATTACGCTGACTGCTGGGAAGTTTTCTTTTTTTTAAGATCCTACTGTGTACCAGGCATTTTGCAATTTAATCTTCACAGCAGCCATGAACAGTAGGAATTATCATCCACCTTTTTTAGTATGAACAAACCGAGGCACAGAAAGGCTAGGCCACAAGCCTACATCACACAGCGAGCACGTGGCAGAGTCAGAACACAAGTGCACGATCTTTCAGCTGCTCTGGCAAGGTGCACTGACGTGATATCCATGCGGCAGGGATTAAAACGGCGTCTGTTTCAGAGGGTCAGTCTGAGGCTCACAATTGCAATGAGCTATCACATGAAAAGCTCAGAGTGGGATTGATCATACCTACTCAGATAATAGTTGCTGCCATCGTCAATGTCATTTCAAACAGTATTGGTGGCAGTACCAGTAATTGCAGAAACGTTGTTTGGGCCTAAAAAGTATTACCCAGGAGCAGTCACCAGAAGTGTTCATTGAGGTAGGTGAGAAGCAGAAAGAGAAGAATCAAGCGTCAAGTATGAGAGATGGAGGTATGAACTAGGGAGGAGCTAGGATCCCTGGGAACATGTGGAATGAGCTGGAAAATAGCATCGAGAGGGCCGAGGGAAGCGGTTCAGCCTCGACTGGGAACAAAGCAAGGGCACCAGATACTTGTTTTCACTAAATGTGAGCCTTGTGACTTGGGGGCTGGCTGGCTGGCTGCCACTCTCCAGACTCAGCCACACAGAAATAATCCCTGCCCTGCCACATTTCTGGGCCATTGTGAGGATCAAGAAACTAAACAAAGACCCCAAGTGAAAAAAAATTGGCAAAGATAAAGCTCCCTAGAAGGGTGTGGTGCTATTATTATTTTGGTTTCTTTTTCCTTTTTAGAGATTTTTGCTATAGGGCACGTGTACTCATCAGAGAGACAGAAAGCAAGAAATCGCTCTCAAGGAGGGGATGGCCACACAGCATTCCCTTCTCTTCCATTCTCCTATTGGGATTTTTGGGCACACACGCACACACCCCACATGAGTTTCAAGCCGCCAGGTCCAGGACTCAGACCACAGTTAGCCATGCGGGAGTCCAGCGCCTTAACCACTAAGCTACCTGCTGACCCATGTTGGTGTTTCTTAAGAAGGATTTGGACAGGTTTGGCTTATGAACCATTGCTCTAGTGAAATTTCTCCCTTTAGTTCCCAAGGCAACTTAGTCGATTCTAACCCAAATGTTCTAATATAAAACAAAACAGAAAACAGCCCAGCTGGCTAGGACATGAGCTGTTAGCGAAACAGGTTTGCAGCTGGCTTTATGGATCCTCCTAACATTAAATGGTGTGTCTAACATAAGCACCACACGCTCCAGAGCAACTTGACGTAAGAGTCAGCAGCCCTGGAGGTTCAAGGTTACGCTTCTCGCCCACGGGTCTGCTGGTAGAAGGCCTCTGCATGGAGTCTGCCTCTCCTGTGTGTGGCATCATTACCTTCAGACTGTCTCCTGGTCAGATGGCATTTGGTGGCTAAGAAAATAGCCTAAGAAGCAAGAGGCAGGTCCCAAAGCTGACGTGCTCTGTGGCTGGAGCAGCTAGGAGGAGGTGGCCCTGTGTCCTGCCCTGTGTCAGCTCCTGTTGTAATTATGCTTGTAGTAACTCCTGTGAGACCCTTACCGATTCATTTCCACCAGGCATGGGGCTCGCCACGTAGCAGGTGCTCATATGAGTGAAATGTCAGCTGAGGAGGGAAGAGAGCGAGAAGAGAGGAGAGCACATGCGTGTAGTGAAAAGAGTGCTAGAGTCAGAGCCCATCTCCAACTGGCAAGTGCTCCCAGCAGGACGTAGACGTCCACGCCAATGGTCTCAGTGAAAAGACATGGCTTCCAGTTTGTGATCGGGGATATTGGAGCTGGGAAGAGCGTCATTCCCAACCTTACAATGAGAAGAGCCACACGAAGGGCCAACCTTTGCATTTTCCTTGGACTCTTTCTCTGAGGTCACACAACTCCCTGGTACGACTCTAAGGACAGAGAACCTTCTGCAGAAGGAGGCCCAACTCCTGGAGCAGATACAACAAGAAGATTCAGCGGGTGGAGCGGGGGTGGGGGGCGCATTGAAGTGATGGAGAATAATTGCGTACTGACAGGAGAGTGGGAAACCCTGGGGGGGGGGGGGCGGCAGAAATTGGGAGCATCCACATCGGCCACAGAATCTCTCCACAAACTTCATCGGGAGTTTCCCACAGAAAAGAGAAGAAAAGAGGAAGAAGATATTCCTTGTGGCAGGTGTGGGGAGGGGCACAGTTACCTTCCTGCTCCACCCCGACCTTTCTCACTTCCTCTCCCATAAGGAACAACACCCTCCATGGGTAGCAAGAAGAGCAGCTGACACTCTCCCACGTAGGCTCTGGTGAAAACCCACTCAGCTAACTGAGGGAAGAAAGAAAAACAAAACTGCTGGGAGAACAGCAGGATGTGTAAGGACCCCCGAAGTACAGCCTGAGAAGAGGCAGGAGAGCCGAGGAGGCCACGCCCGAGTCTCAGGGACACATGTGTCCCCAGGACTGAGGCTTAATCAGAGCAACAGAGAACTCTTCATCCACCGCCTGCAGCTAGCTCAGAAGCCAAACACCACTGTGCAGAGCACAGCACTGCCAGGAAAGAGATAAAAAAACGGTCAAGAGCGTGGAAAGACACCCCTCTGTGAGACACGGCTCCTAGAGCTGAGGGTGGAGTAGACACTGAGAAGGAAAAAAGAAGAAACACAAAACAAAACACCCTCTGGCAAATCAGTTTGGCACCCAAAACACAACTTGCTCAAGGAACTTATAGCATGTGATGCTCTGAGGTTAACCACAGAAACAACAAACTCCAAAGCCCAAACCCTAACTAAATGAACTCAGACCCACTCACTGAAGTCCTCATAGGAATGAAATGTGAGCTCAGGAGGGAAGAGAGTGAGAGAAGAGAGAACACACATGTAGCCAGAAGAGTGCTAGAGTCAGAGCCCGTCTCCAGCCGGCATGTGCTCCTAACAACACATAGGAATCAGAAGAGAACCCAGGTCCTCATTCTCTACTGTGCTACTCCTTTCAACTGAACGTACAAAAGAACAAGAGAAAATAGCACATTCCCAAGAGACAAAGGCATCACCCAGACCACGGTCAGCGCTGACAGAGATGGTGAAGTCATCTTTCAGGGGATTGAAAATACCTGTAATTACACTAAAGGCTCTAATGGAAAGGTGAAAGGTGTGCAAGATCAGATGGGTTGTCGCAGCAGAGAGATGGAAGCGAGAAGAAAGAATCACGTGGAAATAGAAGGGAAACAGTTACAGAGATGAAGAATGCCTTTGATGGGCTTAGAGCTCCTGATGACACAGCGGAAGAAAGAAGATAGAAATTACCCAAACTAAAACACGAGAGAAAAAGAATTTTAACAAATAAAGGACAGGCCATTCACGAGCTGTGGGACAGAATCAAATGGTCTAATATACCTGTAATTGAAATTCAAGGAGCAGAGAGAAAGCAGGCCAGGAGCAATAGTTGAGAGAATAATGGACAGTAATTGTCCCTAATTAATAACAGACACCAAACCACAGATCCGAAAAGCTCAGAAAGCCCCAAGCAGAATAAAGACACACAGATTTCTAAGCATGTCATATTCGTGAATATAAAAATAGAGAAAAAAATTCTTGAAAGCATCTGGAGAATGTGGGGAGGCATTTTATAAGTGAGTCAAAGATAAATTACAACAAACTTCTCATCAGAACCCATGCAAGCTAGAAAGACAGAAATGCTAAAAAAAAAAAAAAAAAAAAAAAAAAAAAAAAAAAAAGGAAAAGAAAAGAAACGAAACTGGCCATCGAGATACTAGACTCAGTAAAAACATCTTTTAGATTAAGTTTTGTTGTAGAGGTATAGGCAGGGACAAGGCAATCAGGAAAAGATCCTGAGGCACCCAAGGCTCTCCTCAGACTAAAGGGCAAGATGGCGGAGGAGTAGGGTGTCCTTACTAAAGCCCAGTGGAGCTGTCACCCTGAAGGAGAAGCCACCTAGAGGACGCTGGAATCATGGATACTTGCCACCCCTCATGGGGACATGGCACTGAAGCAGAGAGGGGATGGGAACACTCCTCTTGGTTTCCAGTTCTTGTCAGGACCTACCATTGACCTAACCCAACCAGTTCTGGTGACCCAGCAAGGGTTCCCTGGTGACACAGTCTTCAGGGACCAGCCTCTCTGGGCCCAGAGTAGAGCAGAAAATGGATCTGCAAATAACCAGCACAGAGAGTGGCCAGTATGTTTGACATATTGGACGTGGGCCACAGAGTCAGGGCTCCCTGCCAGCTCTACCTACGCCCTATGTACTTCCCACCAGACATGCTTCCTCAGGTACATCACCGAGTGCTCAGACCCACAGTGGGAGGGGGACCAGACCTGGGGACCCTGAAGGCCAGACTTCATTGCTGAGACTTCATTTTACAGTAAATGAGCAACAAGCACACGTTTTAATGCAGAAGCCAGAAAGTTCCCTGGCTCTGATACGGCTTTGGAGCAGCTAATGATGTGGTGATACCATCTATTACAGTGACCTGAGGCCAAGGGAGCTGTTAGTGTGCACGGGTGTGCACTCTAATTATCCTCAGATGATCCAGGGTCCCATTCCCCTTGTGGGTGATGGGGTTGTTTGCAACAATCACAGGTGAAAGTCATAAAAAAATCAAATCTTTATTTTCTGATCAAAAAGTTAAGATCAGCAGAAGTTTAGTATCAGAGAGGCAATTTGGCGTTTTCCTCGCTAGCTGCACATAGTAAGTGGCTTGAGACGAAGTATCGGGTGTGAAGAAGAAAGCCTGGCCGTGTGTGTGAAGATACCCTTTAGTCGTTCTTATCTGAGCCCAGTTCACAGCGGCTATATGAATCTTTTATGTATTTTCTTTCACTGCGCTCCAAAGATGCTCTGGGAAAGTGGAGTCAGTGGAAGGAAATAATGAAAAGCCAATCATCTGGCCATCTCTGTCAGACCCCCAAACGGGGCCTGGCACCGCTGCAGTCAATTGCCTGGTAGCAGAGCATCATGAAGGGACAGGTGCCAGTCTTCTTGGCCTGCTCGAGACGTCCAGACACTTCCTTCTTTAAGGTTTCGATAAGAAATGCCATCGCTTTTATTCGAAGTTTGATGAAAGGACACATTCTTTAAGGTCAGACATTCCTGATTTTGAATCCATTGGGTTGTCTGAAAAATCATGGTGCATTTTTGCATAGAAAAACAGACCAGCAGTTGGCAGAATGGCCATGTTGCTGGACTCCCATATAGTCGACCGCAGTTCGAGTCCCGGACTCGGTGGCTTAAACTCACGCCAGGTGCGTTTGTGTGCGTGCCCAAGATCCCGAGAGGACAATGGAGGAGAAGGGATTGTGGCATGGCCATCGCCCCTGGGGGGTGATTTCTTGCTTTCTGTCTCTCTTTCTGGTGAGCGTACACGCCCTATAGCAAAAACCTCTCAAAAAAAAAAAAAAAAAAAAAAAAAAAAAAACCAGAAAAAACACATCATGACTTTTCGGATGACCTCATACATTCCCCAACTAGCTGTGTGGTCTTGAGCAAGTTACTTACCCTCTCTGAGCCTCATCTTCACCACTTATGAAATGATAACGACAATGCCTACCCCAAAAGAGGATTATGGGCACGGTGCTTGGTACCTAAAAGGTACTCTGAATATTAGTGAGCTGTCCTTTTTCAGATGGGAATACGGGTAAGATGGATCTTAGTTGTTCTTAAATCATGTCTTGAAACACCAATAATAATATTTGCTGTTTATGTATTTTTTTATTCAATAAATACATACTGAGTAGCTTCTATGGGCTGGGTACCCCTCTAGGTACTGAGAATCCATGGTCCCTGCTCTCATGGAGCTCATGTTCTAGTAGCAAGAGACAGACAAGTAAACAAATGAGTCCGATGAAGACAGGACAGTAACGCTGTGATACAGATGGGGTGGGGGGTCTCTTTTAGAAATGTTGGTCCCAGAAGCCTCCCTGAAGTGATAGCATTTGAACGGAAATATGAATGATGGAAGGAATAGCCATACCAAGAGCGGAGGGCAGGGAACAGCATATGTGAGCACCCCAGCATGGACTGGGTGTGGCAGTTAGGGGAACAGAAGCAGGTGCAGGGACACAAAGCAGACACGGAGGAGCAAGGCACAGGTGAGATCAGAAAGAGCAGCAGGAAGGAGTCAGGTCGTGCAGCCCACGTCATTCTCATTATCAAGCATCTGGGACCAGCTCTCCAAATTCTTAGAACACAGTAGAAACCAAATGAAGTCCCTGCCCTCGGAGATTAGCAGTCCAGTGAGGGCAGCCCCCTGAGGTCCTGCAGGCTCTGGTAAGACATTGGCATTCCATTTTACATGTGTTACCTCTTTCCGTCTTCACAGCGTCTCTGTGAGAGGTGTTATTGTCCTCACTATAGAGAGGGAAGCAGAAGCTTGCTGAGGTTACGTTCCGTAGCCCGCCTGAAATACTACCATTTGTGGTGGTGGCTTGCTGGTTAGGAGGCAAACAGAACTGAGTGCCCATCCTTGAGGATCACACACACACACACACACACACACACACACACATTTCTAGGCATATTATATTCAAACTAATGAATACAAGTGCAGGAAACGTGGGGCCTGAGTGCAAAGCCTAGACCGTCCGGCCGCTCTTTCCATTCCTCTTGGTTAGAAAGAAAGAAAGTCTGCCCAGGCTTTGTGGGCTCCCATCACTCAAGCTGTGACAGGCGTAACTACACACTTACCCAGAAGTCACCCCATCATGGGATCAGGGCTTGTAGCAGCCACTTAGAATTCACAGAGAGCAAAGACCTGTCCCACCTTGCTGGGAAAGCTCTTGGCAGCTCTGTAGCAGGGCAGAAAGGGGCCCGCAGAGGCATGCCCCAGGCCAAAGGTGCTCAAGGCCCAGAGGATCCGCAGCACCAACTCTTCCCATGCAGAGTCAGAAGGAACAGTATTCTGATGGCATAATCACAGGTGTCGACCTATCAGCAGAGATCCAGTGGCATTTCTCAAGCTCTGGAAGATACTGAATGAATAAGAGACAAGGAAATTTTATAAATTGGTTCTTCTATTTGATGTTCATTTAATGAAGGCATTTCAGTTCTTCTAGTGGAAAAATGCGAGGAGTAGAAATTACTGGTTTTTGGTCGCCTCACATGAAATGAAAACCAGATCTTGAAGGCATGAGGCCTTTTCATTGTATCTTCTTCAGGCTCAATTTAATTATGCATCGCAGGCTACCTTCAATAATAATTACAATCGCCCGCCTTTATACGAAACTACTTTCTGTCTCTGAGACCAAAGCTCTGGGGAGCTGCCTTGGGAGATTGCAAAAGGATCATTTAAGCCAGAGCGGTATTTCCATGTTTGTACATTCATCAGAGGTTTACACTGTACCTACTGTGTGCCACGCTTCTGATGAGCCCTCCAAGTAAACGAACCATGGAAGGGACCTTCACATCCGGTCTGGCATCTGCTCATTTGCTCCGCCAACATTCCCTGCCTATCTTCTCCATGCCTTCCCAATGCTGGTCAGGTAGAAATGAATGGAGAGCCAGCCCTTGGGTTGTGGTGGCGTCCAGGTGGCGTGACTGCAGATTCCCCTCAGCAGACCTGTAGGCCAAGCGCTCACAGTCTGCAGAGGGAGAGAACTTGCTCATCAACCTTTCAATACTGTGTGCAGAGCACCACCGGGAGGAGGGCAAGCCCAAGAGAGCTCTGTGAGGGGCATTTGAGCAAGACCTTGTTAGAAGTGGTGTTGAAATGACACCTGTCCCCTAGTTAGTAATCTCTCAAGTCTTACCTGTAGGACTCGGAAACAGCTTTCTAAATATTCTTTCAATTGCACAGGTGCCTCACAGAGACCCAGAAGACAACTCTACCCCAGAAGTAAAAGCCAAGTAGTAGAAGAGTCCAGTAGACAATGTGGGAAGACATGGACAGCTAACAGCTAAACCCAGGCTGTAATCTTGCACATGGGCAGAAGTCAAAAATATTAGCATGAGGGCCCAGCAGGTGGCATGAAGGTTAAGGCACTGGATCTCACATGCCACCTTCCAAAGTTTGAGTCCTGCCCCTGGCGACCTTAAAATTACGCTGGGCACATGTATGTGCATGCCTAAAATCCTGAGAGGAAAGTGGAGAAGAGAATGCAGCATGGGGAAGGGGGGATTTCTCATTTTCTCTCTCTTTGGTAAGCACATGTGCCCTATAGCAAAAACTTAAAAAAAAAAAAAAAAAAAAAAAAAAAAAAAGAGAGAAAAGAAAAGAAAAGCATATATGTGGGCGAAGACCTTTTTCTCATTCACAAAGAGGCTATTTTAAGCACTTCAGCCAATTTGATAGAAAGTGGTCAGATACGGAGGATATATTGCTGAGTGAAGTAAGCCAGGATATGAAAGAAAGATATTGTATGTATCCACTCAATATATACCGACTATCCATTCTATGATAGTGAAAAAAAATTGGAGGACATAAAAGCAGTGAAGGTACTTAATGAGAATGACAGTGTGGAATGGGGGAAGTGAAGAATGATTGAACAATAGAGAGGCAGAACAATGACTGAAATGTTAATGGCCCACTCTCTGCCATCTCCCCGTCACTTCTATAGCAGGAAGAGTACAAGCAGTGATGGATACTTGCAAATGGTGGAACAGAAATGTTCATGGAAGACGGAGGCATTTTGGAAGCGAGCAGATCCAGGTTAGAATTTCTGTTCCACCATCACGCTTATGAGCTTGTGCGACTATGAGAAGAGGACTTTGCTTTTCCACGCCTCCAAAGAGGAGAGTACATATACCTTTTAGACTAGGACTAAACAAAAAATGTATTAAATGAGGAGTCAGTGAAAGAAAGTATAAAGAGCACCCCACACCATGCTTAGTGCACAGTAGCTGTCCAATCGTGGTAGCGCGCTCTTATCGTTATCAGAGAATGCCATCAGGATCAGTGATGCGCTTCAGAAAGACCACCCGAGAACAAAGCTCTGGGTTCTGAGTCGCATGTGCATAAGCGCTTAGTGCCAGTGTCAGATCCAGGTGGGAAGGCGCTGCGAGGGCTCGTCCTCTGTCTAGCCTGAGTCCTGGCCTATACCGTTATAGGAAGGCCCTGAGTAATCATTCCTAAAAAAAAAAAAAAAAAAAAACTATAACCAGTTCTTCAGGAGGTGGCTTGCAGAAGGTATTTAAACATCAAACTTGACTATCACTTTTGGGGAGTTCCCCAGCTCTAAGATTCAGGGTTGTCCGTCCCAACGTGGGCCACAATCATCTAGCCCTTCACAAATAGGGTCTGGTTTACAGCCATGGGCCACTCCACAAATCCTCACAGGAGTCCCAGGCGGCACTGCTGTGAGGGGGTCGTCTCCACTGTTGGATTAGGAGAGGAAGACTCTGTGGTAAACCACACCTGCAGTCGGGTATCAGCCGGTGAAGTCATGTCCTAAGAACTGAGTGCTGGGCCCTGTGCAGAGAGACATGGGGCCATGGCAGTCCAGGAAGGAAGCAGAGCATACAAAGTTGCTGCATGAGGTAAAGACACCAGATTCCTGCTACAGCAAGTCCACTTTCCTGTTAACTTAGCATGACCCTTTGGTTTCCAGGTATGACAGCTTCGGTCGCCTGACAAATGTGACCTTCCCTACTGGCCAGGTGAGCAGTTTCCGGAGCGATACAGACAGCTCAGTGCACGTCCAGGTAGAGACCTCCAGCAAGGATGATGTTACCATCACCACCAACCTGTCTGCCTCGGGTGCCTTCTACACACTGCTGCAAGGTAAGTCGGGTGGATCTGTGAGCTGAGAGACAGGGTGGGAAGACCCCTCTGGAGAAGACACAATAGCGAGTTGCTCTGGAGCAAATTAAAAACTAATAATAATGGGGACCAGCAAGTGGCGTGGTGGGTAAGGCACTGAGCACGCCCACATGGCTGACCATGATTTGAGTCCTGGACCTGGCTGCTTTCTCATTTTCTCTCTCCCTCTCTCTTCCTCTGTGTGTGTGTGTGTGTGTGTGTGTGTGTGTGTTTGTGTGTGTCTGTGTCTAGTCAAATTAAAATGAATGAATAAATTAATAATGATACATATTTTAACAATTTTTTAATTTATTTATTCATTTAGTTTTTAGTTTTTTGTTTTAATTTGACCAGAGAGAGAGACACAGAGAGAGAGGAAATGAGAAAGCAAGCCACCAGGTCCGGGACTCAAACCATGGTCGGCCATGTGGAAGTGTCCAGCACCTTAACCACCACACCACCTGCTGGTCCCCAATAATAATATATTTTTTTAATTATTTTTAGGGATCAGCAGTTGGCATAATGACTATGTGATGGACTCCCATGTAGTCGGCCACGGTTCAAGTCCCGGACTCAGTGGCTTAAACTCACGCCAGGCGCGTGTGCGTGCGTGCCCAAGATCCCGAGAGGAGAATGGAGGAGAAGGGCTTGCGGCATGGCCATCCCCCCTGGGGGGGTGATTTCTCGCTTTCTGTCTCTCTGTCTCTCTCTGCCTTTCTGGCAAATGCACGCACCCTATAGCAAAACCTCTCCAAAAAAAATTTATTTTTAAAAATGTGTAAAAAGTCAATTGCTACAGTAGCTGATCGAGGACAGGAAAGCATCACCAGTTTCTTCAGTCTGTTTTGCCATCTCATTTTGCAAAACACACCAGCTGAGTCCTGTAAATTCTCTCCCAGAAGCTTCAGAGGAATATTGGATTGCCTTGTCCCATTATCATCAGAACAAAAGGGAGAGAATCCATTAGTTGGTAATCCGGGTGACCTCATTACTCTGCCATTCTAATGGCTCCCAGATTAAAAGACTTAAACTCACGCTGGTGCAAGGGAGGACAAAGGACAAGAATAATTACACCTAATTATAGAGGGATTGGGGCACAGAGAAATCCCTCCGGAAACCCAGGTGAGAAGGTTTGGGCCTCAGCTCAGATTCCATAGAAAAAGGACCCTTCTCTGCCTCTGTCCAGTGTCCCTGTGGCAGGGTGATCTTTTGGCTTCAGGTAAATCACAGTGATGCACTCTTGCTAGGACCCATCTGCCTCAGTCGTTCTCCTGGGATGTGGTGACCGGAACAGGCTTGCAGCTTGGTTGAATTTGGTGAGCATGAAAAGGAAGGAGCCGTCACTAGGGAAAGCCTTGCCTGGTCTTCTCCAGCCCATCCCTCCAATGGCTCCTTCCACTCCCTAAGGCTTTGTCTCAAAATGGTAAAAAGAGCCTCGTGCTGGGAGTCAGGGACCCAAGGTCAGGTTCTGACTGTGCTCCTTCATCACCCACCACGGCCCTTGGTTTTCTTCTCCAGGAGAAGAAAGCAAGTTGAGGCTGTGCTGAACGGCACACCTGGAGTCTGTGGACCACGGCCCCCAGGCCTGCTGTGCCACCCTACCATATGACCTGGGCAGGGTGTCTCCTTCTGTGAGGTCTGGTTTCTGAGTCTGAGAAACGGGGCTGTTTGTAATACCTGCCTCATACTCATGCTGGTTGCTCATACTGCGCCTTGAACATTTGTCAAGTGACTAGCATGGGCCACCACACAGTATTGTTCAGTAAATACTTGTGGATGGATGGATGTATTGATTGATTAGCAAGCAATTAACGTACCATAAGAAAATTAATGCAAGGGAACAAAAGATGGTATAACGGTTACGTTGCGGGACTCTCACGTAATCAACTGTGGTTTGAGTCCCGGACCCAGCGACTTAAAACTCACATCGCGCATGTGTACATGCATGTCCAAATTCCCAAGGGAAGAATGGAGGAGAAAGGACTGCGGTGTGGCCATTCTCCCTGGGGGGCGGGGGGGGGGGGGGATTTCTCTTTCTCTGTCACTTTCTGTCTCTCCAGTCAGCGTAAGTGCCCTATAGCAAAAAATCTCTAAAAAAAAAAAAAAGAAAGAAAGAAAGAGAGAGAGAAAAGAAAAGAAAATCAATGTGTTTTCACAACAATTTTTATTCCCAAACATAGTCCTTTGCCTCGCAAAGAATAATGGGAATTCTCAAAGAGAAAGAAAGTCACCCTGGAGTTCTTTCTCCACCTTTAACTGTGGGTTAGGACACACCCAGGCATTTCTGCTCTGACTGGGTTATTCCCAAGAGAAAGTCTCAGTTCTGAGCCAGCCGGGATTCTGCCCGACCCTGGACAGCAGGGAGGGCACTTGTCCTTTGGGCCTGTCTCCTTCAGTGTGGTTAAGAATCATCCCATCCATTCACTCGGTAACGCGAAACTGGCTCTTGAGTATTTTCCTCAAAGGTCGGTGCAGGCTTTCTTACACTGGGACAACTTTTTTCAATTAAAAACCAAAATAAAAAGCCCCATTCCTCACTTTTAACATGTACCATCCGTTTAACAACAACATTTCAGGTGAAGGGATAAAAAGGGGCAACCATGGATTGTAAGCCACATTCCAATCTCAGAAACATTTAAATGTGAAAAGATAAAGCATGCTTAAAAATCCAGGAAACAAGGTACCTGTTTTCTTCTTGGACATCTCTGCCAAGCTGTCTTTTCTTTTTCTTTCTTTCTTTTTTTTTTAAGAATTACTTATTTTATTTTACTCACCATTTTTTTTTAATTTACTATGGGGCATGTACACTCACCCAAGAGAGACAGAGAAAGAGAGAGGGAACGTGAGAGAGCAAGCCACCAGGTCCAGGACCCAAACTGTTTGACCATGTGGAAGTCTAGCACCTCAACCACCATGCCACCTGCTGGCCTTTCTGCATTACAGACCACGCTCAGGTGGTCAGTTTGCAGCTGCCTCAGTGACGCCCTTGGGACAGGCTCTCCTGGTTTCATCTGATGTCTCAGCTGTGGAAAATAATAAGCAGTGGCTGCTAACGAGCAGCAGCCTTGGGAAGTCACGGCCGAATTAAATGCAGATCATCTGAGCTGGGCGTCTGCAGACACAGCTCCAGCTAGTCACCATTAATGGACGGATGTGGATGCAGCCAGGGTGGCTTTCAAAGACAAATCGACGTGGGCTTTTTCACTGTTCAGAGGAAGTAAAATACAGATTGTCAGTGAATAATGCATAGCAAGTTGGAGGCAGATTTTAGAATTCTGTGTGTGAGAGAAAGAAAATGGAGAAAGAGAGGGTGGAGGGAGGAGAATGAAGGGGCTGATTAGATGCCATTCCAGCAGGGAAGATTCAGTGAGGGCTTCCCAGGAAAACGACCTCCGTATCGCTTGACTTCGCCTGGACAAAACCAAGTTCAGTCCCATAAATGCTCTCCGAGCACATGCACTGACTTCAGTAATGACAACTAACATTCTGGAAAACGTATTAACCATTTCACAGTTTACGTTCATGGTGTTAATCCTTACCACAAGCCAGTGAGCTAAGTATTATTTATATTTCCATGTTCCAGTTAAGGCAATGAGAGGTTAAGTCACTTAGCCCAAGTCACACATGTGGCAGGAGACCTGGACCCAGACAAATGGGCTGCAGAACCCATTCTCTTCACCACTAATCTAAAGGCAATGGGAACTCTTTTTTTTTTTTTTTTTTTTTTTTTTTTTTTAAGAGAGATTTTTGCTATAAGACACATGCACTCGCTGGAGAGACAGAGACAAAAAGTAGGAAATCACCTCCTGGGGGACATGGCCACACCGCAGACCCTCTTCCTTCATTCTCCTCTGAGGATTTTGAGCACACACTCACTCATGAGTTCCAAGCTGCCGGGTCCAGGACTTGAACCATGGTCAACTACATAGGACTCCACTGACATAACCATTATGCCATCTGCTGGTCTCAGCAATGGGGAACTTTTGTAGGACATGTTCAGTACTAGAAAAATTCACTATGGCAGGAGTGTGAAGTGGGGTGGTAGAGAAGGGGGAGAGAAAAGAGATACACATGGGACCAGCGGTTGGTGTAAGGGCTATGTCACTGGACTCCCATGTAATTGACTGTGGTTTGAGTCCTCGATCCGGTGGCTTAAACTCACACCGGGTGCGTGTGCATGCATGCCCAAGATCCCAAGAGGAGAATGGCAGAGAAGGGATTGTGGCGTGGCCATCCCCCCTGGGGGGTGATTTCTCACTTTCTGTCTCTCTGTCTCTCTTTCCAATGAGTGTACCCGCCCTATGCCAAAAATCTCTCCAAAAAAAAAAAAAAAGTGAGAGAGAGAAAGATATGTGATAATGACTAGCACAGTGCCAGGCATATAAAGCTAGTAATAGCTAATATTTAGAAAACACTTAGTATATGTCAAGTACTTTACTTAGCACTTTATATTCATTATCTCAGAGCATCTCCTTGAAGCAAGGGTATAGTGATTATCCTCAGTGTGCAGATGAAATAATGGAGGCATGACAGGTTAAGAATTTGATCTTGGGGGAACCAGCAGTTAGCGTAATGGCTATGTCGCTGGACTCCCACGTAGTCGACCGCGGTTCGCGTCTCGGACCCGGTGGCTTACAACTCACGCCGGGCGCGTGTGCGTGCGTGCCCAAGATCCCGAGAGGAGAATGGAGGAGAAGGGATTGCGGCGTGACCATCCCCCCTGGGGGGTGATTTCTCGCTTTCTGTCTCTATGTCTCTCTCTGTCTGTCTGGTGAGCGCACGCGCCCTATAGCGAAAAAACCTCTCCAAAAAAAAAAAAAAAAAAAAAAGAATTTGATCTTGGGCCAGCAGGTGCAGATGCTGAACCGCAGTTCAAGTCCCAGACCTGGTGGCTTAGTTTCTCACTTTCTCTCTCTCCCACTCTCTCTCTCTCTGTCTCTGGTGAGTGCATGTCCCCTGTAGCAAATTAAACTAATAATAATAACAAATATTTTTTTAAGAAATTGGGCCAAGCGAGACAATGTCAGAACTGAAATGCAACCTGGGTGAAATGGCTCCCAAGTCTTTGCAGTAGTGCCTTTCACAGTAAACACTTGAAGAGTTGAGAATGTGTTCATTATCAGAGAGGTGGTCCTGTGTCCCTCAGCTGAAAGACCACTGACGAGACCTATAGGGAGGCTGAAGCGTGAACAGGAGAGGGAAGCATCTGTTCTCACCAGAGGAACCGAGGCAGCTCTGGAAAGAGGTGACATCTGAGCTGAGTTGGAAGGAAGGACTTGGTCTGGCTTTTACAGAAGAGAAGAGCAGTGCAGACACAGGGAACAACTGAGGGAAGGCGGGGAAGGAGGGCAGAGCACAAACCCAGGGTATTGTTTTCATTATCAGGAGAGAATTCGGCACGTTTTACAGCCGAAATTTACTTTTTTCTTTTAAATGAAATCTGAATTTAAAAGTTTTTGTCAATGTAAATTTTCAAGTCAGATCTAGAGATTTGGAGTTTTGTTTATAATTTGCCAGAGGGTACATGCACTCACCCGAGAGAGAGAGAGAGAGAGAGAGAGAGAGCGAGAGAGAGAGAGAGAGAGCGCACCACCCCTGGAGAATGAGTTAGCTACGATCTCTTCTCCATTTCTCCTTCCTTTTAGGACTTTGGACATTCTGCACATGCCCACAGCAAGTTTTTTAAGCCCCTGAATCCAAGACTTGAACCACACAGTCAGTCACATGGGATCCAGCTCACGTCACCACCCAGGCCACAACCTAGCCTCCAGATCTGCCTTATATTTGGCATTCAGTGAGTGATTTAAGTGTGGCAGGTTTTTCGGTTCATTTTATTATAAAGAACATTATTATCCTAGTATATATCAAGAGCCTTAAACATATTCAACCCTTTGTCCTATTCATTTTCCTTTTAGGAACCCATGAAACCCATGAAACATTGATTTATCCAAAATATGTATTTTTTTAACTGAGATATTCACATACCATTAAATTCATCCTTTCAAAATGTATAATCCAGGAACCAGCAGTTGGTGTAATGGCTATGTCACTGAACTCCCATGTAGTTGACTGCAATTCGAGTCCTGGACCCAGTAGCTTAAAACTCATACCAGGCACGTGTGCATGCGTGCCAAAGATCCCGAGAGGAGAATGGAGGAGAAAGGATTGTGGCATGGCCATCAGCCCTTGAGGGTGATTTCTCGCTTTCAGTCTCTCTGTCTTATCTCTCTCTTTCTGGCAAGCGCATGCACTCTATCCAAAAAGAAAAAAAAAAGAAAAAGAAGTATAATTCAGTGGCTTTTAGTGTATTTACAAAGTTGTACAACCATCACCATGATCTAATTCCAGGATATTTTTTTTAATGTTTGTTTGTTTGTTTGGAGAGGTTTTTGCTGTAGGGCACGTGTGCTCACCAGAAAGACAGAGAGACAGAAAGTGAGAAATCACCCCCAGGGGGAATGGCCACACTGCAATCCCTTCTCCTCCATTCCCCTCTTGAGATCTTGGGCACGCACACACGTTCCCAGCGTGAGTTTAAGCCACCGGGTCCAGGACTCAAACCGCAGTAGACTACATGGGAGTCCAGCGACATAGCCATTACACCAACTGCTGGTCCCTCCAGAATCTTTTTATCACCCACAGAAGGAAATCTTCTTCTACCCATTAGCAGTCACTCAGCCCAGCCCTCAGCCTCCTGCAACCACTAATTTACATCCTGTTTTATGACTGTACCAGTTTGGGAGATTTCACATAAATGAATTCATACAACACACGGCCTTTGTGTCTGACTTCTTCCCCTTAGCATAATGTTTAAACTGTATTTATTTGCAATGTTACTTATAATTGTGGAGAACTGGAAATGAAGTGAATATCTGCTTGCAGTTCAGTTAAATAAATCATAGTATTTCCATACAGGGGAATATCATATAGTCATTAAGAAAAATATTTATGAAGAATATTCAATGACATATTATAAATGCAGTCATCAGTGAAAAGCACCTATAAGCAATTCTTTTCAACCATAAGTACAGTCAGAAGCATCCTAAAATCTACAAATAATCGAAATATTTTGAATGGTTTTCTTTGGGTATTGAGATTATGGATGATCTTCTCCATCTATTTTCCTAGTTTCCTACAGCAATAATGTATTACTTCTGTAGTTAGGGGAAAAGATGCTTGGAAGTCCCCACGCTTCCCCCGCTGCACACACACCCCTAGCCTGCTTCCCTGAGCTGTCTGTGCTCATCTCCTGCAGACCAAGTCCGGAACAGCTACTACATCGGTGCCGATGGCTCCCTGCGGCTGCTGCTGGCCAACGGCATGGGAGGTGGCGCTGCAGACCGAGCCCCACCTGCTGGCCGGCACGGTCAACCCCACCGTGGGCAAGAGGAATGTCACCCTGCCCATCGACAACGGCCTCAACCTGGTGGAGTGGCGGCAGCGCAAGGAGCAGGCGCGAGGCCAGGTCACCGTCTTCGGGCGCCGGCTTCGGGTGAGCAGGGCCTCTGGGGGCAGTTGCAGCCTGTGGGGGAAAGAATGAGGGGGAATCTGGGAACCCGGGTGCTATTCTTGGAACTCTCCCTGGGACCTCAGTTTCCTCATCTGAAAAAGGGGAGATCTAAAGGGGGACCCATGTACAAAATGAGGCTCTTGTGTATCTTTTCCATTCTTACTCATAGAAAGATCACCAGCTTTGTTGTTGGTCAGGTCTGGGTTGAACTTCCAGCTTACTTTATTTCTGAGAGAACTTGGGCCAGTCAGTAATCTGAGAGCCTCAATTTCATTATCATAGAATGGGGAAGATAAAGCCCTTCTAGGAGTTGCTACAAGGAGTAGAAGTAACGTACAACATATCTCGTCCAGAGTCTGATGGTATAGTAAGTGGTCAATAAAATAGCTACCCATGTTGTTATGATGTTATTATTATTGCTATTATTGTTATCACTGTTGCCCTGTCCCCAGATTCAGCTTAGCTATTTGGAAACTAAGCCACATTTTCCGCTCCTTCCTGGTACAGTCTTCCTAAATAAGCAAAATGACCTCGCCATAGCCGTCACTGCCAGCAGGCTGGCAGGGAGGTCTGCACTTCAGGGTGTGGCTGTCGCACCCGCTCCTCCTGGCCTCACTCCCCACGCGCTGTGGAATGCAGCCTCTGCCCCAGGCTTGATCTCCAGCCCCTTCTCCCTTCAGCTTCAGAAGGAAGGTGACGGGCAGGGTAAAAGCTAGTGAATTCTAGGCCAACACTTTGCAGACCTCGAGTGCCCAGTAGATATGGGTGAGCCAGGTGTTCCTAATACCTTGAAAACCATAGAAGCATCCTCACAGCCACACAGCTTGGGCTCTCTTGAGGCCCCCACCCTTCAGCAAGGAAAGTTCATTAAAGCTCCTGTTTTATACGGGAGCAACTACGGTCAGAGAGGGTTGGGGCCAGCAGATGGCAAAACGGTTACGTCACTGGACTCCCACATGGCCCACCACGGTTCGTGTCCAGAACCGGTGACTTGAAAATCATGCTGGGCACATGTGAGTGTGTGCCCAAAATCCTGGGAGGAGAAGGGATTGCAGAGAGGGCATGGCTCCTGAGGGGTGATTTTCACTTTCTCTGTTTCTGTCTGCCTGTCTGTTTGTCTCTCTCTCTCTCTCTGGCCAGCACACATGCCCTAAGACAAAAAACCTCTTTGAAAAAGAGAGAGAGAGAGAGAGAGAGAGAGAGAGGTGGAGGAGGTGGTAAGCTGCATTTTCAGAGGCCCACAGTTGGGCGGTGATAAAGAGGAGCTAACAGGCCCACACATATACAGACCCAGAAAGTAGCTTATCTGAAATCACACAACTAGAACCCCCAAACCAGGCTTCCTTTATTCCCTCAACAGCTCAGAACTCAGTCAACAGCTCTGATGATACCTATGGTGGGAACGGCCTCCCGCTAGCTCCCTGAGGAAGGCTTGTCTGCCTCTGTTCTCCCTGTCCCCCTATCTGTGGCCTCACAGGCCCCCTGTCTGAATTCTCAAAGAGCCCTTCCTGCACATATGAGGCAGCGTGCTAAGTGGAAAGTTTGACCTGGTTTGATTCCTGCCAGGACTGGATTCCTGAGCAATTCCTCGGAGCCTCAGATTCTCCTGCAGAAACAAGATAACATATTCAAAGCACCCAGCCCAGTGCCGGGGAACCCCAGGTACCCAGTAAATGGCAGCGATTAGACTTTGGGATCTCCTGTCTGCCATGTGAACTGGACTACCCGCTTCCCAGGGTTTCATTAGTCCCTTTCCTAGCCTGAGATTGATGGGACTCTGGTTGGGTGGACATCTCTGTCCTTCTCGAATAAATGGCCACCCGTGGTAGTGGCACGTGGAATTAGAACGTTAGCCGGCTGTGCCTTGCCATAATGGAGCTCATTTTTTATACAGCCAGGAACTTCTTTAATAAAGAAAGACGTAAAATAATCTCATTCCCACCACTGCCGAGCACAGGAAGCATTAGGTGGTTCCCCAGTGAGCTACTTAATTCAATTTTATTAACTTGGCCACAGAGGTACAGGTCCTCTTCACAAGGGGGCCCTCAGGGAATAAGGGGGGGCAGCTGTCTGGATGGCACTACCCTGAGGTGGGGAGTCATAGCAGGACCTTCCGAAAGACGCTTTCTCAAACATATTGAAAAGGTCCCTGTTGTGGGTGGGGGTGCAGCATCTGCATCTTCCATTGCCCTCTGCGAGAACAAGCCTCAGCCTCCACCATCTCGGATTTTTCCTGGGAACTATTTGCCACGCTGTCTTTGCTTCTGCAGTTGTGTTTGATTACCCCAGGGAAGGCAAGCCATTATAACCAGGCCACTCACAGCTGAAGTCGTCTCGGCCCCATCATTATAAATCCTTATTTTCAAGGCCTTAGAATTTGGGGAGAAGAGAAAGACACACAGGTCTCCTCTTCCTCTGAAAATGACCAGATCATTTGCCATCATAATGGAAAGAATGGCAACCGTTTGTTCAGTATCTTCTATACACCTAGTGCTCTGCTAGGTAATTAAGTTTCTTCTACCCTTGTAACAGCTCAGTTGTTATACAGAGGAGGAAATGGAGACCCTGAGCAGAGAAGGAATTTGCTCAAGGTCACCCAGAAAGTTGATCATAAACTTGAGGCCAGTATCATGTCCTTCATTCTGTGACCTGGACCCTTTCTGTTAAAAACACACAGGGCCTGACATAGCACTACCTTGAGAACTTCTTAGAGATCTGGTCTGGTGCTGGTATATTCTTTCAGGTTTTGTTTATCTGAGAATGTTCTTGTCTTTTCTTCCCATATGAAGGATAATCTTGCCAGGTATAGTATTCTTGGTTGAAATTGCTTTTCCCTTAACACTAGAAATATATTTTCCCATTCTTTCCTCATTAAGACACACAGAAATAAGAGTTCAAAAACTAAGAAAATGGCCAACTTAATCGTAGGGACAAGTCTGGAGTTGAATATTATATCCCAGAATTCAATCGGGAAGATCAAACCACAACCGAAGATATATTAAGTACATGAGACTGAACTGGTGAAATAGCATTCTGTAACTTTTGACTAAAATATTGCTGCTTTTCTTCTAGGCTTTGTTGCCTGGTGTTAAGAGTTTTTGTCCGGTCTTGAGTTGTCAATAGGTTCATGTACCTACTATTTGAACAATACTAACCTATTTCCAGGCTTTAAGTTTTAAGCAAATTTCCTTACCAATTCAAAACTGCTTTTCTTGAAATTACCAGCTGAACTTGCTATTAGTTAGATTATTTAAGAAATTGTATGATCAATAAAATGTAGGGGGGAAAGGAATGGAAGACAACTGTAGACACCAGAGATAGTGTGAAAAGAGGGTGGGAAAGGACAGAGGGTCAGACATAGGGCTAAATATATATAAATATACATAAATATATATATTTATATATATATACATATGTATAAATATATATGTGTGTATATATATATACATATATATATATACACACACACATATATATATATATACACACACACATATGAAACTGGAAATGGAAAATTATTGATGATAATGTGCATGATTAAGCCACTATGCAGTATATTCTGGATGGGAAACCACATTTTGTATGCTGTGACGATGCTTAGGGGATGAATGTAAATTAATTAATTTTAAATAATTTTCAGGAGGAAAGAAACACAAACACTGTTTGAAATTTTTTAAAAATTGCATTTTTTTTTTTTTAAAAAAAAAGGCATACCGGGCCTCAGGGGACTTTTCCTAACCTCAGTCCACGTGAGACATTTGGCATCATGTAACCTAATTATCTGCCTGCCTCTTGGGTTTCCCTACTACTTGTCAAACTTAGCTAGTGACTGGTGGAAGAGACTGAAATGTGCCCAAATACCCCATAAGAAGAGGCACCAATTAGAGGGAACCAGCACTTTAGCTTGTGAGTACCTGGCAGTGCTTTAGGGGCCACCAGTGCCTAAGGGCTGGACCCAAATACAGAAACACGTCCCTCACGTGTTTTTTTACTGAAATATGAAAACTGTGACTTCCCACCACCTCTGTGGGAGCCCTCTACTTCTGACTCTGAAAGGAAATCGAATTGTGTGCTGGCCTAGCAGCCCGGGTGGGAACAACCCAAGGAGTTCCTGTTCTTGACAGCAGCAAATTGTTCCCAAGGCAATTCCCAAGGCAAGGACTGTGTCCCTGGCAGCCCATGGCCAGAGTGGCCACCGGACTCAAACACCCACTATACCAGGGCCTCCAGGAAAGAGGAGAACAGCATGCTCTGGGGCTGACAGGGGTCCCCTCGTCTGTGGTGGCAAGGGCAGAAAAGACCCCAAGGGGGACAGGAAGTCCAAGTCCCAAAGAAAGGATTTACTCAGAGGACATGGAGTATTTGTTGACACTGTGAGCGTTAAGGGTCAAGTCCAGACTCAGGCACTTATCAGCCATGAGATCTGGAGTACACCCCTTAATCCCCTGGGCATTGATCTCCTCAGTGTCAAACACTAGCACGTTTCGGGCACAGAATAGACCTGTCAGGCATTTATTGGTGTCCCTACTTGGTGGCTCCCTTTTTAGAAGAGAGAGAGCCGAATCGTTTGTTTGTGTTTTTGTTTGGCCAGAAGGAACATGTGCTTGCCAGAAAGAGAGAGACAGAGAAAGGGAGAAAGCACCCCCTAATGGGACATGGCCATGGCATAGTCCCTTCTCCATTTCTCCATCCTGTCAGGATTTGGGACATGTACAACACATTCCTGGAGTGTTACATTAAGTCACTGAGTTCAAGACTCGAACCACACAGCCAGCCATGTGGGATCCACACATGCTCTGGGCTGGGGATCACCAGGCACGGGCTGGCCCAGGACCTGCCTTTTTTACATGTCATTATTAAAAGAATCATGTTAGTGGGACTAGCAAGTGGTGTGGTGGTTGAGGCGCTGGACTCCCACATGGTCGACCCCCAATTCGAGTTCTGGACCTGGAGGCTTGCTTTCTCACTTTCTCTTTCTCTCTCTGTGTCTCTTTCTGGCCAAAATCAAAAAGAATAATAACAAATAAAATTGAATAAATGAATAATTCTTTTAAAAATAATCATATTAGAAAAGCATATGAATCCCCTTGGTCATAGCTTCTAGTTGCCCAACATCTACACTGTCTTTACCCTTTCAGCAGCCATCGCAATTGGCACCACTATTCCCAACTTACAGACGTGGTTACTCCACACAGCTGCCGGGTGATAGGCAGGACCCAAACCCTTATCTGTTGACATCCAGGACCTAGGCTGCCTTCCCTATGCAGAAGCTTGTCAGCACAGCCGAGAGCCGTGTTGGCCATCAGACCCAAGTTCTCAATGTCTAGTTCATTTTCTCTTTCCTTCCAACCCCTTCTCTAGGTTCACAACCGAAACCTCCTGTCTCTGGACTTTGACCGCGTAACACGCACAGAGAAGATCTATGACGACCACCGCAAGTTCACCCTTCGGATCCTGTATGATCAGTCAGGGCGGCCCAGCCTCTGGTCACCCAGCAGCAGGCTGAATGGTGTCAACGTGACCTACTCCCCTGGGGGCCACATTGCCGGCATCCAGAGAGGCATCATGTCTGAGAGGATGGAGTACGACCAGGCGGGTCGCATCACATCCAGAATCTTTGCTGATGGGAAGACGTGGAGCTACACGTACCTAGAGAAGGCAGGTGTCTGTCTTCCTCATCACTGGCCTTGCTAAAAGGAGGCCAATCACTGTGACGAGGCCCAGACTGCTGACCTCTGAGATAGATCTGACCTGTGTGGCCTCTCAATGGGAATGCTCAGGAAAATCTGCCATAGAGGGCCAACGGGTCCGGGGGTGTCAGGATGAATCATGGTGATGGCATGGCAGGAGAAAATGACAGTCCTGCCTGATACAGTGGAACGGGAGTGGGACAAAACACTGGTTAGACTTAGAGAGCAGGACTCAGGATCCAGACCCAGGGCAGGGCTGTGCTCCTAGGTCCAGGGCACACCATGCAATCCAGTTTTGGAGAACTAGGCAGAAGCCTAGGGATCAGTATGTATGCAGGAGTGCTTCGTTCTTAGTGTCAGTGCTGGGTCTGGCTTAGTAATTCTCTTCTGCTTCAGGATTCATCCTATCCTAGGGCAAAATCAGAACTGACCTGAAATTGAAAGTTGGTCCCTAATAGGAGAAAATGGTAGCTTGGCTACTTAGATGCCTCTAGGCTGTTATCTGCTGACTTTTTACTGAGAAAGAGTCCATGCTTGGTATCCCAGTTCTGGTAACCAGATCCCTGCTTTGTTTCTGGCTCCTGGTTACCCATCCAAGTAGTAAATCTTCTACCAAGTGCTAGGTGAGCATCTCTGAGGGCAATGATGGGTGGTAGTGCTAAGAAAGAGACCTCGGAGGCCGTCTAGCACACTGAAAGGCTGAACCCCGAGAGGGGAAGAGCTTTCCCAGAGCCCCACGATGAGTGTTGTTAGAAACCACGTTCTCCATTCCCATCACAGCCCACTCCACTCCAGGGCATGTATATAACCTGTTACTACAGAAATGATTGTGCAAAGCCTAACATGACCTTCTCAGACTAGGTCTTTATGCCATGGGCCATGGGGAGTCAACTGCTTAGCAAAAGACACTGTCAAACTGGGTCGTAGGGAACTTATACTTGCTTAAATAGGAAGACTGATTTCAGAAGTCCAGAGCAAGGAAGCCAGTTGGGAAGTTGTCACAAAGACTTCAGTGCTTCTGACCTTCCTCATAGCCCATCACACGCAAAAGCGGTCCAGTGTGGACTACACAGACCACACACAGAGGCACACTCCCAGGCTGATTCCCCACAGCAGATGGCCTGAGTGTTCTGGAGCCCTGGGGAGCCCCGAGTCCTGCCAGGGCTGAGTACTGGGAGAATTCTTAGCACATCTGCAGCCCATTTGCAGGATACTGTGGACACCAGTTGGGAAGCTCTGGCTGGGGCAGAACTCAGGAGGACCACTCAGTGTCCTTGGACGTTGGTCCCTTCTCTTGAACCCTGGGTACACAGACCTACCTTTTCCTCTCACTACCCTACTCTCATCACTTGCTCTTCCTCTTCCTCCAGTCCATGGTGCTGCTGCTCCACAGCCAGAGGCAGTACATCTTTGAGTTTGACAAGAACGACCGCCTGTCTTCTGTGACGATGCCCAACGTAGCCCGGCAGACGCTGGAGACCATCCGCTCAGTGGGTTACTACAGGAACATCTACCAGCCTCCTGAGGGCAATGCCTCCGTCATACAGGACTTCACAGAGGATGGGCATCTCCTCCACACCTACTACCTGGGCACCGGGCGCAGGGTGATATACAAGTACGGCAAGCTGTCAAAGCTGGCCGAGACGCTGTACGACACCACCAAGGTGAGCTTCACCTATGACGAGACGGCAGGCATGCTAAAGACCATCAACCTGCAGAACGAGGGCTTCACCTGCACCATCCGCTACCGGCAGATCGGACCCCTGATCGACCGGCAGATCTTCCGTTTCACTGAGGAAGGCATGGTCAACGCCCGTTTTGACTACAACTATGACAACAGTTTCCGGGTGACCAGCATGCAGGCTGTGATCAATGAGACCCCACTGCCCATAGATCTGTATCGCTATGACGACGTGTCAGGCAAGACAGAGCAGTTTGGGAAGTTTGGCGTCATCTACTATGACATCAACCAGATCATCACCACGGCAGTCATGACCCACACCAAGCATTTTGACGCCTACGGGAGGATGAAGGAAGTGCAGTATGAGATTTTCCGCTCACTCATGTACTGGATGACCGTCCAGTATGACAACATGGGGCGGGTGGTGAAGAAGGAGCTGAAGGTGGGGCCCTACGCCAACACTACCCGCTACTCCTATGAGTACGACGCCGATGGCCAATTGCAGACAGTCTCCATCAATGACAAGCCGCTCTGGCGCTATAGCTACGATCTTAATGGGAACCTGCACCTACTGAGCCCTGGCAACAGTGCACGGCTTACACCATTACGGTACGACCTCCGCGACCGCATCACTAGGCTGGGGGATGTGCAATACAGGATGGATGAGGATGGCTTCTTGAGGCAGCGGGGCAGTGATGTCTTCGAGTACAACTCAGCTGGCCTGCTCATCAAGGCCTACAACCGGGCTGGTGGCTGGAGTGTCAGGTACCGCTACGATGGCCTAGGGCGGCGGGTATCCAGCAAAAGCAGCCATAGCCACCACCTGCAGTTCTTCTATGCAGACCTGACCAACCCCACCAAGGTCACCCACCTCTACAACCATTCCAGCTCCGAGATCACGTCCCTGTACTACGACCTGCAAGGACACCTCTTTGCCATGGAGCTGAGCAGCGGCGACGAGTTTTACATCGCTTGTGACAACATCGGGACCCCTCTTGCCGTCTTCAGTGGAACAGGCTTGATGATCAAGCAGATCCTGTACACGGCCTATGGGGAGATCTACATGGACACCAACCCCAACTTCCAGATCATCATCGGCTACCATGGCGGCCTCTATGATCCACTCACCAAGCTTGTCCACATGGGCCGGCGGGACTATGACGTGCTGGCTGGACGCTGGACTAGCCCAGACCACGAGCTGTGGAAGCACCTGAGCAGCAGCAACATCATGCCCTTTAACCTCTACATGTTTAAGAACAACAACCCCATCAGCAACTCTCAGGACATCAAGTGCTTCATGACAGGTGAGGATCGAGGCTCACGGGGAAGGTGGGACCCACTCGATTGCACTGGTCCTCTGACAAGACTTGGGCTTCCTTGAGAAAGCTGATATGGGGTGATGGGAAATACTGACTTTCTCCTAGAGAACCATTTTCCAGAGTATATCTGAAGAAACACTAGAGAATAATTTTCTAGAAAATACTCTGGAAAACATGAATTTGACCAGGGCACCATCATTCTCAAATTTTCATAGAACATTTTAGCTTTTGAAAGGCTCTGAGAAGTCCCGTAGTGGAGAGAACTGTTTCGTATACTTACTATTTCTCAAACCTATTTGACCATGAAAGCCCTTTTGTCGCCATGCTCCTAATATCTCACCCCTCGCATGCACCCTTTGGAAAGCATGCACAGAGGTCAAGGTGGCTATGAGTCCCCACTAAGTTGGATTAAGGTATGGCTTTATAAATGTCAGTCCTTAGATTGGAATGACATAATATAAAATTCAGACTTTGGAGACAGATAGAACTCACTGAAGGTTCCATCATTTTTAAGCTATGATATGTTATAAAAATTAACTGGACTCAATTCCACTTTCCTTATCTAGACATTGAGGGTGAAATACCTACTTTGAATCTGATGAGTTAAATATATTATAAACCCTAGCGCAACCACTAAAAAAAAAAGAGGAGGGGAGAGGTAAAGAACACATAGACTAGAAAACGAATACCTACCTGGTGGGCGGGTGGTTGCAAGGGTGAGATGAGATACATTTTATAAAGTGCCAAGCACAGTGCCTGGTTCGTGCTGGTTCCCTTCCCTTTGCCCTCTGATTTTACGTCTGTCTCCCATTGCTGTGCCCTTGAGAATAGTGTGCTCCCCAGGCCCTGCAGCAGGCAGGTCTCTGGCAGCCACAGTCATCCCAACAAGCAGCCATTTCCAGGTTAGCCTCAGAGGATCTCAAGAGTGAGCATGGTAGCAGGTCCACGCATGGGCATGCTTTTTGTAGACGAGAGTTTGTGGTGGGCAGGAATGGGCCCTGTCCCACTTTGCAAACTCAGTAGTCTCTCCCTCTTTTGTCTGTGGCGCTGCCCTCTTACCACCTCTGTGATGGAAGTTCCCTTCACTCCCAAGTGCTTCCTCTGTGTGGCCACTGCTTTAAGCAGTCAGGGTAGAAAGATGACCCCTAACCTCCAGGAATTCCCACTTTAAGGAAAGGTACACAGTTGTTGTCCAGTGTGAGGTGGCCCAGAGTGAAGGTCTGCACAGACAGCCACCAAAGCACAGAGGGGAGCAACTGGCTCTCCCAGGAAGTTCTAGGAAGGCGTCACAGACCCGCTGACATACGAGGCTGGCTTCCGAGTGGTGTCTCATCAGGTAATGAGGAGAAAGGCGTTGCAGGGAGAGAGGGCAGCAGGTATGGAGTGTAGAGAGGCAATGGGTGTAGCTCACGTGAGTGCCCCTATGGGCATGGCTTCCAGGGAAGCCCCTGCACTTGGTGGCCCTGTCTGGACCTCTTCTCTGCCAATAGTAATAGGATTTATTTTAGAGGGAAGGAGTCTACATTGTCATGGTAAGAACTATAGTCCCAAGGGAGGGAGATGGGAGAGTGAGGTGGTGGGCAGCTGTGAGAAAATCATGCTTGGGGCCTGTGGGTCATCATGAATGTCCTAACGGTGTTTCACAGCATTCACCATGCTCAGCCTGGCTGCTCGTTCTCGAGAAACTTGATGGACTAAGACGACATTTCCATTACACGGAATTACATGTCTGTATTAAGCACATCCCCTTGCTCACCCTCCAGTGAGTTCCTTGTGAGTTGTCCTGGCAGGTTACTGTAGCTGAAAAAACAAAGCAACAAACACTGGTATAATAGGAAATGTACAGGTCTACCAAAACAAACATGGCAGATTGCCAACATATTATTACTCCCTGGCTCCTTCTTTTTTGTACGCCCCCATGCACATAGAATAGCACTGAAGTACCTGGCATACATGATTCCTTCAAGCCTTGCAACAACCCTACGAGGTTGCTTACTATCTCCGGTCTGCAGATGACACATTAGAGGATCCAGATGACGAAGGATTTGCCCAAAGTCACACAGATGGGGTCTTTGAAGCTGGGGCTCAAGTCCAGAGCTCTTGAACTCAAGAACCCTTTCCAGGACATCACGCTGGTCTCCCAGTTCGGTCTTTAATAAAGCAACCAGTCACCCAGGGAACGACCAACATTTGCAGTTTGGGTTCCATTTTCTAGTCAGTTAAATTCAGCAACGGTTATATTATTTTCACTTACCATGTGCCAGACCTGCGCACGGGATCCAAAGTGGGGTCTGGTGCAGTGCCTGCCACCTGCATAGAACATGCGCCCCATCACCACTTTTCCACTTCCCTGGACTGTGAGCCCATGATAGGAAAAGGTTTTACATCACAAAAGATTTACAAAACAATGCTTAAGTATGATGTGCTCTTATTTTTTCCAGTCTAGTCTAATTCATTTCAATAAAAATGAGGAGTCGGGCAGAATGGCTGGCCTCCCTCATGGCTGACCACAGTTCTAGATCCAGACCCATGTGCACATGTGCCCAGAATCCCAGGCACATGCATGTGTGTGCACAGAACCCCAGGAAAATGGAGGAGAAGGGACTATGGTGTTGGCATCCCCTCCAGGGGCAATAATTATGATTTCTCACTTTGCTTCTCACCGTCTCTCTGTCTTTCTAGAAAGCACATGTGCCCTATGGGGGGGAGGAAACCCTTCAAAAAATGCTGGTTCTGACCCACAAAATTGACTTTTATAATTGGTTTTATTCCACACTTAGAAAAACCAGGGTGTGGGGACCAGCATTTGGCATAATGGCTATGTCGCTTGACTCCCTTGTAGTCGACCGCAGTTCGAGTCCCGGACCTGGTGGCTTAAACTCACACCTGGTGCGTGTGCGTGCGTGCCCATGCGTGCCCAAGATCCTTAGAGGAGAATAGAGAAGAAGGGATTGTAGCGTGGCCATCCCCCCTGGGGGGTGATTTCTCGCTTTCTGTCTCTCTGTCTCTCCCTGTCTTTCTGGTGAGCACACGTGTTCTATAGCAAAAACCGCGAAAGAAAGAAAGAAAGAAAGAAAGAAAGAAAGAAAGAAAGGAAGGAAGGAGGGAAGGAGGGAGGGAGGGAGGGGGGGAGGGAGGGAGGAAGGGAAAGAAAGAGAAAGAAAGAGAAAGAGAGAGAAAGAGAAAGAAAGAAAACCAGGGTATACAAAAGAGAGACGCCATATAAACAAACAAGATTTTAGCATGTGGGGAAAGATTTGCAACCACTGATTAAAAAGACAATACTGATTCTCACTGAACTCTCTTAGCATCTGTGTGGGCTATAGGTAACCCAGTATTCACCACCCAACCTACGAGTACTCACATCCAGCACAACAAAAAGAGCATCTGTTACTCCAAAAATTTCTTCACAAATCCTGAGATACACTCCAATTGGATAGGCTTAGATCACATGAGAATCCCTGAAGCAGTCACTATGGATGGGGGCCTGAATGCACTGATTGGCTTAGCTTAGGTCACAGGATCTATTGCTGAACCCTAAGGTGGAGTCAGCTAACGTAACACTACATGAGTACCCTGAAAGGGGAAAGGAAGGCAGGTGGCATGCTGGGAAGGTAACAGAAATAGTCCAGCACAGCTGTGTGGTGCACACCAGAGCTCTTAATCTTCACGTGACAGGAGGTGGGATTGCTGACCCCACTAACGGAGGAGGAAAGTGAGGTTCAGAGAGGGAAAGCTGGACTAGAACTCTGTTCTGACTCCAAACCTTATTGCTGGATGCAAGTACACTTGTCAAGAGAAAGGAAAACTGTACAGACATGAAAGGGATTGTTCTTGCTTGCGTTTCATCATTCCCAGGTTGCAACACTGAAGTCTGGGATGGATGTGTAAACGGTGGTGAGAAGGAAGAGTAACTTACCCAACTCTTCAGAAAACCACTGTAGAAAAACCAATGCGTAAACACACTTTCAGCGTTTTTCCTAAAGGCTTGATAGAAAAATTTCCCACCTTCCATCACTTGCAGTTAAGGCCCAGCCCTCTTCTCAGCCCCCTCTTTCCTGGGAATTTGCAGTCTTCTTGATAAAAGCTTTCCTTTGCAACTACAAATTCAGATGCAAGTTCTTAGCCTCAGGCAAAAAGGCTTTGGAGGGTGGGTATTCTTTCCCCCACTTCTGTTTGTTTTAATTTCCCAAAGAACCATCTGCCAAGATTCATGGAATCAGAGACTCCTAGAAATTCAGTGAGAAAAGGGACTTTGGAAAAAAAGTTAGTCCAAACCCCATCTGTTACTAATGAAAAAACGGAGATCTTGGGGTGTGGGGGCACTTGGCAGGGAGGGGGATGGAGAAAATCTATGAGCCAGGAATTGAACTGAACACTTCAAAATACATAAAACCCAATCATTTCTGTGCAAGCTTAGAATTGTGCAAGCTTCTGCTTTATGAAGACTGCCCCTCAAGAGTAACACTGTTAGTATTCCACCCCAAGACTTGGTTAAAACCATTTGTATGTATATACATATATCAGGAAACTAAACCTTTCCCTAAGGGGTTAAAGTGACTTGTCTGCGTTCAGGGAGTGTCAGTGTTGGCTGCAGGGCCAGAACTCAGACCTGGGTTTGCCTTGCCTCCTCTGCCATGTTCTTTGCCCTCTAGGCCCTACCCAAAAAAGCTGAAGTGAGAAGTAGAGCCTGACCTTCCATCTTTCCCTTTCTACAGCAACCCTACCTTAGCACCTCCAAGTTACCCCCAAGTGTAACAACCAAAACGCAAAACAAAAGCAAAGACCAACATGAGGCTCTTGAATGGGGGGTGGGGGGGGGGGCAACATGGGACCCAAGGATGATAGAGACATGACTTTGAGCCCACAGGTCACCCCCACCACTGAGACAAAGTCAGTAGGTCGTAGGGAGGGCTTGAACATCCCCCACCAGGGACCTATCCCCACTGGAGAAAAGCCAAAACCAGGCCTGGCTCTGAGGCTCAAAAATCCTGCCTCCCCCAGGCTTCCCGTCTGAGTCTTGGGTCAACAGCTGCTTTGGCACCTTCACCTGCCCTTTCCAGGGAAGACTGAACCGTGCTGGGACACAGGCTGTGTGTCTCTGAGCCGGACCCCAAATCACCTCCCACCCACCACCGCAGGCACTCCCTGCCCCCGCTGTGGTTTTCCACTCTGGCTCTCTCAGCCTTGCTGAACTACTCTGAGCTGCTCTGTTACCAGAACACTCCCTGCGCTCACCTCCTTCTATGGCCTTACCTCTGCCCGAATAGGCCAGTCATCCCCTGGAAGCCTGACCAAACCTGCCCGAGGCCTGGTATCAGCCTGTCTCACTGAAAGGTCTCCACCTCCTCTGCTCTGTTTCTTTGTGTCATTCCTTCACACCCATGTCTCATCTTCCCTCCAGAGCCCCGGAGCATGCAAGGTGAGGGTCTGTGGGACACAGGACTGGGCACAAGGCACTCGGCCACAGTGGGTGATGTCACTGGGGGCACATCTTCAAAGTTCTTTCCTTCCCTATGTCTTGGCTTCCTGACTCCTTCCTTCAATGAGCCCAATTTACGACAAAATCGTATCTATCCCCATACCTAATGTTTCATTGTAAGTAACTCCAGGAAATGTTTAAAAATCAGCTAATCCCATGCCCGTGGGACTAGATCCTCAAGCCCAGTGTAAAGACTAGAAAGCAGGCACAAGAAGGTGAAGGGACTTTGTTGGTTGCCATAGGGAATAACAGGCAAAAACGGGGGCAGATGCTTTGTTCTCTGCTCCAGGCCATCTCCAATGCCCAGTGGCACTTTGGCCCCAAGGCTCTAATCACTATAAAGAGGAGTGGGAGAGGAGGGTGGGTTTGTTTCTTAAGTGAGCTTTCTCTGTGCATCTTAGTCATTAAAATCTTCCCTTGGGTCTGGCAGTCCTTTGTGTGGGTTTCCTGAGGATGTTGGAGTGGGAGCAGGAGTAGGGATCTTCATCCATCAACAGCTGCCCCTGGGTATGAAGCAGAGGTCCTGGATTTAGAGGGAGAGTGGAAAGGGAGATCTGGAAACCCATGTTCTACTTAAGTATCATCTCTTCTGGGTGCATGCCTGGGAGGCCATGGCTGGTCCAGGAGTATGTTCGATTCAACACCTTGAGGCTGTCTTCCAATGTGCTTGGAGCAGTTGTCTCTCTCCATCCTCACCCCAACCTGCAGCCCAGCTCCGGGCAGTTTAACTGGGATAATTCACCTGCGAGGTCCACTTACTCCACAGGGATCTCTCTGCTTCTCTCATACCCAGATGTCAACAGCTGGCTGCTCACCTTTGGATTCCAGCTGCACAACGTGATCCCCGGCTACCCCAAGCCAGACGTGGATGCCATGCAGCCATCCTACGAGCTCATCCACACACAGATGAAGACGCAGGAGTGGGACAACAGCAAGGTAATTCTCACACCTGGCTGCCCACCCTGGGCTGGCAGACATTACGGGAGGGGGTCCACCTGCTTTGCAGGAAAGTTTAGGCCGATGGTAGACCACATGGAGCTTACAGGGCCTGCTGGACTGTTCAAACAAAGCCAGTCACCAGCCTCTGGACAGGCCACCAGGGCCCGCTCTGTCAGCACACACGAGCTGCATGAAGGAGGCTGTGTGTTATTCAGTGTGGGTTCCACAAAAAGAATAAGGCTTCGTCACTGTCTGGGCCAAAGTGCAAGGAGAGGGCGTGTTCTAAATGTAAAGGTGACGTGCGAGCACCTGGATGTGCCTAGAGACCGTGTGTGCGGTGCCCTATGTAAGTCATGTCACAAATTGCCGTGGCATTACTGCTCTCCTCTTAGAGACGTGACAGGTGAGTCTTTCCCAATGCCAGGCGGCAAGAAAGGGCTGGAGCTGGGATTCAAACCCAGATTTGTCTGCTCTGTCTCATCTTGCTAAGTATGATGCCTGGTACCTTGTAGGTACTCAAAAAATATTATGTTCTCTTGCCCTCCCTGTGTGACCCAACTTCAGAGACGTAGGATCACGTAGCTGGAAAGGTCCTTTAAACAGTCTTCCCACCGCTCACTTCATGTATTCTTGCTCATTTCTTTCTCTCTCCGTCCAATTCATAAATCTGTCCTACGAGCCGATCTCTGTGCCAGGTTCCGCGCTATGCCTAGGAGCGCAGGAATGAATCAGGCGGAAGCTTCAAAGGGACCCCAGCCCAGGGTTGATGGACCAGGGAAGAAAGCAGGGCTGTCACACAGTGCCACTGGCAGTCGGAAACTCCCACGTCCACAGTTCCTCCTCCAGGCTGATCCTTTAGGCCTCAGCCTAGCAGTCCCCTGGCCCCAGACCTAGATAATGTGATGTGGCACATGTGCACTAGTGGCAGCATAGACCTGTCTTACCAAGCCCTTCCCACGCTACATGCATTTTTTTAGCTTGCTATGGTACACATGTGCTCACCAGAGACAGAGAGAAGGAGGGAAAGGGAAAGTGAGAAATCAACCCCCGTGGGGGATGACCACACTGTAGTTTCTTCTCCATTCTCCTTTCGGGATCCTGAGTGCACATCCCCGGTGTGTTTTTCTTTCTTTTCTTTTTTTTTAATTAATTTTTTTTTTTAGGGGGGTTTTTGGTATAGGACACATGTGCTTGCCAGAGAAAGAGAGAGAGACAAAGAGATAGAAAGTAAGAAATCACCCATCAGGAAGGATGGCCACACCACAATCCCTTCTCCTCCATTCTCCTCTTGGAATCTTGGGCAAACATACACAAGCACCCAGAGTGAATTTTAAGCTTCTAGGTCCAGGACTTAAACCGTGGTTAACTACATGGAAGTCCAGTGATGTAACCATTATGCCATCTGCTGATCTCACCTGGTGTGTTTTTCAAGCTGCTGGGTCTGGGACTCAAATTATGCAGTCAGCCACGTGAGATCCAGCACCTTAATCTCCAACCCTTGCTGGCCCTCCTACACTTTTTGGTTTTTGCCATAGGGTGTATGTGTGTGCTTGTTGGAGAGAGACAAAGAGAGGGAAAGTGAGAAATCACCCCCCGGGAGGATGGCTAGGCACAATCCCTTCTTCTCCATTCTCTTCTCGGGATCTTGGGCGCACACACACCTGCCCAGTGTGATTTTAAACTTCTGGGTCCAGAACTCAAATTGCACAATTGGCCATGTGGGGTCCAGCCGCCTTAACCTCCGTGCCACCTCCTGGCCCTACTATACTATATTTTAATTCCAGTTTCTTCCTCATCTCCACCCAATTATGAGCCCACAAGGGTAAGTACTGGGTCTCGTTTGGTGCTCAGCGTGTGGGCTAGTACTGAGTAGTGCACAGAAAACGTCTCTGGAATGAGTAAGTGGGTGAGAGAGGTGAGCAGCCCAGAGTTCGGTACTTTCCCCATTTTACAGATGAGGAGACCACGGTTATAAAAAACCTTGCCCAGGGTCACTCAACTGGAAAACAGCAGAAGGTAATGAACACCCCATCTGCCGCGTCACAGAGCCTGTGGTCTTCCTGCTGCTCCCTGCTGCCCTGGCTCTGCACCACCCGCCCCCAAGCCCTTTCCGCCCCCCCCAAGGCCCCCCATTGCCGCCCCAGGGCTGATTCCGGCAGTGCACCTCCTTCTCCCCTGCCAGCCTCCCTCTCCACTCCACGGAGCCCCAGTCAACGACTGCCTGTTTGCCAACCTCGCCTGTCAATGAATTATTGATTCCTGCCCTTGGCAAGCGTCTGGAGATCTTTCTTGTTGAGCACTCTAGCTTTGGTGAAACTCGAGGAAATAATTGTTCACAGACAGGGTTCTATTAATTATCAAGAGGACTTAATTTCAGCGAGAAGCCGATGGGCCTGTTTCTGAAGCCCTTTCCCTGAGTTGCTGAGACCCTGGCGCCTTCTTGAACCCAGCTTCCCCATCTCCCTACCCATTCCAGGGACAGGTAGATGGTATGCCATGCTGCCCCCCAGGACGCCATGGACAGGGTACCCGAGGAGCCCCCGAAGCGCTGTGAGACAGAAGCACTCTCCAAAAGTCACACGTAAACACTGGGGATGAAAGCAGGGCAAGGGTTTGCATCAGCCCCGACCGCCCATCTCATCTGCCTTCTCTCAGAGGGTGCACTCTGCCATGCCTCCCTCTCGTGGCAACCGCCTCGTCCTCCACACCCCAGTTCCAGCGTGAGCCCTACCTCCACCCCTCCGGGCTCAGATGCTCATGAGCGCTGTTTGTGCCTTCTCCCCTCAAGAATCAGCAGACTTGGGTTCTAATGTTGATTTGTTATTAGTTGTACGACTGTGGGCAGTTACCACCACTTTGAACCTTCATTTCCCCAGAAGCAAAGTCAGAATAATAACGGTACCTACTATAGAAAGTTATTGTCAAGGTCCACAGGACAGTGGACAGTAATTGTTTAGCTCAAAAATCCACAAATGTCCATTTTCTCTGTCTCTCTGAGACCGCCTGTTATCATGCTTGATTGCGATTATCACTGTCCTATCTGTCCTCTCCCACTAGACAATGAGTTCTTCAAGAGCCAGGATGAGTCGGATTCATTTCTGTATCTCCAGCACTCCGACAGGGGCTGGCACTGAGTAGATATTCCCTGGGCAGTTTCTGAATGATAGGACGGGGGGTGGGGGTGAAGGACAGCTGGGTGTTCTGGGGCTCAGCAGGGCAGCTGGGTGCTACAGGTGAGTCAATACGGGTAATTTGGCTTAGTTATTGAAGGTCATTCTTAAGGCTTTATCTGCTTTGTCTTATCTCTGTCTCCCTCTCCTCCCCCGTCAGTCTATCCTCGGGGTGCAGTGTGAAGTACAGAAGCAGCTCAAGGCTTTCGTCACCCTAGAACGCTTCGACCAGCTCTACGGCTCCACGATCACCGGCTGCCAGCAGACCCTGGAGACAAAGAAGTTCGCATCCAGCGGCTCAGTCTTCGGCAAAGGGGTCAAGTTTGCCTTAAAGGACGGCAGGGTGGCCACAGACATCATCAGCGTGGCCAACGAGGATGGGCGGAGGGTTGCTGCCATCTTGAACAACGCCCACTACCTAGAGAACCTGCACTTCACCATCGACGGGGTGGACACCCACTACTTTGTGAAACCAGGGCCTTCCGAAGGTGACCTGGCCATCCTTGGCCTCAGTGGGGGGCGGCGAACCCTGGAGAATGGTGTCAACGTCACCGTGTCCCAGATCAACACGATGCTCAGTGGCAGGACTAGACGCTACACCGACATCCAGCTCCAATACGGGGCACTGTGCTTGAACACCCGCTACGGGACGACGCTGGATGAGGAGAAGGCGCGGGTGTTGGAGCTGGCCCGGCAGAGAGCCGTGCGCCAGGCTTGGGCCCGCGAGCAGCAGAGACTGCGGGAAGGGGAGGAAGGCCTGCGGGCCTGGACAGAGGGGGAGAAGCAGCAGGTGCTGAACACAGGGCGGGTGCAAGGCTACGATGGCTTCTTCGTCATCTCCGTTGAGCAGTACCCAGAACTGTCAGACAGCGCCAACAACATCCACTTCATGAGACAGAGCGAGATGGGCCGGAGGTGACAGAGAGGGCCAAGGCCTGGACTTCTTGCCAAAGACAGCTACTCTTTTGTGGCCGCATACCTGACTGTGTTGTACTAAAAAACAAAAACAAAAACAAAACAAAACAAACAAAAAAAAACAAAAACAAAAACTTTTTTTAACAAGTGCAGAAAAGAAACAAAAAGATACTGGTTGCATTGTAATTCATGCAACATCCTTTTTTTTAAGAAAAGAAAAACACAAATTTGGCCTTCACACATTTTTTGCAAAGAATGGAAGGTATTTTTTTTCTGTCGTGTGATCACAATGAGAACTTCATTGTCTTTTGTTCCCTCTTTCCGGGGGGATTTTCCTTGTTGTTTGAGGTATGTTTCTCCTCTCTTGAGATACACCTGCTGGGTGTGTCCTTTGTTTGTCCGTAGGTGCCCAGTGTGATGTGAGACACGCGTGTCTGTGCTGACTTGTCTCATGTGCAACCCTTTCTGCTTTGACTGGGGGCCGGGCAGGAGTAAGGGGTGCAGAGAGCAAAAGGCCAGTACAACACCCCTTCCCAGGGGACCTGGGAGGAAGCTCTGGAGAACCGGAGGCTCCTAGGCCAGGCTTCTGCAGACCAGCGTGGGTTTTTATTCACTGTGTTCTGTGCCTCTGGAGGACCGCAGAGGGCTCCTTCTTACTCCGGGGAATTTCATTTTTCAAGCTTCCCCACACTCCTGTCCAAGCTTTATATTTTGATGCTTAATGGAACCCCCACCCCTTCTGCAAATCCCCATGTAGTTGTTGGTGCCACCTCAAACCGGCATAAAGAAAGTGTCTCCCAGGTCCTTTTCTTCAGTCTGGTGACATAGCATCCTGGGGCTAAGCGCCCCATCCGCCCCGAGAGGGACGGATGTCTGTGATTGTCTGACCCTCCACGATGTTCCTTCTTCATCTCCTCCTCTCTCCCAAAGCCAGACGTGAGAACCAGCACTGACAGTAAGCGCTCCATGTGGGCACCATGTCCCGGGAGGGGAACCCCACTGTGGCAAAAAAGATGGCAGTGGTGGCAAAGGGTGCTAGCCTGCCTTCCAAGGCGAAGCTCTCTCCCCACGACCAGGTATCTCCTTCCCCTGCTCAGCAGCCACACTGAGATGTAGGAGTGTGGAGAGAGGTGCTTGATAGCCCTCGATTCCGGAAAGATGCTTAAGAAAAAAGCCAGCCAAAGAGAGGAAGCGCAAGCCAAGCATCCTTCTAGCCAGCTCCTGAAGTCTCTTCTGCTTCCCACATACACGCTAATCACTAGAGCTGGCTTGCAGCAGAGTGGGCTTTTGGGAAATTCCTTCTGTGAAGTTCTTCCAAAACAACTTCCCCGCTAGAGAAGTCCAGCCAGCGTTTCATTATTATTTCTTTTAACAGATAAGGAGAAAAGAGGGAAGAGCTAACGGTGTGGCCTGCCAGTGTCTGAGGCCAGTGCCCACAGATCCAGCTGGCCAGGCCAGCATTGCTCCTTGAAGACCCATGCCTGTGGCATCAGGAGGAAGCTGGAGTGCTCTCGGGAGCACGTGCAGCCCACACCTGGGGGCATGCCCAGGGAGCAGCAGAGCCAGCAGGCCCAGGGAAGCAGCGAGGGCAGGGGACTGGAGCAGCCAAAGCTGGGAGCTCCGTGTTTGAGGAGCCCATTTCTGGTTCTCCTGCCTAGTCACCATTGTCATTACTTCTCACGGGAGGCTCTGGGAGACAGGAGGGGATGCCAACTGCTCCCTTTTGAGCTGGGCTCCTTAGGAAATGGGACTTTTATGGGTTACATTTACATTCAGTGTGGAAAATTAGTTCTGAGTCTGAGCTACTCCCCGTGGAAACCTTGTTGGACTGATAAGCTCATGGCACCTTTATAGCCTTACTCACAGAGTCTTCAGGATATGACACGAGTTAACGAAACCAAGCAGGTCTCTTCCTGCATGAGCATCGGAGCAACGTGCAGTTGGGGCTCTGCGTGGCAGAGGGAGGCATCCAAAGCTGCTCGGGGAGAGGAGATTTCGCCTTACGTCATCCCACTAGGATGAGAGGATGTGTTTCGCTAAGTGCTCTTCTGGTTTCAAAAAAAAAAAAAAAAGTCACACTTCGCAACAGTGTGCCTCGGCCCATTTGTCCATGGTTGCCCGTTGCCTCTGGACCCAGAGCTCCGCTGAGTCAGGCCCAGTGCTCCTCATGCCCCCTGTGCTTGGCACAAACTGGCCAGGGGCCCCCATCAGGCAGGATCATTCTTGGAAAGGATGGAAAACAGTTAAGCCTGAAAAACGGAAATGTTTGTTTTTTGGTTTTTTTTTCCTCCAAAGAGATTTGTGCCCCTCAAAATATACTTTTGATCTAAGGGGCCCTTGGGCAAAGTGCTCCTGCCCATTGGCCTGGTTAATCGGTCCTGTCCTGGTGTCTGAAGTCAGCCCTAACCTGCTGGGGACACCTCCTCAGAGATCAGAGATGGCATGTGGCTCAAGGGAGCCTCCCCTTGCACCTCCACAGCCCCTTTGACCTTCCTCCACCACTCCCCTCCCCAGAGAAATAATATGAACTTTTAAGGCCCACAGGGAGAGAGTGGGCATGGCTTTTCCTTGGGCTACCTACCACTGAGAAGGCCCAGCTTCCTCCGGGGGAGAGACTTTCAGAGCAGGGGTCTCCGCGGTGGTACTGGCGGCATCCCCGCACCTCAGCCTCACCTCGGTGCTGCTGTACTGAAGTTGGTGCTTCTGGCCTTGGCCTTGGGAGTTGGGTTCCGTCTGGGCTAGGAGGTGCATCCCTCTTAGTTCCGCTGTTGAGACCAGCAATCCCAAACCCACGGCAAGGGGGAGACACAGGCCGGCCTTCCCTGTGCCTCCGTATGGGCTCCAAGCATGGAATCCCACCCTCGATGGCACTGCCCTTCTGGCATGAACACACCCAAACCTGCCCATTTGTTAGAGTTAGGCAGCCCCTAACCCTAACCCTCCTCACTGGCCCAGGCTTCTGATTCTGCAGAATGTCGGCTTCCAACCCTAGGTGGTTTATCTTAAAACAGTTCCTGTCTTCTTTCTTACCCTCCATGGCTCCAGCTGGCCCCTCAGCCCCTCTGCCACTACCTTTAAAAGGCTTTTGTTCATTCCCCAAATTCGTTTTTTATAGGCAAGGTTTTCTTTTTACCCATCACTGAAGGGTAGCCCTACGACCCATGGGAGGGAGAACTCCATGGTAGGTTACACCCTGCTCAGTCTCTGATCCCAGAATTGTTGGCCAAGAATAACCCCAGAACCATGCCAATGCCTGACTTCTATCTAGAGATGGGGGATTTGAAACAGTCCCTAAGAAGGGGTGTGCATGGCCAACAGTGTGCTTTCGGATTGTCAGGGTAGGGTGGGGCTGGAAGCAAAGATGATAGTGAGGTAAGGAAGGTGAGGAAAACGGGGCAGTATTTTGTGGACACAGCAGGGATCAGAGGTTAAAAAGAAAAAAAAAAATGAAGGACCTTTCAGCTGTGACTTTTAAGTGTCACCTTTGTAGATGGCAGAGATTTCTATTATGCAAAGACAAGGCTTTTGATGTGAAATCAGAGTGCAGTCTCTCCATCCGCACCCGGTGAGGGCAGGGGTGCTTTTTGTGTCAGGAGGAAAGAGCGGCTTTTGCAGGGATCCTGGCTTTGGGGTTTCATCGCTTAACGCTCAACGTCAATTCTATTCCCCCTTCCTCAAGGCAGCCACTGAACCCAGGAGGTGGCTCCTGGTCTTAGGGGACCCGCCACCTTAGGGGCCCCAGAAAGAATGCAGGCTCTCCTTTCCCTTGGAATCCTCACTGGGACTCAAAGCCCTCCATTTGAGCCACATAATTCCCAGCTAGGTTTACATGCTTGTCTACATTTTATTGGGGGGGAAGGGGATTGAAAAAAAAGAACTCTGGTTCGAGGCCCTTTCATTGAACCTTTCAAAAACAGCAACTCATTTTAAAGACTCATTGCTCAGGTGACGGAGAGAAACTTTATCTCCTCCAACCTTTACATTCTCGAAAACCAGCCTTGTGTAGTTGACTACCCCAGACAGTGGTGAGTCGCAGGTTTCGTTATGAATGTGGAAGATCTGAGTGTGGGGAGCTGGGGGGAGCCATCGTGGTGGTTCTTACCCCCTCTGGAATGCCAAAGGCACGATGCTGGGTGACCTCCTGGTCGCCAAGAAAATGGGATGCATTCGGAGAGCAGACTGCCATGGAAGGACTGGCACTGGAGCAGGCTCAGCGACCCCGGCAGAAGCTGAGTTGCAGGTGTCGGGCGGTGCCCCAGCGGCCCCGGCTCACCCGGCACCAGAATCCCACTTTTCTAAATCTGCCTGTTCTGAGGACTTCTGAACCTGCAGCTTCGGTGAAAGGACTTGGTATCAAGCTGCCTCTGGACGACCAACACTGGAGACTCTGGCCTTACCATGTGGAAATAGTTTTCCTGAAGTCTGGAACTAATTTTGAGAAGTTTTTTTCTCAAACACTTTTATGTTTCTAACACTGTATTCTTGACTGTGTAAATACCAACAAGGCTGTAAATAAATGCAGATGTAGATACCTTCTAGAAAAAGAAAAAAAAAGGCATAAAAACAAAACCAGAAGTGATCCCGTGTAGCCTTCGTTGACAAATAAAAGAATATTTTGTGTTTAAGGGTGTTTGGTGGTCTTCGTTTGGAGATGGTGGCTTCCTCTTCCCTGTCCTATGAGCTTGCACTGTTTGCTTGTTTGCCATAGATTGCTTGTGCTTACCCTGGAGAGAGAGAAAAAAGGAAAAGAAAGTGAGAAAGCACCCCCGGGGTGGGGGGGTGCCACCTGCCCGCAATCTGTTCTCCTCTCAGGATTTTGTATACAATGTGTTTTTTAAGCTACTGGGTCCAGGACTGAAACAACTCATTCTTGTTGTCAGCCTCCACACCAGAGGCTGGTCCACCTTCCACTACTTTTTTTTGTTTCTTGTTTTTTTGTTTTTAACCTTACTCTTTTTGATGGCTTTTTGCCAAGACAACCAGAAAGAAGGTTTAGTCTTTTTTTAAAAAAAATTATTTCATTTTTTATTATTTTAAAATTTGCTATAGGGCACGTGCACTCAACAGAGAGAGAACAAGCAAGCAAGCAAGCTGACAAGTCTGAGACCCCAACCATGGTTAGCCATGTGGGAGTCCAGCACCTTAACGGTCATGCCACCTACTGCCCAGAAGGTTCAGTCTTAGGTCCCAAAGTCCCTGCTAATCCCTTCATGTCACAGGTGTCATGGAGAGAGATTTCAAGAGGGTCACAACCCCCCCCCCCCCAGGCCTACTCTTGCAAGAGGGTGAGATAAATATCAAAGCACCTCTGACAGCCCCTAGTGTCTGGTGCCCCCCAGGCCACTTCCTGTCCTTGCTGGCCTCAGGGACAGGACAGCCTGAACTTATCCTGAACCTGTCCACCAGGAGGCCCACAGAGTTGTCCACTGTGCCACCGCTGCCTGCTGCAGAAGTGTGCCTGGTTGCACATTAAAAATAAAGGAATGCATATTCACTGTACAGTTACATCACCTGACACGACTTTTAAAAAAAGGAAGAAAAATCCTATAGCGCTGGATAGTTCCCCTCCGTCTGAGTTCATGATGTTTTATTTTGAATGTAGGCAGTTGTAATCACAGCACACAGGTGATTCTTCACCCTGGTTTTCGCACTTAACCTCACATTTAACCTATCAGCCCTAGGAGTCAGGGAAGACAGCTGGTCTCTCGAACAGTACATTTGCAAAAGCCAGCTCCCTGGAGTGAACAGCAAAGCTTATTAAAATTCAAGCAAAAGGCCTCGGCTCTCTTCTCTTAGCCTCAGGACTGGCCCACCACCAGGCTCTCTGAGATGAAGGCCAGGTTTCAAGCTTTGGGCTTCTTCCTTCCATCACCACCATGGGCTCTTAGGCACTGCTGCTACTCAGGCCGTTGCCTTGGAGTGGTGCAGGAGACATTGGCAGTGCTAGGAAAAAACCTGCTTGGGAGCAGAACTTGACTCTAGCACTCACTGTGTGATCTTTAGCTAATCATCTCAGCCCTCCAAGCTTCAGGGGTCCCATCAATTGTGAAGGGATGGAAATACAGACCCCTCCTGGTTACTCTTTAAATCACTTCAAGGAGAAGACGTGGAATGTAGCCCATGACTCAGAACACAATAGACTGTCACCCAGTGTCACCCCTCCCACCCACCTTCCATCTGAAGTCTAGCACTCTTTTCACTACACCGGAGGTTCTCAGACTTTGGTCTGGATCAGGATCACCTGGAGGGCTTAGGAAACCCAATGGCTGGGACCTCCCTAGAGTTTCTATATCCATGGGCTCAGGATGGGGCACCATAACCTGCATTTCTATCAGGTCCCCAGGTGATGCTGTTGCCCCATCTGGCTTTGAGAACCACTGCTAAGTCATCCTTTATGCTGCCTACAGAACAAGCCACTTAGCCTGACACGTCAGATGCCATGAGTCAATGCACCTTTCATTTCGGGCTAATTGCACAGGTGCACCAGGCCCTCCTCTGCCCCTCCTTTCTCTTCTGCACGTACTCCCTCGTCAGTGGCACAGACACGTGCACCAGCCCTCAGGTGTACCACGGACTTTCACACCGCAAGGCTTTGGCTACGGCTTCTTCGAGCCCAGCTGAAATAAACTCCTGCGTACCAGGCCCTTTCACGACTAGATTACCCTCGGGTGTGGCTCCTCCAGGCCAAGCGAGGCTGTGTCTGAACTTGTGTGTTCCCAGTGCCCACAACAAGTGCTCAGCCCCGCCTCCGCCGAGGTCAGCCCTGTCTTTCCCTTAAGGGTCACTCCCTCTGGCTGGCTGAGACAGAGGGGGCTTGTCCCCAGTCGGCTCTGAGGGGAGGCCATGTCTTTCGGAGCCCAGGCACCGGCCGCCCAGCTGCTCTCTGGCAAAACTGCAGTGGCTGCCAAGGGCTCCAGGAGGGAAGAAGGAGTGGGGACAAGGGCCTTCCCGGCCTGCCCCCTGCGCCCTCCCAGCCTGCCCCGCGGTGCCCTCCCAGCCTGCCCCCTTCGCCCTCCCAGCATATTGCCCCCAACCCGCCCTCCTTTGGAGGCCTGAAAGGAAATTACAACATAGGAAGGAAAAGACTTCAGAGGTGAGTGCTAATGGTCTTTTCTCTTATCCTGAGAGGTGTCTCAGAAGGTAAATGTCATGCCGGATGGACACCACCTGTTCTCACTGCACCCTGACCTCAGCCCCAGGCCTCTCCCTCCCACCTTCTACCGGATCCTCCTTTCCAGCCCCACACTAACCTTGGTTGCTCCGTCCCTATCCAAGGCTTCCCCCAGCCCCACCCCAGCATTTTTTTCTGAGGCCTATACTAACGCCTAGGTGGGCCCCAGCCTCCGCCTTCAAACCATCCCCCTTCCATGTTCCCATGGGTGTATGGGTGGAAGATGCGTTTGTTAAAAATATTTCTAGGAATCATGGGACCAGCAGTTAGCATAATGGCTATGTTGCTGGACTCCCATGTAGTCGACCGCAGTTCGCGTCCCAGACCTGGTGGCTTAAAACTCACGCCGGGCGCGTGTGCGTGTGTGCCCAAGATCCGGAGAGGAGAATGGAGAAGGGATTGCGGCGTGGCCATCCCCCCTGGGGGGTGATTTCTCGCTTTCTGTCTTTCTGTCTCTCTCTGTCTGTCTGGCGAGCGCATGCGCCCTATAGTGAAAACCTCTCCAAAAAAGAAAAAATCTTTTTAGGAATCCAAAATATTTGTGGGGCTATACACACACATCACACAAGGAAGATCAGCAATTCTCAGGGGCAAAAATAGTCCCAAGTCCTTCAGGAAGAAAAGAAGCATTTTTCTCCCTGGATGGTGTAGATCCACTGGGAACAGAACCTCATCAGTGCCCAAGGGTCAGGTCCAGACCCTGAGGGAAGGTGTCTGGGTCTAAGCAGAGGAGTTGGAGACGCAAGCAAGGCATGGCTGCCTAGCCCTCAGGCAAGCTGGGTAGCTGGGTGCCCCTGGGTACTTCGCTTGATCAAAACAAGTTTGGTTGTAGAAAAAGTTAAGTTCTGAGGGACTTCAGGTCATGCCCTGACTGTATCCATGATCCTGTGACAACAGGAACAGCCCAAGTCCCCACCTCGTGCAGTGGCTCAGTTCCCTAATGTGCTCCTGGGTGATCAGACTGTGATTTAGGCTAGAAACTCCGGAACCCTTCTAGTTTGAGACTGGGGAGCAGGGAAATATGTAAGTGCCGAGAGAGCCTTTCCAACTAAAGACATTTCCCGCAGTGCCAAGGATGGTGTGCAGGCTGGGTGGGTCGGAGGAGTGGATGAGAAAGGATTAGACAAGAGTAGAGGACATTCCTGTGAGAGGAGGGCAAGCTATTTATGTGGGCCTGGGATAACCTAGGCATCTGAGCCCTTCTCCTGGGACCCTGGTTCAGGGAGGCACGAAGCCAACATTTCTCAGGGCCCCCATCCAGCCGGTCTCAACTTATCCACACAGCAAAACACACAATAGTTGATGTTTACATGTAGGAGGAGGAGTCTTTAGTTTTGGTGTAACCGGGATAGCTATTGTGTGCAAATCCCACAAGCGGGAGTGCTCCCCTTCCACTCATAAGTGTATCGGAATGCAAGTGAGAGAGTGGTCCTACTGCACGGATAATTCAGAACATGCTCTAATTTATAGCAAAGTAAGTCATTTGCAAAGTAGCACTTTATGATTCCTAATGACTGACTTCTGACAAGTTATGTCACTGTCTGTAGTAACAAACACCAGGAGCAACCACTGCCTCCTTTTCCCCTTCCATCTTGGGTAAGGAATTCCCTATAAATAGATCTGAAAGTAAGTTATTACGAAGTGGTCCCAGGAAAACAGGTAGACAAATGAAGATGGAGGGACAACAAGAAAGGAAAGAGGGCCAATCAAGAGTGTGAACTCAAGCAAAGCCCCAGAAGAGAACTTTGGCACAGTCCTGCGAGGTGTTGTGGAAATGATCTAACTCACACCTGAGAGTTGTCTCCATCAGGGCAGGGGCCTGGAGTGTTTGCACTTCTGCACCTGTCAGTCATCTGTTAAGGGCTATCCCTGGGAATACCATTTCTCGAGTATTTTTATTTTGGGGGGGAGGTTTTTACTATAGAGTACATGTGTTCCCTAGAAAGACAGAGAGAGACAGAGAGAAAGTGAGAAATCACCCCTGCAGGGGGGATGGCCACGCCACAATCCCATCTCCTCCATTCTCCTCTCAGGATCTTGGGCACACATGCACACATGCACACACGCCTGGTGTGAATTTAAGCCACTGGGTCCGGGACTCGAACCTCAGTCGACTACATGGGAGTCCAGCAACATACCCATTACACCAACTGATGGTCCCAAGAGAGATTTTTGCTATAGGGCATGTGTGCTCACTGGAAAGACAGAAAGTGAGACATCACTCCCTGGGGAGATGGCCACATCACAATCCCTCCCCCTGAATTCTCCTCTTGGGACTATGGGCACTCGTGCACATGTACTTGGTGTGAGTTTTAAGCCACTGGATCTGGGTCTTGAACTGCAGTCAACTATGGGAGTTCAACGACGTTATCGTTAATGCCATCTGCTGGTCCCCATTTCCCAAATACTTCTGGCTCCTTGTTCACTCAGATAAAAGAAGCTCCAGCAGCCTGAGGGAAGACAGCTAGAAAGACTCACCACGGTTAGCATCTGCAAATGAATGCACACAGCCTTCATTCATTTCCATCAGAGGATGATGGGGAGTCTCACAGCTTCTATGTAGTCTCACATTCTGCCTCATAGTGGGTGCCTAGTAAATGCTAGTTGCTCATTGGATAGTGAGGGGTATACCCAAGAGAACAAGATGTAATAATTATGTGTTAAGCTACTTGAGGGCAGGGCTGTGCCTGTTTTGCTTAACACTGTATTCCTGGCACCAGAAGCATTCATACATGTTTGCTGGATAAATGATGAACACTTCTCCTCACTGGTGAATTCATGATGTAAGAGCTTCTCCCAGGTCTAATTCTCCCTCCTATGCCTTGCCTGATTTGGTTGATGCTTTAGAAACCCCAGAGCATTCAGGAGGAGTTCACAGAGAGCTCAACACATGGCAGCCCTCCTTACTGAGCAGCACCACCCAGTCATTAGGCCTGAAGTCTGCCCCTGTTCTCTCTGAACAGACCAGCAGTAGTGCCCAGTGGGAGGGCTCGGTAGACACAGTAGGTGTGGGCTCTAGACTTGTTGCATTTTATATTCGATCTCATTTGAACCTATAGTCTTATTTATAATAGGTGTTAGTACTTCCCATTTTGCAGATGAGGCCTGGAGATATTTGTGTTTTGTCCTTCAGTGATGGAATTAGGATCCAAGTTTACCTAACTCTAGGTTCTTGCTAGTTATGTCTTAAAGCTGGGAGGAAGGGCACTCCTGTTGTGAAGGGTTTCAAACACTGCCAAGTCTGAGGATGGCCAACTACTTCAAGTGACCAGCAAGTCACTCATCAGCAGACATAAGGTTTGTGTGAGACTTTGCTCAACTCTGCAGTCAAGGCTGGCTTCTTGGAGTGTGGCATGTGCAGTCACGCAGGTCCCTGTGTTCAGAAGGACCCTACTCTTGGTCTAATGCCCTAATGTCACCATCTTGAAAATCTTTGATAATTTTTTTTAATAAGAGACCCTGTATTTTCATTTTGCCTTGGGTTGAGCAAGTTACATAGGCAGCCCTGTCCACACTCCTTACCTAGTATAGACAAACTCTCAACACAAGGACATTGGAAGGTACTGAGGCAGACAGTAGGCCCTGAAGCCCAGAAGGGGTGGGGTGCTATAAGAAAGCCCTTATGTGTGTGTTGTGCTGGGACCAGATCCAACTGAGAGAGATCATCTCAGCAACACCTAGCCAGGAAATCCCGCTCTGCGGTAAGTATCTAAGTCTACTAAAGTCGCTGTGAAAGAAGGTGTAAGGATGGTAGGGCACAAAACACGTATGAGCTATTTCTTCCTAGGAGAAGGAGAATCAGGGAGGCTTCCAGGGGAGGCAACACTTTGAGTCTTGAGAGAAGGGAATGAAGAAGGCATTCCGGTGGAGGGCATGGTGGTATAAAGGCACTGAGACTTCCTGTGGGGAGCTTGACGCATCTCATCAGTGAGGCAAAGGAACGGCCTCAGGAGTCGGGACTAGGAGGTGGGCAGAAGCTGGACAACAAAGTGGCCTTGCCTTCTCCTCCTCCCTCCATTTTCTTGCACATATGTGTACACATTCATGCACATTCTGAGTCAGTCTCCATTCCCACCCAGAACCTTACCAGACAGCTGGAATGTATCTAGGTGAGTCATCGTCTTTTCTTCAGGTCCAGGGCAAGGGAGGCTGCGGAATGATTTCTTAACATTGATAACACCACCTAGTGGCCACCTGTCATGCTTTCCCAGCTCTCCAGACTGACATGCAGAATTTATGGGTGAGATCATGTTAGGCCTTAATAGTGCCCTGTCTGGGGACCAGCAGTTAGCATAATGGCTATGTCGCTGCACTCCCACGTAGTCGACTGCGGTTTGAGTCCCAGACCTGGTGGGTTAAACTCACGCCGGGCGCGTGTGCGTGCGTGCCCAAGATCCTGAGAGGAGAATGGAGGAGAAGGGATTGCGGTGTGGCCATCCCCCCTGGGGGGTGATTTCCTGCTTTCTGTCTCTCTGTCTCTCTCTGTCTGTCTGGCGAGCGCACGCGCCCTATACCAAAAAAAGAAAAAGAAAGAAAGAAAGAAAGAAAAAACTCTCCAAAAAAAAAAAAAAAAAAAAAGTGCCCTGTCTGCTCCTGAACTTTGTAGGGTTCGGATGACCTTTGTATAAGAACCATTTTGATCTGCATAACAACACTTTGAGCAACGGCTCTCAGGAGATGCCCCCAAAACACCAAATGTGTGTGTGTACACATACTCTCTCTTACATACATACACTCTTGTGTATTCCTACTCACAAACCTACACACACATCAGAAGGCAAAAGAAAGGTAAGTTTTGGAGGCCCCTCCTTCCTCTGCTTCAGTGCCTTTGGATCCTTGGGCCATTCTGTATGTGCTGTCTCCAGCCATGCACTCAGCTGCAGAGGCCACGCTGAGCCTGGGGTTGAGGAAGGCAGGCAGAATGGCATTCGTGACTCATGGAGCTTGGAGGCTTACCCTCAGCACCTTCAAACAGTCAGTCATGATAACAGCAGTAACAAGAAGAAGCACAAGAAGGAAGAGGGGAAAGAATTGCTATTTCTTTGGAGAGCATTTTGTTTTTGTTCGTTTCTTTTTTGTTTTTGCTAGACGGCACGTGTGCTCTCCAGAAAGACACAGACAGGGAGACAGAAAGCGAGAAATCACCCACCAGGGGGGATGGCCACACTGAAATCCCTTCTCCTTCGTTCTCCCCTCTGGATCTTGGGCACGTCCGCACACGTGTCTGGCATGAGTTTAAGCCACCTAGTCCAGGACTTGAACCATGGTCGACTACATGGGAGTCCAGCCACTTAGCCATTATGCCAACTGTTAGTCCCAGAATTGCTATTTCTTGAGAACCATTCCCTTTTCTGAACAGCCACACCAGGCCCTTCCTTAAAGACGTATTTGCCAGTGCATTATTAAATATTTCTCAGAGTAAAGCAAGTTTCAGAGGGCAATTAACGTTACCGGGTGCCATCTTTGTGCCAGTCACTTTTCTAAACACTCTAAGTGCATTTGCTCATTCAGTATTCACCATACTACAACAAGAGAGGTGCTATTGTTTTCTCCATTTCTCAGGTGGAAAAACTGGGACACTTGTATTTTATTTTAAAGAGAGATTTTTGTTATAGGGCACGTGCTCTCTCCTGAGAGACAGAAAGTGAGAATTCACCCTCCCCAGGGGGGGTGGTCACGCCACAGTCCCTTTTCTTCCATTCTCCTCTCAGGATCTTGGGCATGCACACACACCTGCCTGGCTTCAAGCCTCTGAGACTAGAACCGTGGTCTGCCATGTGGGAGCCCAGTGATGTAACCATTACACTATCTTCTGTTCCCTATATTTTTTTAAAAGTGTGGAGCCAGCATGTGGTATGGTGGTTAAGGTGCTGGCTTCCCACATGGCTGACTGTAATTCAAGTCCTGGACTCAGCAGGTTGAAAATACAACAAATTAAAAAAAAAATAGTGTATATACCCTGTCCCAGAGTCTACTGATCTACTGGGTAAGAAGAATGTGTAATTAAATATTCATCATGTGTTTATTTACTCATTCAACAAACTTTTCCCAAAGGACATTTTATGCCGGTATGGGTGGGTGCCTATGTATAAATTACGCCCAGTCTGGTGGAGAAGAGAAGCCCACCCAGATTGGACCTGCACACGGCTGATTCTGGATGACCTGGAGGCACTGGGACTCAGGGGACAAGAAACAGGCTCTAGGGACAGCTGACCAGATGGTGCTCAAACCCTGTTCTAAGTCTGAGGAAGACTTTTGCCCAGCAGATGATGAGTTCTCAACAAACTGCTAACCCTCATTACATCTAAAAATCTCCACCAATTCTCTCCTTTCAACTTTATGTCTCCTACCTAGGAAAGGAAGGGTGATGGATGGTCAAGCAGGACCAGCTTCTTACAGCAAACAGAATTAGCTCTCTCCAAATAGACTAGCTGAAGCTGCCATCTACTGGCCAGTTATACACACTGCACTGGGTATTGCCGGGGTCCGGCCTTCCTGCCCAAAACACAGAGACCTAAGGTGACTGAATCTTTGATCCTTAAGCATCAGACAGCAGAGGAAGGCTGTTATCTGCTGTGTTTTATGAGTGAATAGGAACCTGAGACTCTGGGAGATGACTTGAGTTAGAATAGTTTCATGTACTATTTTCCAGACACTGAACTAAGCACTTTATATTATCGAATCTTCTCAAGACTCCCATGGGTACTATTAATTATCTCACTTTTTATCTGTTATGTTTCTGCAGTATCTTTATTCTGTAAGAGTTTTCTCTTTTTTTTTTTTTCTTTTTTGGAGAGGTTTTCGCTATAGGGCGCATGCGCTCACCAGACAGAGAGAGATATAGAGACAGAAAGCGAGAAATCACCGCCCAGGGGGGATGGTCACGCCACAATCCCTTCTCCTCCATTCTCCTCTTGGAATCTTGGGCGCGCACGCGCCTGGCGTGAGTTTTAAGCCACCGGGTCCGGGACGCGAACCGTGGTCGACTACGTGGGAGTCCAGAGACATAGCCATTACGCTAACTGCTGGTTCCCAGAGTTTTCTCTTTTTGTAGTGCTAATTATACTCTAGAATGTCTCACAACCTAGATTTGGATGCAAGTTCTTCATAGCGTCCCTTAACTTGTTCTTGGGCCTCTGTTTTTCCTGTGGGCTGAGACATGGCTCTAACAGCTTAATTAAATTCAGGTTCCATTGTTTCAGGTAAAACTAAAGCATATGTACTTTCCATTGCATCTGTCTAATCAGGAGACACATGATGTTTGGCTGTCTTAACTTGTAGTGGTGATAAGAATTGGTGATGTTACAGTAAAGCAAAAATGCTGACTCTGTTATTCCTTTATCAACTGAAACTCTTCTTTCAAGATCTCTCAAAGTTCTGGTACCAAGTAAGACAGGGCAGCTATAGAACCTGGACCGGATGCCAGAGCAGCCACATGGGAACTCTGAAGAGCAAACTATAGCAGATCGGGCAAGAAGACAAGAATCTAGAGTGCCATTAAACTGTGAGTTTACCTCTGCTTCTCCATTTGGTGTCCTCTAGCCTTGACTCAAAAGCAGTCGAAGATCCAGAAGTGGGCCTTAGCTCAAGAGACGCCTCTGTTTCACACACTGAGGGTAGGAAATGGGTCTCTGGAGAGCGGTGACTCCAGCAGCAGAGGCCCACAGACACAGAAAATACAAAGGCAGGGGAAGCCTCTCTGAGTGGAGGAGCTGTGGTCTTAGGACGATGTGTGAGCGCCTGCAACTCCTTTTTCTATATCCCTTCACCAGCTGGGCCCAGACACGGGTGCAGCCAGTGCAGGAAGTACATATCAGAAAGGGAGTAAATGAAGCACCAGATTTATGAGTGGAAAACCAGAAATAGGTGTCTCAGAGAGACAGACAATAAGAGGGAGGTGGTGGGGAGGGAGGAGCTCGGGACAATGAGCCCTTTAAATTGTCTGTGACCATGGAGACTTACCCCTGAGCATCAGACACTTATATCTGAGCCAAAACATATACCATAAACTGACGGTATATGTTTTTCGAGAACTGATCTAGAAGATAGGGCCCAGACTGGCCATTGGGTAGAACACACATGGAACAGATCTGAATAGTCTGAAAGTGTTTGAAAATGAAAATGAAACAAACATAAAAACTGCAGTCCACAAAAGGTTGATCAAAACTTGCAGCCTGAACCCAAGCTGGTCTATGTTTGCTTAAAAAAAAAAAAAAAAAAAAAAAAAAAAAAAAAAAAAAAAAAAAAACCTCCTTAAAATTAAGATCCAAAGTCTCATAACATAATGTTTAAAATACCCAGGATACTTAGCATGCGAAGAACCGGGAAAGTTTTAACTCAGTCAATGTTGAAATGACACAAATGTTGAGATTAAAATTATTTAGCCAAGATTTTAAAGTACTATTGTAAACATAGTTCAAAAGGGTTGAGCACTTAAAGCAAACAAAAAGAAAGTCTTGAGAAATAAATAAAAGGTATAGTGAAATAATCAAGTGGGAATTTATAGCTACATTAACCAAAAGGTTAAAAACTCACTGGACAACCTTGGGAAAAAAAAAAAAAAGAATTAATGAATTTGAAAATAGATTGATAAAAAGCATCAAATTTTAAAAACAAAAAAGGAGAAAGATTGAAAGTAATGAAACAGCCTTAGAGATCTGTGGGACAGTATCAGTGATCTAATTTGTGTCATTAGAGTCAGAGAAAAAAGAGGCAGTATAAGGCAGAAAAACATATCTGAAGAAATAAGACCTGAAAACTTCTAAAATTTGTAGAAAAACAAACATACAGATTCAAGAAGCTCTGCAAACTCCAAACAAGATAAATTCAAAAGAAATTCATACTGGGAACCAGCAGTTAACGTAATGGCTATGTCGCTGGACTCCCACGTAGTCGACTGCGGTTCGCGTCCCGGACCCGGTGGCTTAAAACTCACACCGGGCGCGTGTGCGTGCGTGCCCAAGATCCCGAGAGGAGAATGGAGGAGAAGGGATTGCGGTGTGATCATCCCCCCTGGGGGGTGATTTCTCGCTTTCTGTCTCTCTGTCTCTCTCTGTCTGTCTGGCGAGCACACGCGCCCTATAGCAAAAACCTCTCCAAAAAAAAAAAAAAAGAAAGAAATTCATACCCAGAATCATTAAAATCTAACTAACAAGAGTAAACACAAAAAATTGAAGCATTCAGAGAAAAATTAGCACGTTACTCATGGCAGAGCAATGATTCAAATGAACTTTACATCAGAACTTATGGAAGACAGACATTTCTAAAGTGCTGGGGGAAAATATCAGCTCAGAATTCTACATCCAGTGAAAATTGCCTTCAAAAATAAAAGTAAAATTTTAAATTTTCACATAAAGAAAAACTAAGAGAATTTGTTATCAATAACCTGCTCTGAAAGAACTGCTCAGGAAAATTCTTCAAAGGCAATGATGCCAGAAAGAAATTTGAAACGTCAGGAATTGGAGAAGAGCAACAGAAATGGTAAATGTGTGGATAAATACTATTTATTCTTATCTTAAATTCTTTAAAATATGTTTGATGGTTGAAAGTAAAAGCTTTAGCACTGTCTCATGGGGATTCACTATAGACGGGGAGAGTACAGGAACCTAAGATTTCTACATTCCACTTGAAATGAAGAAATATGATTTATTTTTGAGCAAAATATTAAGGACATTTTAATCCTTTGAGCAATGAATTAAAAATATTAAAGATGTACAGTTAGAAAAACACAATACAAAGGTCAGCAGGTGGCATGGTGGATGTGGTGCAGGACTCACACATGGCCAACTGCAGTTCAAGTCCCAGACCTGGCAGCTTGAAAGTCATGTTGGGTGCATGTACGTGCATTCCAAAAATCCTGAGAGGAAAATGGAGAAGTATTCATGGCATGGCCCATCCCCATGAGGGCTGATTTCTCACTTCCCTCTCACTGTCTGTCTCTCTGAGGTGAATGCATGTGCCCTATGGAAAAAATCTTGGGAAAAAAAAAAATCTCAGAATCTAGGGGAAAAAAAAAAAGACAAAAATAATAACAGGCCCAAATAACAAACATACTTTAATATATGTAATGTCCATAATTACGTTAAATATAAATGCTCTAAGCACACAAACTAAACAAGAGATATCATAAAGGATAAAATATATGACCCAATATGAGTTGTTTAAAAGAAAACCTCTTCAGGACCAGCAGGTGGCGTGATGATTGAGGTGGCCAACCGTAGTTGAAGTTCCAGATCCAGCAGCTTGCAATCACACTGGGCATCTGTGGGTCATGCCTAAAATCCCAGGAGGAGAGTGGAGAAGGGACTGTGATGTGGCCATCCCCCCTGGGGGGGGGGGGGGTGATTTCTCATTTTTCTTCTCCCTTTTTTTCTCTCTCTGGTGAGCACATGTGCCCTATGGCAAAAACCTTAATAAAAATAATAATAATAAATCTTCAATTACAATGCTATCCACAGGTTAGAAATCAAAAAAGAGAAAAGATGCACCATGAAAATACTAATCAATCAACAGAAAACCAGACTACAGTAACATCAAACAAAGAAAGTTACCAGAATAAATTAACATGATAAAAGTGTCAGTTCACCCAGAAGACATAAAAAAACTTAACTATGCATGCATTCAATAGCAGAAGTTCAAAAAGCATGAAGCAAAAACTGACAACTGAAAGAAGAGATAAATTAATAATTATATTGGGGAACTTCATGTCTTTTTTAATAATTAGTAGAATCCATGTCCATGAAATCAATAAAGAAATATAAAACCTGTGTAAAACAATCAATTAGATCTAACTTTTACAGAATATTCTGCCTGGTATTAGTAGAATACACATTCTTTTCAAATGCACATGGAATAGTCACCAGTGTAAACCATATCCTATGTCATAAAACAAACTTTTACAAATTTAAAATAAATGAAGCAGTGTTTCTCAAATCAGTAATTTAAGCTTGGGGCCAGCACGTGGCATGGTGATTATGGTGCTGGATTCCTACATAGTCAACCATGGTTTGCATCCCGGACCTGGTGCTTGAAAATCACACCGACCGTGTGCATGCATGCCCCAAATTCCAGGAGAATGGAGGAAAAGGGATTATGGCATGGCAGTCCCCCCAAGGGGATGATTTCTCACTTTCCCTTTCTCGGTCTCTCTCTGGTGAATGCATGCACCCTTTGACACAATTCTAAATCATCATCATCAAAGCTTTCCACCTAGGAAACTAGAAAATATAAGAGCAAAATAAACCTAGACAAACAGAAAGAAGGAAATAATAAAGAGTAGAAATCAAACTGAAAACCAAAAAGCAATGCTGAAAACCAGTGAACCCAAAATTCGATTATTTAAAAACATGAATAAAATTGAAAAACTCCTCTAGTAAGACTGACAAAGAAATAGAGATAACAAAAATTATCAATATTATTTATTCTTCCAACAGGAATTGAAAGAATAATTCAAGAATACTATGAGTAACTGTACACATGTAATTTCAACAACTCTTAAAATTTTTCCTTATTGGGGGGCCAGCAGTTAGCGTAATGGCTGTGTCACTGGACTCCCACATAGTCGACCGCGGTTCGAGTCCCGGACCCGGTGGCTTAAACTCACGTCGGGCGCATGTGTGTACATGCCCAAGATCCCAAGAGGAGCATGGAGGAGAAGGGATTGCGGCGTGGCCATCCCCCCCGGGGGGCGATTTCTCTCTTTCTGTCTCTCTGTCTCTCTCTGTCTGGCGAGCACACGTGCCCTATAGCAAAAACCTCTCAAAAAATTTTTTTTAATTATTTTTTTATTTCTTATTTACATTTAACTGTTTTTCACTAGAGGGCATGTGCACTCACCAGAGAGAGAGTGAGAAAGCATTCTCCATGGAGCATGGTTATGCCACAATCTTTTCTCATCCATTTTTGCTTTTAATATCTTGCATGCGCATGAACACATGCCTAGAATATTTTTCGGTCATTGGTCTAGGACTCAGACTGCATAGTCGGCTGTGGGATCCAGCTATCTTAACCACCATGGCATTGGCTGGCCCTAGTCTTAGTAACTTTAATGAAATGGCCCCGTTTTTTGAAAACTACAAACCACAAAAATCTACCTAAGATAAAAATGGATAACTTGAGACTGGCTCTGTGGTACAGCAACAGGATACTGTTCAGTTGCCAAATCACATGTGACAACTGCACTTCTCATCCCCGACCTCGTCCACTTGCCAGCCACATATACAAGTGCCCAAGATCCAGCAAGCTGAGGGACTGAAGAATGTGATCATGGTGTGGGCAGACCCTACACAGGCTGCCCCTCTCTGTGTCTTTCTCATTCTCCATTCTCACACATGCACTTGCACGGGCTCTATCCTGACTAGAAAGTGAAAAAAAAAAAAGAAAAATTAGTGGATAACTTGAATAGTACCGTAATATTTAAAATGAATGTATAATTTTAATAACACTTGTGAAAAAGAAATCACCAGACCCAGAGAGTTTTACTAGTGAATTCTACCAAACATGTAAAGAAGAAATACCAAATTCTACAAAATTTCTTCCAGACAACAAAAGAGGATGAAATATTTACCAACTCATTTTATGAGGCCAACATTATTTGAATATCAAATGAAACAGCACAAGAAAACTACAGACCAATATCTTTCATTAACATAAAAACAAAAATCTTCAACAAAATATTAGCAAATGGCATCTCGCTATATATATAGCGAGAGAGAAAGTGTGTGTTATATGTTTATTATAAGGAATTACACAGCCTGGCAAGTTCCAAGATCTGCAGAGTGAGCCAGAAAACTACAGACCCTAAAGAACCACTACAGTCATTCTTGTCTGAGTTCAAAGGCCTGAGACCCAGAAGACCCACTGGTGTATTCCAGTTCAAAGGGTGGCAGATGTCAACAGAAATAACCAAACATAATTCAAATGGTTTATGCTAAGCACAAATATGAATGATCGTGACCAAGGCCCATAAAAACAAAAGTGTTTCAGGGTGCTTAGAGGCAGCAGTTCCTTTATTCAAGCATGTAAGCAGGAAACACAGGCAAAATTGTAAATAGCATAGAGTCTTTTCATTGCCCTGGCCCAAAAAAGGCAGGACATCTGGAATTGGGGGCTTGTAAGTTACAGATAGGTTTAGAAATTTTTAGTTTAGCAATTGGTTAAAAATCACAAGTCTTTGTTTCCGAAAGATTCACAGTTAACAGAAAAGAATGACTCAGTTTAACAGAGATAAGAAGATTGTGTTTTATATCATAATGCTATGCCTGGGACAGGATTTAGGGAGCATACCATAATCAGTGGACCAAAACGTTCTGTTACAGTGAGATTAGTGTTTATAGATAGGACTCCCTGAAGCCCCTTATAAAGTATCTTAGAATAGGAACAGTCAGAGATCTGACCTTACAGGCTTCAGATCCAAAAATGCTGTTGTTTCAGTTTCAGTATGAAGGTAAGGAGGCATGACTTCTCTTTTGGGGAAGGTCAGCCTTTTGGTTCTGCCCAGGATTTCAAATGATTGAATGAGGCTCACCCACATGAGTGAGGACAATCTGTTATTCAGTCTACCTATGTGAATGTTGATCTTATCTGAAAATGCCTTCACAGGAACACCCTGATAATATTTCACCAAATATCTGGGTACCTGGTGGCCCACTTGAGTTGACATGCAAAATTAATCACCAGAAGTCAAGCTCTTAACAATTTGGCATTTCTTAAACCATATGTAATTGGCAAATGAAGACAATATCAAAGTCATAATTCTAACTAATATGATACAGCTGTCCAGTGTACTGCTAAATCACACTAACCCCTTCCCTGGAAGAGGCAGTAGTAAAGTTCTTGAGTGATGTTTAATCTTCTTTTTGATATCCTGTAACTTAAATGCTAATATGTAAAGTTAATAATACTCTGATATAAAACCAATGTATTGGGAACAGTAAGTGGCATGGTGGTTAAGGTGCTGGACTCCCACATGGCGAACCATGGTTCGAGTGCTCGACCTGGTGGCTTGCTTTCTCACTTTACCTTTCTCTTTCCCTCTGTTTGTATGGTCAAATTTTAAAAATAAATAATAATAGCAAATAATTTTAAAAAGATATCTTGGTTACATGATAAGGGGTAACGGAGGAGAGAAGATGAAGGTGTTTGACACACACACACACACACACACACACACACTTCCTCTATAACAAAATAATGAAATATTTATGAACCTTATAGTCTTTGTTTCTGCAACTTATAACTTCCTTCTTCCACTACCCATTACCTACTCCCTTTGCCTTCGGCAAGCACCTCAGCTGTTCCGGGTTCTTTATCTGGCGTCATGACCCAAACCTTCATTCCTGATGACTCTGGGCCATTAGTAATCCTGCCTGGATTGGGTTATTGCAGTTTTCCAAGGACCTAAATCACAGATCACAGTAATACTCAGATTTCTAAGGGATACCCTGTATTCCAGACATACTCTTCCTGATCTCCATTGCAGAGAGGGAGTCCAATTTGCCTTTGGTAGTCAGGATTGATCACCCAGCTAGTATAGTACTCCCTTTTCCTGGTGTTTCAGTGACATGGCCAGGCAATGATCTTAACTTCTTTCAGTGGAAGCATTTATCCTTTTGGAATTCAGACTTCTAGGCCAGCAGGGAATAAGGCCACAGGAATAGAAAACAAAAATTTTGTTAGTGGGTCACTAGTGGTAATAGTGGTATCACTCCCATTTCTACCTCGTTTCCTAGACTCATTAATTCTGCTATGGGAGAAACAGCCCCATATACTGGATGCTGATTAAGGGTATATATACCCTTTTGGAGAATTTTGCCTCATCCCTGCAAGGTATTGTCACCTAGCTAGCACAATAAATAAGTCTTCAAAAGTACATTCCAATATTCTATCCAGCCATCTGCTTTCGGACAGTGAGGGACATGGTAGAATGAGTGACTTCCATAAGCACGGGCCTATTGTTAGACTTCATTTTCTGTGGAGTGAATTCTTTAATCAGAAACAGTACTCTGGGGACCAGTAGATGGTGTGATGGTTAGATTGCTGGACTCCCATGTAGTCAACCATGGTTCAAATCCCGGACCGTGTGGCTTAAAACTCATGCTGAGTGCGTGTGCATGCATGCATGCCCAAAATTCTGAAAGGAAAAGAGAAGAGATTGCAGCATGGCCATCCCTCTGGGGGAGGATTTCTCGCTTTCTATCTCTCTGTGTCTCCAGCAAGCACAGGTGCACTATAGCAAAAATCTAAAAAATAAAAAAAAGAAAGAAAGAAAGAAAGAAATTAAAAAATAAAACACAGTGCTCTGTGGAATAACATCATGGCAGGTAAAGTATTCTTTATGTCCATGACAGCAGTTAGGGCAGAAGCAATTTGTGCAGGAAAGACAAATACATAACCAGAGAGTGGGACACTGCCCATCCATGATGAAGTGGTTCAATGTAATCAGCTCGTCACCAGGTAGCAGGCTGACTCCCCTGGGATGGCGCTATATTGGAGATTCAGTCTTGGTCTCCGCTGCCGGCAGATGAGCACTGGCTGTAGCTATATCCGTGTTAGTCTTGATGAATTGTTGAGCCTATGTATAACTTTCATCCCTGCCACCAGGGCAACTTTGTTCATGCACTCATTGAGTGACAATAGAGGTGACTGGAGAAAGAGACTGACTGGTATCCATAGGACAAGTTATCCTATCCGCTCGCCTATTGAGATCCTCCTCTGCCAGGGTCATCCTTCGGTGAGCATTCACATCAGAAACAATGCGGGTTTCTATCAGATGTTGAGTAGGTCTATTCCAATTATGCATTCTAGAACTGGAGAAATAACTTCACAGGATGGATCTGGGGACTCAGTGGACCCCCTGTGAGACGGACCTGTGCCAAAACCTCATTAATCACCTGACCTACATAAGCTTCTACTCTGACTAATGGATGTTATGGGTCTCTGGGAATTAGGTGATCTGAGCCAGTATCCATCGGTCCTTGAAAGGTCTGATTATTTCCTTTTCCAGTGTACCATGACCCTGGTAGGTCTCTCTGGGGAAAGCCAGGGGAAAGATGAATGGTATACAGTTTTGATGGTATTTCAAGGTCCTTCCTTGAGGGCACCCGGTTTCCCCTTTATTCAAGGGATCTGGTTCTGTAAACTGGCCCCAAGTCTGGAACTAATTGAGGGCCATGATCCTGCTTTGTGATTTGAATTAGACTTTTGTTCACTTGACCTAGAACTTTTCTGCTTATTTGCATTAAGTAATTCAGTAGGTAAAAATAGATCTTCTGTATGATCCAGCATTCCCAATTCTATGTATAAATGGAAAGGAAAGGAAATCAATGTAACACAAAGGTATTTGTACCCCAATGTTTACTGCAGCCCTCTCCACGATAGCCAAGATGCGGAAGCAAATTAAGTGTCCATCAGCTGACAAATGGATAAAGAAATGTGACATATATTTAGACAAACTCCCCAAGGTTGTCTAGGGATCCCAAGAAAATTCTCAGCTTTCCAAATGAGCACAGGGGCCCACTGATTTACTAACATCTTCCTGTTACTCTGAGAACATATGTATGTCATACTCATGTGTGTATATTATGTGTGTATATTATATATGCGTGTATGTATATATACATATGTATATGGATGTATGTGTGTACATATACATGTGGGTATATATGTGTGTGTGTATGTACACACACACACACTATTCAACCATTTAAAAGGATGACATCCTATCATTTGACATTAAGTGGGCCAGCCTGGAGAACATTATGTTAAGTGAAATAAACAGGCACAGAAAAAGAAATACCGCATGTTCTCCCTCATATGTGGAAGTCAAAAAGCAAATGACCTTGGGCCGGCAAATGGCATGGTGGTTAAGGGCGCTGGACTCCCACATGGCCGACCACGGTTCAAGTCTTGGTCCTGGTGGCTTGCTTTCTCAATCTGCTAGAGGGACAGGGATTATCGGGACGCTGATTATTGAAAATAAAATTGCATGTAGATAGAAGGAATGATTTTTAGTGTTACAAAACAGCAGGGAGAATAGAGATGGCTACAATTTGCTGTGTATCTCCAAATAACTAAAAGGATTTTTTAATGTTCCCAACACAAGTAACAACAATGGGTTGAAATGATGTGTGTACTAATTATCCTTAACCATTATACATGGTGCTCTCATACTGTAAAAACCACACGGTACAGAGGCCAGTAGATGGTGTGGAGGTTAAGGCACTGGATTCTACATAACAGACTCTGCAGTCCTGGACCTGGCAGCTTGAAAATTGTGCTGGGTGCATGTGCATGCATGCCCCAAATTCCTCTCTCTGTCTCTCTCTGTCTCTCTCTGGCGAGCACACACAGCATATCACAAAAAAAAAAAAAAAACCCTAAAAAAATAAATAAAATCACATTGTGCCCCTACAAATATCTACAATTATTATGTTCATTAAAAATAGTTTTTAAAAGTAATTTAGTAAGCCACCTATATTTTGTATCTGGGAACACCATGATTACCTAGCCAAGGCCACAGGTCTGCATGAGTCAGACTGTTCTGATTGCTGCTTTGAGTTTGCTATCCATTATGTGATCAGTCCCACGTTGACTTTGGTGGTTGAGTGCCACCATTTGGCCCCTACACCCAAAGATACATCTCTGTGTAAAATAGCCTTATCATGCACTTTCAGTTTAATACAATGTAACATTACTTGAACACCTAACTATTGCAAGACAAATTACTTACGCACAGCTTACATGAAAGTTTATCCAGTTCTTCCTCCCCATCATCAACTCCCCAAGTTTCTGTAGGGGTCCCTGGCAAATTCTCCACCTTTTGACTAAGCCTAGGGGTCCATCGATTTGCTAACATCTTCCTGTTACTCCAGGAATCCTCGTTCCAAGTCTCAGATCCCTGGATGCCGTCTAAGCTCCTGACCTTTACATATTTTCTGTTTGTCACCAGGTTCTAAACTAAAGTCACTAAATGGGAGATGCTATTTGCTCTGATATTGTAGCTCTGGTTTTCCTCCCACCTAATGCTTACTTTTCATTTGACTTTTAACAAAAAGGAAAGGGGAAAGGCTCTAGATTTCTTGAAGGGATCAGACCCTTTACCTTCAGAACTCCTTTTATAATGTCAATATTTTAAAACCATCAAACTAAACAAGGCATATTTTAAGCAAGTTTACAGATTAGGATCTTGGCAGTACGTTACAACTAAATGTCAGAACTGGGTAATGTCAACATTAATCAAAATGCCCAGTTAGGAATTGAAATGATGCAGGAACTCCTTGAGTCTAACATTCAGGAGGTAAGTTGCATTAGCAGATTTCAGAGTTAACAATGTTAGCAAACTAAATTCGGAACTTCCTGAGCATATGTTGGATGTTAGCTGACCAGCATTGATATTAATCATACTTTGAACAGTAGACAATCTATAAACACCCAGTTTGCATCATGGAAGAAAACTGGCTATCTTCCTCCATTAGTGTTGAAGCCCTGACCATATTTCTTATCATACTTGAAATAAGTTCATTGACCACGTTCCATCTACACCTTGCACATACTTCTGCAGCTAGAATTTACTGCCATCCATTCTAATTCATTGTTTTCAAGGAGTTATTTTTATTCATTGTCATTATTTTATTTTTTCATATTTTTGAAGTTGACCAGAGAGACAAAAAGAGAGAATGAAGTGATAAAGCAAGCTGCCAGGTCCACGACTCAAACCACGGTCAGCCATGTGAGAGTTGAGCTGCCTTAACCACTACACCACCTGCCAGCCCCTCTAATTAATTGTTATCTGACTCTCCCCTTCGTCTGCAAGATTGTTGAGTGCAGGGATTGTAGTTTACTATAACCTGCCAGGTTTGCAATAGAATAAGCAGTGGTTTTGGATTTAAATTCTGGCCCCAGAAATTACTGTGTCATCATATGTAAGTTTCTTAACTTCTCTGAGCCTCATAATAATGATTTGTAAAACAAGAATTGTAATACCTACTGAGAATATACTATAGCATAAAGGTTCTTAGGTTATAAACAGAAGAAAATTGTATCATTAAGATTGTCTGATTATGTGCAATAGAAATAAACTCTGGGTGACTTGAGAAAAAGTAACTAATGCAACATATAATCTGGGGTTGAGGTGAAAATTGATATAAAGGATATTATTGGGACAAATAGTATAATCTCAAAAATGGATTGTATATTACAGTGTTAATCTTAAATTTTCTTAATTTGAACACTGTGATCATATAGAAGAACATCCTTGGTCTTAAGAAATGCATAATGTAGGATTTGAACGTAAAGGAGAATGATTTCTGTAAATCTCAAAGTGGCTCAGGATAAATTTATTGTGTATAAAACACAAGTATTTAGAATACATATACACTCATATAAAAAATACAGAGATGGGACCAGCAGTTAGCATAATGGCTATGTCGCTGGACTCCCACGTAGTCAACCGCGGTTCAAGTCCCGGACCCAGTGGCTTAAAACTCACGCTGGGCGCGTGTGCGTGCGTGCCCAAGATCCCGAGAGGAGAATGAAGGAGAAGGGAATGTGGCGTGGCCATCCCCCCTGGGGGGTGATTTCTCGCTTTCTATCTCTCTGTCTCTCTCTGTCTGTCTGGCGAGCGCACACGCCCTATAGCAAAAAAAAAAAAAAAAAAAATACAGAGAAAGCAATAGTGATATATGGCAAAATATCATTAGTGAATCTGAGTAAAGGATTTGGGAGCTCTTTGAACTGCTCTTGTAACCATTTTAGTTTGAAATTATTTCAAAATAATTTAAAGTGAAATGAAGTGCTTTTTAGCATAATCATGGAGCTCTCAAAATGCACAGAAAGACTAGAGAACCAGGCTTAGAAACTAGATAGGAATCAGGACGGAGACTACTCAACTGTCAGAGTTCAGCACTACTAGTAAAAATTGCTGTCTCTTTTTCCTCTTTTAATCATTTTGCATATAGCTCACAGTTCCAAGAGAGAGAAGTCTGTCCAGTGAGTCAATGTGGGGGTGCAGGAGTTTCCAGAAGGGTTCACTGTTGTATTCCTCAAAACTCATAACAGTGCCTGGCTCAGGTACTTCTAGGAGGTACTCAAAAAATTAATGCATGTTTATACTTTAGCACATAAGAGAAAACTTACACAGGCACCAGCAGATGGCGTAATGGTTACGTTGCTAGACTCCCATGTAGTTGACTGCATTTTGAGTCCTGGACCCAGTGGCTTAAAACTCATAACCAGGCGCATGTGCATGCATTGTCCAAAATTCTGAGAGGAGAAGGGATTGTGTTGTGGTCATCCCCCCTGGAGGGGTGGTTTCTCACTTTCTGTCTCTCTAGTGAGTACATATGTCCTATAGCAAACAAATCTCTTAAAAAAAAAAAAAAAAAGAAAAGAAAACTTATACAAAGCATCTTGGATCCCTTGCTTCCCTTTGGTAACTCCAATTCTGAGCATTTTGCTAAGTGTGTGGCAAGTGCTCTAAAATAGTTGCTAACTGTAGCATTGGCATGGCCTGCAGTTAAATTACTGCTGCTTAGTAGTGTAGGTGTGTGCATTCACAAGTTACACCGTCTTCTTTACTAATGAATGGGTTGTCCTATACACATGGCCTACTTCCAAAGTAGGCCATAACTTCATGTCTATGACAAGATATGAGGAGAGGTGCTAAGAAAATATAGGGGCCTGATTTTAGAGTAACCTGATTTTAATCACTGTGAGATACTGGAAGTAAATCTCTTCATCTGTCAAAGTCTTAGTATTCTTATGTATAAAACAGGATGTTCAGTAGTCCTTGTGTTCGGGCCACTGGCACCACAAGAACTCCCCAACGCTGCCTAATAATCATTATTTCCTCAGTGCATTCACTCTTCTATTCAGCTAAATATTACTTCAGGCCCCCTCCATGCTCTTTCGATCATGAACATTTTCCCCCATCCTCACATAGCTGATGATCCCTTCCTTTAATGATTGTTCCCAAAAGTTGTACAAAGCACGTCTGCTATACTCTATTTATGAGACTTTAGTTACACAGTTCCATGGCTACAAGTAAGAATTCAGTTAGTTACCTGACCACATTGCAGCTACCTGCAAGGGAAGCTGGGGAGTATCTTTATTATGGGAGGATACGTACCCAGCCCCAATTCTGGGGCTTCTATTATTAGAGGGAGAAAAATGGGCATTAAGAGATACTATCAGTTTGTATTCTAATGAGTTTATCATAATTGTTTCCTGAGGTGAGGGACATCACCTGGAAGCTGGGACGGAGAGCCTCCGGTGCGCTTAATTCTGTCTGCCAGTCACACTACCTTTCTTTAGTCCTTTGCTCCCCCACTCTAAATTTATCACAGTAGTCATCAGCCTCGTCTGGAACTTCCAGACGTCAAAACTCACAAGATCCCACCCCAAGTTCCCTGGTTCTTTCTGCAGTAAGCCCTGATGCTCCTTGGCTCCGCCCACCTGAACTCATAACCCCGCCCTTGTCCCGCCTCCTTAGACCGGGCTTCTCAAGTACGCATGCTCTCTTCACTGGCTCGCAGCGTGATGACATAAGCGGCGCTGGTGTGTGACGTAGGGCTAGAGACGGCGGGTTGCTGGCTGGGTCGGGCGCTGGTTTAGAATTAGTGTGGCCCCCGAGTGTGTCCCGAACGCTTACAGCTCGTGGTTTCTCTTCGGCGTTTCCGGAGCGAGCCTTCTCCATCCTGCCCTGGTGGGAAGAGAGAAACGAAAGAGAAGCTCTGTGGGGACAGCTGGGGCCCTGAAGGAGAAAGCAGCCGGGTGTTCTGGAGTAGCAAAGCAGGGAGAGCTGGTGCAGGCAAGGTCCGAACCCCCTGCAGTCAGGGCTGTCCCCTCTAGATCTGGGGCAGCTCCACAATGCTCGGGGCCCGGTTCCTGCTCCGAGCCCTCCGCTCCTGTTCCTCCACCCCATGCCCCAGGCTCAACCCTTCTTCCAGATTGAGCGTGCGAGACGCGCTCGGGGCCCAGAACGCCAGTGGGGAGCGCGTTAAGGTCCAGGTTGGTGTATGGGAAGCGGGTGGTCATTTTCTTTTAGGGACTAGCTTTACTTCTTAGAGACTTTTTTCCATTGGGTCAAACAGAACGACCAGCAGGGAGAAGTTAGAAAACGTAGCCTCATGTGAGTCCACACTATTTTCTTCAGGTACCCGTTATCTTTTGCAAAACTTGCCAGTGACTATAAAATGCTGACATTGTTTTATTGATGCCAGGGCATTAACTGTACAGGAAAATGTAAACGAACAAGCCCCTCTTCTCTACCTTTCTCTCTCGTAATGTCTGCAGTTATATAGGGGTTGACTTGAGCTAGCTCCTTGAGAGCAGAAGCCATGTTGTTCCCTGTTTTGGTATTCACGTATGGTTAACTATAAATACTGTTCAACTAAATCGTATCTTTCAGTGGAACTTTGCATGTAATTTTTAAGAAGAACGAGTAGAATGTAGCAGTTCGAAAGAGCTCTGGGGTCAAGTTGCCTGGGTTTAAAGTATCTCATTAATGATGAGTATGTCACCTAATGTGCTCTAAACATTAGTTTCCTTTTACACAAATGGACATACAGGTTGAGTATTTCTAATCTGGAAATCTGAAATCCAAAATTTGAAGCTTTTTGAGAATGTGATGGCACAAGTGGAAAATTTAATACCTGATGACATGTGACAAGTTATTTGTCATGTGACAGTCAAAAATGTTCCAGTACAAAAATAATTCAAATTACCTTCAGGCTATGTATGTGTAAGATGTACATGAAACATAAGTGAATTTCGCGTTTAGACTTGAATTCCATCCACAACATGTCTCATCATATGTGTATGCAAATATTGCAAAAATCAAAACACTTCAGGTCCCTAACTTTTTAAATAAGGGATATTCAGTCTGTGATATTAGTTCCTACCTTAGAGTTCTGCAAATTAAATGAGATTATGGGTACAAGATATATAGAACAGTGGACTGCAGTCGTTACATTCTCCTTGCTGTTGCTTCATGAGGATTTTCCCCCGTTAAAGGAGCAGCTTAAGCAGGATGGGTGACTTTAGGTTGCTCTGTCACACTTTTGGAGTTGTTTGTCCTCTTATATCGTTTCTATTTAACAGTCCGATCACTCTGTCCATCTTTGCACTTTGGGTTTCATAATCTTTCCACATCAAAATAAAAATCTTTTTGCATTCATCTATTAATTTGACATGCCTTAATGATAACATCTTGTGCTAAGTCAAGAGAGCATTTGAAGATGGTTTTGCCCCAAGTCAGAGACCATCTCATATAGTAGCTATCCACTATTGCAGCTCTATGTGCTCAGAATACAGCCTACCTTAACTGAGATGTACACTGAGTGTAAAATACATACCAGTTTTGAGGACCAAAAAAAACTGCAAAGTACCTCATATATTTTTATGTTGATTACATGTTGATTGTGTGGGTCATCAGAAAGGTCATGACATATTTTTTTGTTTTCCTGTGCAAAAATGTGTCGTGACTTTTCCCACGACCCAATATTTTGAACGCAGTAGGTTAAGTAAAATCTATTAGTAATTTCCCCTATGTGTTTCTTTCATACTGCCTCTAAAAATTTTAGATTACACTTGTGGATCACGTTTCTGTTGCATAGCCTTAGTCTAAAAGTTAAGATATAGTTCCCAGCAATGTGATAATAGAGGTTAAATAAAGAGCTGTGTAAAAACATACAATTCTGTAATTGTGTGGAGGTGATATGTTAGCTTAGTCCTAAGGATGTGTTCTCCAGACAGGGAAACTGAGTATGGGGTGGAAATAGCATTCTAGAAAAGCTTGTTGATAAGAACATGAACTGTGAAGAAAGAACTGCATCTGAATCCCAGCTCTGCTACTTGGCATCTGTGACTTGGACTATTTTACTGACTTCTATTTCTTTCTAAAGTAATAGCTTCTTTAAGTTCTTGTGAAGATTAAGTAGAACAATATTTATAAAGAATTTAGAATAGAAGCAAGTTAAAAAGTGATCAGTAAATGTTAACTTTACCAACAAGTAAAACTGGACATTACTGTTGACTGAGCATGATGAAAACGCAGGTGCCTTGAGGATGGGGGAGGCTGTGGGATGATGAAGGACCCAGGTGATTTATGCTTACTCATTGTAGTCCTGGGGAAAGATCCAGGTCTTTCTAGTCAAGCAGACTTGGGTTCAAAATTAGACTCTACCTTGGGACCAGCAGGTGGCGTGGTGGTTGAGGCGCTGGACATTCCCACATGGCTTATCATGGTTCATGTCCTGAACCTGGTGGCTTGCTTTCTCACTTTCTCTCTCTCTCTGTGTCTCTCTCTGGTCAAAATAAAATAAGTAAATGAATAAATAAAATTAAAAATAAATAATTCTAAAAAAAAAAAAAAATTAGACTCTACCTTCTACCAGCAGTGCAACCTTCAGCCAATTATTTAACTTCTCTGTGCTTCAGTTTCCTCGCTTGTAAAATGGCAGTACTGATCATCCATAGACCTGTTGGGAGAAGAGGACAAAACAGTATGAAGATAGTAAAACATTAGTTATATAGCAAATACGAGGTAGGTGTTGAAAACACTTGGGGATTATGAAATCTGCACTGGCAAAACGATTCAAAGCAACTGAAGCATGGTTCTTTCCCTGAAAGCATTATGGACATGCAAGGAAGTGACACATCCTAATAACCGTGCCAGTAGGTTATGGTGGGTACGCAAAGTGATGGTCAGTACCATTTTTTTCTAAATAGGATCATCATTTGCTTCTCCTTAGAGAACGAATGCCTGTCTATACTCATTGACTTTATGCTTATGGGACACTTAATTGTTTGATGTCAGCTAGTTTATTCTCCCTTAATTCCTATGCTAGTTAAGCTTAAGATGGGTATATTGGAAAGTTGTTTTCAGTGTTAACAGATTTACTTGACATCTTACTTGTACTGACATATTCTTGTCATTTAAATTCAGGTTGTTTTATTATTTTTAAAGAATTATTTAACTTTATTAATATTATTATTTTTTTTTTATTTGACCAGAGAGAGACAGAGAGAGAAAGAAAGTGAGAAAGCAAGCTGCCAGGTCCAGGACCTGAACTGCAGTCACCCATGTGGGAGTTCAGCGTCCCCAAGTACCACGCCACCTGCTGGCTCCCTAGATTGTTTTAATTTTATATTTTACTTAACATGCATTCAAAATGGAAAAAATGTTAGAGTTTTTTGTTGCTGTTACAGTACTCCATGAAAGGTTTTTTAAAATGAAGATATTGCTAGTCTACAAATTTATAATTTCCCTTTTAGGAATTTCATATAAAAGAAAGGTGACAATATGTGAAGAGGCCCTTGAAAATTTCATGGAAAATGCATCCTGTGGGGGGAAAAAAGTATGCATGCATTTAAAATATGTTTGCACAAAAAGAAGCTGGTACTTTAATTCCATTTTCCACAAACTTTTTGAAGTCCCCATATATGCTTTGTTATTTATAAGGGGCCATGAAGAGAATACCTGGAGTTGCCAATATTGAGCTGATTAGTTATGTGAATTAGGTTCATTAGTTTGATGGAATATTAGGTATTCGTTCAGCCTGAGGAGCTTTATTAAAACAAAAGGTGGGATGTCAAAGTGAAGCGGGCCATCTTGAGGTTTAGCAGGATGGCAGCCATTTAGAAACTTTAAAAGGCCTCTAACGAAACAATCTAAAGTGCTGAGTTATAGGGAGGTCTGTTTGAGGAATGGTCAAATGAGAAACCAGGAATAGGAAAGTATTTGAAGAAATCAGGATAATTACTCAGGAGAAAGCCACTGACTCTGTAGTGAGGAATGATTTTGCACCTGCTTGTATCTTGTATCCTTAAATACTGACGCATACGGAGTTTTTGAGGTAGTTTGGTGCTTGCTGCCTGTCTCCACGTACTGTGGCTAGGGAAATAAACTCCCTTCTTCTCCAGCCTCTGCTTCTTCTTTCACTGACCACAAGTAGAAGCAGCTAGACTTAGTTGCCAGTAACAAAAGACTTAGTATGTCAGTAACAAAAGCATGAATCTCACTGTGATAAGAACCATACCAAATTGTGTATGTAGATGGGAGTGAACTAATCAGTTTATCTGCTGAGGCACATTACGGTTTTTGGTCTTTCATTTACGTGTGTGTGTGATGAACATGTACAAATGTTCACTCTTTTTTTTTGAGGGGGGAGAGGTTTTTGCTATAGGGCGTGTGTGCTCGCCGCCAGAAAGACAGAGACAGAGAGCGAGAAATCACCCCCCAGATGGGATGGCCACGCCGCAATCCCTTCTCCTCCATTCTCCTCTTGGGATCTTGGGCACACATGTACACGTGCCCAGTGTAAGTTTAAGCCACCAGGTCCAGGACTCGAGCTGTGGTCAACTACATGGGAGTCCAGCAACCTAACCATTACGCCAACTCCTATCCCAATGTTCACATGTTTTTTAAAAAATTATTTAATTTTATTTATTTTTTAATTTGCTCTAGGACACATGCACTCACCAGAAAGAGACAGAGGGAAAGAGAAAACAAGCTGCCAGGTCCAGGACTCAACTGCTGTTAGTCATGTGGGAGCCCAATGTCTTAACCACCAAGCCACCTGCTGGCCCCACATTCATAAGTTTTAAGCTTCCATTTATAAGTGTTTTTCTTTAGGGGTGGATTCGCTCAGTCAGATCTCAGAAGGAAGTCTTGTTCCTGCATGTAAATGATGGATCATCTTTGGAAAGCCTTCAAGTTGTTGCCGATGCAAGTTTTGACACTGGGTGAGTTTTTTGTGTTTTTTGAGTGCTCTTTTTTTTCCCCCCTTTCCCATCTTCAGTTCTCTTCACTTCCTTAGTCCAGTGTTCACATTGCCCCCTCAGTGGTCTTTCTAAACAGATCTTTCCATAGCTTTGAAGGTAAATCCAAATACCCAGAATTAAGATCCTTCAGCTCAGGCCTTTCCCTCTGTACACCATCTTTCCATGCCAATATCTCCTCCTTTGCTTTGCTGCAGTCTTTCTTACCTACTTGAGGCTCCCCTAAGCCATTCTGCTCTTGCTTGCCTTCTAGGTCTTGTACGTGCTGCTGCCTGTGCCTGGCACGGCCTCCTCGTCACTGTTCACATTTCCAGTTTAGGCTTATCCGATGTTCCCATTCCCAGACTGTCACATGCCCCTCATCTGTGCTCCCCGGCATCCTGTGTCCACCTCTGTCAGACTGTATCATTCTGGATAGTAAACAGTTGTATCCTCGTTTGACCCCTCCTGTAGACTCATAGTTCCTTGAGGTCGGGAATTGTGTCTCTTTCATTCTTGTGTTCTCGTCCTTTAGCACAGTGCTGACAAAGTGACCATTAGCATTTTTTGAATAATGGAAGAAACTTTTATGGTTTCATTCATCAAGTTTTAAAATCAATACTGTATTTATCTAGGGTATGAGCTGTGAAGAGCAGAATGTTATTCTAATATATATTGTATAAATATACATTATTTAACATTTATATAATGTATAATATACAGTTATATGTTATATGAATATGTATTGTGGATATATAGAAATATATATTTATCTAAATATATATAATTATATATATTACCTAAATAAATATATATTAATATAAATATACATTAATATAAATATATAATATAGATAATTAATATAGTATAATATAAATAATATATGATATAATATCTATTATATGAATATATTTATTTCATAGGTAATATTTATATAACTATAATATATATAATATTAAATTCTATTTTATATAATAATATACATTATATATAATATGGATATGTCTATTGATACCTGAATTTTAGAGGTTCTGGATGAAGACTGTCTATTTCTCAGAGGTATTCTCAGGATCCTCCAGGATAAAATTCACACATGAAAGAGCATCTCAAAATAGCCTTTCAGGTTTGGTGAATGATTACCGGTTGTTTTCCCTCCTATGATGCAATAGTAGACAGTCCTCTTTATGTAAAATATATGTGAATAAATTTAAAAGGAAATAGTATATATTAAATACAGCAAGCAAATAAATCTTGGTGAGGAATATCGTCATGTTAAATTTAATACAGTTTATAATATTACTGAACAGTATTATAATACCTGAGTGCATCTTGTTAAAAAAGGCATTTATTATCATATTTACTATAGCTGTAAAATGTTAGAACTAGAAAGGATATACAAAAATTTCCTCCAACCTCTTCTCCTTTCTAAAAAAAATTTTTGCTTGAGAGCATGTGTGCTCACCTGAGAGAGACAAAAAGAGAAGGAAAATGAGAAAGTACCTCTCCATGGAAGATGGTCACACCACAATCCCTTCTCCATTTCCCCTTTCAAGATTTTTGGCATGCACACACATGCATGTGCCTAGCGTATTTTTTTCCAGCTGTCAGGTCTAGGACTCTTTTTTTTTTTTTTAACAAATATCTTTTTAAAAATTATTTATTTAATATTATTTATTCATTCATTCATTTAATTTGACCAGAGAGAGAGAAAGAGGAAATGAGAAAGCAAGCCACCAGGTCCGGGAATCAAACTATGGTTGTCCATGTGGGAGTGTCTAGCACCTTAACCACCATGCCACCTGCTGGTCCCCAGGTCTAGGACTCTCAACTGTTTTGTTGACTATGTAGGATCTAGCTGCCTTACCAACCACATGACTACCTGACCCTGCTTTCTTTTTAATTTTAAGGTTTATTTATTTCTTCCATGAGAGAAAGGCACACCCAACAGGGTCTTCACATTGCAGTTACCCCAGTTCCAGCCAGCCCTGCATCATGAGCATGCATGTGTACCTGGCATTTCATGGAGGTCTCTACATATGAACCCAGAACCTTCCCTTATGGGTCGGCCTCAGAGAGTGTTGCATTATCTCTGCACCACCATCTGACACCCCTCTAACTGCCTTCTTTTTTCTTTTTAAGGATTACTTTATTTACTTATTTAAATTTGACCAGAAAGAGACAGAGAGAGAGAGAGAGAAAGAGAGGAAAAGTGAGAAAGCAAGCCACCAGGTCTGGGACTCAAACTGGCGTCGGCCATGTGTGAGTCCAGCACCCTTAACCACCTCCCCTCCTGCCGTCCCCACTGCCTTCTTAATAGTCATTCTTAAATGAGCTTTGATAACTTTCTGTTACAGTTCATTTACAATTCTTGCAGTTAATTTGTGGATTAATTGGATTAGAACCTAGACTTATTAACTATAAAATAGTTCTGCATATGCTCAGATTATCAGCCAATTTTATTAAAAAAAAAAACTTCTAAAAATGTAACACATTGCAAAATCAATACAGAGGATTCAGGTGTATTTTTCAGTTTGCTTTTCCACTAATAACAGTTCACATAACCATACTATGTTATAAAACTCAGGAAATTGATATATTTATATATTTTTTAATTACCAAGGTGTGTGTGCTTGCCAGAGAGATACATCCCTCTCAAGGGCTGTGGTCATGCTTCAGTCCCTTTTTTCTTGTTTTTGGAGAGGTTTTTGCTATAGGGCACGTGCACTTGCCAGAAAGAGAGACAGAAAGCGAGAAATCACCCCCTGGGGGGATGGCCACGCCGCAATCCCTTCTCCATTCTCCTCTCGGGATCTTGGGCATGTGCACACACGCACCTGGCATGAGTTTAAGCCAGGTCCAGGTCTCCAGCCGCTGTCGACTACATAGGAGTCCAGCAACATAGCTATTATGCCAACTGCTGGTCCCACATGCTTCAGTCCCTTCTTCGTTTCTCTATCCTGTTAGGATTTGGGACATACTACACACACATACTTGGTATGTTTTTCAAGCCTCTGAGACTGGGATTTGAACCATGGTCAGCCACATGGGATCTTGTTCCCTTAACTACTACTGGTCTGTGAGACTGCACAATATGGTACTAACAACAAAATTACAGCCCTTATTTTTAATACTTTTTTATTGCCAGAGACCATGTATACTCACCAAAAAGAGAAGGCACTCTCCAGTGGACCGTAGTCACTCCACGATCCTTTTTCCCTCCTTTTCTCTATCTTTTCAGGATTTGGGGCATATATGCACATACATGTAGTTGGCATATGTTTTAAGCCATCAAGGCTGGGATTTGAACCACATTTGTCCGTGTGGAATCTGATTCCTATGCACCATGTTATGGCAGCGTTGCCAACTAAGTTTTTGGTAAAGATAAGTGTATAGTTTCTTAATTCCAAATACCTATGTACACGTTCTTAAGTATCTTTGTTCTCATCTTAAAGTTTATGGAATTAATTTTTGTAATTTCAGTATACAAGAGAACATCTGTAGATTCTAAGACTATTTAACTCAAGGGTAAAAACTTCTGTCAGTAAGTAATTTAATCTGATTAAAATGAATGTTTTATGTAATGATATTTTGTTTATCCTGTTTTTTGTTACTGTAGAGAACTGTTTTTTGGGAGTTCAGTGGAAGTCCAGGGGCAGCTGGTAAAAAGTCCATCGAAAAGGCAAAATGTGGAACTGAAGGCAGACAAAATTGAAGTTATTGGGAATTGTGATACAAAGGTATACTTTCTGATACTTTTGTAGAGGCTTTTTAGCCTTAAAACCTTAGCAATTTGTTTTAAGTGTGATTATTGGGAAGATGCACTTAAATCATGTTATAGTTGTGACTTCCCAGGTAATTGGTATAGTCCATAGAGCCTATGGAGACAGTAGCAAAAAATGTTTTATGTAAATAGCTTAGTCTTATGAGTGAGAGTTAGATATTAATCTGTACACCTCTGTGCTGCCTGTCACGGAGATGTACAGATTAACTTGCTGCATTTACAGGCATGCTCATTCACTCTCACCAGGGCAGGCCATTTGAGTTTCACATTTTTAGGAAAGCCAGGAATAGTTTTGGCATGCTTTAGAATTAATCATCCAGTAATGGTGGACGTTAGACACCTGTGCTGTTGTTTTTCCCTTTTTAAAAAATGTTTTAAGTTTATCTCTTCCTTGAATGAGACACACCCATGTACACCCACTCACCCACCAACCCACCCACCCTTGACAAGGTCTTATGCTCTGATCCTTGCTGCAGTCTGCCAGCCAGCTAGAATCAGAGGTCCCTCTGCAGGTTTAAATGACGGTTTAAGTCACCTTAGAACTGAACTCAGGTCTTTCCCATATTACTCCATCATGTAGCAGTGCCCCAACACCGGTTGCCAACGCAACTGAACCTCACCTGTGGGTGTTTGATATTGAATCAAAAATTAAATAAAGACTCTAGTACCTTGGTAGCATTAGCTACATTTCCAGTGCTCAGTAGTAATATGAAGTTATGGGCTACCATATTGGGTAGCACAGATTCAGAATATTGCTGTTTGTTTTGTTTTTGTTTTTGCCAAATCAAGGGTATTATCATGTATATCATTAGTAATAGGGAATTTTATATTCTTGGATCTGTTAAGTGTTTCTTTTCTTGGCTGGTCCCACTCACTCTTTATTATGCCCTACCCGCCCTTGTAAATTATGGTATCTACACTTACCCTTCCTAATAATCATTTTCCAGTCTTCAATTTCTGCCATAGAATGCAGACATTTAATGTCTGTTGAGCAGGGATATACAGTGCTTGTCTTTCAAAGACAGTCTTACTTCACTTAGCAGTAGGTCTTCCATATTCACCAGTTTTGCATAACAGTGCTCTTCATCACAGAAGGTCCTGTTGGATGGTGCTGGTCTAAAGCGTTGTAATGCTGACTGAGCAGAGACAAATCCTACATTAAGTCATGTTTAAACTTACATTTGCAAGACTCTTATTTTAATAGTTTTGTGTTAATAAGCCTGATAAAGGGGTTAGAAGAAATAAAATCAGAGATTATCATCTCATTTCCTTAAATTTATAATACATTAATGGGAAATTGAGATCCAGCAAGATGAAATGACTTGTCTAAGATTATGAACTGATAAGTAGTGAAACAGCTGAAATTTATATTCTGTCCATTTGACTCCTTGTGCCTACTATAATTGTCTTCAAATTTTTAATGAATAAAAAAGCCCAGCTGTGGTGATGATGCAAGTGGTAGGGCACACTGCACAAAACAGGACCTATATGAGAAAGCTCAGGGTTCAGGTCCCAGGGTGGCTTGGACACCTGGGGGTACCCATGATTCTGGCTGGCTGCAGTGCTAAGGGGACCACTGTAACATGGCAGGACCCTGTCAGGGATCCCTCATCTCACAGGAAATAAATTAAAACAGAAACCAGACATCAAGGGAAATTGCATAATTTTAACCCATTTTTAGTTTGTTGGGATAATCTGAATTGAAAGAAATTAAATGTAAAGAAATAAAATGGAAAGTTTTTTCTTTAAAATTGTCATTCTTAATTATTTTTCAAGAATTTTAATTGGTATGTAAAATCAGGAATCCAGTTCTAAGATTTCTGAAAAATAGATTAGAATAATATGGAAATCAAGAGAAGAATGGAGAAGGTAACTATTTTTGTGTTTTAATCTTTATTTTTAAAATTTGTCATAGGGCACATGTACTCGCTGGAGGGGGCGGTGAGAGAGTGAATGAGAATGGGAGAATGAGAAAGCATCCCCCATGGGAGATGACCACACTGTAATCTCCTCTCCACTTTGTTCTCAGAATTTTGGGCATGCATGCACATGTACCCAGTAAATTTTTCAAGTATCCACTCAGTGTGTTTTTCAAGCTGCCAGGTCCAGGACTTGAGCCACCCAATTGGCCATGTGGTATCCAGCCACCTTAACCTTCAAGCCATCTGCTGGCCCTTCATTTTGTTTTTAATCATAGCCTTTTTTACATAAATTTGCCAGAGGATGCATATGCTCTCCAGAGAGAGAGAGATGGAGAGACAGAGAGGGAGAAAGCATCCCTCCAGTGGAGTGTGATCACACACAGTCCCTTCTACATTTTCCATCCTGTTGGATTTGGGACATGCACGCACATGTGCCCAGTGCGTTTGTCAAGTCTTGGGGCTCGAGATTCGAATTACCATTGGCCACGTGGAATCTGGCTCACTTAACCACTAGTTTACAAAGTTGGTCCTTAATATAACTGTTTTAGTTTTTCCTTTTTAATAGAGATACATAATTATATATAAAAAGTTGTCCTGCATTTCACTGTTGTTAAATTGTTCTCCCTCAGCTTCTGTTGGTGTTGATGCCTTTACTTTCCTTTCCCCTTGAGTTTAAGTCATTTTAAAAGTATTGAGATGTTAGGGAATTCTGAACCCCTAGCAGTCCCCAGATCTCTGTTATTGTGGTTATATTTTGGGACCAGCAGTCAGCGTAATGGCTATGTCACTGGACTCTCACGTAGTCAGTCGCGGTTTGAGTCCCGGACCTGGTGGCTTAAACTCACACCGGGTGCATGTGTGTGCATGCCCGCCCAAGATCTTAAGAGGAAAATGGGGGAGAAGGGATTATGGTATGGCCATTCCCCCCAGGGGGGGTGATTTCTCACTTTCTGTCTCTCTGTCTGACGAGCGCATGCACCCTATATCAAAAAACTCTCAAAAAAAAAAAAAGAAAAAAGAAAAAAATGTGGTTACATTTCACTGTAGTAGCTATGATGCTTGTTCCTATTCTACGTAAAATTGTATGTGCACAAGGCTTTTGAACAGATAACACTGAGAACAGCAGGCTGCCAGTGTAGCTCTTTGTTAGTCTTTCTGTGAACTTTTTTATTGAAACTTGTTTTTGTCCAAAAGAATGTGTCTGTCTTATTAGTCTCATAACATGACTGTGGGCAAGATGGAAATATTTCACCAAAGAACCATAATTTCCTTTAAATTTTTTTATAAATCTTTACAAAGATTTATGTGCTAGATAAAAGAACACTGCCATCCCTCCCCCATGATCTTAGACCCCAGTAACTTGTTGATAAACAGTAATAAAGTCCCCATTGATTATGAACAATTGTGGCCTTTCAAGACATACAGATAATTTTTAAATTGGGCACAACAGTAGAAAACAGGTTTTTTTTGTTTTCTTTGTTTTTTTCCAGTTTGCTAGAGGGCATGCACACTCAGTGGGGAGAGAGAGAAGGAAAGAGAAAGCACTTTTGGGTGGTCATGCATGCACACACACCTTGTGTGTTTTTCAGGCTGCTGGGTCCATTGCACAGTCAGCTATATGAGATCCAGCCATCTTAATGTTTAAAGTGGTTTGAAGGCTGGACTTGCCTGAAAAACTCATGGGACACACGTGGGTGCATGTGTAAAATCCTAAAAGGAGAAAGGGTTGTGGAATGACTGTTCCCTGCTGAGGGGTGCTTTCTCACTGTGCTTATCTCTCTCCCCACTGAACACACACACCCTCTGGTAAAATTAAGTAAATAAATAAATAATCTGCAATATTCTGGACCTCTGTGCTGAATAGTGACCTATTTTTGCATAATTAATCCTAGCCTCTATATTTGTAAAAAGTGCTTGACTGCTAACGGACAGAAATCTGATAAATAACGATTGAGCCTCAGTGATAAGAAGTAAATTAGCTAATAAGTAGTAGAGCTGGATTTAGTATCTTTTTAAGCTTCTAATTTATTGTTTTTTTTTCCCATTTACTGGCAGGTTTTCCCTATCAAATATAAAGAGAGGCATCCTCTGGAGTACCTGAGACAATACCCTCACCTGAGGTGTAGGACTAATGTTCTGGGTTCTATCCTGAGGGTTCGCAGTGAAGCCACAGCTGCTATTCACTCTTTCTTTAAGGTAGGAGTTTTTGCTTCCAGTTTAGAGAAGTCGACTTTGCTTTCTCCTGAAGTCTACAAATTCTAACACTGAAGTATTTTACCGACAGCGCTGTTAGTTCGTTCCACTTACCCTTTACTCGTCTGGTACTGGATCGAATGCCACAGACATGCATATGTGTGGGTCCTATGTGGGTGTGGTTGGTGGGTAGGTGGATTTATTTCATAGCTTTACTGAGGACTGATTGACATAAAATAACATGTATGTTTAAAGTGTATGATCGGATGAGTTTTCATGTGTGCATATATCCATGAAACCTTCACCACAATCAAGATAGTGAACTTATTCATGACCCAAAATGTTCCCCATGACTTTTTTTCTTTTTTTTTTTTGGAGAGGTTTTTTGCTATAGGGCGCGTGCGCTTGCCAGACAGACAGAGAGAGACATAGAGACAGAAAGCAAGAAATCACCCCCCAGGGGGGATGGTCACGTTGCAATCCCTTCTCCTCTGTTCTCCTCTCGGGATCTTCGGCACACACACACACGCGCCCGGCGTGAGTTTTAAGACACCGGGTCTGGGATATGAACCGCGGTCGACTACATGGGAGTCCAGCGACATAGCCATTACGCTAACTGCTGGTTCCCCCCATGACTTTTGATTATCCCTCTCTCTCCCCTCAGACCCCCCTCTTTCTCAAGCAGCCACAATCTGCTTCCTGTCACTATGCATAAGCTTATATTTTTAAAAATAGTTTTATATAAATGAAATAATTCGGTATGTACTCTTTGGCTTCTTTCAATCTGTTTTGAAATTCATGCATGCTAATTGTATCACTAATTTGTTCCCTTTTTTACCGTTAAGTATGTGTATGTATATAGGAAGGTTTTTAACTACAGTTTCAACATTTTTAATAGACATACAACTATACAGGTTATTCTTCAGTCAACTTCAGTAGTCTGTGTTTTTCAAGGAATTAATTCATTTTATTTAAGCTGTCAACTTTATTGCCATAAAGTTATTCAGAATATCTTACCATTCTCATTTTACTATCTGTATAATCTACAGTGATGCCATCCCATTCCTGATATTGTTAATTTGTTTTCTGGCTAGAGGTATATACTTTCATCAGTCTTTTCTTTCTTAGTATTCATTGCTTTGAGAGCTCCTTTATCTGGTTTTATTATAGTCTCAACCACTTTCTTTTACATTTGCTTTTTCTGCCTTCTTTTGAATTAATCAAGTGTGTTTCTTAATGATTTATCTCTTTTGTTTTCTTATTACCCGTAACTTTGTTTTGTTGTTTTTTTGGTTACTTTAGAGGTTAGAGTATATCTTTAAATTCAGTTAGCATTTCATCGTTTCCTGTGTAATGTTATGACCTTACAGTAATGTACTCGCTTTTCTTCTTTTATGCTTTCGTTGCCACACATTTTACTTTTACGTATGTTATAAATTCTAAACTTGTTATTTTTGTTCAGGCAGTCAGTTATCTTTGAAAGAGATTTAAATAATGAGAAAAAGTTCCTATATATTTATCTTTGCCATTTGTAGGATTCTTCATTCCTTATGTACAATCCTTGTTTCTATCTGACATAATTTTCCCACTTCCTAAAGGACTTGATTGAATATTTTTTTTACCTTTTTTTTAAACTGTGATTTCTGTCTTATATATAATCATTGTACATGTTTGTGAGGTACAGAATGGTTTTTCAAAGCATGCATACAGAGTGTAATAATGAAATTAAAGATGTCTGTACATTCCTCTTATTTCACATCAAACATAATATTTCTTGTAATGCAAATCTGCTGGTGACACATTCTTTCAGCTTTTGTGTGTCTAAAAATGTCTTTATTTCACCTTCACTTTTGAAAGCTCTTTTTTTGTGAATATAGAATTCTAAATTGGCAGGTTTTTCTTAAGTACTTTAAAGTTACCAGTCTACTGTCTTCTTATTTGCATTATTTCCAATAAGAAGTCTGATAGCATCCTTATCCTTGTTTCTCTGTATGTAGCTTTTTTTTTTTTCCCTTTGGCTGGTTTTAAGATTTTTTTCATTATCACTCATTTTTTCTATTTGATTATAATGTGCCTTGGCAATTTTGTTTCTCATGTTTGAGGTTTGTTGACTTTCTCCCTGAGTTTCCAATTTTTATTTTGTTTTTAGCTATTATTTTCTAGAATATTTTTTTCTGTTACTTTTCTCTTCGGGAACACAAATTATCCATATGTTAGGCCACTTGATGATATTCAGTAGTTCTTTATACATTTCCCCTTTTTTTTAAACAATTGTTTTTTTCTCTGTGTGTTTCTTTTGGTTAATTTCTTTTGCTGTGTCTTCAAGTTTACTAATCTTTTCTTCTGCAGTACCTGATTCTTTGTTAATCCCATCCCGTGTATTACTTGTTTCACATGTTATATAGGTCTTGTATGTAGATGTTTGTCTTGGGCTTTTAAAAATATCTTTTATGTTTACCTAATTTTAAAATATTCTTAATAATTGTTTAATAGCTGTTATTATGTTTAACTTGTTTTCAGTGATGGGTCAGTTTTGATTGATTAATGTCCTCATTATGGATTATTTTTATGTCTTTTTGTATATCTGCTAATCTTAGATTGGATGCCAGACATTGTGAATATTACCTTGTTGGATGCTGGCTATTTATAAAGCTTCTTGAGGTTTGTTCTTGTATGCAGTTAAGTTACTTGCAAACTGAGCCTTTGGGGGTCTTACTTCTGTCATGTGTTAAGCAAATCTCAATCAGTGCTCAGTTTAGTACTAATTATTTCCCACTTCTGAGGCAAAGCTTTCCTGAGTATTATACCTTGTGCCTTAAGAGTTTTTCCATACTGGCTTGTAGATACATACACTGTTTTCAGCCAGCAAGGGAGTGTTACATATTATTTCCTTAATGTTTTTATATGGTTCTTTTCCCAGCCTTAAATAGTTTCCTCACACACAGGTGCTGATCAGTCCTCTACCTAATAATTCAGGTGACCTTTTGCAGGTGTTGGGGGTTCCGTCTGTCTCTGAACCCTCTGATACTCGTTCCTATGAGCTTTAGCCACTTTGGTCTCCCCAGGCTGAGTCTCCGTAGCACAGGGAATCTGTTGGGTTCTACTTCACTTCCCCCTCCCTGTTTTGTGTCTTGAAAGATCTCAAGGTAGTAAGGTAGGCTACTGGTAGGGCTTGCCATGTTTGTTTGCCACCTCTCAGAGATCTCAAACCTTTTTTGTCTGATATCCCGTGTCATTTTTTTTTTTTTTTAATTTGTTATAGAGTACATCCACTTACCAGAGAGAGAAGGCACCCCCTCCCCAGGAGGATGGCCACACTACAATCCCTTCTTCTCCATTCTTCTCTTGGGATTTTGGGTGCATGTGCTCACACACATGCTTGACATGTTTTCCAAGCCTCCAGTCCAGGACTCGAAATGCACAGTTAGCCATGTGAGACCCAGCTGCCTTAATGTCCATGCCACTGGCTGGCTTAATCTACAGTATTTTAGAAGCATTGTTCTGTGTGGTTTACTATGTTGTTGTTGTGGTTTTTAAAATTTTTTAGTTTTTTTTTTTTTTTTTTTATCGTTTCAGGTGGGAGGGTAAATCCAATCCCTATTTCTTTATCTTGGCCATAAAACCGTATTTTGTGTATAGTAAGAACTAATTTTCAAGAGTTACTGATGTTGATCAAGTAGATTGAGCTACAGACTAAAGGCATTTTTGTCTTACTTAGTTTTGCTTTTTAGCCATTTCCTTCAAATTGGGAAAGCCACAGTAGAATGTGGTTGGCAAGTGGCAGAAGTGAAGGGATCCTCTCTCTGTGTTAATGTGAGGGCCTCAGAGGTGGGGTTGACCCAGCACATTAAGTTCAGTGTTGTGCCATTTGCTTCTGGGACTCTTCCTGTATCACTTATCCAGAACCGTCTGATTTACAGAGGTCATGTAACAGCATGACCTTTCCTTAGGCTGCTGTAGGTCACCAAGAAACTTCTTGTCCTTAGAAAAGCCTTTTCCTAGTTAATGTCTGGTGAATAGCCAAAAAAATATCATGGCTTTAAGGTATGTCCTGTTTCTGTTTTTGTTTTTGTTTTTATTGCTAGAGGATGTGTGTGCTTGCCAAAGAAAGGCAAGGAACTGGAGAAAGGATCTCCCCTTCCCACTGTGGATTGTGATCATGTCACAGTCCCCTCTCCTCCATTTCTCCATCCTGTTGAGATTCTAGGCATCCATGCACATGGGCCTGGTGGGTTTTTCAAGCTGCTGGGGTCAGAATTCAAATCAATGTCATTCATGTAAGATCTGATGCTATTAACTATTAGCCTAAGGCATGTACTTCTGATTAAACGAAGGAAAATGCACTGTATAGTGTCATTCCATTACGGTTTGAAAGGATCCATTTATATACGCTGTCATAAACATTCTTTTGCAAGTTCTACATGGCTTTTCAATAATACTGGAACCATACAAACATAAAATTTGTTGACATATAAAAATATTTCCCCCATATGGCTTCAACAGCTCAACAAAGACCTACTTTAATTCGGAAAGTTTTACATATTTTTGACCACTAGGTGGTATTGGCAATCCATTGACAAGTGGACTTCACCTACTTCAAACATTGCCTTTTATTCGAATCTTCTACAGAAATGTAAACAATTTCAAAATAAGAAAACACTGTAGGAAAGCTGAGGTAACAAAAATAAGGAAAAATAAAGTAAAATTTTAAAAAGCATTTAAATGATTGAAAATAATTTTATAGTAGTAATGAAGGGGTAGTCCCTTTTTATTTTTTTTCTTGTAAGATGCATGTGTTTGCTGGAGAGAGACAGAGAGAGAGAGGAAAATTGAGAAATCACCCAAGGGCGGGGGAATGGCCATGCTGCAGCCCTCTCCTCCATTCTTTTGATGTTTTTAGGCATGCGAGCTCTATGATTTTCAAGCCACTGGGTCTGGGACTCAGGCTGAGGAATCAGCCACATGGGATCCATGCTACCTGCTGGCTGAAGGTAGACACATATTTTTTAAAGAATTATTTATTTATTTAATTTTACTTGTTATTACTATGATTATTTTTTAATTTGACCAGAGAGAGAGAGAAATGGAAAGTGAGAAAGCAAGCCTCTAGGTCTGGGACTCAAACTATAGTCAGCCATGTGGGAGTCCAGCGCCCTTAACCACCATGCCACCTGCTGGCCCCAGATTTTTAAGTAAAATACAATCCTGATACCTCATTATACTTTTATATGTAGGATTGAATTGTAAAGAAGTCACTGGAGCACTTTAGGACGTGTTAAACAATGTGATTAATTTAGTATTTGGTACTGTTCATGTGGTTCGTTACTTTAGGTTCCCTAAAAGATGTTAAGACTTAAGATGAAATTTTTGTAACTTTCTAATCCATCAATAAAAAATATCAGAAATGTGAAATGAAATGGAAATTTGAATGATTCTTTAAGTTAGGACACTTAAATGATCTAGAGTTATTTCTTGGTTTGGGTTTCGGAAGTATTTTGTGCAGAGCTTGCAAGTGGCATGGTGGTTAATATGGCTGACTCCCACCTGTCTGACTGCGGTTTGAGTCCTGGACCTGGTGACTTGCTTTCTCATTTCCCTTTCTCTCTCTCTTTTTCTGTCCCTCTCTGGTAAAATTTTAAAGAATAATAATAATAACAAAATAACTCTTAAAAAAAGTATTTTGTGCATAAGTTTATTTATTCATGAAATGGACACATATGCACTACAGCTTGCCTCTCCAGAATCCTTAAGTCATTTGGAAGAGTCTAGTTTCTAAGTAGCTGAGGATTTCTCTTTCTCTTCCCCCCACCCCTTCTTTTTAAAGTTTTGTTATATAGAGTATGTGCTCACCAGAGAGAGAGAGAGATAACGAGAAATCACCCTCCGGGGAGATGGCCAACCTACAGTCCTTTCTCCTCCTCTCTTCTCTTGGGATTTGGATTTTAAGCAAGCACGCACATGTGCCTGGTGTGTTTATCAAGCTGCCACCATGCAGTTGGCCATGTGAGATCCAAATGCCTTAGCCACTACTCCACCAGCTGGCCCAGATTTTTCTTTTTAGGCATCAGTCATTTCTAAGTTCCAATAGAAGTGTTCCTAAAATAAATTACATACTTTCCTGTCTCCTTCAATTGAGCCCGTAGAAAAGAGTTTGCCTTTTCTTGATGTGTCAGGGCTCTTCCTGTGAGGATCAAGGCTGGCCCTTCTCCGTCTGGCTGCCCTTCCAGAGCCTGGCACAGGTCGGAGTGTTCTTCACCCTGTGGTGAATGGCCCCAGACTGCACAGCCGCTGAGCTGCAGTGTTTGCCTCTGTGGGTTGTTTCGCCTCCTCCTGATGTCGCTTTTTGTTGCCAATGGCTTGGTGTGTTGGTGCCTAGCAGTTCCTCTCATGTTACTTTTTTGTTAATTCTGTTTAAATAATGATAGTTATTTTAATTATGTGTGAAAAAAATACACAGTCTGTTTAGTATTCTCTGAGTGACGACTTTAAGTGCGTGAATTTGGGGGTTTTGTTGTTTTGTTTTGTTTGCATAGTCAACCATGTAAAATATCTGCCTCTAGAATATGTATCAGTATAGCTGGATATTTGGAAGTGTTAAGCAGAGTTTGAAAAATTGAGCGAAAGTGTTTATTTTTATTTTTGGCCCTTCTCTGCCCTTCATGTCTTTAAATAGGAGTCCCTTTGCGGAGAGTTGATCTGAGAACTGACACTAGTAACCCAGCTGAGGCGGGTGCGAATGGCATTCCACCACTCCTTGCTGTTGGCTTTCCTTTTTATCTTTCTTCCCCACCCCCATCTTCTCCTTTTTTGGACTTTACTCATACTGTTTTACTGTTCTTCCTTTGTGCTCTCTCCTTTATGGCTTTCAATAGTGGTAGGACTTTACCAGCAACATAAAGACTTGGTTTAGTATTAAAGCTTTGAAAGTTGGTGACCCCTTTTAAAAGGTTTAGCATTAGTTATATATTAAAAGCAACTTCCTACAAGTTGCCTGTTCAAGGCCCTAGACTTCCCTGAGTGTGCCGTGCATGTGGCCGTGGGCTAAGCTGGCTAGAGTGAGCAGTAGATTGTGGCATCAGGATCTGGCCAGGGGTGCTGTGTATCTTTCTCTCTCACTCATGGAATGAATAAAGTTAAAAAAAAATCCCACTACTTTTGTCATTTAAATACAAACACACACACACAGTATGTATGTATATACACGTGCATCTACACAATTATTTTCATAAGATCTGCAGTGCTGTTCCTTGTGGTATTTGACCAGTTCTAAGTATGACAATTATATTTAGCCATTAAATTTTCTCCTCCCTCATCCCTTCTCCCTCCCCACCCTTGTTTCCTTTGGATTTTTCACTTCCTTTCTTTGTTTACTGCACTCATGCTCATAGTTGCCTACTTTCATGTGGAATAAATGATTCATGTCCATAATTCTTGGCTCCTAAGAGATGAAACTTTTATGCAGTGATGTTATTGATTATATTTCATGGTTCTCTGTAATAGGCTCTGTGCAGCACCTCCAGGCTTGTTGCCCTCAGATTAAGTACATATTTGAATACTTTCTGAGACTTCTCATTTATAGCTTGAATATTTGATCAGTCTACATAATTAAGCAAATTGTTGACTGAATACTTTGTATTGTGACCAGAATACTTAAATTCAGGAAGGGTCATATTTGGGAGCCCCTGGCAATGCAAGAAGACGTTTTACATTCTCCCACACTTGGTCCTATAAACATGTTGCATTGATTTCAAGGCCAAAATTTTGCATTAAACAAAGTGTTCCATCTTTGTAGTATAAATTCACTTTCCCCCAGCTCCACTCCCACCCACTAACATCTGCAGTGAATGTAAACCTTTAGCTTATGTCTATAGTGATGATGAAAGAAGCATAACCTTGAAATTGCTGGGTTATTTCAATCCTACCAGCGACAGCTTTTGTGGTTCACTAATGGAAATAGTCCGAGGCTTTCAGTCGAAAGGGCTGCAGTTGGGCGCCTCAGTAATGGATGGATCCGCTGCTGCCCAGAGTGTTTCTTCGGGCAGAGGAAGTACACTGGCTGTGTCATGTGCGCTGTGTCTTGCCGTCAGTTTAATAACAGGGACTTCCTGAAAATTATTTCAGCTTTTTTTTTTTCTGTTCATTTCTTCAGTTCCTATTTATCAGCATTTATTTTCCTGCCTTTTGGGGATTCATTACAACTGAGGTCTCATTCTAAGATAACTATACTTCAGATCATTTTATATTCCCATAGCAATGTGGGCAACATCAGTATGCATTAGCCCTGAGTGAGTCAATGTGTGTTTTAAATCACCGCTAATATGTTTGAGAAATGGGAAGAGGAAATAGCACTAAAGAGAGATCATGAAGACTTGGATTTCAGTCCTGGTTCAGCCATTGACTACTTTTGTGATTTTTTGGCATGTCACTAAATCCCTCTGGGCCTCATTTCCTTATCTTTAAACTGAAGAGATTGGACTAGTGACGTCTAAGTCTGTTCCTGATTTAAAATTGTTTGTGCTGCTGTGCATTTTAAAACACTCAGCTAATCTTTTAGTAGTCTGTTTGGGGGGTAAGGGAGAGATATGACATGGCATTCTCTTAGCATCATTTTAATAGTACATTAAGGTGTGTGTTCTTGCACTTGTTTCATATGCAAATACACTGAAAAGAGTGGTTTTTGTTTTCTTCTAGGACAGTGGCTTTGTGCATATTCATACCCCAATAATTACTTCCAATGACTGTGAAGGAGCTGGAGAACTTTTTCAAGTTGAAGTAAGTTGTGCTTCCTGTATTAGGCGCTAGATTGCTGTTTGATATTTTTCATCTGAGTATTTGCTTTAAATATAATAGGATTTCTATGGATAGGAGACTATTACAGCACCTGAAATTGTTGGTAGTAATCTTTTTAAATATATATATATATGTATGTATGTGTGTATACATATGTACCTATATATGTGTACATGTGTGTATATATACACACAAAGGCGTGTATATATATTTACATATATGATATTCAAACTGGCCCAGCCCCATTGTGCAGTGGTTAAGTACTTTGGTAGATAGCCAGGTCCCACATGGCCAACCACTGTTCAAATCCCTACCCTGGCAGCTTGGAAGACACTCCAGACATGTGTGTATGCCCAAAATACTCACTTGTTTTTTTTCTCTCTCTCTGTGTCTCTGGTGACAGTACACACTCTCTGGCAATAATTTTTTAAAAGTTCAAACTGCTTCGATTTCCTAACTTACTAGCCATATTTCTTATATTGTGACTGAAATAAGTGAATTTTTTAACTTAGTACTCTATTTTCTTTTCTTAAGTCACTGTGAATCGGTGAGCAAGGGAAATTTGAAGAAGCTAATAAGAATTTTAAGCTATCTTTTTTGTTGTTGTTGTTTTTCAGTTTTGCCATAGGACACGTGCACTTGCTTGGAGTAAAACAGAGAGAGGGAAAGTGAGAAATCACCCCTAAATGGTATGACGATGCTACAGTCCCTTCTCTGTTATCCTCTTGGGATTTGGGTATGCGCAGACACACTCCTGGTGAGATTTTTTCAAGCTGCTGGATCTGTGACTTGAACCATAGTTGATCATATGGGAGTCCAGTATCTTAACTACCACACCATCTACTCTTCCAGAATTTTAAACTATCTTTTGTGCAAATTCAACTTCCAGTTAATATTTTTCGTATGTAAATTTTATTTTAAAAGATAAAAATAAAAAAGTATACAAGTGAATATTACTTTGGTTTTCAGAGTCTTCAAAAAAATTTTTTTAGCTGCCTGAGTGTGTGTATTCTTATGGGAGAGAAAGGGAGTAAGCAACTCCCAATGGATCGTGATCATGCCACGATCTTCTCATTTCCATTTCTCCATCCTGTTAGGATTTTCAGCATGAACTTGAAGGTATCTGGTGTATTTTTCAAGCCACAGGATTTGAACCATCATGGTCTGCCATGTGAGATCTGGCTCCTTTAACACTGCTCTAGAGCTGGCCCCCAAAATACACTTTGTCATAAGAAATGACTTATGTACATCCCATGAAGACTCTTAATTTCTTTGTATAGCGATTATTTTGTAGCTCCTAGTATATGCCAGACATTGTCAGCCTACCCTAATTGGAGATAATTTTTTAAAGTTACCGATTTTTTTTACTTATAGGTAGTTAAAATCCTGTCATATACCAGTGTGATGGCTGTTTAAAATTATTAACAAATAGTATAATAATGGACAGAGAGAAGTGTAGATTGGTGAATGGTACTTTTTGTATTTCTTTTATTGATTGATTGATCACTTAAAAGTCAAGATTCTTGTTCATACATGTGGTTGATTCTGTCAAAATGGTAAGACCTATGTATAACTGCTCTTTCTGGTTTAGTACTTTATGACCCTTGTCAATGATGTTTTTTCTTTATATTAATTAATTTGTTCATTGTTTTTTTTGCCATAGGGTGGGTAATTGCACTTGCCAGAGAGAGACAGTGAGAGGGAAAGTGAAAAATCACTCCTGTCTCCCCTCTCCCCCTGCCGGGGGGCATAGCCAAGCCACAATCCCTTCTCCTTCAGGGATTTTGGGCATGCACACACATGTACCCAGCATGATTATCAAGCCACTCAAACCACGGTTCGCCATGTGGGAGTCCAGCATCTTAACCAGTACACAACCTGCTGGCCCCTTTTTATTTTATTTTATTTATTTATTTATTCATTCATTCATTCATTCATTCATTCATTCAAACTTAAGAGGAACAGAGCAAGAGAGCCAGAAAGCGAGAGAGAGAAAGAGAGAGGGAAAGTGAGAAAGCAAGCTGCCAGGTCCGGGACTTGAACCATGGTTGGGTATATGGGAGTCTAGCCCTTTAACCACCATGCCAACTGCCAGCTCCCTCCCACACACACACTTCTTATTAAACTATCCATTTGGAGAAGTTGTCCTGATACATCAAAGTCATTAAAATAATAATCAAATGCTATCTTTTTTCATACATGACTTGAAGCTTTATGTTAATTAGCCTTATGAAAAAAGCAGGGGGACCAGCAGTTAGCCTCATGGCTATGTCGCTGGACTCCCACGTAGTCGAACGCAGTTCGAGTCTCGGACCCAGTGGCTTAAACTCATGCCGGTCGCATGTGCATGCATGCCCAAGATCCCAAGAGGAGAATGGAGGAGAAGGGATTGCTGCGTGGCCATCCCCCCTGGGGGTGTGATTTCTCGCTTTCTATCTCTCTGTCTGTCTCTATCTTTCTGGCGAGCGCATGAGCCCTATAGCAAAAACCTCTCAAAAAAAAAGGGCAGGAGGGACCACTAGTTAGCGTAATGGCTATGTCGCTGGACTCACGTGTAGTCGACCGTGGTTCGCGTCCCGGACCCGGTGGCTTAAAACTCATGCCAGGCCCGTGTGCGTGCGTGCCCAAGATCCCGAGAGGAGAAAGGAGAAGGGATTGCAGTGTGGCCATCCCCCCTGGGGGGTGATTTCTCGCTTTCTGTCTCTATGTCTCTCTCTGTCTGTCTGGCGAGCGCACGTGCCCTATAACAAAAACCTCTCCAAAAAAAAAAGGGGGGGCAGGATAAAAATGCCTTGTTGAACATTTAAAGTAGAAGTGTTAGTATCTGTATAGATGAATTCAAAGAAGGCAGGCAATGACAATATATATATTACATTTAAACAAAAATTCTCTTGTAGGTTTTTATTTTCTCTTTGCACCTTAACATTCTTCTGAATATTGAAGTGAAAAATAGCCACCAGCAATGCATTTCAAAATCTCTTCATTTAGAGGCCAGCAAGTTGGCTGGGTATGCCCAGATGGCCGACTACAGTTAGAATCCTGGACCTGGCGACTTGCTTTCTTGCTTTCCCTCTCTCTCTCACTCTATCCCTCTCTGGTCAAATTAAAAATAAATAAATAAATAAATAAAGTTAAATAAAATAATTCTAAAATATCTTTTAAAAATTTTAATTTAAACCATCACGTATTAAAACGTAAGTGACGGGGAAAGAAACTTGTAATTTGAAATTTTTGTAAATGAAAAGGGAATTATGCAAGATACCCAAATTAAAGAAATAAAATACATGAAAGAAACTTAAATAATGATGAGTTTGGAGATTACTGCTTTTCTACTAGGGAAATCCCATAAGTGGGACTAAGTGATTACAGTTTGTATTTTGGCCTCCAAATAACCTAAGGCAAGTTACCAGATAAGTATGAATAAGTAGGCAGAGGAAAAAATGTATTTCTGAACCTAAATAAATAAGAGCTGTTCTCTGTTTATATTATTTTGGGGCCAGAGAGAGGAATATTTTATAGTAGAAAATAGAATTGCCTTATACAGAGTACCTGAAAGAGATACTGGCAAGTTCATTGGTCCTGGGCTCCTGCAGTCAAGGTCAAGGTCGAGTTTCTGAAACTTACAGCTTTTATGCATGACCTGCTGTCTTTGTCACTTTCAGAAGTTCATCTGAAAGGACTTGTCTTCTGCCCCTGACAACTGTCTGTCCTTTGAAAAATGGGCCTTTAATTCCCACCTCACATACCTTAATACTTTCAAGATTCATTGTGTTAATTTCCTTCTGGCTGCTCTTAGAGACATAGGGGTTTGAATCCTGGTAGCCACTTTTAGAAGGTGAACATTCATATTTAAATTCTAGCTTCTCTTTATAGTGTTCTTTTTATTTCTGACAGTAATGAAGTGTCGGCATTTAAAGATAAGCGTGCCTAACAGACATTCAGGTTTAAGGGTAGCAGCAAGAAGTCCCCTTGAAAAAGTGCATTAAGAACACACATTGCTGCTGATACACTGTTGGAAAGTGAATGAATACTCTTATCGTTTTAGTTTTCCTTTTCCCTAATCTCTTTCCTGCTTTAAGACTTTCGAAGTTAAGGTTTAGGGACTGCTGAATACATATGTAGGAAGATTTATTCAAGGCATTCGTTTGTTATTCAGCAGACATATGGTGCCATCTGTGTTCAAGATGCTGTGCTAAATGTTATAGGGATAGAAAGATGTAACTGAGGTTCTGGGCTGTAAATCTAATGATGGGGCAGGAATTGATAAGGAAGGAGTGCGCTTTTCACTCACTCTCATGGTAGTTATCCTATAATAGCCCTTGTTTATACATGTTTTCCTTTTGTCTTAAGGCCCTAGAGATGTTTCCGAAATTATGTTTGAACTCCACCATTCAGGAGCAACTAGTTTGTCTCTGAGAAGATAAGCGATTTACGGCAATAATTAGAGGGTGTGGTAAAGACCAGAAGTGGATGGAGAATAAGATGAAACTGCTTTATATATACATTCGAGGTTACAGTGTTAGCAGTTATTAGCGGCATGGAATCTAGAGGAAAATAGGCCAGTGAGGATTGATTTAGTCAGAAAAATCTTCAAAATGAGTGTGACTTAACTGTGCCTTCGGGGGGTTATTCCAGGTAAAAGGAATGTTGTAAGAAGAATCAGGGAGTTAAAATGAACAAGAGGTTTTTATGAGGCTCTGGATGGGCAGATTAGAAGATTCATATTATTAGGATGAAAATAAAACATAGTTTAGGAATAAGGAGGTGGAGCCGTTTTCAAAAATTTTTATTGAACCATTTCACATACCGTAAAATTCGCCCCGTTAGTGTCAACAGTCCCATGGTTTTAGTATGTTCGCAGGCTTGTGCAGCCATCACCACAGTCTAGCCACATAAATAAACCTTGTAGTTATTAGCACTCCTTTCCTCCTTTCCTGCTCAGCTTTATGTAAATGTTAATTCACTTTCCAGAGCTTTGCTCCTTCTGGATCGTTTCATACAAGTGGATTCATACAATATACGGTCTTTTGTGTCTCGCTCCCCTCACTTAGCATGGAGTTTTTCAGGCTCATCATGCTATAGCATGTATCAGCACTTCATTCCTTTTTCCACCTATTAGCATTCCGAAATACCACATTTTGTTTATACATTCACCATCTGATGAGCATTTTGTTTGTCCATTCACCATTTGATGAGCATTTGTATTCTTTACACTTTTTGGGTATTAGCAATAATGGTACTATTAACATTTGCGAAATATTTTTTTGTGTGAATATATAATTTTATTTGTCGTGATTGGAATTTCTGGATCATATGGTAGCCCTTTGGTATGAAAAACTTGTACTTTCCAAAGTGACTGCACCATTTTATATTCTTTCTAGCCACGTGTGAGAGTTCTAGTTGCGCTACATCCTCACCAACTCCTGGTGTTTGTTATTTCTTTGATTATAGCCTTTCTGATGGATGTGAAGTAGTAGCTCATTGTGGTTTTGATTTACATTTCCCTAATGATTAAGGATGCTGAGCATCTTTTCATGCACTTGTTGATTATTTGTGTATCTTTGGAGAAATGTCGATTTCCTAATAGATATTTTTTAATCAGGTTATCTTTTTATTATTGATTTTTGAGTTCTTATATGAATTCTAGATACAATTTTACTGCCTGCTTTACGCACCCCAGCGGTATGAAGCCTCTGTTTATGACAGAATCACCCAGGGCTGTCATTGGTTTTAGCAGGGCTTTCTGTTCCCCTGACCCTACTCAGTTTACTATGGTTTGAATAATGGTTTGTCCCTGAAAGGTTTATGTTCTGAAAGCTTCATGTCCCCGGTGTAATGGCTTTGGAAAGTGGTAAGACCTTTAGGAGGTAGGCCTCATGGGAAAGCACTATCCAATTGTCTGGGAGCATTGGACGGGCAAGAAGTGAGAATTCTGTTTCTTCTCTCTTGGCCATGCCTACTCTCTGCTCCGTCAGCCATGGTGTGATGTAGTACTCAAAGCTGACCTGATACCACTTCCCCCCGCATCATTGCACTTAGCAGCCGCCAGAATCATGAGCCATATAAACCTCTATACTTTATAAATCACCCAGTCTCAGGTATTTCTGTTTAGCAACACAGTAACAGACTGCTCTTAAACTTCACTAATGGCAGGCTCATTGCAGTATCATTTTCAGTAATGTCTGAGGGCGTAAATTACTTCAAAAATGATCCAATCAAATTTAGACTCATTTATAGGGAAAATTCCTAAGGTCAGTGCTTGAGATTTGTTCTGACCCCAGAAAGACTTTTTTCAGCGTTCTCATCATTTCTTTCCAGCAAACTAGCAGATTTACAGTTTAGCCCTGATCGCCAATGAATCAGTCTGTCTCCAGTAGCCTTCACAACAGCCACCACTTTTATGAAAGCACCCTTCAGTTTAAACTAATTCACACTCTGTTGCAAATGAAGTCAGTTCTTTTGGGAAAGGATTTGGAACTCTGTTTTATGGCCTGCTCCTCAAACCAGGTAAAATTCCGCCAGGGTCCTAGTACTGGAGACAGGTTAATTAAGGTTCTGGGTTAGGGTTAGGGAGAGGGTGGCAGCAGCCCCAGGTCTCTTCAACTGGTGTCACCTGCCTGGAACCCACATTCCATAAGCTGGGCAAGAACAGGGTCCTAGTATTGCCAGCAGTGCCACACCCAAGGTAGAGCCTGCATCCCCTATTGGGAACTGAACCGGAAAAGGAAGGCTGCCCCTCTCAGCTGCACTCGCTCAGACTCAGTCTCAGCCACAAGTGGCTGTGAGCAAGACGAGCAATGCTGGCATGCTACTTCTCCTGCTAAGACGGCCCTGCCCCGGGTGCCGGGGATGAAGAGGGCCTATGTTCTTGACTGTCTCACACTAGCCCGGAGTTGCTGCCACGTGGAGGCCTTGTGAATGGGAAGAAGGGCAGAGAAGGGCTCTGGTTCAGACACCGTAGATTCCTTGTCCTTACCAAGTTTTAGCAGATTTTCTTGAATAGCTGTTTCTTCATTTTCTATATATCCCTAGGATCATTTCTAGAAATTTTGAATGATTGGGATTTTTCTTTATTTGTAACTTTCACCTATTTCACTGAGGAGTGGGTCTACCAGCTCCCTACACTATCATGCCGGAAGTGGGGTTGGAGGAGAGAAAAACAAAAACTAAGCACTTTTTGACAGCTTTTTACCACCACGATCCTCAGCTTCCTTACTGGTATAATGAGAGTGACACTATGCTTGTAGGTTGTAAGGATTGAGTGAAATGATATATGAAAATTTAGAATTGTCAATCAAGCATAAGGACAACTTATCATAGTACATAGGAGCAAGCTGATAGAAACATTAGCATCTCTTTTCCAGATTGTTACGTATTCATCTAGAAATGGTAACAAAAAATTACTGGACATCGGGAATTTAGATGGCTGTAAATTTTTATAGTTGTTATTTATGGCACACATTTTGGTTCTACTTGATGTTTTCACCTTTTACTTACCGTTCCTTTTTTTTTTTTTTTTTTTTAACTTTTTAAATGGTATGTGGCTTTTCTGGGTCAGAGCTCTTTTCAAAACGACTATTTTTCAGCTAACAACAATTTCCTTCCTCCAGCACCTACTGTACTTGAATTCAGTTCCTATCACCTGATTAATATTCAGTTCCTGTAGTGCTTTCTTACCATGAGTTTTGTTTTCTGTCTAGATTGCAGGCTCTTTCCATGTAAGTGCTGTTTCCTCCCCACTACCTGGAACATGTAACTATTGATTAACATTTTCTAAGGACTATTTTAGCTTTGCAGAACTCTGAGCCTTACGAGAGGCTAGTGATTTTCTTTCCTGTTGAAGAATGTCTGTTTCTATTAAGGATGTCCAGTTTCTGCATTTGAAAAATGTCTGAACCTGGAGACCAGCAGTTAGCATAATGGCTATGTCACTGGACTCCCATATAGCTAACTGCGGTTCAAGTCTCTCAGACCCAGTGGCTTAAACGCGCCTGGTGTGTGTGTGTGTGTGCGTGCCCAAGATCCCGAGAGGAGAATGGAGGAGAAGGGATTGCAGTGTGGCCATCCCCTCTGGGGGGTGATTTCTCACTTTTTGTCTCTTTGCCTCTCTGTCCTTCTGGCAAGCACACACACCCTATAGCAAAAACCTTTCCAAAAAAAGAAAAAGTCTGAACCTGCAACATACTTAGACTGATAGGTAAAAGAATCTCAGTAAAATTTCTTGCTGGGCATGGGCGCGGGGGTAATATATTCTTCGAGGTTTTGATCCTATGCGTGTATTGCCTAAAAAACAAAGACGAGGCTCAGCTGCGTTACCTACCCTGGTTGATGCTGATACTCAGCAGACAGGCCATGTGGGAGAACTGGGCTGGATTCCCAGCCCACTCTAAGAGCCTGGTGTGGTGGCACATGCCTGTAGTCCCTGCTACTCGGGTGTCTGAGGCAGGAGGATCACAACCTGAAAGGACTCTGTCTTAAAATAAATAGATAAAATAATATGTATTTACAAGGTACACAATTCAAAAATTTAAAAAGAACATAAAATAAATCAGTTTTCCTTCTACCTCTAATTTGTAACTACCCAGTTCTCCTTCCTGTAGGCAGTTGTTTTTACCTATTTCTTATGTGTTTGTCCAAAGAAATTCTGTGCTTCTATAGGGATATGCATCTTTTCATATATATATGTGTATTATACAGATAATAGTTTACTATTCACAGTGTTCCTGCTTTTTAACTTTATTATACCTCTTATTGCTCCTTCCAGTAATCTGCTTCATTCTTTTAAGGTGCATACTGTTCTGCTGTATGGATGAATATATCTTCAATGTGTTTCATGCATTCTTCCACTGTTGGAGTTTTGGTCATTTCCACTCTTTTTCTGTTACCAACAACTCGGGGTTGAATATTATCATGTATGAGTCATTTTGCATATGAGCAATAATAACTATAGAACTTTTTTTAGTTTTTGCTGTAGGGCGTGTGTGCTCACCAGAAAGAGAGACAGAGAGACAGAAAGTAAGAAATCCCCCCAGAAGGGATGGCCACGCTGCAATCCCATCTCTTCCTTTCTCTCCTGGAATCTCGGGCACGTACACATACGCTCCCGGTATGAGTTTAAGCCACCAGGTCCAGGACTCAAACTGTGGTCGGCTATATGGGAGTCCAGCGACATAGCCATTACACCATGTACTGGTCCCACTATAGCTATAGGACTTTAAAAGTAATTATTTGTACAGAAGAGACATGTATTTATTTTTATTGATAAATTGGTATCCGTAGACATTGTATCAGTTTTTTATTTTGCTAGTAATAATAAAAGTGCTTCTTACAAATCCATTGTCACGGTGTGTTACCAAATTGTTTTTTTTTAAGTTTATTTCTTCCATGAGAGAGAAAGAGGAGAAAGGAGAGTGTGAGACAAAAACTCCCAAAAGGGTCTTCATACCAAGATCGATAACCCATCAGCAACCCTGAATCACAGGCACACATGTTTGTTAGCTGGCATGCTCCCAAGACATTCTGAGACACAAATCCAGGACTTTTTCCATGTAGGTCTAGCTGTTTAATTTTTTCTGATTTTAATTTGATGTATTTTTTTTTTTTCAGTTAAAGTGCTGAAAGTGCCAGCAAGTGACATAGTGGTTAAGGTGCTGGACTACCACATGGCTAACCACGGTTTGAGTCCTAGATCCTGAACTCCCAAATGGCCAACCAATGTTTGGGTCCTGGATCTGACAACTTACATCTCAGGGCAGGTGTGTGTTTGCTCAAAATCCCAAGGGGGGAGAATGGAAGAGAAGGAATTTGCTGCATGGCCATCCCCTTCACCCCCCACCCTGGGGAGGGGTGATTTTTTACTTTTCTTCTTTCTCACTATCTCAACAGTGAGTGCATGTGCCCTATGGTAGACACCATACCAAAAAAAAAAAAAAGGAAGGAAGGAAGGAAGGAAGGAAGGAAGGAAGGAAGGAAACTGAATAAAAAGGAAGAAAGAAAATGCCACACTAGATTAAGAAAAGTCTGTTTTCAAGGGCACTGAGATGAGAAAAGGTCTGAGAGGCTGTTGTGTTCCTGCCCATGTTGCATGTTTGCTACATTCACTGAGAAGTGAGGATCTCATGAACGAATGGCATGATTCAGACACCTGCCCCCCTCCCCCGCCCACCATGGTGAACTAGTAAAACCTACTGCTGCTTCTGTGCAGAGACCAAGCATTTCTTTCAAGCCTACGGTGTCCACCAAGTGGAGTGCGTTCTTTTAAGTGACTAAATCCCATCAGCCACACAACTGCAATAAAATTGAACTGTTTGGTTCATCTCATAAATATCTGTTATGCTGGTTTATTTTGGGGGGGGGGCGGTTTGGTGGTAAGTACTATGTTAGTGCTCTTTGATTTTCGAAGTTATTTCCTTTTGCCTCTCAGCAACATGAATTTATAAGACATTTTTAAATGAGCAAAACAAAATCATACTATAATAAATGCCACCAAATAATGTGAATCTGAAAGCTAGTCCTAGTAAAAGAAAATTGCAGTCATTACAAGAATACATTTGAAGGCAAATCATTATAAATTAAAAAAAAATACTGTGAAATCTGAATCCAATTATCCTTGGGTTCATAATTTAAAAATACAGTTAATTTGATTCAGATGCCAGCAGTTTAACCTGAGGATATGTTGATCAGACTAATAACATCTAACCTTTGTATAGTCTGTTATTAAGTCAACTAATATTTGTATACTACTTTACCATCATGTATATTATCTCATTTTTTTTACTAAATATTATTAGACCACTAAACAGGATTTCTAAAAGTAGTAATCCTTCTCATTAGCTTAAGTAATTCAAGGAGAAAAAGAAAGAAAACACTTACTGAATACCGAGTATATTTCTGGTACCATGTCAAGTATCTTTGTATATGTTACCTAATCTTTGCAGCAGCTGGGCAAAAAGCAGGACTTAGTTGGCCTCAGAAGGCAGAAGCATGCCTGTCTAGGACAGTACCTGGCACATGGGTAGGTGTTCCATAAATGTTGTTAGTCGCATTACTGTTTTTGTTTTTTTAGGTGAGAAAACTAGGCTCAGACAGAAAAATTGATCAAAAGCCACACAGGAGCAGATCTTGTATCATAAAAAGTCTGCTTGCCTGTAAAGTTAATGCTATTACCACAGACCACACTGACTCCCGCTGACTTTTTTTTTTTTTTTTTTGGGAGAGGTTTTTTCGCTATAGGGCGCGTGCGCTCGCCAGCCAGACAGAGAGAGACATAGAGACAGAAAGCGAGAAATCACCCCCCAGGGGGGATGGTCACGCCGCAATCCCTTCTCCTCCATTCTCCTCTCGGGATCTTGGGCACGCACGCACACGCGCCCGGCGTGAGTTGTAAGCCACCGGGTCCGAGACGCGAACCGCGGTCGACTACGTGGGAGTCCAGCGACATAGCCATTACGCTAACTGCTGGTTCCCGCGCTGACTTTTGAGAAAAGACATTTTCTCTTACTGATCTGATGTTAAGGAAGATGCTTTAAGTAATAGCCTACTTTTAAGAATGTGCACCTCAGCCCAGCTGCGGCGGTACAGGCAGTAGGGATGCTGCTGCACATCACTGGATCCCTGAGGAGGCTCCAGGTTCACATCCCAGGTCTGCCTGAACCCACTGGGCACACAGGCATTCTGTGATTCTGGCTGACGGTAGGTCTGAGGAGAGAACTGGGGCGTGAAGACCCTGTCAAGGGTGCACTGTCCTGTCTTTCCTTCTCCATGCCTCCACTTCTCTGTGTTTGTCTCTCTTTCTCTCAGGAAATAAAGAAGTAATAACTGGAACCAGCAGTTAGTGTAATGGCTATGTTGCTGAACTCCCATGTAGCCGACTGAGGTTCGAGTCCTGGACCTGGTGGCTTAAACTCACGCCAGGCGTGTGTGTGTGTGTGTCCAAGATCCCAAGAGGAGAATGGAGGAGAAGGGATTGCAGCGTGGCCATCCCCCCTGGGGGATGATTTCTCGCTTTCTATCTCTCTGTCTCTCTCTGTCTTTCTGGTGAGCTCACGCCCTATAGCAAAAACCTCTGGAAAAAAAAAAGAAGTAATAACTACTTTTTTGTAAATGAGCATCTAAGTGAAGTATAGCATCTTGCCATTTCTTTTTGACCACTCTTGTCACAGAACCTTTAATATTCCTCAGGGAAGGAGGATAACCTGTACTGATAGCCTCCCATTGGGAAGCACTGTGTGGTACCACACTTTTTTTGCAAAATAACCTGTTAATAATATTTACTTAATTGTTATTATTTATTGTATAAATAGCAAGTAATATAAACCATGTAGGCAATGTAAGATTTATAATACCCGTACCTAGTACTAAACTTAGGAGCTAGAACATTATTAACTCTTTTGACCGCCCAGGCTCCTTTGAGCCTTTCCTATTCCATCTTCCTCCCTCCTCACACTTTAATGAATTTTATGTTTATTATTACCATGCTTTAAAAAATAAGTTTGTATCACATGAATGTACCCCTAGGCAAAATATCATTTAATTTAGCCTATTTGTCAGCTTATATAAATGAAATCATAATAGTCTTTTGTGATAAGGTATTTTTTGTTTTGTTTTGTTTTACTCAATATTATGTTCAAATTAAATCAGAATCTCTGGGAATGTGACTGAAGCATTAGTATTGGGGGAGGTAGTGGATATCAGATGGTGTAGTAGTTAAGGCACTGGACTCCCACATGGCAGACTGTGGCTCAAGTCCTGAATCTCGTAGCTTAAGACTCACACTGAGTGTGTGTGTGTACGTGCTCAAAATCCCAAGAAGAGAATGGAGAAGGGATAGTAGTATGGCCATCCCTCCAGGAGGTGATTTCTCACTTTTCCTCTCAATATCTCTGTCTCTCTTCAGTGAGCATACACACCTTATGACAAAAACCTTTAAAAAAAAAAACCTTAGTATTTGTTTAAGAATTATTTATTTATTATTTATTTAATTTTATTTATTTATTATTATTCTTCAGTTTGACCAAAGAGAGGCAGACAGAATGAGAAAGCAAGCTGCCAGGTCCAGAACTCAAACTGTGGTGAGCCATGTGGGAGTCTAGTACCTTAACCACCATGCCACCTGCAAGGCCTACAATTAGTATCTTCTTAAGGTTCTTCAAATGATTCCAATATGCCCTCGGGATGTATACAGAATAGGACACTCACACCAGCAGGGTATGCTGCACCACTTGCTTGCCAGTACCTCCTGTTTTCCAGTCTTTGAAAATTTTGCCAATCTCATGGGATATAAAATAAAACCTTAATATGATTTTAACCTAGTTTTCTCTGATACCTGTTGACTCACTCCTTCTATGATATTTTCTTCTGGTTTATCTTTTCATATTGATATATTTTTATATTCTGGATGATACTAATCCTTTGTTGACGTTATTACTGCATATGTCTTCTGCTAGTTTCTCATTTTTCTTTATTCTGGCTTCCTTTTTTTCTTTTAATAAGAGAACAGGAGAGAAAGAGAGAAAGACACCTATTTTTCACAGGGTCTTATTGTTGTGGTCTTCTGCCTCAGCCTTCCAGAACCTTGGATAGTAGGTACGTATTAGTACGGCTGGCCTGTTTAGATTAGTCCAGTGTCTGAATCCAGGCTCCCCATGTGGTCCATGGGTGGTACAATGCCCTCCCTATCATTTGTGCCACCATATCTGGGCCCTATCCTTTTTTTAAGTTTATCTCTTTCATGAGAGAAAGACAGACAGACATACAGACAATTAGAAAGACAAGCATCCTTAACAGGGTCTCATGATGCAATCCTTCTTCAGCCTGCCCAGCCAGCCAGGATCGTGGCTACGCATGTGCCTGGTGTGTACAGCCTGACCTGGGAACAGAGCTCTGATCCTCCATAGACTTCCAACATCATGGAGCAGTGTGCTATTGCTGCGCCACTGTGCCTTAGCCCCTACGTTATCTTTTGTTCTTTTGCCAGAGGTTGCCAGAGAGAGAGAAAGCACCTTCTAGTGGGGCATGGTCGTGCCACAATTTCCTTTCCTCCATTTCTCCTTCCTGTTGGGAGTTTGGGCATGCACAGCGTGTCCAGCATGTTTTTCAAGCCTCCAGGGCTGGGATTCAAGCTGTGGTCGGCCATGTAGGACCTAGCTGTATATGCATGGGGCTTAACCCTTGTGTTATAGGATTGGCCCAGTGCCATCCTCCTTCCCTACCCTCCACCCTTTCCCCTTCCCTTCTCTTTTCTCTTCTTTTATAAATTTCCAAAGGGTGCCATGGCCAGGATTAAAACCATTGTCAGCCATGTGAGGCCCTCCCTGTACCCTTAACCCTGAGGGATTAAGTGGGGCCAGCCCCTGTGTTATCTTTTAATGAACAGAATTTTGATGTAGTTGTTTCAGTCATTTCCTTCATGGTTCATATTTTTGTATCTTATTTAGAAATCCTTCATATATTGTCTCTTAACATTTTAATTATTTGTGTATTCCACATACATAAGTCTTTATTCTACCTATAATTTTGTTTGGGCTATTAAGGGAAGTCAGGGTCCAATTTGTTTTTCCCAAAATGGATAACTGATTACTTCAGTATCATTTGTTGAATAGTCCACTTTTTCTGTGATTGTAATTGCTAGCTCTGTCATAAATAAAAGTTTCCATATATGTGGTGTCTCTTTCTGTGTGCTGTGTTCTATTCCATTAGTTTATCAGAATAAACCTGTGCCAGAACCTCACTGTCTCAGTTACTGTAGCTTTTTGGTAAGTCTCTCCTTCCTTCCTTCCTTCCCTTCCTTCCCTTTCTTCCCTTCCTTCCCTTCCTTCCCTTCCTCCCTCCCTCCCTCTTAATGCCAGAGGGCACATATACACACAACAGAGAGAGGAAGTGCCAAACAGAACCGAGCTGCAGTCCTTTTTCCTCCAATTCCCTATTCCATTAGGATCCTGGTTACACACATGAGATGTGCACTCCTGGCATGTTTTTGAAGCCTCTGGAACTGCAACTCAAACCCTGGTTGGCACATGGGATCCAGGTTCCTTTGTGCAGCACCTAACCTCTGATCTACAGAGCTGGCCCATCTTTGATAAGTCTTAATATGTGGTAGGACAAATCCTCCCTCCTTATTACATTATTAGAAGTGTCTTGGCTATTCTTGGTCTTTTTGTTTTCCATGTAAGCTTATGAATCATCTTGTCAAAGTCAAAACAAAACAAAAAACAAACAAACAAACCTGGTAGGGCTTTTGATTGGTATACTATTGATCCTATAGCTTAATTTGAAAAAAAGTCTGTAAATTTACAGTTGAGCTTTTCTCTTTTTTTGAGAGGGGGAGAGATTTTTGCTATAGGGTGCCTGTGTGCACCAGAGACAGAGAGACAGAAAGCAAGAAATCACCCCCTGGAGGGTGGCCATGCTGCAATCCCTTCTCCATTCTCCTCTCAGGATTTTGGGCACACATGCATGCACACGTGCCTAACATGAGTTTTAAGCTGCCGTGTCCAAGAATCCAGCCATGGTTGACTGCATGGGAGTCCAGCAATGTAACCATTACACCATCTGCTGGTCCTAGTATTGAGCTTTTCTACCCCTGGGCATAGTGTTATCATCTATCACTTCATATATTTAGGTGTTCTTTAATGTTTTTCAATAGTTTAGTAATTTTCTCTATAAAGACCACGAATATCTTTATTACAATTTATTCTTATATAAGGGGTCTTCAGAAAGTTCATAGAATATGTATATTATTGAGAAACCAAGGATTTAAAAATAAACTTAATTCCATTTTTCTACAAACTTTTTAAAGTACCTTCATATAATCTTATGGTATTACAAATTTTATTTTCATTTTTTTGTTATTGTTAGTTTTCTTCCCTTCATTTATTTGGTAAAATATGCAATATGTATTTATTAGAACAAGGTTATTATTTTTTTAGAGAGCTTTTTGCTATAGGGCGCTTGTGCTCACGAGAAAGACATAGACAGAAAGCGAGAAATCACACCCCAGGGGAAGGATGGCCACACTGCAGTTCCTTCTCCTCTGTTCTCCTCTTGGGATCTTGGGCATGCACGCACACACACCTGGCATGAGTTTAAGCCACCAGGTCTGGGACTCAAATTGCGGTTGACTACATGGGAGTCCAGCGACATAGTCATTACACCAACTGCTGGTCCCAGAACAAGGTTATTAATTGTATAACCAAAATCTACAGTATGCTTATTAATACTTTTTGTCCACCACTTGCTGGTGGGTTAAAATTCTTTATATTTCTCAATTTTTTCTTGTATGTTATTGCTATATATATTTTTGAGGCTATGTTATTAGGTGGACACAAATTTAGAATTGCTTCTTGATTAAATCAACATTTTATTGTGTGGTAGGCCTGTTTCATCTGATATTAATTTAATCATTCCAATTTATTTTGGGTCAGTAATTATCTGTTTTTTTTTTTTAAGGCTTTTGCCATATGGCACGTGTGCACTTGCTGGAGAGAGACAGGGAGAGTAAAGGTGAGAAGTCACCCCTTAGAGGGATGCCCATGCCATAATTCCTTCTCTTCCAGTCACCCTTCAGGATTTAAGGCACGCACACACACACACTTGCCTACTGTGATTTTCAGGCCACCAAGGTCCAGAACTTGAACCACAGTCAGCCATGTGGAATCCATTGTCTTAACCACCACACCACCTGCTGGTCCCTTGCCGGGGACCAGCCTCGGCGTGGGTGGGTGGGTGAACAGAAGACAGAGGCCTCGGTGCCTTTTCACGCACGTCCTCTGCCCGGATACTCCTCAAAGATCGCTCTCTGATGAGTGACCACTGCTAGGGATTATCGTGCCTTTTTATTGAAAATGTGTTATATGCAAGTATATGGGAGAGGGGCTACCTGTTTCAATGATCAGCTCATAAAGTTTTTAACAAAAGGGAACATAGATTCTATTCAGGGTTGGATTAAGGGTGGGTTTCGTGCATTTCCGCAATTGTAGGTGGGTCTCCATAGAATGCAGTTTCGGGAAGGTGGTTCTGGTAAGCAGCGGCGCAGCAGCCATCTTGTGATTACTAGGAATGTCTCTGAGAAAAGAAAAGCTCAAGAATAGATATTAGTTCCTATGGATCTTAATAAAGAATGATACTTACATAGTTTTATAGGGATTTAAAACTTGATTTGAGGAGTCCCAAAATATTTATCTATTTCGCTTGGGGGGGGGGTGGTGGTCCTGGGCCAGTTTTGGCCTAATCCTATTTTACATAAAGAAAGGATTAAGTTTACCTTAAATGTATTTTGAAGGACCTTCCAAAGGTCAAGACCACCATTTCAGCCCACCCTCTACTATGACCATGGAGATAAAGCATTGTAATTAATAGTAGGTGATTATAGCAAAGGGGAGCGGTCAGGGGAGTTCCTGGAAAATTTTATCATATACTCAGGATGTATAAGAGAGCTTATGCAATTCTTTTATAGTAGTAAATTGGGGAGCCAGAGGGGGGTCACTTCCCAGCAAGGCTACCAGTTTTCTGGAGCAAATAGCAAGCAGTTGCTGGCATGCTAATTGACCCAAGCTTTGTTCCAAGGTCAGGGGGGGTACACAACAGTGACCTTGCCAGCATGTTGATCTGACCAGAAGTGGAGCTCAAAGGTCTGGGGGGCTCAGACAGATACTGGGGCCTCGCCGGGTCGGACTCCTCCAGTCCCTATCTAATATATTCTTTTATTCCCATTCATCCTTTTACTGTCAGTCTTACTTTACGTTTTGTTTTAGATATGTCTTGGAAACAGTACACAGTACAGATTTTTAAGAAATTCTGTTTCTTGGGGACCGGCAGGTGGCGTGGTGGTTGAAGCACTGGACACTTCCACATGGCCAACCACAGTTCGAGTCCCAGACCTGGGGCTTGCTTTCTCACTTTCTCTCTCTCTCTCTCTCTCTAGTTAAATTAAAATGAATGAACGAATAGATAAAATTAAATAATTATTTTTTTAAAAAAGAAAGACATTCGGTTTCTTAGTCTTCCATGTTACTGTTTTGTTTGGTTCGTGTATATTTATTGTGATTATGCATTTGTGTTTACTCTGTTAATTAGTGCTTCTTGTCTATTAATTTTTTCTTTTAAAAAACAAAGAAACTTTTTTTTGCCCTCTGTCTAAAAAAAAATTTTTTTTTTCTTTTTGCTCTCACTGCTAGTTTAGAAGATGTGGGTAGAGGATAGGGGAGAAAATTTAATGGTGCGCAGTCTGGGCTGCATTTTGAATTTATGAGGGAACATTAAATGAATGCTTATGTCTTGCCTTTAGAAAGTTTGACTTAATTGTCTGGAGTGTAGTCTGGGCCTGAGAAAATTTAAAAGCCCATTAGATGTTTCTAATAGAAGACAGCCAATATTGAAAGCTGCTGTCCTTAGAGAAACTCTTGCATGTATGACATTAAATGTAGGAACTGAAAGTCTAAGCAGTTGTGACCCAATACCTTTTTTCCCTGTGCTCAGCATTAGCTGCTTTGCCTCTGGTAATTAGGAAAATTAACTAGCTGTTTTTTTCATTGTTTTTTTCTATTACATACTCATATGAACAGATTAGTATTGGTATCCTTTGTTGAGAATTTTGAATTTAAAGTTGTTATTTAGATTCAGATGAGCTGGTACTCGAGAAATGCACAGGCTCTAGAAGATAAAGCTGGCACATGCAATTGTGGATGTAATTACTCAATGTTTAATTGGGTTTTGCCTTTTATATGTATAATTACGCAGAACAATTTATGCAGAATTGTTGAAGATCAAATATTGATCACTTTTTCTAAGTGCCCCAACAGAGTTTTCTGACACCTTTGTTTACTTACCTTTTGTTTTGCCCCAGCCTCACCCTCTGATCTCAATCTTCAGTCCCTTTTTCCTAGTTTTTTTTCTTGTTCTCTCTTTCTCAGACTGCTCAGTAGGAAAGCAGACTGTTTACAAACAGTCTGAGCTAACAACTTCCTTTCCTGCTGATCAAATAGTTGCTAAAATGAGACCTTTCTCAAGGCTCAGGGTGGGTGTTCCAGTTAGTGGGTGTTCTGGAATGTAAATGGGTTCTTATTTTAAGAAAGATTATTTTTATACCAAAAAGTCTGTGTACACCAAGATACACATTTGTAGCAAGTGGGAAGTATGGAGACATAAACTGGACTTAATGGAAATTATTAGATCAGTGAAAGGCTTTCATATATGGCTTGTTAATAACAAGAAAATCCCAAGAGGAATATAACCAACAAAATAGAATGCAATTTATTGAGCCTTTTCCCCTCGGCTTTACTTTCCGTTTATGAGATGCAGTCTGATGGCATGCCTGGGCAATTCCTGTAGCAATGAGAGCAGCCCCGTTTGAGACACAGCCTGGTAGTGAACACAAATCTACCAAACTACAAATCTCTGGAGACCATCACAAATTTAGTTCCCGTGTTTTGTTTTTATGTGATCAGAATCCATACTTTGGAGAAAGTAATATACTTTATTTTTTTAAAGCATTTTGAATCCTATAGCTTCATTTCAGTTCTACAGGGGGAAAAACAGAAACAAAAACAGGAGCAACTTGATTTATGAAAAAAGATTGTACTAGAAGCTCGGAAGCCTGAATTTTACTACTGGTCTTGAGACTAGAGTGTGACATTTGGCTTAACATTCTTTTTTTTTTTTTTTTTTTTTTTTTTTTTTTTAGTTTTTACGGTCTTTTATAAAAGGAAGCTGAATTAAGATCTCCTCTAATTCAAATGTTCTTTGATTCTTTATTATCTATGTCATGAAAGACTCCCTATAAGCTTTTAATTGTAAAGAAACATAATAGGATATTCACTAGTTATATGAAACTCTCTTTCTTTAACGATCTTTAAAGAAAATTGCAGATTGGTCAAACAGTGGCTTGTTATTTTGATTTTGGACCTTGCGGGTTTCTGCGCCATGATTCATCTTTATGCATTCTGCTCTCAACTTTTCCTCTCTGAGATTGTGAGTACATAGAATGGAGAAAAGTGTGAGTGAGGGAAGAGAACATAGAAAATGGAAAAACAAAGAGGAGTTCAAATAGGATGTAGGACCTCAGTGACTATGGAAGTCAGATGCATTTTCCGTTGTTCATTATATTCCTCTCCTCTGTTGAGCCAACTGCTGCTTACTCTCTCCTTGCGTATTTTACATGGAGACACAACAGACTGGTGTGGGTTTTCTGCTTTATTCCCTTGAGGTTGTTGTGAGACTACTCAGCTTTATTCTGCTGTGAGAACAGATAACTGGAAGGCAGTTCAGAATATTTAATACTTTCTTGAACATCCTCAAAGAAGTCAGGCAGGTTTTAAATCTCTATGGTCTGAAACTTACTGAGACACACACGTTTTAAAATTGCATTGGGGCCAGCAAGTGGTATAGTGGTTAAGGTGCTGGACTCCCACATGGCCAACCATAGTTCAAGTCCTGAACCTGATGGCTTCAAGATTATGCCAGGCACGTGTGCATAAAGGCCCAAAATCCCTAGAGAGACTGGAGAAGAGGGGATTGTGGTATCACCACCCACCCCTGATTTCTCACTTTCTCTCCCTCTGTCTCTCTGGTTAGCACATGCACCCTATGGCAAAAACAAAAACAATAGCCATTGTATTGATTTTCAAATGTTTTTGCTCAAAAATCTTTTAAGAAAGAAAAGCTTATAGTGAGACAAAGTATATAAATTAAAGTAATGATTGTGTTTATGAAGTAGCTCAAGCCTAGATTGTTTTTGGTTGATTCACTGATCACCTATATGGATATCCAGCAGAACATGAGGAATGAGAGAGATCGTAGGCACAATCTAGTCATACTTTGTACATATTGCAGGACACTGTCTTTACTACTGCCTGCTACAACAAGTACACATTCTCATCATTAGTGAGAAGCACCAATCCGTAATCTTTCCCTGCTGAATTCATCCAGTTCCAAGGCTTTTTGGTACTGTCTTTTCCTGTTCTTCCGTACGTGATAAATTTGACTGGGTTAAATTGTGTTTTTAACACTTAACACCGTGTGAAATTTTGTACTTGGCAAAGGACAGAGATTCTCATGTCAAAGGTACACACTTTAATACTCAAAAAGTCTGTTCCATACAAATATATATCACTAGACGTTTTTATATGACAGTAACAAAGAAAAACTAGGTAAATCATAAACATTAAAAATGGAGGGACTTTAACATTAGCCTGCATTGGGGCCAGCAAGTGGTATAGTGGTTAAGGTGCTGGACTCCCACATGGCCAACCATAGTTCAAGTCCTGAACCTGATGGCTTCAAGATTATGCCAGGCACGTGTGCATACAGGCCCAAAATCCCTAGAGAGACTGGAGAAGAGGGGATTGTGGTATCACCACCCACCCCTGGGGGGTGATTTCTCACTTTCTCTCCCTCTGTCTCTCTGGTTAGCACTTCTCCTCCACTCTTCTCTCGGGATGTCGGGCACGCACGCAATGAGCCCAGCATGTTTTAAGTTTTAAGCCACTGGGTGTGGGACCTGAACGGCAGTCAACTACATGGGAGTCCAGCAACATAACCATTATACCATTTGCTGGTCCTGATTGACTGTTAAGTGTGATTGGCCAGAATACTGCTTGTGAATCATTTTGTATCTATTACATGGTTCATAACACCTACCCGTAACTATTAAAATGAGCAGCAGTTCATTTTTCCTGGAATCTGGAGCCAGAGTTTCTTGGAATGTTGATATACCTAAAGGATTCTAAGAAACTTGGAGGAGGAGACAATAGGTGGTATGGTGGTGAAGGCGTTGTACTCCCACATGGCTCACCACAGTTCAAATCCTAGACCTGGTGGCTTGAAATCACCCTGGGTGTGTATGCGTGCATGCCCAAAATCTCAGTAGGAGAATGGAAGAGAGGGATTGTGTCCATCGTCATCCCCTCAGGGAGTGATTTCTCACTTTTTCCTCTCACTGTCTCTGTCCTTCTTTGGAACATAGGCATCCTATGGCCAAAAAATTAAAAAGTACTGAAAGAAACAAACTTGGGGGAAATTTTATAAATAGACCAAATGATAATAAGTGAATAAATAAGGACTTAGTGTAACCTCCTCCAGACATATTCACAAGTCCCAAAACTTTTAAGATGGAAATTTCATTTTAAATAACATTTTTTTTTCACAGTGTTAACACTTAAAATTAAATACTGGGGTTCCTCAAGGACCTTGTCTGTTCTAACTGCATCTAGCATTTAGCTCATACCTGGCAAATAGTGGTTCTGTAAATTGGGTTGTCAGGGAAGTAATGACGTCTTTTTCTATGTTTTTCATGCAAAAATGCTTCATGACTTTCCTGATGACCCAATATTTGTTCAGTTGAAAATCGAACAAATTGTTGAATTGCAGTGTGGCCTGGAAATACAGAAAGTAATTATAATTGAGATGAAATGGAAAGAGCATGGAACAGGTGTCCATCAGTGTTAATACAGTGATGGCCATGCTTAAATAATCAGATGTTAAAAGGTAGCATTAGGCCTCCGAATTAAAATAGTTTGGTAGTCAAGTAAGCCTGTGTGAGGGACCAGCAGTTTGCGTAACGGCTATGTCGCTGGACACCCATGTAGTCGACCTTAGTTTGAGTCCCGGAACTGGTGGTTTAAACTCACCCCTGGCACGTGTGTGAGAGTGTCCAGGATCCCGAGAGGAGAATGGGGGAGAAGGGATTGCGGCATGGCCTTCTCCCCTGGGTGTGATTTCTCACTTTCTGTCTCTCTGTCTTTCTGGCAAACACACGTGCCCTATTACAAAAAAAAAGAGGAACAAAACAAAAAAATAAGCCTATGGGATAGAACAAAAAGCCTAGAAGTAGACCCAGCTGTATATGGAAATATGGAAATATACTGTCTCAAATCACTGAGATAGGGATGGACTTTTTTTTTTTTTTTTTTTTTTTTTTTTTTTAAATTTACTATAGGGCACCTGCTCTTGATGGATTGGGGTTGAGGGAGGGAGAGAGAGAGAAGAAAAGTGAGAAATCACCCCAGGCAGGGTGGTGGGATGGCCACGACACAGTCCCTCCTTTCTCCTCTTAGGATTTTGGGCACACGCGGATACCCATATTTTTTTCAAGCCACTGGGTCTGGGATTCTCTCCACATAGTCAGCCATGTGGGAATCCAGCCACCTTCATTACCATGCTACTGTCTGGCCTGCCGTGGACTTTCTAATAGATAGTGCTAGGTCAACTGGGTAGTTGTGTAAGTGTATCAGTTGTATCATGTATAGTTTGTGGAATTTTTATTTATTTTGTGGCAGATAGTGTGGTATGAATATTTTTTTCCCAAGGAATTCCTGGATGATAATGCTGTAATAATTTCTATTATTTCCAGTCTGTAAGTAATTCCTGTGATTTTTGGAATTACAGTACATAATTCATCTACTCTTTATCCCATCTTCAACATGTTTCTTTTTAGCCTCTAAATACTTTTCTTCTTTAGGAGAAGTGATAGAATATAAAACTACATAAAAAGACTTTTTTTTTTAATGTTGACAGATAATTTTAAATATTTATGGAGTATCCATCACCTTAAACACTCATCGTTTCTTTGTTGTAAGAACATTCAGAATCTCCCTTCTAAATATTTGAAATATACAGTGGTGAAGACTCTACCTTGCATTAGAGTAGAGGTCCCCGATACCCAGGCTGCAGACTGGTGCCAGTGTGTAGCCTGTGGTGCCCCATCCATCCCTGGCTGCACAGTGAGGGGTTGGGTGGTGAGCAAGGAGGCATCCTCTGTGTTTGTAGCCACTCCCTATTGCTCACATGGCTGCTTGGCCTTCACCTCCTGTGGGATCAGCGATGGTATCGGATTCTCATGGGAGTGGGAATCCTATTGTGTGATTATTTTGTTGTATACTGCAATGTGGCAGTGGCAGAAATGGTGTGCATCCCAGGACCAGCAACCCAGCCCTGGTCCATAGAGGATTGTCTTCCACAAGGTTGGCCCCTGGTGCCAGGGAGGTTGGGCACCGCTGCATTAGAGTGCCAGAACTGACTCGTCCTGTCTGACTGTCACAGTCTTCCTGTCCAGCCTCTCCCTACCTGCGCCTTCTCTCTGTTCTTCCCAGTCTCTGGAAACCACTGTTCTACTCTCACCTTCTGTGAGATAATTTTTTTTTTTAGATTCCACATATGTGTGAGATCATATGGTATTTGTCTTTCTGGCAAGACTGTGGAGGAAGAGGAATTTTTATACACTGTTGGTGGGAATGTAAATTAGTACAGCCGTTGCGGAAAAACAGTAGGGAGGGTATTCAGAAATTAAAAATAGATCTAGCATATGATCTAGCAATCCCAGTACTGAGTATATATCTGAAGGTATGAAATTAGATCAGTATGTCAAAGAGACATCTGCACTCCCATGTTTATAACAGCATTGTTCACAGTAGCCAAGATCAGGAGTCTGCCTACATGCCTGTCAGCAGAGGACAAGGTAAAGAAAATGTGGTGTACATATACAGAATGGGATACTATTTAGTCATAAGAAGGATGAAATCCTGTCATTTGCAACAGTATTGATGAGCCTGGAGAATACAATGTTAAGTGAAAATGGCATTTTTAATATTGTACATTGGGAGGAAATTTTGGAATCAGCTTTCATTCATTTGGAAATATACTTTTGAACATAAGTTAACAAGAATGATTTGTATCCCATTACTACTCATTTACTGATTTTTGTCATTATGTATTTTTTTGAATGCATGACTATCTATCTTGTTTTTCTTTTTTAAAGAAATGGCAGAGGGACCAGCAGATGGCGTAATGGCTATGTCGCTGGACTCCTATGTAGTCGACCATGGTTTGAGTCCCAAACCCAGTGGCTTAAACTCACGCCGGGCGCATATGCGTGCGTGCCCAAGATCCCGAGAGGAGAGTGGAGGAGAAGGGATTGTGGCGGGGCCATCCCCGTTGGGGGGTGATTTTTCACTTTCTGTCTCTCTGTTCCTCTCTGTCTTTCTGGCAAGTACACATGCCCTATATAGCAAAAACCTCTCAAAAAAAAAAAAAAAAAAAAAAAAAAGGCAAAAGTATATGATTTAGAGATGTATAGGGTTTATTTTTAAGTTTGTTATTTTGCATTTTAGAGTTCGTTTTCCCTAACAAAAGTATGTAACAGTTCCATTCATAGGGCAGCCACAATACTCGCATGATACAGATTAAGAGAAGGAAACCATACAGAGCTAGTAATTAAACAAAACAAACTCAGTAAGAAACTCTTTTGTGCTTAAAGGAAATAGAATGAAAAATATAGACATTTGAGAGAATCATGCAAGAGCTATAAATATTGATTTATGGACTTTCCAAAACACTTTAAACATACAGAAAAGCACAGGGAATGATGCAATAAGTGACCAAATACCCATCACCCCGATCAATATCCTGCCATAGAAACTTTCTTAAAGGAAATAAAACGTGTCATATTTTACATCGTGTTCACATTTTACTTTATGATTTATGACTTTTATAGTGCTTGATATAGGTTTGCATCATCTTGAGGATTTCAGAAATAATAGAGAAAGGGAAATAAAGCATTCCTAGGGGGATCAGATGGTGGTGCAGCGGTAAAACACAGTGCTCCGTGAGGCAGGCACTCAGTTCTGAGTTCAAGTCCAGAGACCACCCCCCTTAACACACTGGGTACATACCTGCGCATAATCCAGGGCAGCTGAGACTGGGAGTGGGTCTCAGCATGGACCCTCACGGAGAGCCATCTTTTTTTTTTTTTCCTCCCTCCCTCTCATTCATTTAGGAAATAAAATAATAATAAAAATGTTTTTAAAAATCCATGGTAGTGGGAACAGGAGAGCAGATTATGTTACATAAGGAGCTTATTGATACACACATGCCTCATTTGGAACCCAGCAAGTCACATTCTTGATAGGAAAAGGTAGAATCAAAGCTTTTATTTTTTTCCCCACTGATAAGATTATATTTCTGATGCTCTCCTACCTTCTTTATCAGTCTTTCTCTTTGTCTGATAGATATCAGGATCAGGGAGATGACATTGAGAGACTGGGCTAGGAAAATGTACATAAATTAATTAATTACATAGAATTATGTAATAAGAAAGAACAAATTATGTGTTTGTGACTTGGAACGAGTAGGAGGAAAATAAAATTATACTCTTCACAATTCAGTTTTCCAAAGAAAAGAAAAATTCCCTCTAAGCTATTTTAAACTTATAACCATATATTCAAAACATATTTTCCACCATTTGTACTTTTAAAAATTCTTGTAGGTATTGGGCCTGCCAGTGGCATGATGGTAAAGGCACTGAGTTCCCACATGGGCCTCCACGGTTTGAACCCTGAACCTGGCAGCTTGGAAAATCACACCAGGCATGTGTGAGTGCATGCACAAAATGCTCCTGAGAGGAGAATAGACAGAAGGGATTGCAGCATGGCCGTACACCCGGAGGGGTGATTTCTCACTTTTCCTCTCTCTTTCTCTCCCCGCCTCTTTCTCTCTGGCAAGCATATGTGCCCTATGGCAAAAAAAAAAAAAAAAAAAAGAAAAAAAAAAAAAAAAAGTGTTATTCATGCATTTATTTCAGGGAAGATATGGTACCTTTGACAGGGTCTTACTATGCCATGACCCCCACTCCCAAACCTTCCAACCAACCCAGATCACAGGTGTACCTGGTATGCTCAGGTCTACCGATTTGAACCTGGGGCCTCCTATATGAACTCCAGTGTCACGCAGCAGCACCTACCACCTGTACCACCACAGCTGAGCCTGAAGTTGTATTTTTTTAAAGAATTATTTAATTTTATTTGTTATTATTTTTAAGTATACCAGACAGAGATAGGGAAAGTGAGAAGCAAGCTGCCAGGTCCAAGACTTGGACCATGGTTGACCATGTGGGAGTTCAACACCTTTAACCACTACACCATCTGCTGGCCTCACTGAATGTGTATTATTTTTTAACTTTAGGAATGCGCAGTTAAACATAATCTTCATTCTTGGCACACTATATTCATTGGTCTTTGCAAGTCCCTTGTATCAAACTACTATGTAAGAAAAGCATTCATTCTCTCCCAGGAGTCTGTGGATCACTTAGGGTGCTCCTGTAGATCTGGGTCAGGTTTGGTCAGCGGATGGGTAGACTCAGGCCTGGCCAGCCTAGAACGGCCTCATTGAGGTAACCTACTTATTCTACATGTGTCTCTTAGATTCTTCATTATGCTAGTCAGGTCATGATTTCTTTGGTGGCATTCTCTCTAGAAGTTCTAGAGAGAATGCAAAAAATGGAAAATGCACAAGCACTTTTTCTAGCCACTGTGTGTCAGTTTTGTTACTCTTGGCAAAAATGAGTCACATGGCCAAGCTTGGAGTGTGTGCTGTGCCAAAGGATGCCAACACAGAGAGGTGAGAAAATTGGAGCCATTCATGCAGTTAGTCCAGCTCAATCCACCCTGTAATATCTGTAGCCAAGCTGTTGGTGGTGGCCTTAGAGCCACTGTTCGTCAGCGGAGTCAGTGGTAGGAATGACAAGCTAAAATCTAGAGATCCCTAGGCACCTACCTCGTCGTGTGTGTCACTCTGTCACACTGCCACAATCTTTTAAGAGTAATGACTTCATTTCTTCCCAAGATTTCATTTAAAACCCTCTCTTGACCAACTGGAACCTGGAACTATACAAAAAATTTTAGGAAACGGTCCCAGCTTTAGAAGAGTCGTAATGCCAAGCTGACAAAACAATCCTGCATTGCCCTTTCTTGTTGTATTGTTTTCCTCTTTATTTCAATCCCAACTCCCATTCCCTTTCTTCTCCCTCTGGAAGGCACTCTCTTTACTAACCTTGTTATTTCCTTTATTACATATGTAACCTCATAAAATACCAGTGATATGTGTGTGTGTGTGTGTGTGTGTGTGTGTGTGTGTGTTTAATTTACAGGGAGTAAATCACTTTAAGTGAGGTTGAGATAAAACACCTAACAAAAATTATAGGCTAAAGAAGTAAAGGAAAGGGGAAAGTATGGTAGTCTGATAAATTTGCTGTATCTTACTTGGAGAAAAGCAATTCTTTGAAGAAATATCAAAGAGCGTATCTTGGTTTTTGAAAGCCAAACACATGTCAGGTCAAGTATTTAGTTCTGAGCGCTTAAGACCTTGAAAAGAATATCCTTTTATTGATAATAGGATTTAAAGGTGGATTAAAAAAAGAAAAGCGTTGATAGGACTGCTAGGACTAATATCAAAGTCAGTTTGCAAAAATAAAAGGTAATTACAAAAATAATTGCAATTGTTTTTTTGAGAGGTTTTCGCTATAGGGTGTGTGCACTCGCCAGACAGAGACAGACAGACAGAAAGTGAGAAATCACCCCCCAGGGGGATGGCCATGCCGCAATCCCTTCTCCTCCATTCTCCTCTCGGGATCTTGGGCACTCACGCACACGCGCCCGGCGTGAGTTTTAAGCCACCGGGTCCGGGATGTGAACCACGGTCGACTATGTGGGAGTCTAGCGACATAGCCATTACGCTAACTGCTGGTCCCAATAGTTGCAATTTTTCCGTTGGTAGTTTTTGTACTGCATTTCTTATTCATACAAATACACCCTTATATGTGATATACAATATTTTAGAGCAATTAATGAAGTTAAATAAGATACACACACACACACACACACACACACACACACACATAAAAGAAATATGAGAGTTAATAATGGAGTGTCCTGCTGAAAAACTTGGTGTGGTAGTCATAACTTGGTCTGGAAGCTTTCTTAATTACACTGTTTAAGTTGTGTTTGGACTTCAAATAGTTCTTTCACTCAGCTCATAAATTTTGGCAGGCTTGTTTTCTACCCATTACAGATGGAATAACCACTCTTGTGTATATTGTAAGTTCATAAAAGTCCAATTACTCATTGCATCTTTTAAAAGATAGAGTTCTGCTCTTCCTACCTCTGAGTTGAAGTGAAAATTAAATAATGTGTTTCAAAGTTTATGTGTTTATAAGAGGCTATATTAAAAGCATTGTTGTTTTAACATGTTAACAATAATATTACAACAGATGTTCCAGAAACTATTCCCTTGAGAAGATTAAGTCTCCATTATGTGTCAGATTTTTAAGAGAGTGTGTAATGAACCCCATTATAATTTTTAAGTGTATTTGTGACAAAGTACTTTGTCCTTTGGTTGTCATATATTTTGAAAATATGAGGCAAACTACTTTGACTTAAGGACTCACCTGCCAAGTAAGCATTTTCTTATGTAGGTGTGTCCTGAGAACTGCCTTTGCGTTCATGAGAATGACTTGTTCTCCCACATAGCTTTTATTGCATTTTTATCTTTAATTGCTACATGTATGTGAATGTGAAAGGTAAAGCAGAACATGTCATAGCTTTTTGTGGCTTGTGTTTTTTATTTGCAGCCTTCAAGAAAAATAAAGGTGCCTGAGGAGTGTTTCTTCAGTGTTCCTGCTTTCTTAACTGTCTCAGGACAACTTCATCTAGAAGTGATGTCAGGGTACAGAATTTTCTTCTTTTTAGCTTTTCCTTTGCTTTTACTGCTTGTGGTTTGGGTGAAAATGAAATAGTGCTTCCCTTCTCAATACTGAGATCTAAAAATTAAAATTAGTCTTTATTGTTAGTCCACTTGAAAATATCCAAGTTGCTTGCTGAAAAAATAATCACATTGGTCTATACTTTTGTTTTTAATAAATGTTAACACTGAAAATATGAAGTTATTTTTTATTACCAGTTATGGTTTAAGAATTAAAGAGGGGAGACCAGCACTTAGCATAATGGCTATCTCGCTGGACTCCCATGAAGTCAACCATGGCACTCTATTGGGAATGCTCTCTCTTTGTCTCTCTCTCTCTCTCTCTGTCTCATTCATGGAAGAAATTTTTCTAAATGTTCAGGTGAGGAAACTCAAGAAATATAGAAATACAGTGTATTTTTGTACATATTTCACTAGCAGTTTGCAGTCAGTAGTGGAATAAAGATGCTCTTTAACAGGTTAGTTTCTTTTTGTGCTATTTTTAAGACAGAAAGATGTTGTTTAATAGTTCCAATAATAATAATCAACACAGTTATCATTATACTATGCAGAAAAACTGCCATCATAATAGCACTGCGAGGTTGTGGGGTTTGCAGAGCTGAACGTGGTAAAGGCCATGTGAGACGCATCATGGAGAAGTTCCCATGCCCATCAGTATAATGTTAAAAATGAAAGGTATGACAAAATTAAAAATATGACTCATACAGATGCGATGTGAGCATCTGTCAAAGATCTTATTCAATTTATCAGTTACTGAGGGAACAAGGGAAATAGTAAGTCTATTAGAAAAAGCATCTGAAGAACTCAGAATGCATAGGTAATTTAATAATTGGTGGAGTAAGAATGCTAGGTTAGGTTCAAACTGGTTAATGTCCTACAGACCAACCAAGAGATAAACCCTGACCTTTAGGATTATCTCTTCTATCTGATAGAAATTATTGGTAACTCTTCTGGACCAAAATCTACAAATTAATGTGTAGCATCAGTTAATCCGTCATTTAATTTCATAGTAAATAGAATAATGGAACAGAACAAGTGCCTTCTGCTAAGTGGTTAAAGAAGTTTTTCTTTTTGTTTCTTTTTTTAAGTTTATTTGTTTGTTTTATGAGAGAGATGCAGACATTGTCATGCTGAAATCCTTTCCCCAGGTAGCCAGGTAGGGTCACACAGCACTCGATATATTCAGTTCAACGTGGGATCCAAACCCCAGGCCTCCCCATCTTGCCTCCAGTATCACACAGTAGCACTCTACTGCTGTGCCGTGTGACTGGGCCTAAAGAACTTTTGACTGAGTCTGCGTCCTCATATTACATGGAAAGAATAGCACCTTTGTAAGGCTATCCTTAAATCCATATATCCAAGGTCTGCATAACCTTTCTTAACAACTTCTTGGTACTCATTTCTTTTGTTGATAAAGTGAGAAGAAAGAATTCTCCCCCTCAGAAGTGTTATGATACGTGAAAGGTGTAAATTTCTCAAACACCTGTCTCTCTGTCATAGCACCACTAGTGTGTGTTAAATGTACCTCTTCCCTGGCACAGTGCAGTGAGCCACAGAACGCAGTGTACAGGGAGACATGACAGGAGATTAAGTGAGGGTGGAATACTGTGTTTTGAATTTCTTAATGTATGATGAAGTATTTCTAATAATGTCAGTCAGATGTTCCTAGTTTATTATGCATAGTTCTAGGGCTATTAATGTACAGTACATCATGTTTCTGATTACTGCATAATTTAATCTCCAAGAAGAAATTGTTAATCCTTTACCCTCAGCTTTTTTCTTTAATTTTACTTAACAGACTTTTTATTTAAAGAATTATTTTATTTTAAATATTATCATTTTTAATTTGCTGTAGGACACATGTGCTCACCAGAGAGAGACAGAAAAAGAGAGAAAGTGAGAAAGCAAGCCACTAGGTCCCAGACTCAAACCATGGTCAGCCATGTGGAAGTCCCACACCTTAACCACTGTGCCACCTGCTGGCCCCCTTAAACAGAATTTAAATGGCGTAAATGTTAGTTAAATTTAAAAAGTTAACATTCTCCAAATATATATATACATAAATTAGGTCAGTGGGTTTATAGCTCTATTTTAAAGTTGATTTTTTTTTTCATTTTTAAAATATTTTTATTTTGGAATAATTTTTAGATATATATAAAAGTTGCACAGATAGTACACATTTTTTAAAAGAATTATTTACTTAATTGTATTTATTATTATTATTTTATTTGCTTCAGGGTATACACACTCACCAGAGAGAGAGAGAAAGTGAGAAAGCAAGCTACCAGATTCAGACTTCAACCATGGTCAGCCATGTGGGTGTCCAGTGCCCTAACCACAATGCCAACTGTTGGCACCTATAGCCAGCAGTTTTTGTATACCCCCACGGAGTTTCTTTCATTGTTAACACCTTCCCTTATTGTGATATATTTGTCAAAACTAAGAGGATAATGTTAGAACATCACTATTAAGTAGATGCTAAACTGTATTTGAATTTCATCTGTTTTTCTATTAATAACGATCTTTCTTTTTCTACTGCCCACTTCAGGATACCACATAAATAGAGTGGTCGTATTTTCCCAGTCTTTTCTAGTCTGGGATGGCATCTCAATCTTTATTTTTCATGACCTGTAGAATGTACCTTGTCTCATGTTTTCCTCATGATTCGACTGGGAGTATATGGAAAGATATGCTTTCATAGTTTTGGAAGGATATGACAAGGCGAAGTACTCCTCTCATATCATGGGGTACGGGATAGCCATATAAGGATGTTAACCTTCATGCCTGTGATAAAGCAGTGTTTGCCAAGTTTTTCTAATGAAAATGTAGTTTTTGCCTTTCCCTATTCTGTTCTTCAGTAATGAATCACTAAGTCTAGTGGGGTTGGGGTTTGGAGAGTGGGAGATGGAGTTAAGCACAATCCCCAGGGGGATTATTTGAAGTTTTGTATGGATCATTTGTTGTTTCTTTATGTTTATTTATTTATGCCTTTATCCATTTACAAAAGAATGAACTCTTAGCTCTAAGCGACATTGTATTGTCTGGGTGTCACAAAATTTACCTGTTTACCTACTGACCAATATCTTGTTTGGACAATTTTCCCAGGCTTTTGATTTTCTATTTTCCTTACCCTCATCCTAGAATTACCTGTTTCTTTAAGGAACCCTGGTTTCTTTTATTGGAAAAGAAGTATTTAGAAACTAAGACTTGGGGGCCAGCAGATGTGATGGTGGTTAGGGCATTGGACTTCCATGGTTCAAGTCCCAGACCTGGTGGCTCTCCCTCTCTCTTTTTCTCTCTCTTCCTGTCACTGTCCCTCTCTCTAGTAAGTGTGTGTGCCCTGTAGCAAAATTAAAATAGTAATAATTATTATTATTGTAGATAAAATAAAATTTAAAATAATTCTGAAGGGTAAAAAAGAAACCAAGACTTGTTCACTGGGTATACTCACTGCTTCAAGGGGAGTTGTTCCTTCTAAGCTGTCTCAGTAGACAGAGCTGTAAATTTTTTTTTTTTTTAAATCAGACAAAGTTGAGTGTTTCCATTGCATTCTGCCTATAAATATAACTTATAATTGGGAAGGAAGTTCATTCTGAGAAAATGAGAAATGCTCTAAATTGCAAAACCTGCAATTAAGAAATGTCATGTAATGAAATATTTCATTTCTTGCCAGTCAAAGCCAAAATGGGAAGATGGCTCAGCCTAATGTATTTGAGATAATTTATTATTGTTTTCCATTGTCTGTTCTTTTTGTTTTGTTTTTCCTTTTTGTGTTTTTTAAATTATTTCTTTTGTTTCAATTTTTATTTGTTATTATTATTTTTAATTTGACCAAAGAGAGAAAAAAGGGGAAAGTGAGAAAGCAAGCAGCCATATCTGGGTCTTGAGCCACAGTCAGCCATGTGGGAGTCCAACACCTTAACCACCACACCACCTGTTGGCCCCATCCTTTTGGTATTTTCTTAAAAGTATTTTTTACCTATAGTGAATGTTTGTATCAAACAATGAACTCAAGTATATTTATAGTTAAAATTGATACTTTTCTCTTGAACTTTGTTGTTGGACGTATAAATTGATGGCACAGCCTGGGGCTGGCATGTGGCATGGTGATTAAGGACACTGGACTCCTGCGTGGCTGACTACGGTTCAAGTGCTGGACCTGGTGGCTTGCTTTCTCACTCTCTCTCACTTGCTCTATTCCTCTCTGGTCAAATTAAAATAAATAAATAAAGTTAAATAAAAATAATTTTTTTTTCTTTCTTTTGGAGAGGTTTTTACTATAGGGTGCGTGTGCTCGCCAGATAGAGACAGAGAGACAGAAAGCGAGAAATCACCCCCTGGGGGGGATGGCCACGCCGCAATCCCTTCTCCTCCATTCTCCTCTCGGGATCTTGGGCACGCACGCACGCACATGCGCCTGGCGTGAGTTTAAGCCACCGGGTCTGGGACTCAAACCGTGGTCAAGAACATGGGAGTCCAGCGACATAGCCATTACACTAACTGCTGGTCCCAATAAAAATAATTCTTTAAAAAAAGTGATAGCACAGCCCTGTACCATTTGACCTAGAATTTCATTTCTAGGATTTTTTTTTTTTGGAGAGGTTTTCGCTATAGGGTGCATGTGCTCGCCAGACAGACAGAGAGAGACATAGAGACAGAAAGCAAGAAATCATCCCCCAGGGGGTATGACCACACCGCAATCCCTTCTCCTCCATTCTTCTCTCGGGATCTTGGGCACGCACACACACATGCCCGGCATGAGTTTTAAGCCACTGGGTCCGGGACGTGAACCGCGGTCGACAACGTGGGAGTCCAGCGACATAGCCATTATGCTAACTGCTGGTCCCTTCTAGGATTTGTTTTTAAGGAAATGATCTTATAGGTCTGCTAAGATAGATAAACTAAAACTGTTTAAAGAATTTTTTTATACTATTGTAAAATTACTAACATCTAAATGTCTATTCAGGAATGGACATTAACCCTTAGTACTTGGAGTAAAATATCATCATTTACCATTTGGGGCTAATGAACTTTTTTTTAAAATAAATATTTTAAATTATCTTATGAATAATGTACAGAAGTAAAAATAAAGGGTTAGTAAAAATTGGATTTATTTGAAATTTGCGTAAGAGTGTAAACATAATAAATTCAAAAATTTTAAAACTGCTTTTCTGAAAGATAACGGGCATACCCTAAAATTTGCCCAACTGTACAATTCAGTGGGTTTTCGTATATTTTTGAAGTTGTTTAAACATCACCATAATCATTTTAGAATATTTCCTAGAATATTTTTATATGTTTTTATCACTGTAAAAAGAAACTTTCCCATTTCAGGTCACTTTTTTATGGTAAGAATTATTTCATTTAAATTTATTTATTTTAATTTAAAAGAGAGAGAGGGAAAAATTAGAAAGCAAGCCGCCAGGTCCAGTTCTTTTTTTTTTTGGAGAGGTTTTTGCTATAGGGCATGTGCGCTCACCAGACAGAGAGAAACAGAGAGAGAGAGCAAGAAATCACCCCCAGGGAGGATGGCCATGCAATCCCTTCTCCTCCATTCTCCTCTCAGGATCTTGGGCACACATGCACAGGTGCCCAGTGTGAGTTTTAAGCCACTAGGTCCAGGACGCGAACCGCAGTCGACTATGTGGGAGTCCAGCGACATAGCCATTACGCTAACTGCTGGTCCTGCCAGGTCCAGTTCTTGAACCACAGTTGGCCATGTGGGAGTCCAGTGCCCTTAGCCACCACTCTACCTGCTGGCCCCTGTCAGGTCACTCTGTTCTCTCCTCTGCCCCCATCATAGGCAACTACTAATCAGTCTCCTTTCTGTACCTATGAATTTGCCTCTTTTGCATATTTAATATGAATGGAATCATACAATATACCATAGAGTGGGGCTGGTTTATTTTACTTAGCATATTTTCAGAGTAAATCCATGTTGCAGCATGTATATCAGTACTTTATTCCTTTTTATTTCCAAATAGCATTTCATTAGTTGGAAACATTGTATTTTGTTCTTTTTCCATTTATCAGATAATGGGTGTTTGAGTTGCTTCTGTTTTTGACTGTTAAGAGTAAATGTTGCTGGGTGAACAGCAGTTAGCGTAATGGCTATGTCACTGGATTCCCACGTAGTCGACCGCGGTTCGAGTCCCGGACCCGGCGGCTTAAACTCACGCCGGGCGCGTGTGCGTGCGTGCCCAAGATCCCGAGAGGAGAATGGAGGAGAAGGGATTGCGGCGTGGCCATCCCCCCTGGGGGGGTGATTTCCTGCTTTCTATCTCTCTGTCTCTCTCTGTCTGTCTGGCGAGCGCACGCGCCCTATAGCAAAAACCTCTCCAAAAAAAAAAAAAAAAAAGAGTAAATGTTGCTGTGAACACGGGAGTGGAAGTTTTTTTTTTTTTTTTTGAGAGGTTTTTTCGCTATAGGGCGCGTGCGCTCGCCAGACAGACAGAGAGAGACATAGAGACAGAAAGCGAGAAATCATCCCCAGGGGGGATGGTCACGCCGCAATCCCTTCTCCTCCATTCTCCTCTCGGGATCTTGGGCACGCACGCACATGCGCCCGGCGTGAGTTGTAAGCCACCGGGTCCGAGACGCGAACCGCGGTCGACTACGTGGGAGTCCAACGACATAGCCATTACGCTAACTGCTGGTTCCCGGGAGTGGAAGTTTTTGTGTGTATTTGTTTTCATTTCTTTTGGCAAGTGAGTTGGTAGAGGTGAAACAGGTCATATGACAACTCCACATTTGTGTGAGGAACTGCTTGACTGTTTTCCAAAGTAACTTCACTATTTTACAATCCAACCAGCAGTGTATAAGGGTTCCAATTCCTCCACATTCTTGTCAACACCTGTTACGGTCTGTCTTTTTCTTATAACCCTTCCGGAAGGTATAAAGTAGTGTCTCATTATGGTTTGATTTGTATTTCCCTATGGACTAATGATGTTGAGCATTTTTTTCATGTGCCTGTTGGCCTTTGTATATTTTCTTTGGAAAAATGTCTATTTGATTTTCTTTTCTTTCTCTCTCTCTTTTTTATTGGGGGGGGGGGGGGGGTGGGGTGGGGTAGAGGTTTGTGCCTTAGGGCACATATGCTTGCCAGAGACAGAGACAGTGTGAGGGAAAGTGAGAAGTCACCCCTCAGGGGGAATAGCCACAATGCAATCTCTTCTCCTGTATTCTTCTCCCAGGATCTTGGGCACACACACACATGCGCCCAAAGTGAGTTTCAAGCCTCCAGGTCCGGGACTTAAACTGTGGTCGGCCACGTGAGAGTCCAGCGACCTAACTGCTATGCCATCTGCCAGCCCTGGAAAAGTTTATTTAAATTCTAATCTTGTTTTAAAAATTAGATTATTTGTGTATTTGAGTTGTGAGAGTCCTTTCTTTATTCTGGATACAAGTTCCCTATGAAATATGTGTTTTACAGATATTTTACCCCATTCTGTGTGTTGTCTTTTTACTTTTTTGATGCTGACAAACTCAATTTTTATTCTCATTTATCTGGGTTTTGAAAGTACCCCTATGCATGGCCCTTGCAGAGCAGCTGACTGTTCATCACTGCCAGATACAGAGGTACTGAGAAGAACAAGACAGATATGATCCCAGCCTTCATAACCCTGTAGAGTCTAATAAGCAAACAGCAAATCAGAAGTATAATACCTGCTAGGAAAAACATTTGCTTTAGGGCAAGAAGAGTGTATATTATGAGAAAAACCTTGTCTACGTTGAGCAGAATTTAAAGATAACCTATTAATAGAATGATTACCTTTAAGTGGATGTTTAATGTCATTCATATTTAATGACCATTGTTACATTTGGTGTGGATGCTATTGCTTTTGTGTTCTTGAGACAACAGAAGTACTGTTAATACATTCATTTTTCCCCCTATTATGACAGAACATGTTATGTTATCGTCTTTTTAGTTAGCCAATACGTGTCATCTGTATTTGGCTATGGAATATCTTTTGGTAATTTCATGTCATGTTTGATACATTATCTTTGTACTCATTGTATTTAATCAAATAATCAAAAGCTAAAAAAAAAAAAGTGTAGTTCGTCCTGTCCCTTTAATAATTTAAAGTTCAGATTTGTAGAACCTTTTATAGAACTTTATATGAAAAAAAAAAAACATGATTTGAGGGACCAGCAGTTAGCGTAATGGCTATGTCGCTGGACTCCCGCGTAGTCAACCGTGGTTTGCGTCCCGGACCCGGAGGCTTAAAACCCACGCTGGGCGCGTGTGCGTGCGTGCCCAAGATCCCGAGAGGAGAATGGAGGAGAAGGGATTGCGGTGTGACCATCCCCCCTGGGGGGGGGTGATTTCTTGCTTCCTGTGTCTCTGTCTCTCTTTCTGGCGAACGCATGCTCCGTTTAGCAAAAACCTCTTCAAAAAAAAAAAAAAAAGCAAAACATGATTTGGTATCATGTGACTTTGGGAGAACAGCCAGGATAAGGAAGGATCTGAATGTCATGGCCTAAAGAAATAGTTGGAGATACTAGCTGTGTTTAGAATAAGGAAGACATGATTCAATAGTTTCGAAATCTATTGAGTGGCCTTCTGTAAGAGCCTTGTGTCCAGATGAGTAAATGATTTTTTAAAGAACAACTTTTTTTTTTTTGGAGAGGTTTTCACTATAGGGCACGTGCGCTCACCAGACAGACAGAGAGAGACATAGAGACAGAAAGCGAGAAATCACCCCCCAGGGGGATGGTCACGCCGCAATCCCTTCTCCTCCATTCACCTCTCGGGATCTTGGGCACACACGCACACGCACCCGGCGTGAGTTTTAAGCCACCGGGTCCGGGACGCGAACCGCGGTTGACTACGTGGGAGTCCAGCGACCTAGCCATTACGCTAACTGCTGGTTCCCTAAAGAACAACTTTTTGACATATAATTTACATATAATATTCATCTTTTGAAAGAATGTAATTCATTTTTTTATTGTATTTACAAAGTTGCTCAACCATCACATAATCTAATTTTATCACATTTCAACACTCAGAACAGACCCTAAACCCATTTGCAGTCTCTTCCCATCCATCCCACTGTCAAGCCCTGGCCCTCTGAGAGTGCCTCAAACACTGGGGTGAGACCCAGCAATCTGTGTCATAGAAACGCTCCGGGTGATGCCAGTGGTGGGAACCACTGCTTCAGGAAGCTGGGATACTACTTGTTTAGAGAAAGACTCTGCCCTCTGATTGGTGGGAACATCTGGACTCCAACAGTACCGGTGGGAGAGTAAGAGACAGTTGACTGTTGGCATAGGCAAACTCTCAATGAATGAATCCCTGTTTCACCCACTCCCAGCTCTTGTGCACAGTCCCTCCCTCCTCCCCCTTCCCTCCCCCGCAGCAGCATACTCGTTCTCTTGTGTAGATCATGACTCCAGCATGCTTTGCCTCATTGGTCATCACTCAACCACCTGTTTTTCTGTCCTTCCCTGTCAGGGCCTTCTCCTCATTTCTTCCATTTAATATTTTTTTTTTATTTTTAAGGCTATCTCAGGAAGGAGTGAATATAAATTCACCATTTGAACTTTATTTTTATCAGCTCAAATGCTACTAATTTGTTTTTCTTTAGTTGCAAGTTGGGTTATGCGTAATTTGCATGATTTGGTATTGAATGTGCTGACTCTGAAGCATTTGCCTACCACCTGTAAAAGTCTAAACACTGGAGTTCTTGGTCCATTTCTAGCATCAAATTCCTCTGTGAAGGCAATATTACCCTGCATTTTCTCACTTCAAGTGTATGGGAGAGTAGCTCTGTTCTGTTATCTAGCTAACTGAAGTCTGATTGACCAGAAGAAACATTTGAAGAATTCAGTGCTTTGAAATAAGCATGTCTTGTGTTAATTTTTTTTTTTTAATTTCCAGTCTTTTGAGTAATGATAAAAATAGAACTCCTTGTGTATGAAATGCAGTGCCTATTGGTGTTGTCTAAAAGCAAATGCAAGTTACTGAAGTGAGACATCAAATTAATCCTTAGTAATTAGACCAATATGGATAGTGATTGGGGTTGTAAAAAGCAAAATTGATGTTTTTACTTCTTTCAATTACTTTGTAATCATGTCCAAATTTCATTTTGCTCAGGTGACTTTAACTCCTTTTTAAAAAGAAGGAAAAAATGTATATATGTTGCATGTTGGCAGAATTTAGGTCAGGTTGGGAACAGAGAATTTTTGGCATTTGGACAGTTTTTTTCTAGCCTGCTTTCTACTAAAAATAACTGCGGTTACTCATTTATTCAGCAATAATTTTACTTTTCATCCAAATGGCATGTAACTGTGTTGGACACCAAGCAGGATGCTAAAAATATGGGACAGTCCCATTGATGAACATATATAGTTACCAGTGCTGTTACAGGGTTGAGCAGGTACTAATATTTGTCCCTTCTGGGAAGTACTGACCTTGTTCTGATGAATGGTTCTGGTAACAGAAGTGAATGCAGTCAGACTTACACTGGAATTCTAGCTATTTTACATACTAGTTTTATAAGCTTAATGTTTGAGCCTCCACATCCTAATTTATAAAAATAAATGATAGCTGGGCACAGTGGTGCATGCCTGTAACCACAGCTACATGGGATACTGAGTTAGGAAAATAGTGAATTTGAGGCCAGCCCCAGCAACCTAGTAAGACTCTGTTTCTAAATGAATGAATGAATGAATGGCACCTTGCAGAACTAAGGTGAAAATTAGATATCATGTAAAGCCCCGTGTTTATCACAGCGTGGAAAATGAAATATTAAGAGTTATGATGATGGTAATGATGGATACCTGGACCTGAAGACCCCAGGGTCAATTCAAGGACAGCTAAAGAGAGAAGGCAAGATGATGTGACCAGTAAGAAATGGCCAACAGACACTCAGGGTTTTTTTATTTTTTACGACAGTAACATACCTGGAATTCATACAAAGCAGATGATTAGGACAGAGTGAGTCTGCCAGGATTCAGGACTCACAAGACAGGTCAGCATGTTTAAGTAAACTAGCTCCTGGAATGAAGGAAGGGTTTAGAACTGAGAAATCAGATACCTGTCAGAGTTTGAAGACCAAGTCAAAACTAAGCTAAGACATGAGAACAGATTAAGGTATAATCTTGCCCTTGTGGTCAACTCTGTTGATGGTAAGGTGTCACTGTGTTCTGGATTCTTTTGTTCTTTGAAGTAAATCACTATTTCTCCCTTTCTGGGGCCTGGGGCCTGGCGTTTTACCTTTTATATGATAGTTGTAGCAAGATTATTGCTTACATAAGGTTCAAGGTAAACCAGTGTATGAATAAACTATTCTTTGGAACAGCAGGTGGCATGGTGGTTAAGGGCGCTGGATTCCCACATGGCTGACCATGGTTTGCATCCCAGACCTGGTGGCTTGCTTTCTCACTTTCTTTCTCTCTCTCTCGCTCTTGCTCTGTATTTAATTGAGTGACAGTCAGCAGAGAAAGTAAGGACACTTGAAAAACTGAGTAGTGACCTCAGAGGTGCGTTGAACACTGATGCCATTGCCCACCCTTTAACTTTAGTATGAACTTATCGTTTTACTTTTTTTTTTTAGATTCTGTTGGGTCATAATGCATTTTGGCATAGAAAAATATGTCATGACTTAACTGACAACCTAATAATAGCTTGTATATCCTGGATTTTTTTTTTTTTGGTGTCTAAATATAAAATAAAAATAAACTTTTCAAATAAATTCACATGTAATATATAAAGAATGATGATATATTCAGCACCATGGTCCTCCACAATGTTTCCTTTCCTTGGTGTTCCCGTGTGTAGTTTCCATTCCTCCGAGAACTAAGCACTCTCCTCAGTTTCATGTTTCTCATTCCTTTACCTTTCTTTACAGTTTTACCACGTTTATAATTATAAACAATACATTATTTAGTTTTGGACTTTTTTGAATTTTATATAAATTAAATCATCTGTATTCTTCTATGACTTACTTTATTCACCTAACAGTTATATTCCAAACAGCATTCACACTGTTACATTGTGTCCCTGGATTATGTCCATGTTGTATAATCTGTTCATTGGCGCTGCTCCAGAGCAGTGCTTTGTATGAATATGTTACACATTATCCCTCTGTGTTATTACTGATGGGATTTTTTCTGAGGACTTGCTAGAACATACGATGCAGCTCTGAATTCCCTGTATGTGTCACTTGGCACACATGTGCATGTACCGAAGGCTCCAAACAGCTGTTTGTCCATCGCCTCTGTGTGTGTGTGCATGTGCGTGTGTTAACACCACCGCTGTTGTCACAGTCATCTCCTCCTTTCTCCCTCCCCCCACCCGGTCTCCTCTCTCCTTCCCCTCCCCTACCCCAGTGCTCCTGTAATAGCAGCTTGTGTCTGTTTCTACCCTTCAGTTTTTTGTTCATCAGCCAAGCTGTGTGATTTCGGTCTGTTGAGAATATTGGAAGTTTTGGTTTTATTCCTGTGACCATCGTCCAAAAAAAGCTATAATGTGTATTAGATGTGTTACTCTGTCTTTATATCCTAAAGTGGAATTAAAACGTATCTGGATTGGGACCAGCAGTTGGTGTAATGGCTATGTTGCTGGACTCTCTTGTAGTCGACTGTGGTTCAAGTCCCAGAACTGATGGCTTAAATTCATGCTGGGCGTGTGTGCACGCTCAAGATCCTGAGAGGAGAAAGGAGGAGAAGGGATAGTGGCATGGCTATCCCCCCTAGGGGGTAATTTCTCACTCTTTGTCTCTGTCTTTCTGGCGAGCTCATGTGCCCTATAGCAAAAACCTCTCCAAAAAGTAAGTAAGTAAATAAATAAATAAATAGATAAAACTTATCTTGATTGACCATCAGTGTTTATAAATGACGGCGCTTTTCCACTGCGAAGGTGCTGTGGATGGGTAGAGGAAGCAGTGAGAAACGAGCAGCTGTGGGCAGTGGGAACTGGCAGTCACAGAGAGAGCAAGTCAACGATGGTGGACGAAAGGCGAGCCGGAAACAGGTTCCAGAGTGGAATGGCCGGGTTGTTCGGAGTGGCAGAAACCACCCAGGTGACAGTGGCATAGAAAGAACAGAACTTCTCTTTGGAACACATGGTGGTACCAGTTTTGTGATCTGGAACCTCTGATCACCTGAGCCATATCACTGGTTTTCAAAGGACGCGCAGGCAACAGGGCAAAAAGCAGATCATGGAGTCAGACCGCTCTGTTAAAGCCAGCCGTGGTGTGGTACTCTGGGACCATTACTGACTTGTCGAAGCCTCGGTTTTTTCAGTTGTAGAATGGAGTGAAATCATCCCCCTCAGTAATGGCAGTGAAATACACACGTGTGAAGTGCCCAATAGACCATTAGTAGGTTAATGTATTAGTAAACCATACTGGACAGACAACAGTGTACCATTCGTGACGTTGTACACTTCCAGTTCCTCATTTTTGTCACCCCAAAAGGAAACGCTATACTCACAATACAGTTGTTCTATTATGGACTGACTTGTGTCATCCTCCCAAATTCATATCCAACATCCTAACCCCCAGTGTCATTGCATTTGAAGATAGAACCTTAAGAAGGTAAAAATAACGATTATCATTTGTTGAATACTTACATATAGTTATAATTACTTTAAGCCTTTGACATTGTTTCTTTTCATCTTTATAATAACCACATGCCCATGTGTACTTACCTCCATATACATGTGGGGAAATCTTATTTCAGAGACGTTCTTAACTTCCCTTGGAAGTGAAGGAGCCAGGATTTCAACTTGGCTCTTAATAGCACGCACTCTTAATCACTACCATTACCTTGAAGAGTAGCATCATCCGTACAGGACTCGAGACCAGGAAATGGTTGACGATGTAAAGATGCTTCCATCCCATGGTATTAGACCTCAGTAAGGAAAAGCTTGAAATCTTTGTAGACTTAAATAACCGTAAAACACCACATGGTACATGTACTAAAGTGCTTCCATGTACTCTTCAGAGTGATCCTCAGAGCGAGGACCATTAAACACAAGAAAGATAAGAATTTCCTTGACATGACTAGATACAGCTGACAAAATTATTGGGTTGCTGGAAAAAATCATAACATATTTTTTCTGTGTTTTTCTATGTAAAAATGCATCATAACTTGACTGACAATCAAACATATACCTTTTTGGAAGGATGATTTTAGTGTCTTATTGAGACAGGAGGATAAATATTCAGTTAGGTAGAATAGTCAGCACATGGGAACCCTTTAGAATAATTTTTTTGAGACCTCATCTGCAATCGTTTAGACCGCTGGGAAGTCCATCAGTTACAGGATGACAAGTAGCACTTCACTCTGGCAGAAGCCAGAAATTAATGTGCTGCCATGCTGTTTCTTTTTTTATTTTACTTTATATTTATTTAATTTTTTAGAGAGAGGTTCTTGCTATAGGGCACATATGCTCTCCAGAAAGACAGACACAATCTCTTTTCCTCCATTCTCCTCTCAGGATCTTGGGCACGCACACACATACCCAGCATAAGTTTGAAGCTGTCTGGTTCAGGACTTGAACTGCAGCTGACTATGTGGGAGTCCAGCAATGTAACCATTACACCACCTGCTGGTCTCTAGTCTCTTTCTTTCTTTTTTTTTTTTTTTTTTGGAGAGGTTTTTGCTATAGGGCGCGTGCACTTGCCAGACAGACAGAGACAGACAGAAAGCGAGAAATCACCCCCCAGGGGGGATGGCCACGCCACAGTCCCTTCTCATCCATTCTCCTCTCGGGATCTTGGGCACACAAACACACGCGCCCGGCGTGAGTTTCAAGCCACTGGGTCCAGGACATGAACCGCGGTCGACTACATATGTGGGAGTCCAGCTACATAGCCATTACGCTAACTGCTGATCCCCCTATGCTCTTTCTATAGATCAGACTTAGACTGTGTGTGGGGAAAAGGGTGAGGGTTATAGTTCCTCAAACAATAAAATATTTCTAATTGGAGAAGTTCACCTGATCTCCTCCTTTTCAAAGATTCACTTGTTTACTACAAAACAAAAACTAATATATGGGCAATCCCTTTAAAAAAAAAAAAAAAAAAAAGACTGCTATCAGCTTGTGCCTTCTGTAAACAGTTATTTCACAGAATAGCACATTTTTTGTTTAGTAACTGATATTTTGTTCATTATCTTCCTCTTCTTACTCTGTGACCCCTACCCTTCAAATGCTATTTCAAAGATTAATTTTGAGGGATCAGCATATTTTATAAAAATTGAATTGTTTGCTTATTTGAAAAATTACTGTCTAGTGCGTGTTGGGCCCTGGATTAAGACTAAGGATACCATAATGATCAAAAAAGTAGAAATACGTACCCCCCAAAACTTTGTTTTGTAGGTTGTTTTGTTTTGTTTTGTTTTTTGTTTTGTTTGTTTGTTTTTGCCATAAGACACGTGCGCTAGCCAGAGAGAGAAAGTGAGAAATCACACCCGAGGGAGGATGGACACACCATAATCCCTTCTCCACCTGGGATCTTGTGTACACACGCACACATACCCCAAGTGATTTTCAAGCCTCCAGGTCTAGGACTTGCACCACAGTTATCTATGTGGGAGTCCAATGCCTTAACCACCATGACACCTGCTGGCCCCAAGCTATGTTTGAAATTTACAATCTAATGAAATAAATAGTTGTTAAATAATCACATCAAAAATGTAAATCCTTCCATTTTGAAAGGTATATGATTTTAATTGAATAACATAGTAGGAAGATTGACCTAGGAATGTTGGAAGAAGAATGAAGCTAAACTGGAGACTTGGGGGAAGTGTGTGTGAGTTCAGTTAGTGACAAGTGAAAGGATCAGCTAAGCAGATGGGTATATTCTTCGGGAGTTTAGAGAAGAGTTTGGGGCAGCAGGTGTAAATTTGTGAATTGTATGCCAATAGATAGTTCATTGGAGTTGTTGGCTGAGGTAAATCTTTTACGGAATTATACAGTGAGGAAGGAAGAAGGCTTAGGACGAAATTTTGAGGAATGCTAGTGTTCAATGAACAACTAGGGCAACATGTAAAAGAAAAACAGAAGTAAGGTTATAAAAATAGGAGGAAAACTGGGCCAAACCCATGGCATAGTGGTTAAGGGAGCTAGATCCCACATGGCCCACCAGGAGGTTCAAGTCTCAGACTTGGCTACTTGAAAACATGCCAGATGCATGTGCATTTGTGCCTAGAAACCCAACAGGATTGGAGATATGGAAAAGTGATTGCAGTATGACCACACCCCATTTGGGGGTGCTTTCTCTCCCTCCCTCCGTCCCTCTCCTTCTCCCTCTTTCTCTCTTCTGTCTGTCTCTCTCTGGCAAATTAAAAAAGAAATTTAAGAGGAAAACTGGGAGAATACAGTGTTAAATGTTTTAAAAGGAGAGAGTATTATTTAAAATCTAGTGCTTCTTGGGCCAGCAGTGATACAGTGGTTAAGACACTGGGCTCCCATATGGCCTACCCCGGTTCGAGTCCCAAACCTGGAGGCTTGCTTTCTCACTTTTTCTTTCTCTTTCTTTCTGGTTTTTTCTTTCTCTCGCTCTCTCTTGTGAGTGCATGTGCCCTATAGCAAATTAAATAATAATAAATTAGTATATTTTTAAATCTAGTACTTCTTAGCTTGTTTACATGATCTAGTCCTTTCCCATCTCTTTGAACTTCATTATTAGCATTTAATCTGCTACTCACCTACCCTGCTCTTTAGACATGGTGGACTCTTTCCTATCTCAGGACCTATATGTCTGGTGTTCTTTGCTGAAATGCCCTATCAGATGATTGCCTCAGAGAAGAGCAGCCAACCCTCCACCTTCGTTAGCAAGACTGTCGTCAGACTATCAAACTCGGGATTTTCATTATACAGTTAGGATTAGGACCAGCTCCATGACACAGAGGTGATGTGGTGCTCCAGAAGAGCTGGATCCCACATACCAGTTGTGGTTCAAGGCACCAGCCCAGTAAGCCTGAAACATGCCCATCTCAACAGCGAGTGCTCGGGATCTGATGGAGGACTGAAGGAAGGGGGTTGTAGGTGACCTGAGCCGTAGGGGTGCACACCTCACTCTCTGTCTCTCACTTGTGCTCATGCACGTGCTCTATCATGAATTTTTGAAAAATTTTAAAAATTGGGACCGGCAGGTGGCGTGGTGGTTAAGGTGCTGGACATTCCCACATGACTGACCACAGCTCAAGTCCTGGACTTGGTGGCTTGCTTTCTCACTTTCCTTCTCTGTCTCTGTCTCTCTCTGGTCAAATTAAAATAAATGAATGAATAAGTAAAATTAAATAATTCTTAAAATTTTAAAGGTTAAATTTTGCCTGGGCTTCAATTTCAATTCTAGATAAAATATTAAGGACATATTAAAATTCTTTTTAGCAGAAGCATTTGGCACTGGTAGTAAAGAAGAATTTCTGGATTTTTATAATGCACCCTCCCTAAAGCATATTGAATGAATTGTTGAAATGGTGAGGGCTGCATATCTTTCACACACTTCCTCCAGGTATATTGCCAGATAAATAGAGAACACTGAGAAGGAGGTGCCAGGGGTCCAGTCTGTTAGGCGTGTAAAAAAATGACAGTTCGGTAAGCCAGTGGACACAGAACAGCAGTAAAATACAGAATGATTCTCCTTGGAATGATGTGAAAACCATTTGGCCAAGACTGTTTTAAAAGCCAGTTTAAAGCCATCTGTGAGTTCACTTCAGTTCAGTGAACTTTTTATTGAAGGTGTAGAGAAAGTTGCTGATCGGTCTTATGCTGAATAATTTCTTCCCCAGCTAACAAACAGCAGTTCCTCAATTCTCGCAAAATCCGAAGGTGCATTTCAGCACCCGAGAGAATAGATTGGCAAGCAGTCGGTGACCAGTTTACATGAACACGCTCGCCAACCGAGGGGTTCATAAAAGTCCACACGAGAGGCAAAGTGGCCTTTGAAGAGGACTTTTTTGTAATTTTCCTTTTTATTTTACGAAGAGCTCTTTTTGTAGCTGTCTTGATAGGCATGCTCCAGGCTCGTGGCCTTTCCTTATATAGCTTTCTTCTCTCCATAATCTGGCTCCAGAATAGCTCTTAGTGCTGAATGTGGTTTTTTGTTTGTTTTGTTTTGTTTTGCTGGTCTCTTCTCCCATCAATACTAGCCTTTCACCTGGGTTTATATCTTTTTTTAGAAATAGTCTCGTTCTTAGATCTTATTTTAAATGTTGATTCAAACCTACTGTAAATGGCTTTTATGTCTGTGGAAGACAAAAAAAAGAAGAGAGGAAAAATCAGTATAAATTAAAACAGGAACGATTTACCATGGATACAGAGAAAATTGTTGCAAAAAACACTAGAGGTTACTGTCAGTTTGTGGTAGGTGCTCACTGTTGTAAGAATTTTTTTTTTTTTTTTTTTTTGGAGAGGTTTTTGCTGTAGAGAGCATGTGCTCTCCAGAAAGACAGAGACAGAAAGCGGGAATTCACCCCCCAGGGGGGATGGCCACACCACAGTCCCTTCTCCTCCATTCTCCTCTGGGGATCTTGGGCACGCACGCACACGCACCCTGCATGAGTTTTAAGCCAATGGGTCTGGGACTCGAACCACAGTCGACTACATGAGAGTCCAGCAACATAGCCATTGCACTAACTGCTGGTCCCACTGTTGTAAGAATTTGAAAAACAGAAATATCAAATGACTTGCTAAAGGCTAACAAATATTGATGAGTACTTTTCATTATCATTATTGTGAAGACAACTTGTGTGAGGAAGCTGTGACTGTAGCACATAAAACAAGTAGACTTTTCATTAGGAAGAGAGCTATACCAAACTGCTCACCCTAGTTATCTTTTTTTTGGAGAGGTTTTTGCTATAGGGCATGTGCACTCGCCAGAAAGACAGGGAGAGACAGAGAGACAGAAAGCGAGAAATCACCCCCCAGGGAGAAGGCCACTCCTCAATCCCTTCTCCTCCATTCTCTTCTCGGGATCTTGGGCACGCGCGTGCGCCTGATGTGAGTTTAAGTCACCGGGTCCAGGACTCAAACTGTGGTCGACCACGTGGTAGTCCAGCGACATAACCGTTACGCAACTGCTGGTCCCACTCTACTTATCTTTGAGGGCAGGGAATCTGCTACTGTTCTCTTCTAGTTTTCCAAGTATGTAAGTGTGCCGTTGTGTGCATGCTATCGTCAGAACCGTGTTTAAGGCTGTGAGTACAAGCATCAGGTCCGGATTTGGATCTGGCCTCTACAACTTTACTGCGACTTTCAGGAAAGCTTCTTCTATGCACTTTTGTTTCATACTGGAAAATAGAAGTGATAGTACATACTTTACTGAATTACCTCTAAGATTCTTCTATTGAATGCCTGGCTGCTGGGATCACTTTTGAATCATACCCATTGTTACTACTAGAATCATTACTATCTAATGGAGCAGTGGGTGCTGACTTAGGGTGACCAGGACTGAACAATTTAAACATTCATCTGCTTAAAGACTTGAAGATGACTAGGGCAGTGTTTCAATGTGCCTCCAGCTCCTTTTATATTTATTTAACTCAGAGGAAGTACCATGGTCATCAGTTCTTACCTTTAAAATGATACTTGGAGCTGGCAGGTGGCATAATGGTCAAAGGGCTGGACTCCCACATGGCTGACCACAGTTTGAGTCCTGGACTTGGTGGCTTGCTTTCTCACTTTCTCTTTCTCTTTCTCTCTCTGGTCAAATTAAAAAATAATAATATTAATAAATAAAGTAATTCCAAAAATTAAAAAAAAAAATAAATGACACTTAGCTCTAAGCTTGGGAGCCACGTCCCACATGGCCAACCATGATTGAAATCCAGCCCCTGGATTTGAAAAACAATGGCTAGGTATATGTGCACATGTGCCAGGATCCTGATAGAATGGAGAAAAGGAGGAAAAAAGATTGTGGCATGACCAGACCCCACTGAAGGTGCTTTCTTTCTCTCTCTCTCATGCATGCACATGCCCTCTGGCAATTAAAAAAAAAAAAAAAAAAGGTACTTAATGGCTGGGTACTTTGGTCAGAACCTGATCCTTTAAATTAAAATGAAAATTATTGATCCTCTTCTACATTTTATACTGAAGAACTTGCCCTGTCTTGCTGGGGAAAATCACTAACTATTGTTAAATTGAAAATCTCTATGCTAGTTATTTTGAAACATCCTACATGGGATCACCATGTGAGAAGCAGATACCCTTGTGATCTAAATTTAGAGTTCTTACTAGGAACCACTGTTGTCTCTGTCCTAGTGCCTTTATACAAATAAATTGTTTCTTTTGAACAAAAATCCCATTAACCTTCTTTGTCCTTCAGGATCTCCAAAATAAATTTCAGCTATGCCACACCTGTATTTATGCTGTGAACATTTGCAATAAAATACCCTTGAATGTTTGTTGGAATCTGTGTATACAACTTCTTGTGATGCAGTAACAGAAGGAACTGTCATTTTATTTGTTTAGACAAAATATTGTCAACCCACTTAGAGATGACATAGTCACAGATTAGAAACTGAAGACCTTGTAATTTCTTTTTTAAGCTTATTTACTTGGTTATTCCATGAGAGAGGCAGAACGAGAGAGATGGGCAGCCCCAGCAGGGCCCCACTCCAGCCTCAGCCACCCGGGATCACGGGCCTGTGCTTCCCTGACATGTAAGGAAAACCTTGGATCTCCATGGGTGGCCCTCAAGTCACAGAACGCTACATTACTGTCGGGCCCCCTCTGCTGGCCTTGTAAGTTTTTGTTTGGGACAGACCTGGACTGTGCGACCCATTTTAGGTACCCCTTGTATAAGGAGTATTGAGTAACTGCCTCGGTAGAGTCTATCTACGCGTCTTTCTATATTTGTAACGCTGTGTGTGAGGATGCTGTGCTTTTCCAGTTTACCACTGAGGAGGCCGTCAGCATCATTAGCGCTCATTCATTCAGCACGAGCACCTGTTTTATCTTAGACACTGGAGATGCAGAGATGAATAAAACATGATCCCTGTTCTGGAAAATTTTATGCTTTATTGGTAGAGAAAGATACTTAGATCCATAAGGACTTTTTAAAGTGAGATGTCTGTGTAGCGAATATATGAACGAAGTGTTGCAGGAATACGTAGGGAGCAGTGCACGTACAGGTGTGTGGAAAGGTTTGAAGAGGAAGCGACACACGAGCCAAGTCTAGAAGGACAGATGCAGATTTGCCATTTGGGGAGAGGAGCAGGATGGGGGCATCACAGGGTCGGGAGCAGCCTGAGCACAGACCTGGGGCATCCTAGTGAGGGCGCACCTTCAGGGGGGCTAGAGAACGGGCTGTGCCCAGAGGAAAGTCAAGTCCAAATAGGAGTTCGAATTTTATCCTTTGGCTGTGGGCAGTCATTGAAGATTTTTTAATTAGGGCTGATATAATCAGATTTGAGTTTGAAAACTCATAGTAGTGTAGAGCTGGAGGAAGACAGGTAGGAAATAACCAATTAAAAAGCTGTTGGGTTTTTGTTTTGTTTCATTTTGTTTTTAATTTGCCAGAGGACGAGTACATTCATAGGGTGGGAGGAGAGAAAGGGAAAGGGAGAAAGCACCTTTCCTCCCACCATGGGACATGGTCAAGCTACAGTCTTCTCTCCTACATCTCTCTCTCCCTTCAGGATTTTGTGCATGCATACACACGTACAGGGCGTGTTTTTCAAGCCATCAGATACAGGATTTGAGCCATATAGTCGGCCATGTAGGATACAGCTAGTGAAACTAGCAGGCCACGGACTGACCCAGAAAAGCTATTGTCTAAGTAGGCGACAAAAACACTGACAGCAGCTGTAGAGATGGAGTCACTAGATTTGAGTTTGTCAAGGTGTAAACAATTGAATTTTGTGATTAGTATAATAGGAGATATGTGGGCAGAAGGGATTCTAGGGTCTGGCCTAGGTGACCACGTGGATTAACTGAGATTTTTTTCTCTGTTTTAGAGAAATTTTTTCTATATGGTGCATGTACTCACCGGAGACACAGAGAAAGACAGAGAGCGAGAAATCACCACTCTCCTGGGTCAGATGACCACACCGCAATCCCTTTTCCTCCATTCTCCTCTTGGGATCTTGGGCACACATGTGCACACAGCCCGGCGTGAGTTTTAAGCCACCAGGTTTCACTCAAACCAAGGTTGAATACAGGGGAGTCCAGTGATGTAACCATTATGCTGTCTGCTGGTCCCAAGGACTAACTGAGATTAACAAAATGGGAAAATGCAAAGATAAAGCAGGATATTAATTCATTTTTTGTTTTGTTTTGGGGAGCAGGGCAAGTCTTCATTTTCTACAAGGGCACTCAGTCTTTTCTGGAACTTTCTAATAAGAGAGTCTGAGTATAAGTGTTGGGAGAGAAGTGACCATAATACCTTTGAGTTCCTGCTATTTGTTTATTTTTTATTTTAGGGGGTTGGATGGGGTGAGCATGCACACATCCATGCACACATGCCTAGCATGATTTTCAAGCCATCCGGTCAGGGACTCAAACAATGTTCGGCCATATGGGAGTCCAGTACCTTAACCTGCTGGCGCCCTCTACAATTTATTTTTCAGTTAACTGGACTGGACTGAGGTGTATATCATGCTGGGTAAAGTCTCTTCACAATCTAAACGATGTATAGCGATTTAATGTATGAATAATAATATAAAAATAAAAAAGTAAATGTTTGAATAATAATATAAAAAATTTAAAAAGTAAGGTTCTTAGAAGTTAACTGATCATGGTTTCAGAAAAGTGAGTATAGAACCAAAATATAATGCCTTAGTTTCTTACCAGCTGTGTATGAACTGAAGAGGCCGTTAGAAAGAAAAATAAATCTTTTGATTTCTACTATAATTAGTTTTACAATTATTATGTCTTTTTTTTTTTTTTTTTTTTTTTTTTTTTTTTTTTTTTTTGCTATAGGGCGCGTGCACCCCCCAGAAAGACAGAGAGAAACAGAAAGCAATAAATCACCCCCCAGGGGGAATGGCCACGTTGCAGTCCCTTCTCCTCCATTTTCCTCTCAGGATCTTGGGCACGCCCGCACGCGCGCCTGGCGCGAGTTTAAGCCACCAGGTCCGGGACTTGAACCACGGTTGACTACATGGGAGTCCAGTGACATAGCCATTATGCTAACTGCTGATCCATAAAAAATAATTTATTGGGGTCAGCAGGTGGCGTGGTGGTTAAGGTGCTAGACGCCCACATAGCCAGCAGCCACTTAAGTCCTGGACCCAGAAGCTGAAAATTATGCCGGGCATGTGGGCTTGTGTGCCCAGAATCCCAAGAATGGCATGGCCATCCCCCCTGTCGAGTTGATTTCTCACTTTCTCGTGTCTCTCTCACTCTGACTCTCTGGGAAGCACATGTGCCCTATTGCAAAATATTGCCCTATAGCAATATAGCAAATCAGTAATTTTGTTGATGTTTATAAATAAGTTTCATAGTTTTTTGTTTGTTTGTTTTCTGTTTGGATGGTTGATCTATGCTCCTTCTTGAAATCTAGAGAATAAAGTAGATAGTTCCTCAAAATCTGCCCTCACCCCCACCACATTTCAGGGGTTATTCAGTTTTGATTAGGACTTTAGCAATCTTAAAGGACTTTGTTAGGCTTTAAACAGGTGAATGTACACGTACAACATTCTTTGTTCATGTATTTGTAAAACAAATGAGCACCCCTTATCCACACAAAATTCTTCTTTTGACTGTTATTTTCTAGATTCTCTGTGGTCTCTTGAACTGTGATATTTTTCCTTTACTTGATCGTTGATTGCTATAAAACGTATTGCCTGCTGTTCGAAACAGCTGCAGTTGAGTGCACCCAGAAGTGGTTATATTTCTATATTTAGTAAACCATAGGGTTTGTAAAACAGTTGCAGATTCCTTTGGGATAAAATGGTTTCTATAAATGTCACATTTTTAATGAAACTATTATTATCACCCATTAGAGAAATATAACAGCTATTACACGTGGATTTGTGGGCAAGATATAGGCACACAACTTTTTTTGAAAGTTTGCTGTGTATTTTGAATACCTAAATTAATCGTGTGAATTCTATTTTTCTGTCCTTCATCTTGAATTGTAGAGCTTTCACTCAAGTTTTTACCTTTGGTCCAACATTTCGAGCTGAGAATTCTCAGAGCCGGAGACACCTGGCAGAGTTTTATATGGTGGAGGCAGAGATGTCTTTTGTTGAGAGCCTCCAAGATCTCATGCAGGTAGGTGCACAGTTTGAAATAGCAGAGATCTAAGTATCAGGTAAAGGTGACATTGAAATGCTTCTTTGTATATTTTTACCTTGGACATTTGTGCATTACAGTCTTCACAGACTAAAGAGGATGGAGAACAACTTCATTACGATAAACACTTAGTGCCTTTCCTGTACTAGCCTAAAGTAGTAGAGTCAGATTTAAGTTCATATACCAGTTCTGCATGTGCTTTGCTGTCAAGTTACCTAACATTCAAGAGATTTAGCTTCCTCAACTGTAGGATGAGAATAATTGTGCCTATTTCATAAGGTTATTGAGAGGAGTAAATGAAATAGGGTATCTAATATAAAACACCTAGTGTGGGGTCTGGAACATAAAAGCAGGTCAGTAAATAATCACTTATTTGCTAGAAAAAGAAGGTTCTATTATAGTTGCCTGAATATTTATGCAGTCACACTTGAAGGTATCCATAGGAGCTGTCGGAGCTCCAGTGGAGGAGCAGGGGATAAGGCCAAAGAGACAGTCAAGAATCAAATCTTAAAAGACCCTGAATATAGATGCCGTGCTAAGGAGTTTATCAAAAGGTAAAGTAAAAACATTCTAAATTCAAAAAGTTGTAGTCAGAGTTATATTTTAGAAATATCTCTCTAGCAGCAATATGAAGGATGACTTAGAGGAAGATGAAAACAGGCCAGAGGCCTGTTAGAAGGCTCATGGGCATGATCCCGATGGAGCACACAGTCCTGGAGTCAGACGACCAGGGTTTGGCTCTGAGCTCTACCTCTTACTTGGTATGCATCTTCAGAGAAAAGTCTGACTTTTTTGGGCCTCAACTTCCTCACCTGTAAGATAGGAATAATGAATCCTACTCCATGGGGGAGGAGGAGGCAGATAATACATATAAAGTCCTTAGCATTGTTCATGGCCTGCAGTAAATCCCCCAAAACTGTTAACTGCTATTGTTAATTCTCTGTCCAGTAGCATTTGGGCTACCATCTTAGTTGAGATTTGTGAATATAGGATGTTTATTTTAGTGATTTATCTTTCTACCCTTATCTACCCAGAAAATGGGTAGATAATTTTCAGCTTCTGGGTCCAGGACTTAAATGGCTCCAGTTCTACTGAAAACAGATGTCATTTATATAACGAATGAAATAGATTCATGATTCTTTTGCCTTGCCTTGGGGTGGATTTTCTAATAAGCAAACTGAGTCAGAGATTTGTAGGGGTGGGGAAATTGCAGGGAAATGTTCTAAAAACATCACCTGTAAGGAGAAAGAAAGGAGCTTAGGGCTGAGGGAAAGTTGAACTGAGATGCCTTTACAAACAGAGGCCTTACGCCATTGTGCAAGGAATTTTGGCTCTGGAGTGATCCTTTGCAGTTATCCCATATAAGGGCAGGATGGAGGGGGTGATGGTTTATGCCTTCCCCAGTGGCCAGTCATTGGGCCTGGTTAGCCTCCCTGAAGGGTATAACCTTGAATGAGGCAACACCTTTAGGCCTGGATAATTCCTGAAGAGGAACTCATATGCAAACCATCGACAGTTAACATTGCCAGGGTCTAGGTAGGACACTGGACTCTGCTTGGGTCACATGCTATAGCATTACTTTTGGACCCCCTTAACACCTCCCACTGATTGTGTTAGAGCAGTGTCCCCCATGCAGTGGGAAAAGGCAGGGATGCTGCTCAGTGTCCTGGACCACACAGTTCCCAACCCTGACAAAGAGTTATCTGGCCCAGAATGTCGAAAGTAATGAGGTTAAATGACCCCGATCTGGATGGGGGTTAGGATCTGAGCTACACAAGAGTTAGCGAACAGACCTTAAGCAGATTTCAGTGGAGCCCACCACCCAATTCTTGGTTCTTCCACGCAGGCAGCAAGAATCTTATGAATGAAACCACACTTCTCACGTCCCTATTTCTGCCTTGAACCCACCTCCTCTGCCCCAACATAGACACCAAAAGGAAAGGTTACAAAGACAGTGCATAATTGCTTTAGAATTTATTAAACATTAAAAATCTTTACTCTAGGGTCAGCCCATAGCACAGCAGTTAAAGGAGTTGGATCCCACATGGCTGACTGCTTTTTGAGCCCCAGCCTTAGTGGCTTGAAAAACACTCTGAGTGCATGTCCAGGTATGTCCGAAATGCTGATAGGAAGGAGAAACGAAGAAAAGGGCACTGTAATGAGATCATGCCCGACTGGGGATTGCTCGCTGTCATGTGTACTCTTTCTCTGACAAGTGCATGCACTCTGGCAAAAAGAAAAAAGAAGATGGAGAAAAGAAAAAATCCTTACTCTGATTATATGTTACCTACCATATGACAGGGTTTTCAAAATAACTTTTATTTCACTTGTATTAATGATCAAGAACATTGAAAATAGGTAAAGCTACCATTTTAGTAAATTAGTGAACAGTCTTTCAGTTCCAGATCTTCAGCTTTGCACTCAGTTAGCAGGTCTATGAAATTATTTTATTCTATTATAAGTAAGTAGAACATTTCAAATCTAATCCTAATGTTTGATATGAGTCATTTCTTTATTCCATTTTCTCCTTTTCTTCCATTTACTCTCTTCGTTGATATTTCTAGATACCATGATGGATTTTCAGACTAGTTTCTTAAGCACTGGTGATTAATGTTCAGGAATAATGTGAACCAGCAGAACACAGTCATTTTATTCAGAGAATACCCTACACTGTGTCTGCTGGTGGTATTTCACATATATTCCAAAATAGGTCTGAAACTAATCGAAAGAGTTAGATTACCCCAGAGAGATGGGCAGTACAGTGGGTTTAGATGGGTGGAAACAGTTTCAGGGACATTACTCCCTGGAACAGTTCTGATGTGTACCTATTGTCTTGGCTTAATATTTTTAAAAATTTATATACATAATTCTAAGTTGCAAAAAATATGTACACTCCTGTAACTAAGACTATAGTCAAGATGCAGAAAAATTGATCTGCAAAACCAGTTCCTCCTGCTGCCTTTTTGTTTTCCAGCTCTCCTCCCACGGGCAATGACCAGTCAATTCTCTCTGTGTATGTACTGCAGGTGATCTTGCCCTTTCTGAATACCATATGCGTTGAACAATGCCATATGTGGACTTTGAGAATGTCTCTGGTCACTTAGCATACTGTATTTGGGATTTGTCTGTGTTCTTTGTGACAATTTGCTCCTTTTACTGTTGGGTATTCCATAATGTACATGCATCCTGGTATGTTTGTTCACCAGTTGAAGGATATTTTGGTTATTTCCAGGTTTTGAAAATGATGAACAAAGTTGCCATAAACATGTATGTGCAGATTTCGTGTGAACATGAAGTTTCCATTTCTCTTGGCCTTATTTTGGTTCATACCCAGAATTATGGGTCACCTCCTGCTGTTCAGAATGTCCTTCACTCACTCCAGCTCCCCAAGACCTCTTAACTCTGGTTTCTATAGTCAGAAAGACAGGTTTCTCCTAGGTTTTTAGCCCCAACCTTGTTATCTTCTGTAGGTGAGTGTAGCCACCTTAGGTCAAAGTGGCAAGAGAAAAGATTTTTTAAATTAATGGGGGAAGGAGCAGCAGATAATGTAATGGTTACATTGCTTGACTCCCACATGGCTGACTGTGGTTCAAGTCCTGGACTTGGCAGCTTGAAACTCACACTGGGCACGTGTGCAGGCATGCCCCAAATCCCAAGAGGACAATGGAGGAGAAAAGATTGCAGTGTGACCATTGCCCCTGAGGGGTGATTTCTCGCTTTCCACCTCTGTCTCTCTTTGTCTCTTCAGTGAGCATACACTCCCTATAGCAAAAATGTCTCTTTAAAAAAAAAAAATGTATATATATATATATATATATATATATATATATATAAATGTATGTGTATGTGTGTATATATATATATATATATAAATAAATAAATAAATAAATAAAATAATGGGGATTCCCCACATAGACTCTCCTCAGTCAGCAGTTTCCGTTTCCTAGTTCCTCTCTGATTGGAGAAATAGGTCACCTATTGAAGTTTCAGGTGCTATACCCCTGTCACCCTGACAGTGCAACTCTGTAAGACGCCGCCTCAAAGGCAGAACCTGAAGGGAAAGGGTGGAGTGAAGGTGGGTCAACAAAACAACTTAGTGATTGCTAAGTGAAGGCTTTAGTCCCCCTCCCGGCCCCACCACCACCACCACCCCAGGACTTTTTTCCAGTTGTGTGACTAGAAATAGGTTTTCCCCCAAAAATTTTGTTTCTTGCACCTGTTGGACAGTCCAACATTTCACCCCAAATCAAAGCCAGGAAGCAAAGGAGCGGGACCGGGAGCTGTGGTATTCATCTCCACTACAGGCTCTCGTTCAGGTTGGTCTATACCAGATCCACCTGGCGTGAGTTTTTGTTTGGTTGGTTTTATTCATAATAGTCATCATTATTATTTTAATTGAACAGTGAGAGACAGAGAAAGTGAAAGAGGGGGCAACTGAGAAAGTAAGCCTCCAGGTCCTGTACACAAACCATGGTCAGCCATGTGGGAGTCTAACACCCCAACCACCATGCCACCTGCCCCCTCCACCCCCCCGCCCCCCACCTCCACGCTGTTTGCTTCTCCATGCCTTAGGTAGCTGCTCTTTGTGCTCTGGCCAGCTGATTCCATTATAGTTGGTTAGAGAGATAGGCTATACTGAACTTACTCCATCTTGATCAGCCGGAAAAATAAAATGGCTTAATTAGTAACATTTCTACTTGTCACTGTAAAAATAGCCCAGCTTGTACAATTTATTACAGTCATATTGGGCTGTCAAAGTCGTGATGGATTTTTGCATAGAAAAACAGAAAAATATATTATGGCTTTTCCAGAAACCCAATACAAGGTTTCTGATTGACTCCAGGCTTTATGCTGAACTATATGAACCTAATAATAAAGAGGCGCTTGGGGCCAACAGGTGACGACATGGTGCCTGGGACACTGGCCTCCCACGTGGCTGACCGTGTTTGGAGTCCTAAACCTGGCGGCTTGCTTTTTCACTTTCTCTCTCTCTCTCTCTGTCTCTCTCTGGTGAGCATGCATGCCCTATAGCAAATGAAAAAAAAAAAAAAAGATGATGATGATAAAATAAATAAATAGCCACTTAGATAAGGAGACTATTCAAATTTGGTGGTGGGGGGGTTGCTACTTGAGTTCTTACTAATTTAATACTCCATTGGTCATACCCAAGGCATACATTTTTGAATGATTTACTTAACTAGAATATAAACTTTTTTCCTAAAGACAGAAAAAGAAAAAAAAAAAAAAAAAAACTCTGCTTCCCACAAAAGTAATCTACTTCTCTTAGTATTTTTCCCTTTTATAAATTACATTCTGTGGACATTATTATCTTGATGAAGACTGGTCTCTTAACTATTAGAGTATGTAATCAAGGATTTTTTCCCTCCTGAATTATAAGCAATTAAACCTTTCAGTGCATTTGAGTGTGACATCTGAGGATTATTCTAACCCTCAGTTAAGTTTCTGTTTCCTTCAAATGTATTTATAGAGCATAGTCTGAAAGTCAAGGAAACCAGCGATTTCTTCTTCAGATGGAAATTTACTGTTCATGAAAGACACCACCTAACAGCCTCCAGGGGTCAAAGTCTTTGCCTCCTGGAAGGAGGAGTGCTGTGCCCCTGACCGTGCAGGCCAGCCATTCACTGTGTGGCCTTTGGCTGTGTTTGGTGATGTGACCCTTCATCAATCTTTCAGTTACTTAGTGATTCCTTTATCTCACTGCTCTACTGAAGGTGGTAGCTGCTCAAGGTGAAGAATCCTTAGCCTCCTGTTCTTTCTTCAGTTGATTCTTCATCTGGCTTTATGTTCCTTTCTTTTCTTCCACTGATTTAGAACCCATACACATTCTTTTTCTATTATTTTAACAGTTTACTCTGCCATTTTTTACAGGAAGTCTAAAGTTAAACATCTCTCCCTTCCTTAGACTACAAGGTCCTGAGAAAGTTCTTTAAGTCTGCTTACTCCCTCCCATTTCATCCTCACTGTTGTCCAGTCTTTTGATCTAACTTGTTTTTCCAGCCCCCAGATTAATTGTCATTACTGTTTTATGCTGTCAGTGCCTCAGATACCCACGCGATCATCAATTTCTTTTGTTTTATTAGCTGTATGTGTTTGTTTGGGAGGATAAATGGGCATAGAAATAGCAGGTAAGAGGATAAAGCAGAAATGCGCTTAGCAAGGCATCTATAATAAATGCCTCTGATGAAGACTGAGTGAGATATCTGGTTGTCAGTTGGTATTAGTGCTGGCTTCCATCTGTTCATTTGAAGTTGCTTCAGGAGACAGTCGTGCCCCACTGTGTCCCTAGTTTGGACAGCGTATACCAGTGATGCATAGGAAAAGAAGATCGCCAGCTTTGAGGAAGTCTGTATCTTATAAACCTGTATTTCCTTATTAGTTCAACACTTTTTTTTTTTTTTTTTTTTGGAGAGGTTTTTTGCTATAGGGCGCGTGCACTCGCCAGACAGACAGAGACAGAGAGACAGAAAGCGAGAAATCACCCTCCAAGGGGGGATGGCCACGCCGCAATCCCTTCTCCTCCATTCTCCTCTCAGGATCATGGGCACAAACGCACATGCACTCAGCGTGAGTTTAAGCCACCGGATCCGGGACTCAAACCGCGGTCAACTACATGGGAGTCCAGCGACATAGCCAGTATGCTAACTGCTGGTCCCTAGTTCAGCACTTTAAGAGACTAATGTGAGCTCCTTGATTTCAAGCCAGATGTTTTAGTTTTGATTAGAAAGATTTCAGAAAAATTTTCCATTCTGGTCACTTTCTTCTTTGAAGAACAAATTTCTCCCATGGTAGAATGAATTCTTGTATATGACTTGTGTTGTATACTTTATCCTTTAGCAAAGCAAAAACATATATTTAGATATTTCTCGTTGCTTCTGTAATTTTAAAATTTATTTAACCAGTGACTGAATGAACCTCTTTTTTGGAATGTTCCCCTTCTTCACAGCAGCTAATGTTTGTTATGTGCTTCTCTGAGCCAGCTACTAAGCTAAGTTTGAGAGGTATTATCTCATGTAATTCCCATAACAATTCTGTAAACTAGTTGCTTTTTCCCCTGATTCTAAGAGAGTTCATTAATTTAGAGAGATCAGTGATCAGTTAGAGCTGACCAGTTGACATCCCCTCAGTACCCGTACTGAACTGTTAACAGAAGTTGCAAGCAGGCCAGCCCATGGCTTGGTGGTAAGGTGAGCTAGAACCCCCATGGCCAACCACACGCCTGGAGTTTGGGACCAGACAGATGGAGAAACACACCAGATGCGTGCACATGCATGTCCCAAACCCCAAATGGTGGAAGAGGTAGAGAAGAGGTTGCAGACATGACCATGCCCAATGGGGCTACTTTCTCTCTTTCCATCCCCTTGTCTGTCTTGAGTGAGTCAACAGACTCTCTAGCAAAAAAATTACCAAAGAAAAAGAGTCAAACATTTTTTTTTTCTTTCTTTTCTTCTGTCTCTCTGAGAAGAAATCGAGATACCTGAAAAACTCAACCAGTTTGCTGTAATACAGGCACAGATGAAGAGGCCTAATGGGTTATAGTGCAGTGCCCTGGTCTCAAAATTCCCAAGAGACCACAAGGAGCCGATTCCGGTGTAATGCACAAGGGTCGCTTTTATTCAGGCTCAAGCCAGGGCCCTCAACCGTCACCAACACAGAGGATCAGAGTTGCGAGCCCTGGTGTTAGTTGGCCTGGGTTTTTATTTGGCTGTTAAGGGGGGAATTTGAGGGGTGCTGAGGAATGCACTCAGGTGGCTATACATTGGCTGTAGATTTCAAGAAGCAAGTTATCTTTTACTGATTGGTCTTCAGACCATTAAGTTGGGCAAGAAAGTTACTTCAGGTCTCTGGTATTTCTTTTGTTCTTCTCATTATGACCCTCTCCTATGTGATTGGCTTGCCTCCTTGAGATGGCGCCAATTCTTAGCAAGGTGGGTTTAACAAAATGGAGTCACTCTGGTCCTTCAATAGTTGCCCAAACCTAAGGGGTCAGTCCTAATCAGATCATGGCATATAGGTTGCTTACTTGCCAGATGGTTGATTCTGTGTCATTTTTCATAGGTTATGGAAGAACTCTTTAAATCCACAACCATGATGGTTCTCTCAAATTGTCCTGAAGATGTTGAACTCTGTCACAAATTTATAGCTCCAGGCCAAAAGGTAATTAGTTTTGTGGATAAAGCCTAGTATATCTGCTCTTTAAATATGTTAATACATATAATGAATATAACTACATTTTTAAAACTTTACTTCTTGTCTTTTCTTACCAAGGACAGATTAGACCACATGCTAAAAAACAACTTTTTAACGTAAGTAGATACTATACTTTCTCTAAACTTTATTCATTGTTTATCGTTGTGTTTATCACACTGGGTTATAATTTATTGTTTATGTGCAGAGTCTTCAGAAAATCTATGGGAAAGGTGTATTATGCAAAAACTACAGGCCCATCCTGATCACACAGTTGGTAGCATGCCAGACGGCAGTGCTGAAATGGGTTTTATAACATCATGGTTTTGAAAATGCAGAGGTTTTGTTATATTTGTTTGCCTCTCATTTATCTTTCTATGCAAATTTGAGGCAAAGAATGCTAATAATGATCTCTGTAGCTTAGCAGTTGTATTCCGACAGCTTCAGAATAATGAGTATTTTTTGATCCAACACTGAAAAATTTGAAATTTGGATTTTCTCTTCTTTTCTTTTTTTGGAGAGGTTTTCGCTATAGGGCACGTGCGCTCGCCAGACAGACAGAGAGAGACGTAGAGACAGAAAGCGAGAAATCACCCCCCAGGGGGGATGGTCACGCCACAATCCCTTCTCCTCCATTCTCCTCTCGGGATCTTGGGCACGCACGCACACGCGCCCGGCGTGAGTTTTAAGCCAGTGGGTCCGGGACGCGAACCGCAGTCGACTACGTGTGAGTCCAGCGACATAGTCATTACGCTAACTGCTGGTTCCCATGGATTTTCAGTATGCGACATAGCATATAATTTTATGCTGTATCATGCCATACAGCATTAAAGTACTTCGAAACCACTTTCTGAAAAGAAGAAGAAATATTTTTCTTGGGGCCAGGAGGTACCATAGTGTTTAAGGTGCTGCACTTCCACATGACCAATCACGGTTCAAATCCCAGATCTGATGGCTTGCTTTCTCACATTCTCTCTTTGTTTCTCTCTGGTGAGCACATGTGTCCTATAACAAGTTAATAATAATACATTTTAAAAATGTTTTAAAAAATAAATATTGTTCTCTATAAATATAGGGGAAAAAGCTTTGCTTTAAATTAAGATGTTGGGAAGCCAATAAGTAGCATGGTAGTTAGAGCACTGGACTCCCACGTGGCAAATGGCGGTTTGAGTCTTGGACCTGGCAGCTTATTTTTTTCACTTTCTCTCTGTCTCTATCTCTTTGGTGAACGAACATAACCTATAGCAAATTTAAAGTAATACTAATGGATTTCCGCCCTTTTGGCTCTCTGAGTAGCACCATGGTGTTCGGCAAGAATAAGCACCTTACAAAATGTGGCAAAAAGGGAGCCAAGAAGAAAGTGATGAATCCATTTCTAAAAAAGATTGGTATGACATGAAAGCACCTGCTATACTCAACCTAAGAAATATTGGGAAAACACTAGTCACCAGGACTCAAGGAACCAAAATTGCATCTGACGGCCTTAAGGGCTGGGTGTTTAAAGTGAGACTTACACCAGGAACCAGCAGTTAGCGTAATGGCTATGTCGCTGGACTCCCACGTAGTTGACTGCGGTTTGCATCCCGGACCCGGTGGCTTAAAACTCACGCCGGGTGCATGTGCATGCGTGCCCAAGATCCCGAGAGGAGAATGGAGGAGAAGGGATTGTGGCGTGACCATGCCCTCTGGGGGGTGATTTCTCGCTTTCTGTCTCTATGTCTCTCTCTGTCTGTCTGGCGAGCGCACGCGCCCTATAGTAAAAACATCTCCAAAAAATAAATAAATAAATAAAGTGAGACTTACAGATCTACAGAATGACGAAGTCGCATTTAGGAAATTCAAGCTAATTATTGAGGGGTGTTCAGGGCAAAAACTGTGTGACTAACTTCCATGGCATGGACCTCACCCCTGACAAAATGTGTTCCATGGTCAAAAAATGGCAGACCATGATTGAAGCTCATGTCGATGACAAGACTACCGATAGTTATTTGCTTCATCTCTTCTGTGTTGGGTTTACTATAAAATGCAATAGTCAAATTCGATAGACCTCTTATTCCCAGCATCAGCAGATCTGCCAAATCCAGAAGAAGATGATGGAAATCATGACCCAGAAGGTGCAGACAAATGACTTGGAAGAAGTGGTTAATAAACTGATTCCAGATGGCATTGGAAAAGACAAAGAAAAGGCTCGCCAGTCCGCCTTTGCTCTCTATGATGTCTTTGTCAGAAAAGTAAAAATGTTGGAGAAGCAAGCCCAAATTAGAGTTGGAAAACTCATGGAGCTTCATGGTGAAGGTCGTAGCCCTGGAAAAGCTACTGGGGATGAGAAGGGTGCCAATGTTGAACAAGCTGGTGGATATGAACCACCAGTTCAAGAATCTGTTTAAAGTTCAGACTTTTCATAGTGACAAATAAGGGACCGGCAGGTGGTGCGGTGATTAAAGGTGCTGGATTCCCACGTGGCCGACCATGATTCGAGTCCCGGACCTGGCAGTTTGCTTGCTTGCTCTCTTGCTTTCTCTCTCTCTGTCCCTCTCTGGTCAAATTGAAATAAACAAATAAATAAATAAAGTTAAAGAAAATCATTCTTAATCCTATTTGTGAAAAAAATAAAATGATGATGATAGGAACCAGTAGGTGATGTAATGGTTATATCACTGGACTCCTATGTAGTCAACCACAGTTTGAGTTCTGGACCTGGCAGTTTAAAACTCATGCCAGGCACATGTGCATGCATGCCCAAAATCCCAAAGAAGAATAGAGGAGAAGGGATTACAGTGTGGCCAACCCCCCCGCCCCCCAAGGAAGTGATTTCTCACTTTCTTTCTGTCTGTCTCTCTCCAGTAGCAAAAATCTCTCTAAATAATAATAATGCTAAATAAAATTAAATAATTCTTTAAGAAAATTAAAGTGTTGAGAGAATGAGGCTGAAGATTTGGAATAACGAGATATTTAGCCGTGAGTATCAGTATTCCTTAAATATGAAACAGTAACATACTGATGGTACAAAGTCCCACTTGAGTGTCTACATTTCTTGGGATAACTATTGGTCGATTGAGCCAAGTAATTGATAAAACGGAACAATGGAATGTATCAGCAGAGAAGAACTTTAGACAAGACAGTTCAATCTCCTTGTGCAAGTGCGGATACCTAATTCTTTTTCTTTTTTTTTTTTTGAGAGGTTTTTGCTATAGGGCGTGTGCACTTGCCAGAAAGACAAAAAGACAGAAAATGAGAAATCACCCCCCAGGACGGATGGCCACACCACAATCCCATCTCCTCCATTCTCCTCTCGGGATCTTGGACACGCATGCACATGTACCCGGCGTGAGTTTAAGCCACTGGATCCAAGACTCAAACCACGGTGGACTTCATGGGAGTTCAGCAACATAGCCATTATGCCAACTGCTGGTCTTGCGGATACCTAATTTTTTAATGTGTATACAACACATCACATACTTTCCCTAAGTTGGAGCTGCTTATATAGCTGGTAAATGGTAGCGTGAGAGGAAAAACCCAGAGCTCATTATCTTTTGTTTTGACTGAACCTGTGAAACTCCCAAGTGTTGTAGGTATTATCTCAGCAACTAACAGTTTGGGCTCTGGAGTCTGCAGATTAGGGTTTATTAATGACTTAGATGAGTGATCTTTGGCAAATTCCTGATTCCCTCTATGCTTCCATTTCCCTTGTAAAAAACTAATTTCTAAATTATTACTACTACCACAACTACCACCACTGTCATTACTTTAGAAATTACCTATTATTGGGACCAGCAGTTAGCGTAATGGCTATGTCACTGAACTCCCATGTAGTCGACCGAGGTTCGCATCCAGACCCAGTGGCTTAAAACTCACGCCGAGTGCGTGTGCGCGCATGCCCAAGATCCCGAGAGGAGAATAAGGATTGCGGCGTGGCCATCCCTCCTGGGGGGTGATTTCTCACTTTCTGTTTCTCTGTCTGGCAAGCGCACACGCCCTATGGCAAAAACCTCTTCAAAAAAAAAGAAGAAGAAATTACCTATTATTGGGACCAGCAGTTAGCATAATGGCTATGTCACTGGACCCCCATGTAGTCGACTACGGTTCGAGTCCCGGACCAGGTGGCTTAAACTCACGCCAGGCATGTGTGTGTGTGTGTGTGTGTGTGTGTGTGTGTGTGTGTGGCGCGCACCCAAAATCCCAAGAGGAGAATGAAGGAGAAGGGATTGAGGCATGGCCATACCCCTGGGCGATGATTTCTCTCTTTCTATCTCTGTCTCTCTGGCGAGCACACGCACCCTATAGCGAAAACCTCTAAAAAAAAAAAAAAAATTACCTATCATTTAATATTAGACTTTAATTTGAATAGAATTTTCCTCTATGAAGAATCTTACCAGTTAGAACATAGCTTTGGAGGGTTTTATTTGATCTGTAAAACATAACTCTTTTCAGTTAATTTTTTGTATGAACTTCATTTTTGCTTCAAAAAATAAGTTTGCACTAAGGTTTTTTGGAGCTCAAAATTCTTTAGAAAATGTGTAGTAATTTTTTTTATTTTTAATTTTTTTAATTGCCCGAAGATGTGAACATTTGCTAGAGAAAGAGAAACCCCCGAATGGGGCATGATCACACCACAGTCTCTTTGCCTGCATTTCTCAGTCTCATCAGGATGCCACATATACTCACATAATGTACATGTGCCTGGCATGTTACTCAAGTCACTGGGCCCAGGACTTTTCATTGTGTTTTATCATGTGGGCTCCAGGCAATATCTTTAGTAATATCTTTCCAAATACATAAAAACTACAAATTGCAGAATTCCAACAATTCTGCATTTTCCATATGCAAGATTCATATATAAAAATCATTCGTGGGCCAGCCCACGGCCAAGTGGTTAAGGGAACCAGGTCTCACATGGCTCATTGTACAGTTGAAGTCTGAGACCCAGTGACTTGAAAAATATGCTATGCATGTGTGCGTATGTACACAAAAGTCCTAACAGAATGGAGGAGAAAGGATTAAGGCATGACCAGTCCCTGGAGAGGTGCTTTTTCTCTCTGTCTCTCTCACACACATGTACGCATGACCCCTCAGGCATTTGGGGGGGACGCATTCTTAGATCTGCAAGATATATTATCAAGTAAAATAGAATGTAAATGAGTATGTCTGATGTGTATGCTATAACTGACACCTATGCAGAAAGAAGGACAAATGTATATTGCTACTTGCATGTATATAGATAGATAGATAGTCTGTGAGGATATGCATATGTGTATAAATTAAATACTCTAGAAGTATACAGAAGGAATCAATAGCAGTGATTGAGAGGAGAAAGATGGGATGGCTATGGGAAGGGAATAAAAAAGGGAGAAGATATTTGCTCTTACACATATTTAACTATTTGGGAGTGTTACCTATTCATACATTTAAATTAACAAAATTCCATGCTTTGGTTTACTTTAATCATGTCATTTTCTTATTTAGAAAACCAATGCTGTGTTCCCTAAATGATCTTAATGCGTAGAATATATTACCAATCCCTTACCCCTTACCATGACCTGAAAGAGCCCACATGATAAGATTTCTGACTACCTTTCTGTTCTAGTCATTTTGGTAACTGATAACAGAAATACCTGAGTATGAGTGATTAAGAAAATTGAGGTTTATTTAGTTCATAGTTTTGGAGGTCCAGAGTCAAGGGGCTGCATCTGGTGAGGGTTTTCTTGCTGTGGTTTACATGGGAAAGGCAGAGAACACAGGCCACAGCACAGCAGAACTTGTCTCTGTCCCATTCTCTCCTCCTAAACCCCCCAGGTTGGGGGTGGGGCTACCCAATCACTTTATCCGCAGTTACCTCTCAGAGACCCCACCTCCCCCCCTTTTTTTTTGAGAGGTTTTTGCTATAGGGCACTGTGCGCTCACCAGAAAGACAGAGAGAGACAGACAGAAAGCGAGAAATCACCCCCCAGGGGGGATGGCCACACCGCAATCCATTCTCCATTCCCCTCTCAGGATCTTGGGCACACACTCACGCGCGCCTGGCCTGAGTTTAAGCACTGGGTCCGGGACTTGAATAGCGATTGACTACATGGGAGTCCAGCGACATAGCCATTACGCTAACTGCTGGTCCCCGCCACCTCTTAATCCCATAGTCAGATTAAAGTTCCTGCCTTCACAGTGCTCCGTTCACAGTGGCTCACCAGATTTTCACACATGAATTTAGGGAGAACACATCTAAACCGTAGTGCTTCCCTGGTTTCCTACCTGGCGTTCTTCTCCTTGCTCATAATGCACCAGTCATACTGACCTTTTTGTACCTTAAACAAGTCAAACTATTTGTCACTTCAGGGCTTGGTACTTGCTGTTCCTTATGCCTGCGATACTGTTTCCCAGATATTCATATGGCTTATTGCCTCTTGATGCAGATTTCTATTCAGATGTCACCAACTCCGCAGGGCCTTCCTTGGATCATCTTACCCAAGATGGCATCACCAGACACCCTCTATCTCCTTACCCTGCTGTTTTTCATTAGTAGCACTAATAGCAACATGGCATTATGTATTTCTGTCTGCCCCTCCCTGCTTCCATATCTGTCCCTCACACACATGTGCACATGTGTACATGCACACACAGACACATGCACGCACGGAAATGTTGGCCCCATGAAGACTGGCTTTCTTTTTGTTTACTGTGTCCTCGGTGCCTAGAATAGTGTCTTGCTCCTAGCAGGTTCCAAATGTTTGTTGGATGAATATCGGAATAAAACTTTTAGGAAAGTCTTACTCTTTCGGCCTCAGTATTTCATACACTTAGTAGGGCATTGCCAGCCCATAGATTCAGAGAGGTCTGTTTCAGTGACTCGTTCCTCTGTGTACCATGCAGGTCGAGCAGAAGTAGGGTCATTGGATGGCCACGTCCCCTCATACCCATGAGACTGTTGTAGGATTAAGTCAGCCTTAATTTTAATTCCTGGTTACTGAGTGCTCACTTACGACCTCACAGATGGGAGTAGTTTTTTTGTTTTCAGAGGAACTTGTTAACAGCAGCAGCAGCATACTGACTTTTTTCTGCTCCTATGGTTATTTTCCTCTAGCATTTCTTACACAGAAGCAGTGGAGATTTTAAAGCAAGCACCCCAGAACTTCACCTTCACTCCAGAGGTAATATTGTGTGTGTGTGTGTGTGTGTGAGAGAGAGAGAGAGAGAGAGAGATAATATTTCCCTCTTGTTCTTAAAAATTCGTTAAAAATCCTTACAAATAATCTCACTTCTTTCATTAGCAATGTATGGTATTTACTCACCTGTGCATAGGCTTCCTTAGGTGTTTGTCTGACCTTACTGAAATACCTAAAGTGAAAAATAACTTTGAAATACAGTTGTGTCATTTGGAGTAGCAGCAACTCAAAGATTTTAAAGGAGTCTCATTTTTTGAAAGATGAACATCCTACAAAAGAATGGTAATCATAGACTATTACTGTAGAAATCAATTGGTTCATTGTTTCCCAAAGTATATTCTAAATGGTGTTAAAAGGTGATAGACAAAAGAGATGATGTAGTCAAAAAACTTAGGCTTTTTTTTTTTTTTTTTTGCTATAGGGTGCGTGCACTTGCCAGACAGACAGACAGACATAGAGAGACAGAAAGCGAGAAATCACCCCCCAGGGGGGATGGCCACGCCACAATCCATTCTCCTCCCGGGGTCTTGGCACGCACGCACACGCGCCCGGCGTGAGTTTTAAGCCACCGGGTCCGAGACGCAAACCGCAGTCGACTACATGGGAGTCACTGACATAGCTATTACGCTAACTGCTGGTCCCAAAAACTTAGGCAATTTATTAAACAGGTTTCTTTTTCAGTTAAACCTTATAGAGCCTTTTAATTTGTGAGCTACTCTGGAAAATACTGATTTTTTTTTTTAATTAAGAACTGCTTTTTTTATTTTAAATTAGTTGGCAAAGATTTGTGTATTCAAGATATATAACATGATTACGTGATACATGTGTACATTGTGTAATGATGATCACAACCAAATGAAGTACAGTCACCACCCACACTGTACATTGACCCCGAGAATTTGCTCATCTTATAACAGAGTTTGTGCCCTTGGGTCAACCTCCCCCTGCTCTCCCCTGCAACCATGTCCTACTCTCAGTTTCTGTGAAAGAACTCCTTTATTTTATTGGCAAAAATATAGATCCAGAGAATATTCAGAGTGTAATACCTTTGTCTCTAAACTAGTCTTCTAAAATTATTACTATTGGGACCAGCAGTTAGCGTAATGGCTATGTCGCTGGACTCCCACGTAGTCGACCGCAGTTCGAGTCCCGGACCCGGCGGCTTAAACTCACGCCGGGCGCGTGTGCGTGCGTGCCCAAGATCCCGAGAGGAGAATGGAGGAGAAGGGATTGCGGCGTGGCCATCCCCCCTGGGGGGTGATTTCCTGCTTTCTATCTCTCTGTCTCTCTCTGTCTGTCTGGCGAGCGCACGCGCCCTATAGCAAAAACTTCTCCAAAAAAAATAAATAAATAAAAATAAAAAAAATAAAAAAAATAAAATTATTACTATTAAGAGAGATTTTTGCTATAGGGTGTGTGCATTCAGCAGAGAGAAATAGATAGGAAGCAGAAAAAATCATTCCCTGGGGTGGCCATGCCCCAATCCCTTTTCCAGTCTTCCTCTTGGGATTTTGGGCATGCATACACATGTGCCTGGTGAGTTTTAAGCCACCAGGTCTGGGACTCGAACTGTAGTCAACTATGTGGGAGTCCAGCAACACAACCCTTATAACATCTGCTGATCCCCAAACTAGCCTTTATACAGCTCTATCCCCAGTTAAGCTAGAGCCTCTTACAAGTTATAATAGAAACATGGGCTTGTTGGGGCCAGCAGGTGGTGTGGTAGTTAAGGCGGCTGGACTTACACATAGCCGACCGTGATTCAAGTCTTGGACCTGGCAGCTTGCTTTCTCACTTTCTTTCTCTCTCTCCCTGTCTCTTTCTGGTCAACTTCAAAAAAAATAAAATAATGACAATGAATAAAATTAAATTTTTAAAAAAAGAAACATGGGCTTGTTACATTTATAATCGATAACTTCTTTGTATGATTTTTAGTTTAATGTTCATCTCTTCCCCTGGAAGCTTCATAAAGTCAAGGATTATAATTCTTTATTTCTTACCACCATATCTAGTACCTAGTATAGTGACTAGAATTAATAGGCAGACTAGTATTTGGTGAATAAACCAACTGAACAGTGTATACATGCTCATCAAAGAACATCTGATATCTGAGTTGACTTTTTCATTAAAAAAAAAAGAAGAAGAAAGAAGAATTTCACTGAGAGCAGCCATCTAGATAGGCTCAATATTAGGACTACTATCTTCCCCCATTTAATTTCCTGAGACTTAGGAACAGTCACTAGAAGAAGCTCTCGGCTATATTAATAAAAACAGATTCTAAAGTCCATTTTTATCCCTTTGGAGAGTAGACTTAGTCTTCCTGCAGATGCTGTTTGTTCGTGGGCCGCATGCTGCCCCCGGGACTGGGGAGAGAATGTGGTGTTTATCTTCAGCCTTCGGTTTTCATCTCTCAGGCCTGCTGCTGTCTCTAGTGTAGTCAACTGTGTCACCGCAACAGACAGCCCCTCACACCCCTGCTCGCAGGGAGAGGAAGCCCCTGGAACTGACACAGGTTACTCTCATGTGCTTCATTGTGCATTTCCGCTCCGTCTTCTCCTTCAGTCATTTCCCTTTCCTCGTTGCAGTGGGGCGCTGATCTACAAACTGAACATGAGAAGTACCTGGTGAAGCACTGTGGCAACGTACCAGTCTTCGTCATTAACTACCCCCTAGCACTCAAGCCCTTCTACATGCGGGATAATGAAGACAGCCCTCAGCACACAGTAAGGAGAGTTACCAAATAAATTGGGGTCAGTCATCTCAGCCTGGATTTCTCCTGGGCTTAATTTCGTTTAGCCTTTGGCATATTTTCTTAAACAATATTTATCACTGTTCATCTAGTAAGAGGACAGAGTTTTGCAAAGTACCTTAGGAAAGCATTCCCAGAGAAGATCCCAGTGATCTGTAAAAATACTTCCCTATTTATATCGCAAAGTGTCTCTCTTAGTTTAGCGGACAAGTATAGGCATGGTTCGTTTTATTGGTAAATGTGATTATTAAATAACTGAGAGAACGTGGCCTGGAATACATACAGCAGTGCCGTCAAGCTAAGTACTGGCCAGGGTTCCCCTGGGGAGAAAAGCGTGTCTGACAGCAGATGGGGGTGGCACCTGGTCAGGCCCGGGGAGAGCTGGCTTGACCAAGCAGGGGGCTTCGAGTGCTGGCTGCGGTCTGGTCAGGTAGAAATCGCGCGGGAGGAGGTCTAGGCAGATGCTCCCTGTCCCGGTCTGTCTGTCTCTTCTCTACCTGCCTTTCTTGTGTCTCTGTCTTACTGCTCTGATCCCTTTAGTCTTTCTTTTCCTCTATTCTTTGTTCACTCTTAACTTTAGTTGCTTTTTTATTCTTCTTACTTTTTCCTTTTTTTTCTCTTATTTTGTCTATTTCTCCTTTACAAAACCAGCCATACTATAAAATAACATACTTTGAATTTTTAAATATTTATTGAATATGTATTCAGTAACATTAATTATAAAAGTGTATGAATCAAATATGTTTATCTCACAACAGGTTCAAAACTACTGTCTGATGCTTTCACTTACGTGTAAATACGTGCCCGGAGGGAAGTGTAGATCAGGGCCCAACTGTAAATAAAGTGTCCCATCGCAGGTATCCAAGGTTATTGCTTTGAATATATTTCCTCTTCATATTGTGGTGTTAATAAAACAATACTAGTCACATTTACTAGATTCCAGTGAGTCAGTGTCTGCCTCTCATCTCTAAATCCCAAAGTTGCTCTGTAAAGAAACTTACTGCTTCCCTCATTCTATAAATGGAAAACCAGAGTGCAGAGAGAGTGAGTGTGTTTCAGTCCTCCACCACACACCAGTGACATGCGGCCATGAGTTCTGCTCCTGAAATATTCCTAGATTGAGCGCTTTCAGTTACTCAGTCTCAAGCTTCTATAAGTGCTTAGAACTTTACTCCCCAGTAAGTCTTTCCCAAGTTATCCTCCCACTTGGAGCCTTTCTCTTCTAGGGCATACAGCATTTAAATTAGAATCCGCAAAACTTTGCAGCTTTGTGGCTCGTGTTTGTGGTCTCTGTATATGTTTTGCTTTTCTAAGCTAAACTCTTCATCAAGGTGGCAGGTGAAGTTTTTTTGAACCAGCACTATTTCTACTACTAATTCCTCATTCCTGTTAACATGGCTTCCACCCCAGTCATGTCACTGAATCAGCTCCGTTAGAGTTGATAATAATTTTCATGTTACTAAATTCAACAGACTGGAGTGTGTTGATTTTCCTTGACTTCTCAGCACTATTAAAGACTTTCTTGCTCTTAAAATCCTTTCCTAGGGCCAGCAAGTGACGTGGTGGTTAAAGTGCTGGATTCCCACATGGCCAACTACAGTTGGGAGTCCTGGACCCAGTGACTTGAAACTCACACCAAGCATGTGTGCATGCAGGCCTAAAATCCCAGGTAGAGAATGGAAAAGGGATTGCAGTATGGCCATCCCCACTATGGGGTGATTTCTCACTTTTCCTCTCGCTATCTCTCTGTCTCTCCAGCAAGTGCACACGTCCTATGCAAAAAAAAAAAAAAGAAAAAGTTTTAAAGCCCTCTCCTCGTGGCTTCTGTGACAGCACACTCTCAGGGTTTCTCCATTCTCAGTCCTTCTCGGTTCCCTGTATAGTTTCATCTACCATTCCACTAGGTGTTGCCATTCCTCCAGGCTTACTCTTAGGTCTTCTCTCTAGTGCTTTCCTCTGTACCCGCAATTCCCTACTGATTCTCAGACAATTCAGAGATCCATGTCCCTCATGGACACACACCTTCCCTCTGAGCTCTGGACTCTGATCTCATACCACCTCATTGACTGTCACTTGCATAACTCAAAGGTGTCCTTGGGCACAGCATATCCAAAGTAAATCCGTGATTTCTCCTCTTCTCCCCAAAATTCCATCTTTCAATATCCCGCTTATTTAACTGTGCAAGCCAGATACCTCAATCATCTTTGAAATCTCTCTCACATTCTCATAATCAAGCTATTACTAAATTGTCATTTTTGCATTCCTATGTATCTATCAAATCCATTCACATCTCCCACTCTTACCTTTTTAGATTAAGATAATCGTCTTTTGTCTAAATGGTACCCTCCCAACTGGTCTTTTTATGTCTACTTTTTCCTCTTGAGTCATTTCTTCCCATTTCAGTGTGAATTTTTAGAAGATGTATATCCAGGGGCTGGCAGGTGGCATGGTGGTTGAAGGTGCTGGATGGACTCCCACATGGGCAACTGCGTTTCAAGTCCTAGACCTGGTGGTTCTCTCTATTTCACTCTGTCCCTCTCTAGTCAAATTTAAATAGATAGATAGATAGATAGATAGATAGATAAAGTTACATAAAATAATTCCTAAAATAAAAAAGAAAACGTATATCCAATCATCTTACCTCACTTTTTTTTTCCCCCTCAGAGTCTCGTGATCTTCCTGCCTCAGCCTCTCAGCTGGGACTATACCACCATGCCCAGCTCAGTTTAAACTAGGTCTTGCTATATTTCCCAGTCAGTTCTCTAGCTTGTGCTCTTTCTGACTCCATCTTCCAAGTTACTGGGATTCCAGGTGTACACCACCATGCCTGGCCTTTAAGTTGAATTAGGAATTGAACCTGGACCTTTCATGTGGTTCCAGCTTACAAAGTGCAGCGTCCTAGCAGCACGTGCCATGACGGCTGGGCTTGTTATTTCCCTTCCTAACACTATTTAGTGGCCTCCCATTGCTCCTAGGATGGTAGCCAGAGCCCTTTACCTGCAGGCCCAGTACGGCTGCCTGCTCCCGTCTCCTTGGGCTGCTGTGCCGTTTTGCTCTCCTCTGCTCCGCTGCATCCACGCCACTCTCCTTCCACCTCTTCAGACGTGCTGTGCTTCTTTCCTCCTCAGGCTGTCTGCACATGTCCTTCAGTCTAGAACAGTCTTCTCTACCTACGTAATTACCTACTAATTTTATTTATTCTTCCCATCTCTGTTCAGTCATTTCCTCAGAGAAGCATTTTTTTGGCATTACAAACTGAGAGACTTCTTAAATATTAGACTGAGAGACCTCTGTTAAATGCTACCCTTCTCCTCCATTCTCCTCTTGTGATTTTGGGCACATAAGTACATGAACCTGGTGTGAGTTTTTGTTTTTGTTTAAAGAATTATTTTATTTAAGTTTATTTATCCATTTATTTTAATTTGACCAGAGAGGAACAGAGAGAGAAAGTAAGAAAGCAAGCCGCCAGGTCCAGGACTCAAACCAGAGTTGGCCCTGTGGTAGTCCAGCACCCTTACCACCATGCCTCTAGCCTGCCCCAACCCTGGTGTGAGTTTTAAGCCACCAGGTCTGGGACTCAAACCTTAGTTGACTACATAGGAATCTAGTGCCTTAACTACTATGCCACCTGCTGGCCCCTCTGTTGTTCTTTTCTAAGTGTACTCTCCAGAGAGACAGAGGGAGAGGGAGAACGTACTCCCCATCGGATGTGGTCACATGCAATACTTGCTTCTCCTTTCTCCAGCCTGTCAGGATTTGGGGCACGCACACACACACACCCCTGACATGTTTTACAGGCTGCCAGTTCCAGGACTCAAACCATGGTGGGCTCTTAACCGCTAGGCCACAGGTTAACCCTGCTCTTAATACATTATAACCCTTAACACAGTTGTATTATATCGTTGGGAAAGTCATGACATATTTTTCTATGCAAAAATGTATGATGACTTTCCTGATGACCTAGTGATTTTGCATTTATGTGCATGACTAATTAATTCCTTTTTCCTTTATGTCAGAGGACTTGAGGACCTCGTTTTTTACTCATCAGTATACCTGAGTGTAAGCATACTGTGTGGGACATAGCAGGCACCTGATACCCATTAAGTGCATGGGTGGGTGATTGGATAGGTTGGTAGATGGATGGATGGGTGAATGAATAGAACCCACAGTGGACAAGCATGACTTGACTTGCTAGGGAAAGTGCGAGGAGGCCAAAAATCAGCTGTACTCAAAATTCCATAAGTGATAGCAACATTGCATGAAGGCAGGTCATGGATCCAGTCAGAGGCATATGGTGTTTTGCATGTTTGCTTAGACTCATTTTATTGGCTTTAGAATCAGGTGCTCTTGGGTTCAGGTCCCAGGTCTGTGTGTTAGTAACTGTGATTTTAGAAAAACCACCTGAACCCTTTGAATCTTGGTAAAGACTCTTTGGTCTGCAAAAATAAGATGATAGTATTTTCTCAAGTTGAGAGGACTAAATTAGGAAATAAATGAAATACCGTAAACAGAATAATGTTCAGGGGGATAGGTTATCAATAAGTGTGAAGTCATTTTTCCTTTCTAAATTTTGTTAAAATATTTATTGTGATAAAGCACAGTAATGTTATTGGGTCATCAGAAAAGTCATGCTTTTTTTTTTCTTGAGAGAGACTTTTGCCTTAGGGCATATGCACCTACTAGAGAAAGAGACAGAAACAGTGAAAGGGAAAGTAAGAAATCACCCCCCTAGTAGGGATGGCCCATACTGCAATCCATTCTCCTCCCTGGATCCTAGGCATGCAAACACACGTGCCAGTATGAGTTTTAAGCCACTGGATCCAGGACTCAAACCATATCAGCCATGTGACAGTCCAGTGACATAACCATTACGCCATCGGCTGGCCCACATGATAGATTTTTCTATGTTTTTATCTATGCAGAAATGCGTCATGACTTTTCAATGACCCAATAGAATGTTTGTATGTGAGCTGCCACATAACATACTATAACATAAGATGTCTTAAAAGGCTGTTCTCTTGTAGACTGCACTTCACAGACTCTTCTCCTCTTTAGAAACACAAAAAGGCAGGACCAGCAGTTAGCGTAATGGCTATGTCGCTGGACTCCCACATAGTAGACCGCGGTTCGTGTCCCAGACCCAGTGGCTTAAAACTCACACTGGGCGCGTGTGCGTGCGTGCCCAAGATCCCGAGAGGAGAATGGAGGAGAAGGGATTGCGGCGTGGCTATCCCCGCTGGGGGGTGATTTCTCGCTTTCTGTCTCTCTGTCTCTCTCTGTCTGTCTGGCGAGCGCACGCACCCTATAGCGAAAACCTCTCAAAAAAAAAAGGCCAGAACCAGCAGTTGGTGTAATGGCAATCCCAAGAGGAGATGGAAGAGAAGGGATTGCAACATGGCCATCCCCCCGGGGGTGTGATTTCTCACTTTCTGTCTCTGTCTCTCTCGTCTTTCTGGTGAGCACACACGCCCTGTAACAAAAACCCCTCCAATAAAAAGAAACACAGAAAGGCCTTCAGTAAGGCACAGTCTTTTTGGTAATGTGGTCTTACACTCTGCAAAACTACAGCAGATATCCTCTCAGCTGAATTAATCACATACCATTTATTTACACTGTCTGCATTAGCCATGGATTACAGCATTGATACAGTGGTACATGAGGTTCCTCAGATTTCTTTTCAGCTAACTTGTACAAAGTGCCTGCATCTCCCTCTAATTTGATGAATGAATGAACAGACTTTGGGCCAGATAACTAAATTCTGTATTTCTTTGAGTAGGGCTCTAATAGCAGGTTGTGAGTGGAGTTGCAAGTTCTTGCATTATATATGATGCAAAAATACAGGTACATTTCACAGGGAATCAAAAGAAAATGGTACGGAAATATTTCACCTATACTTACCTAGCTTTTGACCAGAGGTAATAAATAGTAAGAGTGTATGTTTCTACTGTTATAGTTTTTCTTTCTTCCTTCCATTTGCCTCCTCCTTAAGGGACACAGAAATGGAGGATTGTCTGGGCTTTTTTTTTGTTTGTTTCTGTTTTGTTTTGTTTTGTTTTTGTTTTTTGTTTTTTTTGGTTTTTTGGTTTTTTTGTGCAGGGTCAGGAGAGAGGCCAGCTTGGGTGCTGTGAATGCAGGCGGTGAGAGGTTGGGAGCTGGCGAGAAAGCAGCTAATTTGGGCAAGTGAGGTTGGTGGGCAGCTAGCAGTTGTAAGGCAGCATCGGATGTGGTATGTGTGTTTGGGGGCAAAAAAAAATCATGCGCTCGTTGAGCAAGACAGAGAGAGAGAGTGAGGTGGACTCAATGCCGCAGTCCTCCAGCCTCCATAGGTTTTTGCCATAGGGCGGGTGCCACCACGCCCAAGGATTGTCTGCTGATGATGACATGTATGATATTTTTAGCTGGACTGGTGTACAGTGTATTCATATTGGGAAAATTCATTTTACGATCTGTGTGTATAATATACAGTGATTGCATAAAATAAATTTTAAAATAATAAAAAAATTGATATATATACACACTGTATATAGTGGATTACTGGTATTATGGTACACTAGAATAAGAGTTGTTATCAATGGTTTGAGTTTGAAATTCAGCTCTCTTACTAGTTAGCCGTAAGACCTTGGGCAAGTCTCCCCAAGCTCTGAGTCTTGATTTCTCCCTTTATGTAATCAGATCATTAGATTAGATGACCTCAAAGGTACTAACCAGCTCGGAGATTCTCTGATTTCTCACAGCCTCAGTTTTTCTTCACTGGCGGATATAAGAATAACTCGAAATTACCGAGCATATTTGATCATTTGAAAGGAACAGATCTTGGGCCAATAAAATGAATCTGAGCAAACACGCAACACCCCAGATGCCCCGACTAGATCACCAAGAAGGTCCTGCCAAGGTAGCTGGCAGGTACTCGGCACGGGGAGTGGTTCCACAGAGAAGAATTCGCACTTACTCCAGCTGGGCATGATTAGGAAAAAGTGACTGGTCAGCAGTTCCTGATGAGAGGTCAGCGTCACGAGACTGCATTCTCGGTTTCCACACTGTGTGAGCATCAGCCCATCAGAGCAGCGAGGCATTAGTGAGCATTCGACATGGTACACACTGTGTGGTCAGCTTGGAAGAGAGAACACTCAGCCCTGGGGCAGCTAACGAATTTCCCTGGACTGTGGCTGATTAACCAAACCGCACCAAGATCATTTAAGCCTTATATCAACAAAAATAGTAGTGAGGAGAAGTGCCAATTTTTCCCATATGTAGGACTATCCTGGGAGTTTATGTCAAAGTTTAAAAAAGATACATAGATTCTTTAATGTGAAATATTGTGTATTTTGAATTGTAAAAGTAGAAATTACAGGGAGAAATATTTTGTGTGTGTGTGTGTGTGTGCTGTATAGGTTTCTAATTCTTATTGCTAATCTGTTTCTCTCCATCGCAGTCTCCCCATAGCCTTAACTAACGCCCTTGGTGCTTAAGGCAGCTGGATCCTACGTGGCCAAAACGTGTTTTGAATCCTGAACCCGGGGGCTTGAAAAATACTCCAGGCATGTGTGCATGCACACCCAAATTTCCTAAAGGAGGGAGAGATGGAAGAGGAGGGATTGCAGCTTGACCATTCCCCATGGGAGTGCTTTCTCATGTTCTCTGTCTTTCTCTGTCTCTCTGGCAAGTGCTCATGCCCTCTATGAAATTTTTTTTAAAAAGGGCAGAGGACAGGTTTTGCCTGTTCATACCTCAGTCTCATTCATTAATATGAAAATGCAAATTAAAACAACAAAAAAAGACACTACTGTATACTAGCTAGAATGATTTTAAAAATTCTGTGATTCTGATACTTGGAGATGATGTTAGGAAATGAAATTCTCCTGTTGCTGGTAGGAGTACACATTGAAACAGTCCCTTTGGAAGCTGGGATGATCTACTCAGGCTGAATTTATGTTCATTCTGTGATCCCTCACTTTCTCTTCTATCAAAATGTGCACATAGGTGCACCAGAATACGCACAAGATTTTCATAGCCGAATTATTTACAGTGGCCCAAAGCTGGGAAGAGAGGGGACAGCCATCAGTAATAGAATAAAACACGTTTGTGTAATGGGACAGCAATGAAAATAAACACTCAAGCAAGGTATAGCTAATGAATTTTCCTAGGCTAGGTCTCATCGCTGACCTGCACCAGAACTCCCTGTGCCTTAAATAGGTAGTGATGAGGGCAGTTTCCAGTAAACAGACTATAGCTGCATGGACCACCATACTGAATCAGATACAGCTTTGCAGGAAAGATGCCCAACACAGCAGTAGGTGTTTTTTTTGTTTTTTGTTTTTTGGGTTTTTTTTAATTTTTTTTTTCACATGTCTTTTACAGTATAAATTTCTTTTTCCAACACAAATACTATGCCTGTCAGTCAAGACAAAGATATTACTGTATACATTATCATCAGCCAATAACTTCTCATTTTTTGTCCACTAAGCAAACTTTTCTGTTTTTCCTCCCCCTCCCTCCCTCCCTCTTTCTTTCATTAATTCTTTCTTCCTTCCTTCCTTCCTTCTTTTTTTTTTTTTTTTTTTAATTTGCATACAATCATTACATTTGTACGGAATGGGTACAGAATGGTCTGTAGAGGCATGTATATACAGTGTGTATTAACCAAATAGGTATAAACATATTCACCCTCATCAACAGTTGACATTATGTTGTGAACATTCAAAACCCACTCAGATGATTCAGCAAGTAAGTGTGAATTGTCTATGATGTTTTTTTTTGCTGAGAGATACAGTTCCTTTTTGTTTTTTCTTTTTTCTTCTAATTTTCAGTTCTAAAGTTCCCAGCAATAGGGAACATAGGCTTCACTTAGGGCTGGACCAAGGGTGGGTCTCGTGCAGCCCAGTAAATGTATGTGAGTCTCCATGGAACCCAGTTTCAGGGACGCGGCTCTGGAAAGCTGAGACGGCTATCAGCTGATGCGGCACAGCAGTCATCCCACAGTCACCTGGAATGGCACTGTGGGGATCTGCAGCGTGAATCATCCTCGGGTGTCTGGATTCCTTAAGAATGGTGGAGTAGTTCTAGTTTTTCCCTGAGGTAATGCAGAGCTGGTAACCATCATCTTCTCACTGACCATAGGCAGAGAAATTCCTCCCACACAATACATCTCTGAATTGGTCCAAGACAGCCAAATACTCCCTCTGCTGCCCATAGCTGTAAGTTCTTGATCCCTGTGCTCGGTCTCAGCCCGCCGCCGTAGGTGTTTTACCATGCTATCTGCAGACGGTTCAGGACAGTCAGAACCACCCAAGGTGACACAGGTCAGGAGAGAAGCTCCTTCCAGTAGGGGCAGTCACTGAAAGGGCATTTGGAGGCCTTTTTTGAGTGCCCATAGTGTTTTGGTTGTTGATCTGGGTGGTAATTCATGGAACATTTATTTCCCCCTGAAAATGTGTAGAACGTATACTTGTTACTTATACACTTTTTGTATATACAGTGTTACACAGTACACGGATAAAGAAGTGTACTTTGCAAAGGAATACTATCTTTGTGTCGTCACAGGTTTGTTATGGATATCAGGTGAACTAATGTATGTATAAAATTGCTTTGAAAATTAAAACAAGAATATTAGAGTGGGCGGATCATTGACTTAGAGATGGCTGGACAAGATGGGAACACATTTTGGAGAGATCAGAGTGCCGCAGGTCACTTGGGCTTGACCTAGTAAGCAGTAGAGGGTTGTCATATATCTTTTCGGTTGGTGGCAAGATGAAAAGATGATCAAACAAGCGCATACAAAAATGCCTTCATCTCTCAGTTAGAGACACGCCTGGTGGACTCTTGGGTCACTCCCAACTGATGTTTTCTTCTGGCTCTCTTGGAATTTCGAGCTCCTTAAGGGAAGTAAAGAAACGGGACACATCTCTCTTGGCCCTGAGGGAAAGGGAACATGGGTTTTACAGCAAGGTGAGAATTTCATCCTTTGAAGCCATTAATACCTTGGCACACGTAAAAGGCTGCCTCTTTCAGGCTGTTGTACTAGCCAGAGGCTGTCTTCAGTCGGCGCTGCTGCAGCCCATCTGTCTTCTCGCTGCCACACTGGAGGCCTTCTTTCTTAGTTGTACCCAGTTGTTTTCAGGAGTAAAACACTGTGTCAGCAATTAGAGCAAAAGCTCCTGGAGACTGAAACCACAAACGTGTTTCCTACGGTCTGTGGAACATCTTTTTCTTTTGATAATTGTCTGTAATGTTGTTCCATTGTTGTAGTAGCCTCTGAAAAACTGAGTAAGGAGGCGTTCGATCTGTGTTTTCCATCAGTATTTTAATATACCGAAATAGGTGGGAAGAGAAGTAGCAGAGGAAGAGATGTTATTATTTTCTTTCCAGTCCATAGACTGGAAAGAAAATAATAATATCGGCACTGTGGACTTAGCATAGAAAAGGTTATCTATCAGAAGCTTTGCTCTTTTCTAGTGTGTTTGTATTTTTTAATTCAAGGACCGAGTTTTACTTCCAGAACATTGATTGAAATCAGTCATAGTCAGAAGAGAGAATGTCATAAATAGAAACTAGGGTTCATTCAGCTTGGATACCAACACAGACTATTTCTAGACAGCATTGCCACTGCAGCTGTGTGCCTTCAGCAGGATCAAAACTCACACCCAGTGGAGGAAGATGCGCCAGGAAGCATTCTGGGCCTACAGATGTGTCCAAGTGGGCTAGGCTTTGTTTAAGCCCAGAGACGTTAGGAAAGGGCATAACAGAATTGTCTGCGGCCTCCATTGTGACCTGAAGAACCGTGAAAGGACAGCTGCTCTCAAGTCCTTCTGCTTACTTAAGATGCACACACGTCCCCTTTCCTACACTCTTCCCCTCCCACTCTCCTTCCTCTTCATGCTGCACAGTCTCTTTACAACCTAAATGATGTATAGCGATTGAATGTATAAAAGATGCATACAAGTACAGTAGAGTTTTTAGCTACAAAGGTTCTCAGACTTGGTCAACTTTGAATTAAAAGGCTTTTCAATACAAACTCAGGACCGCCCTGGTAGACCTACGTCCCTACGTCTGGCTCCTGTCACTCTGCCGCTCAGTAACCGCCAGACCTGCAGGCGTGCCCTGCGTATTTTCTGGGCCTGCCTTTCTTTCCCTTTGGACTCTCTCTTTTTCCATAAAGTATAGATGAGTGTTCGTTCAGAAGGGCTTTTAAAAAATTGAAGTTCCTGACTGATTTTTTACTGTGACTTAACGAGGTATAAGAAAAAGACTGACACAGGAAGGTTGAATTACTGTGGGGGTTCTTGTGTCATTGCTTACCCATGCTGCTCAGAAATTGTATAGATGAAACTTAGAAACAGGAATAAAGAAATAAGCATTTGGTCATCTGATTTAAAGATGTGGAGCTTTCCTAAAAGGAATTGGAAAAGCTTACAGCTTCATTCCCAGGGTGCAAAGATGATAGGCTGTGGCGACTGAAGACGCGTCCTGATGGTCTAGCTGAGGGGAGAGCCTGGCCTACAGCGCTTGAGTGAGCAGACAGTGAGCACAGGCAGTAGCCCAGTCTCGGAGTCTCCTTGGCAGGTGGCACACTGGAGTTAGCTGGAGGGGCTCTGAGTGGTCAGGCGATGCCTGCACTTCTGATCGTGGCTGTGATCTGTGTGATCACTCACTCTCCTTTATCCGGGTGTGTGTCTGTGTAGGGGGACACGTCATGATTTCTGCCATGCTTCTGATAACATCTGATATCTCTACTGCTGCCCTTTAATTTATCCATGCACCTTTTCCACCTTTCCTAATCAGGAGTAATTCCTCCTGTCTGCACTGCCTCAAGCTCTCTCAGCCTCGCGTAAGCCACAGGCCTTTCACCCTGTAAAGGCAAACTCCAATCACCACCAAAGGCTCTAGCCAGCCTGCTTATTTCCAACCTGTTTGGGCTCTAACCACCTTCCATCCTCTTGTCACTCATTCACCCAGGTTTCGCTCCTTACCCATGATTGTGTGATTCCTTCCACATGTACATTTTGTGCGTGGTCGTGTCATGTTTCACATCGTATCTTTATGTGCTTTTTATCTCCCCTGAAGTCCTGGAGAAACAAGTCATTTCTGTAGTAATTAACGTGGTATTTGCCAGGGAGACATGCAAGGTAGAAAAATCCTGCCTGGAATCTCAACTCTTAACGAGAAGATACAGAAATTTGAGAGGATAGTGCCAGTGGATGGCGTGGTGGTTAAGGCTCTGGACTCCCACATGGCCAACAGTGATTTGAGTCCCAGACCTGACTGCTTGCTTTCTCACTTTTCCTCTGTCTCTCTCTCTGGTCAAAATAAATAATAATAATAATTAATTAATTAAAAAGAAATTTGAGAAGATCGTTCTGGTGATCTTTACGAAATGCAGTATTTTTGACATCATACCAGAAGAAAGTGCACTTTGTCTGTGCAAAGTGTGTCTTGATTTGTCGTGAGGAATTCTCTGCTATATTAGGAGAAAATGTGCAGAACCTCTACATAGTTTGGAGGGCATAGCTACAAAAGGGAAGCAGGAAGTATTAAAATCTCATACAGTCAAAGGGAAACAAAACCTAAAGTAGAGGAAGAAAGCATGTTGTGTGGAGGAAGAGAAGACCTCTCTTTGTGGGTTTTTCTTCACAGAGATCAATCTGTACTTGGTAAAAAATACTAAGTACCATTTGGTAATGGAACATTTGTGAAGTGTTGTAAAGAATACCTTACTCAGAAGGTACAGACATACTGAAAGGGGAGGCAAATTCATTCTTTATGTCAAGTAGGCAAGAAATTCACCTACTTGAATTGTGAATTTTCAGACCCATTTAGATGATGAAAGGACATAGGTGATATATGTGTTCCTTTTGCATACACAAAATTCTTTTTTTTATATCTTTTTTTTTTAATCTTTTATTTTATTTATTATCATCATAGTCTTGTTTATATTACATTGAATTGCATATAACTTTACAGGGTATTACACTGCTTTTTCAAAAGGGAATGCCATGCATGTCAGTCAATACAGAGACATTAAAATCCCTACTTCATCATTTAATATCTTTTCATTGTTTTTCCCGATCATTATTATTATTATTCAAATTTTTTTAACCAGTCAATCACTATTTCTCATTTTTCTTGTAAAAAGACTTCATCCATGATAAAATACTTCTCAGACCAATCCAGTTGAGAATACTATACACGTCATCATCAACAGGTAATAAGCCATATCTGTCCCACTAATGTCATGCTTCTCTATTTGTTCTCTTGCTATCTTTCTCTACCCTCTTCTCTTCACCCCCCCCCATTCCACACTGTCTTATCCTCATTAAGTATTTTCACTGCTTTTACGTCCTCCAATATTTCGCTTTCTACCATAGATTGCATGTAGTCGGTATATGTTAAGTGAATACCTACAATATCTTTCTTTTATAGCCTGGCTTACTTCACTCAGCAATAGATCCTCCATATCTGACCACTTTCTGTCAAATGCCAGGTTCTTGTTATTTTTTATGGCTGAGTAGTAGTCCTTTTCCAATCCATTCATCAGTTTGTGGACATTTAGGTTGATTCCATGTCTTGGCAATCGTGAATAATGCTGCAGTAAACATTGATGTGCAAGCACTTTTCCGACTGAGCGTTCTGTCCTTTGGGTAGATACCCAGAAGTAGGATTGCTGGATCAAATGGTAGTTCTATTTGTAGATCTTTGAGGACCCTCCATATTGTCCTCCACAGTGTGTGAACCAGTTTACATTCCCACCAACAGTGTAGGAGGGTTCCCTTTTCACCACATCCCCGCCAACACTTACCACTTTTTATATTCTTAATTTTTGCCATTCTGACGGGTTATGTAGTATCTCATTGTGGTTTTTAATCTGTATCTCCCTTATGGTGAGGGATGTTGAGTATTTCCTCATATGCTTTTTGGCTGTTTGTATGTCTTCCTTAGAAAGATTTTTGTTCAGCTCATTTTCCATCTTTTAATTGGGTTAATCATTTTTTTTTCGCATAAGGCACTTGAGTTCCCTGTGTATTCTAGTTATCAGTCCCTTGTCTGAGGCATAATTATCAAAAATATTTTCCCATTCTGAGGGTTGTCAATTCACACTTGTTACTGTGTCCTTTGCTGTGCAGAAACTTCTTAGCCTGATATAATCTCACTTGTCTATTTTAGGGATTACTGCCTGTGCTTTGGGAGTCTTATTTAAGAAGTCTTTGCTTACTCCAACTTACACAAAATTCTTACCAACAAAGGATACAGTAGTGATATAGGTCTTACCATAGAAATCTTCAGGGGAAAAAAAAAAAGTTTTATTGCCAGAGAACATATGTGCTTGCAATAAGAGCCAAAGGGGAAGGGAGAAAACGTCCCTAATGGGTTGTGGTTGCACCACGGTTCGTTCTCCTCCGTCTCTCCTCCCCACTTGGATTCTGGGTATTCATGCACACATGCCTGGCATGTTTCTCAAGCCACCGAGGCCAGGATTTGAACCACAGGAGTCTATGTGGGATACGGCTCCCTTAACCACTAGGCCACAAAATCAGCCACCTTCTGAAAATTTTTTGTACTAAAATAGCCTTTTTTTTTTTAATTTTTTTATACTAATAGATATCTCCCAGAATAATGCAGAAGATACAGGGAACTACTGTTCTGGTAGTATATATATATATACACATACATACATATACATACACATACATACACACACATACACACACATACATATACACGTCACACACACACACACACACACACACACACATATATTGCCATAAGGTGTGTGTGCTCACTGGAGAAAGACAGAGATAATAAGAAAGAAAGTGAGAAGTCATCCCCCTCTGCCCCTAGTAGGGAGGGCCACTCTGCAATCCCTTCTCTTCCTGAGATTCTAGTCATACACACACATGTATCTAGTGTGACCTTCAAACCACTAGGTCCAGGACTGGAACCATGATTGACCATGTGGGAGTCTAGCACCTTTAGCACCATGCCATCTGCTGCCCCCCCACCCCCGCCTTACTTCTAATGAATAATGAGGAATGGTTGAGATTGGAAGTACAAAGTCTGAAGGAAAAACAACATAGTAAACTGTTGTATTGTACAAATAGTTTCTACTTCTCTTTCAGAGGTGATTATATTTCCTTGTCCCATTGTCATGGGCTTAGTCATGTGACTTGCCTTAGCCAAAGAATTGTGAGCAGAAGTGACACGTGTGTATTACTTCTGGACAGATGCTTTCAGCGGGTAGTCTTCCCTGCTCTGCGGCAAGACCAGCAGTCCCTGGGAAAGAGATGGTTTTGTCTACTTCAGACCAGGATGAACATATAGTATATGTCTTTAAAATGCCAAGTCATTGTTGAAACTAATGGTTCTCTATAAGGGGTCATTCTGTCCCCTACCCCTTGTTCCAGGGGATGGGTGGCATATCTGGAGATGGTTTTTGGTTGTCGCACTGGGTGAGAACAGCTGGCCCGTTGTGAGTAGAGACCACTTGTGCTGCTCAGTACGCCACAGGCACAGTCAGGCCCTCACAGCAGGGAAATATCCAACCAAAATGTCATTAATGCTGACACTGAGAAACCCTAGGGGAAGCTTCTGGGTATGTGACTACAGCATAACCTAGCCCATCCTGACTAATAAAATTGTAACTTTAGTTTCATAATAACCATTGCAGAAATAGGCATAACCAGTTCAGTACCCTGGTAATTAGGAAGGCAGATTTGGAAGGAAGAACAAAGTAGCTATCATAACATGGTATAAGATTCCAAAGGTGACTCGAAAGGATCCAAAGGTGATTCCAGTCCCACAGCTGTTACCGTGCAGATAAATAACTACCAGACAGCAAGGCCTAAAACCGATGCAGTAACACAGTGAGTCACTGCTCCAGTGAACTCCAATATTAAGAAGGAAGGAGATTTGTAATCAAAGATAAATTTGAATCTTTTATACTCTTCTAAAAATAGCATTGAAAAACTTATGTAAAATTAATGCAATTTAGGCCTGCAAAAAGTGCTAAGATTCCCAGTGGGATTTTTTGGCATGCTTTAGTTAAATTTGCAACGAAACCAAGCCAGAAATGGATCTCTTTGTTTGCTGCTTACAGACCACATGGAAAAAGCAGAGCAAGTCCACAGGGGTGGCCTCGTCCACTCAGCGCTGGGCACCAGCTTACGTGGACTACCTGTTTCTGTTCTCCCGTGATAGCAGATTGGCCAGCATCATTTTTGAAGAAGTAGACCTTTTTAGTGTTGGCTCTTCAGCTTCGCACGTACTCAGAGCAGCTGAAGTGACAGCTGCCCACACATGTTGCCTAGGATCTCCTCTACTTTGTACCTTGGAAATGATAGGTTTTAGATATGCCTTTCACTTCGTGTGTGTGTGTGTGTGTGTGTGTGTGTGTGTGTGTGTGTATGATCAGTTATTTAATTAGGTTCTTGACAAAAAATCTAGAACATCAATCTGTGAGGATAAACTCCATTTGTAAGGGTAAACACGGATCACAGGTAGCCCTGGAGCTGAGGAACAGCTTTGATTTTTGGTAAAATTTGAGAGTCCACAGCTTTCTAATCAATCTTGTGCTGCTCTGAAATCTCGTATTTCTCCTTCTCTGTGTCGAAGATCTCACCTTCCTGGTGTCTGGGCTTCTGCGGTTTCTTTTTCTTGAAGTAAGCATTAGTAAGGTGCTTTGGGATTTTTACTTTGCTAATATCAGTTTTTGTGGAGATGGCAATGACAAATTTCTGGTGTGTTCTACGCAGTGGAACTCGATTGAGAACCAGTGGTCCAGTTACAAGTAGCAAGCCACTGCTCAGCTGCTTCAGGAAAACCACTCTCTTGCCTCTGTGGTCCAGTGAGGATGATCAGAATGGTCCCAGGAGTGATGCCAGCTCGCAGCTTTCTCACATGCTGACTGAAGGGTTTTTTGCCATGGCTCAACAGCTTTTGAGGCACATCTTAAGTAGGATAATACCTAGGCATTTTGCGCAGTTTAACCACCCGGGTACCACCATTCTTGTCTCCACCAACTGGTTTTGTGACAGTCACAAGAACCTTCTTTTTCTTTTCGATCCTGGATTTAGTGGCCGAGTATTTCCTCTCGTACATGGCCTTCCTGGAATACATGGCAGACCAGGAGTATCTGCCGATGCCCCGAACTAGGACAAGGTTTCGGCTGCAATGCGGCTTCCCCTTCTTGGGCTTTTTAGACTTGGGGCCACCCTTTTTAACCTTGCCACTAGCATCAGCCCTCTTGGCTTCAGGTTTCTTCTCCTTAGTATCCTGCTTTGCAGCTTTTTCACCTGCCATCTTGTATAGTGGGAAAGAGCCCTATCGCTTCTTAAGAGTCAGAAATAAACAAGAATGGAATGCTCTGAGGGCAGCAGGTGACTTGGTGGTTAAGATGCTGGACTCCCATGTGTCCAACCATGGTTCAAGTCCTGGACCTGGTGACTTGCTTTCTCAATTTCTCTCTCTCGCTCTCACTCTCGCTCTGTGTGTGTGTGTGTGTGTGTGTGTGTGTGTGTGTTTCTGGTGAGTGCAGGTGTTCTGTAACAGACTTAAAAATAATAACAATAAATAAGTACTTTTTTTTTTCTTTTTTTTGAAGAGGTTTTTGCTTTAGGGCATGTGCGCTTGCCAGAAAGACAGACAGAAAGCGAGAAATTACCCCCCAGGGAGGATGGCCACACCGCAATCCCTTCTCCTCCATTCTCATCTCAGGACCTTGGGCACGCAAATACACGTGCCCGGCGTGAGTTTAAGCCACCGGGTCCAGGACTCAAACTGCAGTCGATAACATGGGAGTCTAGCAACATAGCCATTACGCTAACTGCTGGCCCCAATAAGTACCTTTAAAAAAGAAAACCCTGTAAAAGTATTTGCATGTCACCAATAAAGCAAACATTCTGAAAAATAAAATATGACTGGTAATTGAAGAAGTGCAGATTAAAATATCAAGCTACCTTTTTCTCCTATTCAAAGTTTTTTGATGGTGAGACCAGTAGATGGCATTAATGGTTATGTCGCCAGATTCTTACATAGTTGACCACAGTTTGAGTCCCAAACCCAGCAGCCTAAAACTCACACTGGCACGTGTACATGTATGCCCAGAATCCCGAGAGAAGGGATTACGGTGCGGCCATCCCCCCTGGGGCATGATTTCTCACTTTCTGTCCCTCTGGCAAGTGCATATGCCCTATAGCAAAAATCTCTCTTAAAAAAAAAAAGATTTATGATGATTGCTATATAAAAATGTAACACATCTTTATTTTAGAAAATACCAAGAAGAGAAAAGCAGGAAGCAAAATCTTTGTTGGCAACATAGTCAACATCACATTATTTATGTCAGTCGTTTTTCTCTCTCTGCTTAAAATATATCTAATAGTCTCCTATTACATTCTTGAATTACTTGTTACTCTAATGCTGTAATAAACATCCTGTGTGTTCATCTTTTTTAGCATCTCTGATTATTTTGTTAGGACTAGTTCCTAGAACTATTACTGCTGAGTCAAAGCATATTGCGTTTTTAAGGCTTTTGATTATCTGTTGCCAAATCGTTGACCAGAAAAGTTATTTCCTTTTCTTTTTCTTTTTTTAGTTGCCAGAGGGCGTGTGCATTTACCAGAGAGAAAGAGGGAGAAAGCCCCAGTGGGACATGTTCACACCACAGTCCCTTCTCCAATTCTTCATCCTGCTGAGACTTGGAGTGTGTGCACTGTATGTTTTTCTAGCCACCAGGGCCAGAATCAAACCACGGATGGCCATGTGGCATTCAGTTCCTTTAACCAGTAGCTTCCAGAGCCAACTCCAAGAAGTTTATTTCAAATATGTGATAGTATTGGTTTATTCATTCTCTTTATTGTATATGCTGTTTCTTTTCCTTTTTTTTAAGAAGTTTTTGCCTTAGGGCACTTGTGCTCCCCAAAGAGGAACAGAGAAAAACACAATGAGAAGGAAAGTGAGAAATCACCCCCCAGGGGGATGGCCATGCAGCAATCCCGTCTCCTCCATCTTCTCCTGGGATCTAGGGCACACATGCACATATGCCTGGTGTGAATTTCAAGTCACCAGAGTCTGGGATTTGAACCACAGTCAGTCATATGGTTTCAATATAACCACTACACCACCTGCTGGCCCCTTATATGTAATTTGATTTCTAACAATATATAAAGAAAAAAATAGGGAACCAGCAGTTAGCGTAATGGCTATGTCGCTGGACTCCCACGTAGTCGACCGCGGTTCGCGTCCTGGACCCAGTAGCTTAAAACTCACGCCAGGCACGTGTGCATATGTGCCCAAGATCCCGAGAGGAGAATGGAGGAGAAGGGATTGCGGCGTGACCATCCCTCCTGGGGGGTGATTTCTCGCTTTGTATCTCTATGTCTCTCTCTGTCTGTCTGGCGAGCGCACGCGCCCTATAGCGAAAACCTCTCCAAAAAAAGAAAAGGAATTGTGACAAAATATAATTATTTCTGCATGGTAGTAGGTGATAATATTAACTAATTTCTAATACACTTTTTTTTTTTAAGAGAGATTTTTGCTATAGGGCATGTGTGCTTGCTGGAGAGAAAGAGAGAGACAAAGAGATAGAAAGCGAGAAATCACCTCCCGGGGAGATGGCCACACCACAGTTCCTTCTCCTCCATTCTCCTCTTGGGATTTTGGGGGCACACACACTCACGTGTGCCCAGCATGAGTTTTTAGCATCTGGGTCCAGGACTTGAACCATGGCTGACTACGTGGGAGTCCAACAATGTCACCATTACACCATCTGCTGGTCCCTCTAATACACATTTTTATAGTGAACATTTGTATCGTATGTGTAAAGAAAACACACCATTGTTAGGTTCAACACGTGAATGGCACAAGAGGCAAGAAGAAGCTGTGTGCCTGCCGTTTGGTAGCTCCTATTCCAGAGATAATTGATGCAACATTTGACAGTGAAACAGAGAGCACAGACACGGTAAATTTGATTGTACTAAGCAGCACACCAACCAGTTGTGAAAGTGTTAAGAGTTCCCTTGCATAAGAAGCTAACCAGTGTTAAGAATCACTTGAAAATGTGATGCTCTTGTGATTTTGTTTGTTTTTTAGGTTGCCGCTGTTGACCTCCTGGTTCCTGGAGTTGGGGAGCTCTTCGGAGGAAGCCTCAGAGAGGAACGGTACCATTTCTTAGAGCAGCGACTGGCCAGGTATTGGTCAGACCTAAAAGAAACTCAATGGAGAAACTGGGAATGAAGTACTGGGAGGAGGTCACAGCAAAGTAACAGAGAAGCACGTGGGCCCTGGTACCTGGCTGACCTGGAGCTCAGCTTCTGTGCAGCCTTGAACAAGTTGATACCTGACCTCTCCGAACTTCCCTTTCTTACAGACTGGGACCATTGTACAAAATGAGCCCACAGCACTGTTTTTGCACTCTACAGATCTCTCCCTATGAAAAGTAGCTTTTTAAAAAAGTTAATAGTAAAAAGGAGGAGATGGCCCCTTGTGCTACATTTTTCTCTTATCCCTGTTCTTTTTTGTATTTATTCTCAAATATGATTGGCATATTCCTATAGGGATATAGACTGAACCAGGGAAAGGACAAAGGTGGAGAAGGAGAACTGCCAAAAATACCTGCCAGGCTAGCAGTCAGAGCAAGCAGATTTCTCTTCCTTGGATTCTCTCTGTGCAGGCATCTTGATTTAGCTGCTTGAATAACCTCATTTTAACTTGCTGTTTGAGACCTGGGAAATTAATCCATATACACGTAGAAATGTTTTGGAGATGGGAAGTAGGGAATCATGTTTCTAATTGAACTACCACTCCTGTGTACGCATGGTCTGCCAGTGAACCACGACGACTTCCTAAACACCAGCATAATAAACCTCTGTTTTCCATGATTTCCACTTGTGCTGTGCCAAACTTAAAAAAACGAGAGTGAGAGAGAGAAGACTTTCCCATCCCTGTATGTTTAATCCTTCTTTCCAGCTATTCCGGGTGTCATAGTCGCCTGGAAAAGCCATGATTATTTGAAAGTACCCTGTTCAGTTAGCCATGTAAGGGCTTTCCTACCAGAGAAATGCTTTAAAAGTCGATTCTTTTCCAAGATCCCAACCTATAACTCTCTTGAGTAACTTAGTTTCAAAATCCTAGTCATCTGAACTGCTCTGTTGAGTTTAGTATCCAAAAAAGGGGGATAAATAGATTTGGGGAAGATTCTTTTGATCAGTTAGACTACTAACTCCTTAATACAAATATAATGTTAGAAAGTTCTGGGCAAGTTGCAGAATTAAAATGAAGATCAGACTCTTTAGATGGAAAGAATCTTAGGATTCTGAGGTTTTATTTTTAATTGCAATAAAAATCACATGGCAAGAAACCTCTTTTGTTGAAAGATTAATTGGTCTGTTTTCTTTGCTTGCTTCCTTCCTTCAGGAAACCTTGCCTCGTAACATTAGATGTTTACCTAATACCTGATATATCCAAATATATCTTTGCTAATGAAGTGTATATACGTGTTCCCCTATCTCAGAGATCTGTCTGTGGCTGCTGTTTCTATATTTTTGCACATACAAATTTTTTAAAGACTTATTTAACTTTATTTATCCATTTATTTATTTTAATTTGACCAGAGAGGGATAGAGTGAGAGAGTGCTTGCAAGAGAGACAGTGAGAAAGCAAGCCATCAGGTCTGGGACTTGAACTGTGGTCGGCCATGTAGGAGCCCAGTGCCGTTAACCACCGTGCCACCTGCCAGCCCCTGCATATACAAATTTTTCATAGTTCTAATCACTTCAGATACACTGTGGTCTCAAATACTTTTTGATGGGCTTAAGTTAATTATAACTGGCAGTAAGAACTTAAAATTTTATTAACATTTTTCAAATTAGACAAGAACCTATTTGCAACCATATTATTAAGGCTGCCTTGGTATCATTTTATTGTTTCTGTGTGTAAAATGAAATTGGTGTCTGGGTGTCCCCCCCCCCCCCCCCAACAGCTGTAAGTAGTAATAATAGGGCTTACTTTTTGTCACAGGACAGTAAGATCATCTCATACAGATCTCTCCTTTGAGGCTCTAGGTCATATTTTCTTTCGTCCATTCTACTTATTAGGTAATACTGTGGGCTTTTGATTACCTTACTATAAAGTTTCAGTTCGTCAACTCTGTTGCACGTTTGAGAGCACAGGCTTTGTTGTGTATTGTGTTATAAAGAGCTTTTTGCAAATATGTGTTTGGTGGTTAATATTTTTATCTTTTTGTCATGCCCTGAAAGGATTTTACTGTTTTTCATTTTACAGATCAGGACTTAAGGAAGCCTACCAATGGTAAGATTGTAGCCCCTACTGGTTCTTGTTCCAGCTGCCAAGCTGAGTATACATGGAAGTTTTTACTTACATTCCCAAGACTCCAGAAGAATATTAAGAACAGTGAACACGGTACTCCCTTGAGTCCTTGAAAAATAGTAACAATGATGACTACCGTTTAGTTTTATTTACTATATGTCAGATACCTATGTGAAAAGTTGTGTGTAGATTATCTCATGTAGTTAACACAATACCTGTGAGTCTCATACTATTATTATCTACTTTCTTTTACCCCTATAGGCCTGAGGCCCAGGGGTGTTAACTGCCAAGATCACACTGTAAGAAGCATAGAGCTGGCACTGACAGCTAAAACGAGAAGTTTGGCTCTTAACATTATGTGCATGAAGTCAGGGACTTGAGCTAAGTGTTCCCGAAGGTCTGCAGAAACTAGAAATATAGCTGCCTGGAAGGTCACCCATGTGCACTCCTACATTCACTTTCCTACAGTCATTCTGTTTTTATCCTGCAGGCCCTTTCTTCACGTTCTTTTCAATATATACAGCTTATTTATATATATTCCTGTCACAGTACTCCTTCGTTATTTGTGTTATTAACTTCAGTAATTGTGTTATTAATCCTTTTGCCTTCTTTAGGAGGAGAGGGGGCAGGTCATACACTTGCCTTTGGGTAATGAAGGAGGTAGGTTTCAGAGTTGCAAAAAAGCTACAGTGGGGGGTACCAGCAGATGGTGTAATGGTTACATCACTGGACTCCCACATGGCCAGCCACGGTTCAAGTCTCAGACCTGGTGTCTTGAAACTTATGCCAGGCGCATGTGTATGAATGCCCAAAATCCGGAGAGGAGAATGGAGAAGAGATTGCATCATGGCCATCCCTCCAGGGGGTGATTTCTTTCTTTCTGTCTGTCTCTATGTCTCTGGCAAGTGTATGAACCCTATAGCAAAAATCTCTCTTTAAAAGAAGAAATAAGTAAAAAGTGACAGTGGAGGTCAGGTAATCACCTCCTGATGCCTTGTATTTACCAGTAATGACCGTAGGCATACCAGTGTCTAAGAGTCTTCATCTCCTGACTAGGAAATGGAATGGTAGTACCTGTTTCACAGGTTTCTTGTGAGGATGGGGGGCAGCGAGGTAGAATAAGTGAGAGCTAGTTTCCTGCCCCCTTTTCTTCCTTTGTTCTGAGTCCTGTTATTAGTTAGGTAAGCTTTATTGAGCAAGCGTGTGCATTTTACCTCAGATTCTTTTTGTCTGATAATGTTCGTCATGTGTAAAAACTAGCCTTACGGCAGGATGCTACATACAGACTTTACTTCACTGGTTAGGAAAGTTGAGGCCTTGTCTGGTCTCTATTAATCATGTCAGTACTATTCTTTACCCAACTAACGTTTTCAAACTCTTAAGAGCTCTGAATATCAGTGTGTACTGTTTGAATTTGCTTCCTTTTTATGTGGTAATTTTAATACATTAAAGGTAGTAGGGACATTACCCAGTTGTCTTTTTCGCCTGTGATCTCTGCTGACATTCCACCGTCCACCGTATAGTAAATAGCCACCCCAGGTGCCTTAAGAATTTCCTCACTTCCTATTACTACATGCCCTATGCAAATAAAAGCTGTAACTAGTTCCACAAATTTGTAGCATTTCTTCTACAATCTGGTTACACTAGACTCGGTTTAACAACCATCAGACATATACGTACACATTAGAAAACTTTTTCTTAGAAGTGGATTTTTCTACCCAACAAACAAAGGCAAAAACACTACTACTAACCCAATCCCTCTGCTGAATCCAGTTTGCAGACTTCCGTGCCAGTGTTTACACAGTGTAGGAGAATTGGCATCATCTAAAACTACTGCTGTACTTTTAGCAGCCAGCTCGGCTCCTACAGGTGTTTGTTACACGGGGAGTGTAGTGCCCTTTATTTCATTTTGTCACAGAAAAATATACCCTGTCCCCATGTCTTATAAACTTAATTAATTCAGCTACCAAACATGTCAATTACCCAAGATGGTGTGCCTTCTGTTATTCCTTGTAATTCTTACTTCTCTAAGTTTTAAACTGCATACAGCTGTCGTTTTTTTTTAATTTGTTTATTTCTTCCATGAGGTAGAGACAGGTATCTCCGACAGCCTTGATCCATCCTCCATTTCAGCCAGCCCAGATCCAGGCACAAGCTCTCCTGGTATGCCCAGGAAGATCGTGAGGTACAACCCCGGGACCTTTTCTACTTGTGTCCAGTTGCATTACCATCACACCACCACCAGGCTCTGTACCGTAACAGTACTCTTTCACCTGGTTAAAGCTCAAACTAATTGTGTCTTTTATTTTAGAAAGGTGATTACCTAAGTCCCCAAAATACCAATTCGTGTCAACTTTTTATTTTTTTAAGAGGTTTTGTTGCAGGATGACTTTTGTGATGATATCAGAATTCTTGGTGTTCTCAGACAAAGAATTGAACAAAACATGCAAATAGTGTAAGGGAAAGTAGTTTATTAAGTAAGAAGAAAAGTATGTTCCTGATAGGTAGGAGTAGGCCTGAGCAAATAGAGAAAGAGTGGCTCAAAAATTATCATTTTTAACCTGTGGTAATTTTAATACATTAAAAGGTTAATCGTTGGCTGGGTGCACTGATTGTTCTCTTTGGGTATTTCAAATGTGACTGGGTCCACTGATTTCTCTCATTGGCTGTCTCAAATGTTGCTTAATCAACTAGACATCCCCCACTGATCTCCTGCTCACATTTCCTTGGGCAGCGAATTTTCTGCCCTGGTGGGGTTTTTCTTTTTAACTTCTTGGCAAGATGCTTCAGTCCCCTTACCTGCCTCCACTTGCTAACTTTCTCCTGCCTCATTTTTTTGCCTTAGGGCAGGTGTGCTTGCTGGAGAGAGAGAGAGAGAGAGACAAACAGACACTGTGAGAGGGAAAGTGAGAAATCACCCCCCAGGGGAATGGCCATACTGCAATCCCTTCTCCTCCCAGGATCTTGGGCATACATGCTCGGAATGATTTTCAAGCCACTGGGTCCTGGACTCGAACCATGGGCAGCCATATGGGAGTCCAGCAACGTAACCACTACACCATCTGCTGGTCCCCATATTAATAATAGGGAAATAGGTGATTAAACAGTCTTTGCGCTTGAGTAGCCAAATGGCTACTAGCTGGCACTTAAGTCTTGTCATGGAACTTTTACGAAATATTCAAGAAGCTATAAACTTATTTTAATCAACATAACTCAAGAACTTCTCCACCAAATTCCGTAATAGAAAAACTTAGAGTCTTCCTTTCCCTCTTCTCTTCCTAAAGTAACTCTGCACCATGCCGGTGTGTTGGATCTGAGTTACAGTCATGGCTGCACTCTCTTCTATCCCTGCAGCCTAGGCGGTACCAGGACATACATGGATGACCTTCAGAGGCTGTTTAGTCTGCCAGAAAAATGACTGTAGGTTCCTCATTAGACCTAAAGCAAAGAAGTGGACGTTTCTCCTCACTTCAGCCCTCAAGAATGTTTTTGTGTCTGTTTTCAACCAATAAATCATTATGTAGTATGTTCCCTGGAGGTTGAATAAGACAAAATGCCTGCCCCTGGTATAAGTTGCAGTCTTGTCTAGGGGATATCTTTTCATAATGTATCAGGCAAAATTCTTTGTTCTTGTCTATTAAGTAATTTGATTTTGGTAAGGGGGAGAAAAGACTGTTATTAATTTTTTTGCGAGATTTCTGCTATAGGGCATGTGCACTCACGGGAGAGAGAAACAGAAAATAAGAAATCACCTCCCGGGGTGATTTCCCTTCTCCTCCATTCTCCTCCTGGGATCTTGGGCATGCACACACGTCTGGCCATGGTTGAAGCCGCCAGGTCTGGGTCTCAAACCGTGGTCAATCATTTGGTAGTCCAGCAACATAACTGTTACAGCATCTGCTGGTCCGTTTAATGTAATTATTAATGTACTGAAAAATAGAAGAGCAACATAATCTCAAGAAAAGTCATGAAGCTATTAGACAATGTTCTGTTACCTCATGAGGCAAGTCACCTCAAAAGAAAAAGAATCAAAGTGACCAGGGCCCACAGCCGTGTGATCAGATCTACCGCTGTTTGGGTAACATGGATTGACAGGTCATTTTAACTTCTCTGTTTTCATCATCTGTCTGTGGGAGGGAAAAACTGGTCTACCACAATGATGTGGACAATGTAAACAATTGCAAAATACTTCTGAAACAAAGTTCTAATTATAACATCTGATCTCTGGCCTTTATAGGTGATGATTCTTTGTTTTTAAAATACAGGTATCTGGACCTTCGTCGATTTGGATCTGTGCCACATGGAGGTTTTGGGATGGGATTTGAACGTTACCTGCAGTGCATCCTGGGAGTTGACAATATCAAAGATGTTATCCCTTTTCCAAGGTTTAGTCATTCATGTCTTTTGTAGCTGGAAGATTGGTTAAAGGGAAGTGCCCATGGCAGAGGCACTACACACGATCGTGCATACAGGAGAATGCCTCTTTACACTTTCAGAAATGCAGATTTCAACATGTAATTGTCATAAAACATATGAAAAATAGAAGTGATCATGGGGCCAGTAGGTGGAGTGGTGATTAAAGCACTGGATTCCCACATGGCTGACTGCAGCTTGATTCCCGGACCTGGTGGCTTGAAAAATCGTGCTGGGTGGTGCCAGCAGATGGTGTGGTGGTTAAGGGCACTGGACTCCCAAATGGCCAACTGTGGTTTGAGTCCCAGACCTGGCAGCCTGCTTTCTCTCTTTTTCTGTGTGTGTGTGTGTTCCTCTCTGGTCAAATTTAAATAAATAAATAAAGTAAGTTAAATAATTCTAAAAAAAAAAAAAAGAAAAAGAAAAGAAACAAAACAATCATGCCAGGCATGTGTGTGTGCATGCTCAGAATCCCAAGAGGAAAATGATGGAGAAAGGATTGCAGTCTGGCCAGCCACTTCTCTTCCATTCTTCTCCCAGGATTTTAGGCATGCACACTTATGTGCCTGGTGTGAGTTTTAAGTTCCAGGTCTGGGGCTTGAACCACGTTTTCTACGTGGGAGTCCAGTGACGTAACCATTACTCCTTCTGCTGATCCTGAGTGAGCAGTGATTTCTTACTTTTTCTCTGTCTCTCTCTTTGGCAAACACACATACTCTATGGCAAAAACCTTATTAAAAAATAAATAAATAAATAAATAAATAAATGAGTGAGTGAGTGATCATAAATTCCTTAGAAAGTTGGGGGCATTTCATGGAAAGACAAACTCCTCCAAAAGAGGTACTTAAAGTAAGTTGAGTTTCAAAACTACTCCCTCAATTAAGAAAAAATGAAACTGAACTCATTGGTTTCAAATGTCCTTTCACACTGTAAGATGTGATGAATAATGTGTTTTTATTTTGTTTATTAGATCACTCCCTTGTGCAACATCAGAAAGAACTGGTAGCTAAAAATAAAATACTGAATTTTTTCTATCTTGCCATTTAACCTGTGATATTTTCAGTGATTTACTAAATATTTTAGAAGAAAAATACTCCTTTTTAGGGGCTTAATAGATTTAATGAAGTTGCTATTCTGAATTGTATCCTCCTTCCTATTGGTCTGGGTGGGGAGAATCATATTTCATAACTCTCGAGGGCCATTGGTGATGGGGTGTTGGTTAAGGGTGCTGGATCCAACATGGCCAACTGCGCGATCTGAGTCACGGACCCAGGAGCTTGAAAATCATGCCAGGCATGATCGCATGTGTGCCCAAGATCCCAAGAGGGGAACGAAGTAGAAGGGGTCGTGACCTGGCCATCTCCCTTGCGGGGGATGGGGATGCAGCCTCACTTACTCCCTCCGCCCCCCTCCGTTTCTGTTTCTCTCTGATAAATACACATGCCCTACAACAAATTAGAAAAATAAAACAAGGGGCCAGCAGTTGGTGTGGTGGTTAAGGTGTTGGATTCCCACATGGCTGACTGCAGCTGAGTCCTGTACGCGGTAACTTGAAAATCATGCCAGGCGCATGTACGTGCGTGCCCAAAATCCCAGGAGGAAAATGGAGAAGGGATTGCAGCATAGCCATCCACTCTGGGACGTGATTTCTCACTTTCCATCTCACTGTCTCTCTCCAGCAAGCACACACATACTATGGAAAAAAACTTGAAAAGAAACAATACAAAAATCGTTGGTCTTTAATTATAGGAGCAAATAGATATTGCTCTAATGATTTGAACTTTTTAATCACTGTTCTACTAGAACTAATTTATATCAGATATTTATAACTTCTCTAATACTTGCTAAAATAGGTTTTTAGTTGACATCTATGAAAAAAAGTTATAGTTTAAAATTCTGTTCGACCCTTTGCCAATATAATATGAAAGAAAGGTGGGGTTATTTTGTTTTTGTTTTGTGTGTGTGTGTGTGTGTTCAACTTTTTTTTTCCTTTAAATTTAATTTTTTACATTAATTCACTATACATCATTACAGCATACAAATGAATTTTCCATCCAAAATACACTGTATATTGGCTCAATCAAGCACATCAACATACATATTATCAGCAAGTAATTTTCCATTTCTTATGTCTTATATACTTTTTTTTGTTGTTTTGTCATCCTTGATTCCCTATTCCTCACCCTCTGCCATGTCCCACCCTCCTCTCACATTGTCTCTGGTATTCATGGTTGCTTTCCATGCCTTCCCCCCCATTTAATTGATTTGCTAATGAACTTAATTAGTCTAAATATTTCCAATAGCTAGCGCAGCTGATATATACCTATACATGAACCCAAGTCTGACTTTAGGCATAAACCTCAGTGAGTAGAATGAACATACTATAAAGTAGTACCTAGCTGGGGCTATATAGCCTACTGCAGTCATCAAATATGCTTTTTTTTTTTTTATTTCAATACGAACAGTTTTACCGGTTATTTTTCTCCTGAAACTTTTTTTTAATTACTTAACATTCATTCCCTGAGCATCATCACAACATACTAAATGTGGTTTCCCATCTAGAATAAACTGCATAGTGGCTTAATCATGCATATTATCATCAATAATATTCCATTTCTGCTTTCATATATATGTATGTGTGTGTGTGTATATATATATATATATGTTTTTTGCCCCATGTTTGACCCTCTGCCCTTTCCCACTCTCCTATTACACTATCTCTGCTATATATGGTTGTTTTCAATTCCTTTCCCCCCACATTTCATTGATCACACAATATCGTAAGTAATCTAACTACTTTCAATAGCAAGTTCAGCTGGTGATTTCAAGAAAAACAGTTTTGAACTGGTAAAAATATTTCCTTGAAACTTAAAGCCTAGAAACAGGTTAGTATTCTGTTCAAATAGTAGGTACATGAACCTGTTGACAGCTCAAGATAGGAAAAAAATCCTTTAAAACTGGACAACAGAAGAAAAGCAGCAATATTTTAGTCAAGTCACAGAATGTTGTTTCATCAGTTCAGTCTCATGTACTTAATCTTTCTTCTGTTGTGGTTCGATCTTCCAGATTGAATTCTGGGATATAATATTCATCTCCAGACATTGTCCCTACAGTTAAGTTGCCCATTTTCTTAGTTTTTGAACTCTTATTTCTGTGTGTCTGCATTTAATTTTACTGACATAGCACTCCCTTAAGAATTTCTTGGAGATCTGGTCTGGTGCTGGTAATAAAGAAAGGTGTTTTTAGTCCAAGGTAAGAATGGAAATAGGGCTAAGCCTAAAGAACAAGGAATACTGGAGTCAAAAAGGAGTGTAGTTTATTGTGGAGAGAAGGCTCGAGACCTGCCAGCTCTAGCACTGGACAAGCTGCTTCCTCTCCTCTGTGTGAGCTCAAGCATCACTTTCCTCATGTGATTGATATGATAATTACATGAGTGTGAGTGTGTGTGTGTGTGTGTGTGTGTGTGTGTGTGTAAAACTCAAATGCTACATGGGCCAGCCCTGCAATGTAGTAGTTAGGAAAGCCAAATCCCACATGGCCAGATGCATGGTATGAATCCTGGCCCCAGCAGCTTGAAAATCACAATAGGTTCATGTGTGTACATTCCCTAAATCCTCAGAGGATGGAGGAGAAGGGATTGCAATGTGACCACATCCCATTGGGGCGTACTTTCTCACTTCCCTTCCCTCTCTCCCTTTCCCCCTCCCTCTCTCCCTCTTTCCCTTCCTCTTCTTTTTTCCCCTCTCCCTCTTTCCCTCCTCTCTCTCTCTCTCTGGCAGCTTATGTGCCCTATAACAAGTTAAAAAACGAGCAGAGAGGGAGGGAAGCATGCGTGAATAACCAATTTTCTAAATCTCATTAGATGCTTTTCTTAAGTTACTTGCTAATGCGTTTGTGTATGGGCTCTATTTTAACTTAATTCAAAATTGAGCAGCTGAAAGCAGACTCCAGAACCTAGAGCTGGAAGACACCTGAGTGGCTTTCAGGCTGACCTTGCACTGCTGCAGAGATCTCAAACCTAGGCACGAGATTCCCCGGCAGCTTCCTGACCAAGAGCTCCGTATCCTATAAAGTCACTCATTCTATTTCTGAATCGTTGGAAGCGTTTGCTGATCTAAAATCTCAGTTAAAATCAATTTCTGTGGAATTTCAACCTCTGAGATACCAAGATTAACAGGATAAAAGGGATAATGAGGACATCTGTGAGGCTTGCCTGAACCATCACTAGTCAGAGACATTTACTAGTTGTTTCAAAGAATATTATTTGAGCTGCTTGCTTATGGCAAGACTATGCCACTGTCATATAAACAACTGTGAACAAAGAGAAATGACCCACCTTCATGGACTTTACCATCTATTGGAGAAGATATGTAATAACTTTATTTGTTTTCAAAATAAGGCATGTACTATAAAGCTATATAAAGAACGGGACAAGCATAGATATGCTTGGTACAGAAAGCATTTCTGAACAAGCGGTATTTAACTTCAGACTTGAAAGGTAAAATGCAGAAACCATTTCACATTTGCCAGTGTTGATCTGGCATTCATGTCTTAGTTGATGCAGTATTAATTTTGTAAAATAAGGGTCATAGACGATCAAGGCCAGAACCGGTGGCACTGTAGTTTCCAAAGCAGTGAGGAATCATGCTTCATGTGATCTGGGGGGAACCAGATAAAGCTGTGACGGTGGGACAGCCAGTGTGGTGGTTAAAGTGGCTGGATTCCACATTGCCTGAGAATTCCTCCTCTCGCCTCTCCCATGTGGTGTACGTGGAGTCCCAGACCTGACAGCTTGAAATCATGCCAGGAGCCTCTGCATGTGCCCCAAATCTCAAAACCAGGAAGAGATGGAAAAGGGATTGTGGCATCACCATCCACCTTGGGGATTGCTTTCTCACTTCCCTGTTTGGCTCACTCTCTCTCCAGATGAGTGTGCGTTGTGGCAAAATTTTTTAAGAAACAAAAAACTGATGGTATCGAGTTTGATGGGCATCACATTAACAATGATGGAAAGAAGGCGGAGTTAGAGAAACTCCAGATTCTGTTCTCAGTACTAACATTAATTTTAACTGTGGAACGTTAAGCAAGTAACATAGTATTGTATTTGTGGCTTCTGGTTATTTCACCTGTAGAACTACATTTTGAGGTAGACAAGTCCCAAGGATCCTTCTATCTCTAATGTTCTATGAATCTGCTGGGCATAGTTACTGATCGCTAGTTCAGAATGTAACCTGTAGACCATGCATAGTCCTCTAGTTTAGTATGTACTCTTCTCTGAAATGAATGATATAGACCACTGAAAGTTGAACAGTAGACTTAAGTGTGTTTGTTGTATTTGTATGTGGTCCTTCTCAAGGTGTCAGATATATTGGGTCGTCAGAAAAGTCATGGCACATGACTTTTTTTGCATAGAAAAACAATGTGTCATAACTTTTCCGATGAATATATATATATATATATATATATATATATATATACACACACACACATATATATCATATATACATATACATGTACATATACATGTATATGTATATATATGGTTTTTTGACTTTTTGAGAGGCTTCTGCAGTGTTAATTCCAAACTTCACACTCATCCTTTTCCTTGACTGTTAATCACACAGTGAATATCTGGTCAAAGCCAAACATTTGCCACCTATAGCAAACCTAATCATTTCCATCTTTGGCTTAAAGCTGCTGTTTTATTAGTAATTGAACAAAAACACTGATGTCAGACAAAGATGATGAAAATGCTAAACGTGTTGTATGCAGGCAGCATCGACAGGAAAAAACATGCCCACAGATAGGTGAATGTCGGGATTGTAGGTCCGCACAGCTTTGGATCCATCTGTATAGAGTAAATGAAAGTAGTTGTTAAATAGTTGAGAACCATCTATATAGTGTAATATTCTCATAGTACTCGCTTATGGGTAAAAAGGTGATTTGAGAGTGAGTGAGTCTTTTGTTTGAGTAACCACTTTCCAGTGGAGCAAAAACAGATTCTATTTTCCCAAGATTTCCAAACATCCTTCCAAAATAGCAACCCCAGCAACCCTAGTAATAGTATACTCTGAAACTTAGAAAACTTTTTCCATCATTAATTCCCATTAATATTTCAGAGCTAGAGGTAACATGGACAAAAATAGTGACTTTCCGTATGGCTGTCCCCTTGCCTGGGGGATTGTGTTGTCATGGTTTTTGGTCTGACAAGAACTACTTGTGTGAATGATCTATTCCGGATCTAGACATAACTCTCCCTCCATCTGACCCAGCCCAGAGGCTCTTTACTGTCACAGAACAGCAAAGGAACTATTTGACCTTTTGTCCCCCTCAGACAGGATCTGCCAGATGCCTCCCTGTACGACTCTATAGATTCATATTCTCTATAAATTGAATCTAGACATTCAAGCATGACTGAGCAGGCATTAAGGCAATTGGTGAGGTAGATTAACTATACCCATCTTTAAACCCCTTGCTTCAGATAATTATAGATGAGAAATACTTACTTGGATTGGACTGCTGTTTACTCATACATTTATTTTAGTAAGTGGTGAGGCAAGAACATAAAAATGCAGAGTTGAAAGACAGATTGGCCTTGATTTAACTGATAAGAAATGTGTGGGGTGTTTTGGCTTCTGGTCCATATTTGCATTGTCTGCAATCTAAAATATGTATACTCAAAACAAAACAAAACAAAAAAAACAGGTGGGGGTAATATCTGATCCATATTTCTTCCCAGTTTATATTCCAAATTAAAAGGCAGAAAAAAAAAAAAAAAAAAAAAAAAAAAAACATTAAAAGCAGAAAACAGCCTTAATCACCTTGTACCTAAATGATTCAGTAGCGTCCATCAGACAGCATCTTACAAGGTCATGGTCAACACCCATCCTGAAACCTGGACATTCCACTGTGACCAAGAGCCCCAGATTGCCCTGTGAGCAAGTTTCAGGTAGCCCTTGTGCACTGTTTGGTTTGGAGTCCAGTGAGTTGTAAAACATTATTAGCTCACTGGTAGTTCCGGGAGAGCCTTCATGAAGAAGCCTGCTGGACTTTAGGTTATTCTTAAACTGTCACTCAGGCAGCTGATGGTTGGATTCACATAGCTCATGACTCTTCAGGAGCTCTCAGCTACCCCTTACTGTTCGTAATTGTTACTAATAGCGTGACTCATTTGCAGTTGCTTTATGATTTCTAAAATTTTCCCATGTTTCTTTTTTTTTTCAATTTATTTATTTGCATTCATTCTCTGAACATCATTACAGCATACAAAATGAGATTTTCCATCCAAATTACACTATATATTGTCTCAATCAAGCACATCAACAAACATGTTATTGTCAGCAAATGATCTTCCATTTCTTGTCTTCTGTATGTTTTGCTTTTTTCCCCCCATCCTAGATTCTCTATCTCTTACCCTCTGCCATCTCCCACTCTCCTCCCACAGTCTCTGGTATCTATGTTTGCTTTCTATACTGTTTTCTCCTCACATTTTATTGTAACGCCAAAGACCCTAATCAATCCAAATACCCTCATAGCAAACACAGGTGATACCCACATTTCCATGAACACAAGTCTTACTTTACGCATCCTATAAAGTAGCACCTAGCTGTGGCTACATATCCTACTGCAATCATTGAATAGATATATTTTTTTTTCTGAAACTTTTTTTTAACTCAATTTACATTCCTTCCCTAAGATTCCATGTTTCTTTTAGTTCACAAAACAATAAATGGTGGACTTTTCTCCTTTGTATCATACTGGGCTTGAAATGTACTAAGTTTAATGAAAGATTAGTTATTTATTACAAAGATAGGGAGTTCCTAATATTGAAAAAGAGTAAGACTACAAATAAAGTTGACTGCCCTCAGCCACTGAAGAAACTGAAAGCATAGAACTTCCTTCTAACTTAGTAAGATTCAAAGAATTTTTTACACTGTAAGCCCTACAGTTTACTGGACGTGTTGCAAAACGCACATGTAGGACTCTAATTTCCTCATTCTGTACAGGGAGAAGGGACTTGAGAGTGTGAGGAAAGATGATGATTAAGCTCAAATACATCCTAGTAAAAAGAAAATCTTTGAAAATGTGATTGAGGGCCTAGAACTGGCAATGTACTTAAGCTCACTATGCCTCCGTTTTTTACTTTTTTTTTTTTAATGAGTTTATACTCATATCTGCCCCCTTTTTCCTCTTAGGATCATCCTACAATGTACGTAAAAAGATAGATGAAAGAACTTTGATAGGAACGGTTAGTATCCCCCCAAAGTGAGAGATCTTTGATATTTCAAGATGATATGTATTTTGAGAATTGAAACTTGGTGGACCTGTCAAGCAAAGGTTTCCTGCGCTGCAGGTGCATGTGTGTCAACCAGAAGAGCACTGTGTGGGATCTGGGCCAGTTGCGACTGTGACCTTTGACTCATAATCTCTGCACACTGGCTCAACAAGGATTGCTGGTTTGCTCTTTTCCTAGGATCCCACTTTTGAAAAATCTCTTATCAGAGCTCATAGCCCTTCCTCTGTCTTCTTTGATATATAAACTGCAGCTCTTTGCATTTCCTTCCGTTACTAGTAACTTATCACTGCCTCGTCAGTGAATAAGTATTCACTGCCTCAAAACAGATCTTTTTTCTATCCCCGAAGAGCTCTGGTTTGTAGGCACTTCTACCTGGCAGTAACGGAACCTCTCTGTATGTAGCTGCAGATGTCATGGATTGGAAACACAGCAGCACTTTTTCTTCTCCCAACCTGCTCCTCTTCAGTAAGAATTCAGCTGGACAGTCTGTCCTTCCCTGCACACTGCCCCATCCAGGTGGTTCACCAGACGATGCTTCCTTAGTTGGGCCTTCCTGTTCACAGGAAAGCTTCCCTCCCCAGTTGGGCTCGCTGCTCCCCACGTATCCCGTGATCCTAATTTTGATGTTGGAAGAGTTTTGAAGTCTGCACTGCCTCCTTGCTTTCCACCTCCCAGCTCAAGGCCGCTGTTGCAGGTCCTGTGTTCCCAGCCCTGCTGAAGAATCCCAGTGTCCACTTTGGAGTGGTCAAGGATGGTCCAGCCTCCTCCTTTCGGGGATAGCAGAAATGAGCTTGTCGAAGAACTGTAAGTTCTTTTCATGACGATTTCCACTAAAACACACGTTTTTGCAGTTCCCCAAGCAGCAGTAGTTGTTTGTGTACGGTTAGGATGTGGCTAGCCAGCGATCTCTTTAAATGGAACTTCCATCTGCCACATTTTGCGTGACAGGTTTTTGTATCAGGAAACTGGACAGATTCCGGCCAGAAAATGAGCTGAGCATTTGGTGTCTTAGAAAATGTATTAGGGGGCCGGCAGGTGGCGTGGTGGCTAAGAGCGCAGGACTCCCACGTGGCCGGCCACAGTTCGAGTCCCGGTCCTGGAGGCTTGCTTTCTCCCTTACCTCTCTTTCTCTCGCTCTGTCCTTCTCTGGTCAAATTAAAATCAATATATAAAGTTAAATGAAATAATTCTTTTAAAAAAAGGATATTAGATGTAGAGGCAGAAGACCCTGGTTTAAGTTTGATATTCCACTTACCTTGAGCAAGTTATTTAATCCGAGTCTGTATACCCTCCTGCAAAATGAGAATAATGCTTATCTTTCAAAGTGTTGTGAAAAGCATTAAATATTATGTTAAGGGGTTTCTCGTAAACCAATACGCACTGTACTAATGTCAGGTCTCATAAGAAAAAAGTCTAAAAACTAACTCAAAAAGAAAAATAAAACACACAAATCTTTATGAACTATGATACATTTTAATGGTGAATGAAATATTTTACAACCACTAAAACTTACGTGAGAATGACCCAACCTGGTAGCACAGTCAGTTGCAAGTGCTGGAAGCCACATGGCCAACTGCAGATTGCAGGGTCCCTACCACCCTCTCACTCCCTTCCACACCCCCTTCTCTCCACCCCTTCGCCCATGTTCCCTTCTCTCTGTACATGTGTTTCTCCCACTCCGATTCCTCCTGTGCCTAATATATCAACACCCAGGTGCTTCCCCTTCCTGTCTGCACCCCACCCCCAACCAGAATGTCCATTTTATTGAAAACAACAACTCGTACCTGGTTTACTAAATGCTGGTCTGTGCTAGTTAATATTTCTCAAAAGATAAGAGTGGGATGGTCATGGATTAACAATCACAAAACCATCCTTTGTGGAAATGTTGTGTCTTTGTGTTTCACTGTCATTCAGTTCTTGACTGCTCTCCAGTGGGTTAGCAGCCCTTTACAGCAATTTACACAGGTCTCCTGTTCAGATGCCCGTCCTGTCCATAGAATTGGGGTGTACCCTACACCCTGACTCAGCACCGCTTGTCTCCACATGCCTGTGAACAGGCTCGGGTGGCTCTCTCAGGATGCCCGCCTGTCACCTCTGACCCAGAATTAGAATACTAACAGCTCTGATCACACTGGGAGGCCCTGAGGCTTTACTTCAAGCCTGGGGACCCTCTTAATGCAGCTAGGACCTCTGTGTTTCTACATTTCCACATGTTAGTGTTTATATTACTTGTACTTCAGGAAACCAAAGAGTGGCAATGGCTGCCAGACTCCCTCCTCGTACTGTGTTCCCTGAGCATTGTGTGCAAACGCTGCTCCTTTTCTGCCATTTGTCTTCTGTGCTAGAAGGTGAGTCCCAGGACAGCACAGGTAAGAGCTCAGTCCAGCACCTAGAGAATGGTACGTAGTGGGTACTCTAAACATCCACCCACAGACCCAGCTGTAGTAAAACAAAAAGGAGGGTGCGATACTTGTGAAGACACATGGGACAACCCTAGGTTCAGATCCCGGGTCGACCTGAACATTCTGAGCACGTGCCATTCCCAGGCACATATCTTGACCTTGGCTGATGGGGAGAGTTGCTCACCCTGTCAGTTTTTTGTTTCGTTTTGTTTTAGGTTTTTGTTATAGGGTGGTTGTACCCGCCAGAGAGAAGGAAAGTGAGAAATCACTCCCCCAGGGGGATGACTACACTGCAATCCCTTTTCCATTCTCCTCTCAGGATTTTGGGCTTGCACGCATATGCACCCAGGGTGAGTTTCAAGCTACTGGGTCCAAGACTTGAGCCATAGTCAACCATGTGGGCACTTTAACGGTCACCACCTGCTGGCCCACCCTATCAAACTTTAAAAAAAAAAAAAGATGATTTCCAGGGCATTTCTCCTGTCTTGGCTTCTAGAATGCAGTGACTTTGGCTTCTCAGGAATGTCTCTGTACTGCTCGCTATTTCCCTTCCACTGGACCATTAGCCTTGCACAGTTAGTGCTCAGTAACCTGAGAGGGAAATTCAGAAATGAGACCCGGATGGACTTAATCAAAGTTGCTCAGGTTTTCACTGATTTCCTCTGTCATGCTCTCAATCTAGACAAGCTTCTTGCCTCCAAAGTGAAGTAGCTACTACTTCTATTATCTAACCCACAAATTTGGGGGAGTGTTATTCCAGGAGTGAGAGTGACAGAGAAGGAGCCCTCTAACAGGGTACCGGCTCTGCAGTCTACCCTTGGCCTCGGCCACCCTTGAATCAAGGGCTGTGTGTCTGGTGTACTCAGGGAGGTCTCTGGACATGAACTCAGCCCCAAACCCAACAAATGTGAATTGCTTTCTACTCCATGTCTGCCTCTGTGGGGTACCCATGTCCAAGTACAACTTAGGCCCATAGAGCTTCAGTTGATAATTCCTCTGTGTTCCCAGAATCCTTCAAACAGCTCTCTATTATGACACTGCCCACATACTACTGTAGCCATCTGCTTCTTCTCCTCCCCAGGAAACCCTGAAATTTCTAAGAACCTAACCATATTCATCTTGGTAATCCTGAATACCTGCTGAGCTTGAGGTACTAGGTTCTCAGAAATTCCTTACTGAGAATAAATGTGCACATACATGACAAGTCCTCTGTATCCTATGTATTCAAATATCAATGTATGTTGTATCTGAACAGATACACCTGCTTTTCTAAGTGTTTCTGAAGTTTCAGATAAAGTCATGATGTAGTTTTCTATTGACATAGTTTTCTATGCAAAAATGTGTCATAACTTTTCCTATGACCCAATAGATACTGAATGTGTCCCGAAAGACTGATTTTTATGTCGTTATTGAATACTTTGCTAGGTGTTTGCTAAGTTATCAAACCTGTCCTTTTTAGAACTCTCCCACCTCTATCCTAGCCAGTGGGTCCCTAGCAAACATGCTTGGGACTGCCCTTCCCTGGCGGATTGGACCAGCAACGGGCACCTAACTCAGGTGGACCAGTCTCATTTCTCTTGAGAAGCTGGGGTTGACAGCACTAGAGTTGCTCAAACCAGGAGCTTACAAACTTAAGAGCTGTTGTAGAGCTATGTACCTTGAGACAGTCTGCAGAGAGAGAAGAATGAAGACAAATGTTCAAAGTCGAAAACCCACATTGCCTAAGACACAGAGGCATACACACACTCACTGGCTGCCTGACTCTAACATGCTCGCTCACTAAGGGCTGCCTTTTCTACGACCAGATTGTTCAACTTTTCCTTGGTTTTATGGGATGTGCCTTATTTTCCTACCAAGCAGTTCCCCATTTGAGCCCCAGTGAATTTGAAATGGGAGTCTCTCTGCTTTTGCACCTGGAGCCAAATTAATACACTCTCTGAGTTACAGGATTCTTACTACTGTTTTCTAAGTCTCATTGCCTTTTAGTCACACCCACATATTATTCCAGAACGTATAGTAAACGGGAGATGATTTAAATGGAAACTATCTTGTCAGATGCAGTAGGAAGGTAAGTGGCATCTTTGCTTTTCAAGTTTCTTAATGTCCTAAGCCACAAAAATCACAAAGCAAATGACAGGTTTCTTCACAAAGGAGACTGGGCCCTTACCAGACCTTTGAGAGCTACATGACATTTTGAAGAACCAGCATATGTGGCAATTCCCACAGCACCCATTTTCAAAGATTTTGCTTTTTAGAACTACTGTACCAAGAATGGCCTTTGTCGTGGGCCTCGCCTGTGTTTCAGCCTGACCAAAACTAAAAACTGGAAGAGACTAAATTTAAAAGTACATGTGCCTAAAGCAGCCCAGCTGCCAGGGGACTGGCTGTACACAGCGAAGGCCAAAGTTTATGAAGGATAAAGATCTTGCTCTTCAGAATTGGGTCCAAGTGTGTGTGGGTGTGTGCATGTGAGTGCGATGCTCACTCAAAAGAGCTCTTGTGAAAATATGTTGGAAAGCGAAGGGCAACTCGGAGCTGCTAAAATCATTATCGTTTATTTGTCTGGTTCAGGAAAATTTTAGAGGAAAATCGTGGGGCCTTTTCCTAGAATGTTACGAGAATATTAAATTACAGCAATCACTGCCAACGTGTTTCTAACCACTCTAGGAAAAGAACAACAAACACAAATAAGTTTCCAGGTTGTTTTCTGAAATGACACTGGACGCAGAGATGCTTGCGAGCATTTAACTGCAGCTACCTTCCTTTCTCAGTGAATGGTGTTAAATGTGCCTCGCGACTTCTAACCCCACGGGGGCTGTAGTTCAGAAGGGGGGTAAGGGGAAGCTGTTTTAACACTGGCTTTTGTTTCAGCCACTAAATGTAATGCCACATGATTGTTGACCCAACAGTAATCCAGTTAAAAAACAGTCTTCTGAGTTACTACATCATCAGAATTAACCCTGATTACATCAAATTATGTTGAAACAGACCACAGCTGTTTGCCCTGTTGAAGCAACTGCTTGAGAGCTCATCCAGAGATACATCTGGGTGTCAGGGAGATACATTTGGGGTTTATTTTTGTTTCTCAACGCAAATCTAGGAGGGAAACACCCTGTTCTGCCTCGAGTGCTTGGTGAGAGCTGGAAACCGTGCGATTCTGCAGCAGGCAAAACTCATCTGAATTCCCAAAGAGAAGGGAACCTGAGGACTTTTGTTTCAGTTTTCTAAAGGAAGGATGTAAGAAGGAAACTCCAATCTGTTGACTATTGTATATGTCATCAAAAAGAAGCAGAACCAAGTAAAGAAAAAGTGGCTTTTCTTTCATAGGCTGAATACACTGAGAACTAGCGCCGGCTCATCTGAGGCTAGATGGTTCACCTGTGAAGATCGAGCAGGCTGGTTGTTTAAGAACAGGACGTGATTACATCTAAAGTAGGATCAAAATGGAAAGTAAGGCTCGGAGAAGAACACGTTCTGATCGGGGCCCTCACACATTGCTGTATGTAAATGGCACAGCCACTGTGGAGACCAGTCCAGTCAGCAGTTCCTTACGAGGTTAAACAGTCACCATGTGACCCAGCAATTCCACTCCTAGGTGTGTGCCTAAGAGAATTACAAACATGTTCACACAAGTTCTTGCACCCAAATGTACGCAATAACATTATTCATAGTAGTCAAAAGTAGAAACATCGGAAATGACCAAATGACGAATGGATAAATGTGGTCTCTTACCTATATAATGGATATTATTCAGGCATACAAGGGAAGGAAGAACAGATAAATGCTGCAACGGGATGGATCCTGGAAATGCTGCACGTGGTGAGAGACGTCAAACAGGAGGCCACATGTTGTATGATTGCGGTGAAGTGAAATACACAGAATGGCAAGTCCACAGAGACCAAAAGTGATAGGTGGTTACCAAAAGATGGAACTGGGGAGATAGCTAGTGGCTGCTGTTAGGTAGGGAGTTTCTTTGGAGGCTGATAAATATGTTCTAGAATTAGCAGTGATGTTTGCACAAGTCAGTGAATATCCTAGAAACCACTGAATCATACATTTTTAAATGGTGACTTTCATAGAATGTATCTTCATTTAAAAATTAAGTCATGGGGTCATCAGGTGGTAGGGTGGCTAAGGTATTGGACTCCCACATGGCTGACCTCAGTTCAAGTCCTGGACCCAGTGGCTTGAAAATCACACCAGACACATGTACATGTGTGTCCAAAGTCCAGAGAGGAGAATGGAGAAGGTATTACAGCATGTCTGTCCTCCCAGGGGGATTTCTCACTTTCTGTCTCCGGCGAATGCATGTGCCCTGTGGCAAAAGCCTAAACAAAATTAATAAGTCAGCTTACAGTTAAATGAGTTGTATTAAAAACAAAGGGAGGGACCAGCAGGTGGCATAGTGGTTAAAGTGCTGGACTGCCACATGGCTGCCCACTGTTCAAGTCTCAGACCCAGTGGTAGGTGCATGTGCATGCATGCCCAAAATCCGGAGGGGAGAATGGATAAGAAGGGTTTGCATTGTGGTCATCCCCATGGGGGAGTGATTTCTCACTTTTCGTCTTTCTGTCTCTGGCAAGTGCACATGCCCTATCGCAAAAATCTAAAAAAAAAAAAGAGGGGGGGAATTTGGTACTACACTCATAGTTCCAGCTATTCATGAGTCTGGGACAGGAGGATCAAGAGTTTCTGGCCAGCCTGTGCAACAGAAGGACCCCGTGTCACAAAAACAAAGCAAATAAACACCTCAAAGTCATGGCTTGCTGATTATCTTGCATCGTACTGTTACCTCTACTCTGGATGGTACTTCCATCTGGTGTAGCTTTATGTTGGAAAAGCTGGATATGGTTGGATTGCCGCACATCTCTTAACTCTGTTCAAGGACATGAAGTTGATAGTTTGGCCATGGTGGGGGTGGAGCGAGTGCACTATAAACATTGGTATATACTATAAATCAAGGTTCCCACCACCAGCAGCCAAGAACCAGTTTTGAAGCATTTGTCAGCATGACACTAGTTATACGGGTCAGACGATCATCTCGGGTGACTGACTGGTCAGAGGTCTGTGGGTGCCCAGTAAGAGACTGGCAAATCCACACAGCCACTCTGCACGCCCCCCCCCCCCCCCCCCCCCCCCCCCCCCCCCCGTGCAGAAGAAAAGCATTTCTGGTCATTGGATGAAACGACTTTGAACCAGGGCACTCGATTTCTCCATCTTTGCTAGTGTGGTATCTGGGTGCAAGGGTTTAAGTGCTGGAGCCCTTGTGGGATTGTCATAGTGCAATCAGACATCAGAATAACCAGAGATCGAATTCTTTGTCAAAGAGAGGAGGGTATCTAAAAGGTCGCTACAACACTATCAGGGTTCAGAAACCAGGAGTTAACAGAGAGCTCTCTTGAGCCTGGAGGCAGAAGTCAAAAGGTCAAAGGAGCTACTATTACTGAAACTACCCCAGAGTTAGAGCTATTTTATAGTAAAAGTGGAACTGCATGGGAGCCCCACCTGCTCAGCCCTTCCAGCTAGGCCAGGCCCTGTGGGCTGAAACACCACAAAGAAACAAACGTAGAGAGGACAGCTGTGGAGTACTAGAGACTGAGAGTGAGCAGTAGGTGGGACGGGCTTGGGGAAAATGATTCAGTATACATGAGAATGTAAATTTCTTTGTTGAAAATGATATATATGGTAATGTCTTGATTTTATTAACACACACTGTGTGCATGCTTCGAGAAGTCACATTGTGAGCCTTAAAGATGTATAACAAATGTAAATTATAAAAGAATTTTTAAGCATGTACTACTATCATGAGTCAATTAAAAATCGTAATGGAAAAAACAGGGCTAGCAGGTGGCATGGTGGTTAAGGGCGCTGGACTCCCACATGGCCGGCTGCAGTTCAAGTCCCAGACCTGGCGGCTTTCTCTGTCTCTCTTGCTTTCTCTCTCACACATGCTTTGTCCCTTTGAATGAATGAATAAAATAATTATTTTAAAAATCTGTAAACTAAATTTATTTATTCATTTGGAGAGGTTTTTGCTATAGGGCACGTGCGCTCGCCAGAAAGAGAGAGAAAAACAGAAAGTGAGAAATCACCCCCCCAGAAGGGATGGCCACACTGCACACTCCCTTCTCCTCCATTCTCCTCTCAGGATCATGGGCACGCACACACACACACGCCCGGTGTGAGTTTATGTCACCGAATCCAGGACTCGAACAGTGGTTGACTACATGGGAGTCCAGCGACATAGCCATTACGCTAACTGCTGGTCCCAACTAAATTTATTTTTTAAAAGCTAAAAACAACACTACAGCCAAACGTTTTGCAGAGATGTTCTCTGTATGGGTGAGTCAGTGTTCTAGATGCCTCTGTGGTCCACAGCTCCTACCCAGCACATTTTAAAGATTGATCCCTTTAATCTCATAACACACATTTAATGGGCACCCGTGTGAGCCTGTCACCAAGCTGAAAAGGTGTAGGGACACACAGCCGAGGAGGACAAGGCTGGCCCCATGGCGTAGCAATAATGCACTGCTCAAGTGAAGATCCAGCCCATATGGCAACCACGAGTGGGATCCCCCACCGGCTAGCCCAGGACACGCTGGACACACGTGTCAGGATGGCAGAGCAGTGTGACCAGACCTGTGGCCGGTGATCATCTCTCTTCCTCTCCTATGTGTGCACCAGTGCACCATCACAAAGAAAAAACTGAAGACAGTCCTACTCTTAAGGAATCTCAATGTCTTGAGGTAAACAGCGCTTGCCATGCAGAGCGATAGCCTGGTGTACATGGCGCAGTGTGGGTACCAAGGGTAGCATGGACAGCCGGGACGGGGAGTGGAGATGGTAGGTCTCAGGGAAAGGGATCGCAGCATCTGTTCAGGATCCAGGGCCAGGTGGTAGAGCAGCCTAATGGAACACTGCGAGGTTGACCCACGGGGAAAGGTTCTGGCCTGTCTGGAGATCTCCCCGCGTCCACCAAGCCCGCACATGCCCGTAATCACAGGTGACTGAAGCTGGGTAGGGGGGCCCTACTAGGCTTGTCTATCTCGTCTGTATCTCTCCCTGTCAGACTCAGGGAGAGAAATTCTTTTAAAAAAGAAAAAAGTGTGAATTCTCTCTGTCATGCAAGAAACCAGCATGCCCATTTTAGTTTGGTGTACTAAGACACTTTCCCCAAGGACCTGGACGGTATTTGTTCTCGGTAGACTCTGCTGATTTTGCAGCAGGATCTGCAACACGGTGTTCCCACCCCCAGCAGTGTCCTGGGATTCTCCAAGAAGCAGTCAGCACTAGTCCTTGTCATTTACAAGGAGAAACTCTTTAAGAAAGTTGTATTTCCAAAATAGTCTCCCAATGGGTGTTATTCAGTAACTTTAGCCATAGACAGGGAGGAAACCCACTTGGGTCTTTAACCACACCCCAGACCCAAAGATCTCATCCTCAGACTGATGCCAGGAGTTGAGTAAATCGGTAATTTGATGGCGGGAACCAAGGAGGCTCGAAGCAAGTAGGCACACCCTTGATATGCCTGAGACAGTGGCCTCAAAGTGACCAGCTGAGGTGGCTAAGCTGGGCACGCTGATCTTGACAGGCAGCAGTCAGCTCTGAAATTAACCTGTCAAACTGAAAGGGAGAAAAGGCAGAAGAGCTGGGGCACACACATCCATCCCCACGCCAGCCCAGCGCTGACGTCAGGCCTGGCGTGGGTGGTGGTAATCACGCCAGCCTGGTGTGCAGTTGAGGACATCGCTCTTTCCAGCCTGCTCCTGGGAGCGTTCCACCAGCCGTGCACCTGCCGCTGGCCACAAACCCTCAGCTCCCAGACAGGCACGGACGCGGGCTGGTGCTGACGACACTCAAAGCCACAGCGCACCCTTTAGAACCCAGACTTTGATGAGGGGAGAGGAGGAGCCAGGAGCAGGGACAAAAAGAGCCACGCTCTGCTCCCAGGTGTGCATTTCTCTCACCTCCCTAACGCTCCTTCCCAGTAAGATGCTCATTTCCTGGGAATTTAATGAGAATATAGAATTAATGACCCAGAGCACTCTTGGAGCCGGTCATTAATACCCAGGAAATACCAGTGGTCTTTAATCAAAACGGCCGAAATTACAGGCTATTGATGCATGCCCTTGCAGGGCTTGGGGGTGGGGGGCTGCCTCCCCAACTAGTTCCAATAGATGGCGCCTATCTTCTCATTGAAATAATTTTCTGGGTGGTTTTCTCAGTGAAACCCAGGGAGCATTAAAACACACACGCACACACACACACACCAGGGAGTGGAGAGGACTCAGTAACGGCCCAGACTGGAACGTCCTGTCCGAGGGCTGTTTTCAGGCTTGGCGTGGCTCTCAGGCTTGGAAGATTGAGCCACTCCAGGGTGCAGCCGGGGACCCAGGCGGCAGGCCTTTCTGTGTGCACCTGTGCCAGGGTGGCGGTCGGCCCTTTTCACTCAGCTGTGGGAAAGGAGGAAGCAGGAAGCCAATACTCTGTTCCCGTTCATTTCCAGGTCCTCCCTGTCACTGGCCAGGAACATCAAACTTCTCTTTCCACATGGAATTGCAATAAGAACAGAGTTTTCTGCTAATGGACATAAGCTCCTAAAGAGTTCCTGGCAAGATGCAATCTAATCCCCAGCAAACTATTGTACAGTCTCCCTCTGTGTCTTGCAGCATGTAACTGCCAAAGGATATGTCAAAGAGAACTACTTCTAGAGAAAGGAAGGGCAAATGTCTGCCTGCCTTGCACCCCAGACCTCTGCTACAGCCAAACCATGCAGATTGCTGACTGCAATCACCGAGACTTGGCACGGTGACTCAGATGGGAATGAAGTCAGAGGATTGCTTTATTTTGGTTGGGAGTCGCTGCCTCCCGGTAGATTTGGCAGACTCCGTGTTTTGATATTTCTGTCTCACAGGGCTTCAGATACTTAAAAGCTAAAAGTCAAAATGGTCATCATTCTGGTGGTGGCCCATTGTATGTGGTTTAAGGATCCCTAAATTGGAAGGTTCAGGGAGCTCTGGTCCCAGCTATTGGCCCATAGTTCTGGCTTCCTATTCTAACCAGCCGCACTGGCTCTTACAGAAGGTCAGTAAAACACTGGGTAGAAAGAGCCCCAAACCTCCCAGGGTGACTAGATCTGGACCTGTGAGCAGTTAGCTTTTAGTAACTGAGTGGGTGAGCTGTGCACCCCTGTAAGTATCTGTGGGAACAATGGATGCTGAGCTGCTTGAAACGACTGCCTTAGTGGCAGAGACAAGAAAATGAACAAAATCACCGTAGTCTACGGTTGCGTGGGGGCAGTCTAAGATGCTCTGCATCACGTGACGTACACAGTTCTCTATTGACAAAATGGGTTGCACTTCTCGGGGACGACCTACGGTGTAAAGCTGCTTGCAAAGACACTGAGTTGAAGAGTTCCTACCAAAGATTTTCTGTTTTTGTTTTTCTCCTCCAGTGACGGAGTTGTCAAGGGTGCCTTTCCACTTACTAGTACCTGAATTAATCTCCCTACAAAGCACGGAGAGACTCGTGGAGAGGACTCAAACCTGTGTCCGTGAGTTGGAACTCTTAAGGACTTTTGACCCCCAATTTCTCGTTCTTTCATACCACCTTACCTTCTGATTCGCTATGAAATACATGGACTAATTGTTGCTTCCCCAATTCTGCAAGTCATACGGATTTTCTCTTACTGAACTGTGTTTTCCCAGAGCAGTGTGGTAGGGAGCCGGCTGGACTTTGTTTTATCCATAAGAGGTGCCCAAACTGATCTGCAGACTTGAAAGCAGTTCCCCACTTGAGAAGCACTGAGCAGGACCCTCACTCCTCCCCACACACTGCACTTAGAAACTTGGCTCTGCCGGGTACCACCTCTGGGACCCCAGGCTAGCAGTAAAATGGGAACGCGACTGCCCGCCGGACCTGTGGACAGTCCTGTAAACAATGAATGCAAAAGCCCCAGCACGCTGCAGGTCTGTTTTCTTCTTTCCTTGTCTCGCCAAGGGGGTGCGAGAGTTAATGAAACTCTTGCTGGGAAGCAGGTCACTAATTTCAGCCGGAACCCGACCGCTGAAACCTGAAACTATGCGAATGGATAGCCAGCGCGAGCAGCCCTGGTATCCCTCCCGCGTCCGCCCTCCGTGAAAAATCGATCTGCGATCGGGGGCGCGCAACCCCTTCCCACCCCCACCCGGGCGCGGCCGCGGCCGCCTCCCTCGTCGTCGCCCTCGCCCTCGCCCTCGCCCGCCTGCTGTCTGAGGCTCCGGGGGAAAGCAAGACCCGGGCGTGCTCGCGGACCTCGGGCCTCCGGGTCACCGCGCGCGGCCGCGTCTGCGTCCTGGAGGGCGCCCGCCGGGGGGCGCGGCGGGAGTGGGCGTGGCGAGCGCGCCGGCCTTACTGCTGGGGCGCCGGGCCCGGCCGGGAGTGCGCGTGTGCGCGCGGGGCAGCGGGCGCGCGCGAGGCAGCAGGGCCCGCGCCGGCTCGTCCTGGTGCTGGGGCTGGTGCTGGTGCTGGTGCTGGTGCTGGTCCTGGTCCTGGTGCTGGCCCTCGCTCTGCCGCGGCCGCCGGCCCCTCCCTGTCCCCGCGAGCTGCGCACGGCTGGCCTTGCACCCGGCGGCCGGCGCCCTTGTCCGTGCGACCCGGGCGCGCTCCGGGCGGCCGGCAGCATGAGCGGCGGCGGCGACGTGGTGTGCACCGGCTGGCTGAGGAAATCGCCCCCCGAGAAGAAGTTGAGGCGCTATGTGAGTGCGGGCGGCGGGCGGGGGGCGGCCTGCCGGGGCCGGGGCCGGGGCGCGGGGAGGGGCAGCGCCGTCGGGGAGGGCTGGCCAGGGGCCTTGTGGGGCAAGAGCGGCGGCCAGCCCGCGGCTCGGGGCGTGCCCGGCACCTGCACACCTGTCACAGGTGCGCCGCCGAGGGGCGGGGCGGCAGGTGGAGGCGGCGGCGGCTCTGCGCGGCCCCTCCCGCCCGCCTCGCGGGGAACTGCGGCCGGCAGCGAAGTTTGCGCGGATTGTTTTTGGAGACCTGAGAGTTGCTTCCCGGGGCCGAGGGGCCGTGGTGGCTCCGAGCGAGTTCAGCGTGCAGGACTGGGCAGGGGACCGGAATCGGGGCGTAGACTCGAGGCCGGGCGGCGGCCCCCAAAGGGCGAGGCCCCGCGCGCCGGCGCCCCTTCCCCTCCTGGCGGCTGCCAGCTTCCTCCCAGCCCGCGGCCGCCGCATCACCGGCACGAAGCGACTCGTCTGTCTGTCCCCTTCTCTCCCTTGTGCTGTGTCTCTCGCGTACCCCCCACCCCCGTCCCCACCATGGTGACATTGCAGTTTGGTCCCCGCTGCCACCGGCGGGGCTCGGTGCCGTGCAGCCCTGGGTCGGGGGTCGGGAGGAATCCAGGTTCCAGTTGCCAGGTGGCGCCAGCGACGTGTTTACCGGAATTGCCGGACGGCCTCTCTCCCGTCTAGGAGAGAAGCTGCTGCAGCCGAGGGTGGTTCAGTCTGGTGCTGAGCGGTGAGGAGTTCTGGCTTTTTTTTTTTTTTTTTTTTTTAATCCTTTTTAAAAATGTTCTCAGCAGAGGACACCTTTCGCGCCGAGGTCGAAGTACAACATGGTGCCAGCTACTGAGGTTCTAGCCCCGGGGCAGCCTGAGGAGGGCAGCCCTCCGCCTCCCTGCAGATGCCCAGCTTGCGCGGGTGATCGCGGGTCACCCCACGGCCTGGCGCGAGTCGGCCTCCAGCTGCGCCCCGGGAGCGCTGCCTCGCCCTGGCCTGGCGGCTGCCCGCGCTGTCCTGTCCCTGGGGGAGGCAGAAGCTCACCCGTTTCCTGTCTTGGCTCCCCAGATCAGAACCAAGGGCCTCTGGGCTGAGGAAGTGACATTCTGTTTTTCAAAGGAAGTGTTGTTGGGAAGTGGAGTGTTGGTGTCAATGAAATCGGGCCCTCACTTAGATCACCTAAGGTTACACGTGACTTTGAAAGTGGACATGGCTTTAACGTCTTTATGGGCGAGGTCATGAAGTGGCCGTTGCAGTTTTGAGACCCAGGCATGTCCCTGTCGCCCAAGTGTTATCATCTCTGCGGAAGAAACGTTGTCTTCTTCAGGACCCATATCAGTTCCTTAGGAAAACTGGAATTTTAAATTATGGTTAAGGAAAAGTAATTTGCTGTTCACATTTTTACAAATATATTTTCAAACAGTTTCTAGAAATGATCTATCAAAGTAATATAGCTACCAGACCAGCTAGTGGAATAATGTCCAGTTAAAAAAAAAGTCACCCTTAATTTTCAAATTAGAACACTATCCTAGATAACCTTGAAATTTCACTTTTGAAACAATGTGCAAATCTTTTGCTACTGTATCTACATGTGACTGGTGACTGTTCATGCTATCACTCCAGACACTCTTCCTGACCAATTTTACGGGTGTTTTTGTCCTGAACAACATTAGCTCAAAATAAACGAGTTCGGAGGCTTTGGGGTCCAGCACCTTTTTCACGCATGTGAACTACTGACACGCCAGAGTCATCTGTTGACCTCAGCCTCTCTTTAACAGCTTCGGCCACCAAACCGGCAACAGGTTTTCTCAGGCTAGCATGGACGGTCCCCCAGCACTGACTGCCCACCTGTCCGTCTGTGGAAGTCCATTTGTCGGGGTTGAGCCCATCCAGGTGCCCCGGCACTTCTGGGGAACAGCCTGCCTTTGCATCTTTCTTTTTTTCTGTAAGTGTGGAGAATTTCTGCACCCTCGTGGAAGTCAAGACTGCAAGTTTCCTCTGGGTTAGAGACCAGAGGAAGAGTCCTTGGGTTAGAGACCCGAGTTCATTAGAACCAAACTTGGGAAGAAATATTTACCAGCCCCAATGCTAAACACTCTCTACCCTCCCCCAAATTGCCGATTCTGGTATTCATACTTGCGTGAAGTACTGTAGATGAGTAAGTCTTTATTGTAAGAATGTATCAAGCATCTGAGATAATGGGGGGGGGAGTAGTTTATTAAATAGATTACAGCTATTTGAAACTAGTTCTTAAAACCTCATTTAATTTGGGGAAGGAGAAGGTATAAGGGGAAAACAACTTGGAAGAAGCTATGACGAATGTTACCAGGGATTTTTTTTTTCCCGTCGTGCTTTTCTAACTGATTAATCATACGAAAGTGTAAAGGATCTGTCCAGTATTTGCTGTGTCCTAGAGGAATTACAAAAAATAACCATGGAAAATGCTGAATATTGTCCCTGGGGAATCATGATATGTTTGCAATGAGAAGTTGGCAGGAGGAACAGCCCTTCCATTGTGTGTGTGCATGCGTGTGCGTGTGTGCGTGTGTGTGTGTGCTGTGTACATGTACATATAAAGGATGTTTGTGGGGGAGAAACATGACATACATTGTCCTGTAGTTTTCTGTTAATTTCACTGTGTCAAAAGGTTTAGGGAGTAAGACACTAGCCATACTGCCCCCTTGTGGCTAATTTTGAAGAAAGTTGTGTATTGATTCTAACAATTGCATTAAGGAAACAGTATTTTTAAGTTTTATTTATTAAATAAGTTTCCTTAATATATGTATCTCAGGCACTGGATGAGGTTCTGGGAATTCAAATTAAGCAGGCCCTTCCGTTTTAGCAGATAACCTTACTGTCTTCCTCGTGGTAGAAGTGGAAGTGATCAGGAAGTTTGTACATACTGCGACATTTCCGAATCACCTCTGTGTGCGTGGTTCTGTGTTTTCCTCCTCGTCTTAAAGTAGAGATGCCCCTTAAGGCTGAGCTAGTCCTGCCCTGCTCTTTCCTGCTCAGATTCGTACCCTCTCTGTCATGAATCTGCCATGTCCCCTCTGCCTCTTCCTTCCCAGTGACAAGGCCGTGTGCGTCCGTGCACCAGAACTCCCCCTCAGGGTCACAGCCCTCTGTTCCTGGGCTGTGTCCTTCTCTCCAGGGCTGCACTTGTTACTGGCTGCAGTAACAGCTTTGACCACCCACTCTCGAAACACCTTCCCCTGGTTTCTCTCCATCTCTGGCAGCTCCAGATCACCTTTGCTAACTGATCAGCCTCCTTTACCCAGTCCTGAGAGGCTGAAGCTCCTTCACAGCTAGAGTGGCTTTGGGAACCTCTGCTTGGCCATTCGGCGTTCAGTCATCCTTGGCATATTGCTTATTATCAAGTTCAGTTTTCATCCCAGAGTCGTGTTCTGAACTCTGAGCTTGCATATCTGGCTGTTAACTGGGCTTCTCTAGTCGACATTCCCCCAGTCAACACAAAGTTGCCTATTGTCCCACATTTCATCTTTTACCAAAACTTAGTAGAGCTATCATTTCCCCCGCCTCCTCCAAGAGACATTTTCTGCTATTGGGCACATGCGCTTGCCAGAGTGACAGAGAGAAAATGAGAAATCACCCTCCAGGGGGGATGGCCACGCTACATTCCCTTCTCCTCCATTCTCCTCTCGGAATTTTGGACACGCATGCTTGTGTGTATGGTGTGAATTTCAAGTCACCAGGTCTGGGACTTGAACCAGCGTCAGCCATGTGGGAGTCCAACTCCCTAACCACCACAGCACCTCTTGGCCCCAAGAGCTATCATCTTAATATCTTCTGGTATGCATTTCTCTATGTACACTGTCACAAGTCTTAAGATAATTTCATAAGCCATCCGTTGGGCATGCACTCTGTACCATACACTACAACCTCTGGTCTCTCTTCTTTTTATAAAGAATTCATTTTATTTATTCTAAGTATTATTATTATTATTTTGTGGTAGGGCACATGTGCCCATCAGTAAGAGACACAGAAAGAGAGAGAGAGAGGTGGAAGGGAAGGAGGAAAAGTGAGAAGGCAAGCCTCAGTTCTGGGACTCAGACAGTGGTCGGCCATGTGGGAATCCAGCACCTTAACCTCCCCACCACCTGCTGGCCCTGGCCACTGATCTCTTAATTTAATCCTTTTAGCCCTATGACAAAGGAAGTGACTGGCCCAAAGTCATCTTATTTTGTCCCAAAGTTTTTATCTTACAATCTTGGTCCTAAATTCAAGAGAAATTCATTCAGGTATTTATTTGCCATTGAACATACTGTTAGCTACAGGTTTTTCTGGAGTTTTTTAAAGAGGTTTTTGCCTTAGGGTGTGTGTGCTCATTGGAGAGACAGAGACAGAGACAGTGACAGGGAAAGTGAGAAATCACAAGGGGGAATGGCCATGTTGCAGTATCCCTTCTCCATTCTTCTGGGGTCTTGGGCACGTACTTACACTCATCTGCCATGAGCTTCAAGGTGCCATAGCGGTCCAGGACTCGAACTGCACTCAGCCATGTGGGAATCCAGCAATATAACCGCTACACCATCTGCTGGTCCCAGCACAGGTTTGTTTGTTTTTTTTGTTTTTTTTTTTTTTTTTTTTTTTTTTTTTAATAGAACATTGAAGTTCCCACTTTATGCTTCTTATCATGAATGGGTGTTGAATTCTGTCAGGTGCTTATTCTGCATCAATTTATATGATTGCATAATATTTCTCCATAAGCCTGTTAACACGTGGTTTGCGTTATTGATTGCATTGATTTTTTTTTTTTTTTGAGAGATTTTCCCTATAGGGCACGTGCGCTTGCCAGACAGAGAGAAACACAGAGACAGAAAGCGAGAAATCACCCCCCAGGGGGGATGGTCACACCACAATCCCTTCTCCTCCATTCTCCTCCCGGGATCTTGGGCACACGCGCCCGGCGTGAGTTTTAAGCCACCGGGTCCGGGACACGAACCGCGGTCGACTATGTGGGAGTCCAGTGACATAGCCATTACGCTAACTGCTGGTTCCCATGATTGCATTGATTTTTGAATGTTGGAACAAACTTGAATGTCTGGAATGAACGCTAGCTGATCACAGTATGTAGTTCTTTCTATAGATGACAAAGTTCTTTTTGTTACTATTTGGTTTGTGATTTTTATGTTTCTACTATTCTGATAAGATTTGTGGGTCTTTATTCATGAAAAATACTGGCCTGTGTTTTGTTTTGTTTTTACTGTCCCTGTTTGGTTTTGGTATCAGGGTAATACCAACTTCAACAACTGAATTGAGGTTTATTTCCTCATCTGTTTTCTGAAGAGATTGCGTAGAATTGGTGTAATTCTTTAATTATCGTGAAGAACTCTCCAAATAAGCCCATCTGGGCCTGGAAATGTTATTGTTAGGAATTTTTTAAATTGCGAATTTAATTTGTTTAATAGCTATTCAAATTCTCCATTTCATATTGGGCAAATTATAGTAGTTTATGCTTTTCAAGCTATTGATCCATTTTACCTAAGTGAACAAATACCGTCTTCTCGAAGCCAGTGAGTCACAACACTGTCCCCTTCTTCGTCCATGACGTTGGGAGTTCTGTCTTCTGCCTCATTTTCTCAATCTTGCTAGAGATTTGTCCATTTTATTAGGCATTTTAAAGAACCAGCTGCTTATTTCATTGATTTTTATCTTTTTTCCTGCTTTTATTATATCCTTTCTAATATTTGCATTAGATTTATTTTATTCTTCTTTTTCTAACTTTTTGTTATAGGAGCTTAAATTACTGATTTGAGACTTTTCTTCTTACCTCATGTATTTTTTTATGTGCTATAAAATTTTCGCTTTAACTAAACCCATTTTTTCTTTTCTTTTTTTTTTTTTTTGGAGAAGTTTTTGCTATAGGGCGCGTGCGCTCGCCAGACAGACAGAGACAGAGAGACAGAAAGTGAAAAATCACCCCCCAGGAGGGATGGCCACGCCACAATCCCTTCTCCATTCTCCTCTCGGGATCTTGGGTACGCACGCAAGCACACACGCCCGGCGTGAGTTTAAGCCACCGGGTCCGGGACTCGAACCGCGATCGACTACGTGAGAGTCCAGCGACATAGCCATTACACTAACTGCTGGTCCCAACCGTACACATTTTAATAAGTTGTATTTTCTTTCTTTCTTTTCAGGGGGAGAGTTCAATGTGCCTTGTTCATTTTTGAATTTTTAAAAAATATTCTTGGGGCCAGCAGGTGGCATGGTGGTTAAGGCAAGTGGACTCCCATGTGGCTGACCACAGTTTGAGTCCAGGACCTGGCACTTTGCTTCTCTCTCTGTCTCCCTCTGGTCAACTTAAAATAAATAAATAAAATAATGACAATGACTAAATTAAATTTAAAAATAATTCTTAAAAAATATTTTTCTTGGGACCAGCAGTTAGCGTAATGGCTATATCGCTGGATTCCTATGTAGTCGACTGCGGTTCACGTCCCGGACCCGGTAGCTTAAAACTCATGCCGGGCATGTGTGCGTGTGTGCCCAAGATCCCGAGAGGAGAATGGAGGAGAAGGGATTGTGGCATGGCCATCACCCCTGGGGGGTGATTTCTCACTTTCTGTCTCTCTGTCTCTCTCTGCCTTTCTGGCAAGTGCATGTACCCTATAGCAAAAACCTCTCAAAAAATTTTTTTCTTGACACTTTCTCTGAGACCCATGAATTATTTTAGAGTATGTTCTTTGGTTTCCAACTGTGTGGAGATACATTTGGTTTCAGTACTTTGAAACTCTGTTGTTTGGTTTATGCACATTTATTTATTTGTCATGAGTTTCAAGCTGCTCGGTCCAGGACTCGAACCACAGTTGGCCATGTGGAAGTCCAGTACCTTAACCACTTGCCTTTTAATGAGTCTAGAACTAAAGCCATGAAGTCAGCCACGTAGGGTTCAGCTGCCTTAACTGCCGCACCACCAGCTGGCCCCTAAGTGAAGTCTGTTTGGTGTTGTAATTTTACAAGTTTGAGTGAGTTATAGAAACCTAACCGGTGACGTGATGGCTACAGTGCTAGATTCCCACAATGGTAGACCGTGGTTCAAGTCCCAGACCTGGTGGGCTTGCTTTCCCACTTCCCCTTTCTCTCTCTCTCTGGTCAAATTAAATCAATAATAAAAGATAAAATTAAATAAATCTTTTAAAAAAGAAAACTTACCTCCCTTTAAGGTTCCTTTGCCCTCATCAATATAGTAAATATTTTCTATTTCAGACAGTGTATCATTTTTGGCTTCCATCATGAAACATAATTTTAGAAACTCAGAAGGAGAAGGAAAGCCTATAGTGTTGGCTTGTTTTTGTTCATGTCCTTATTCTTTGGTGATGTTCCAAGGACCCTCCTTTTATCGTTTCCCTTCTGTTTAGAGAATGTCCTTCAGCCAGTCATTTAGGATAGGTCTAACGGTGACAGATTCCCCTGACAGTGTCTTAGGATTACAAAGAAAGAAAGGAGTGGACTTCCTAGAGAGATGGCCCTGCTGAAGTGAGCTGAGTGAAGAAGGCCATCCAGGCAGAGGCCCACAAACAGTGCTGGCACCGTGGCCAGCACCCGCACCACCCGGTGCACAAGGACCTAAAATCAGTTTAGGGTCTGGGCCGTGAGCAGGATGATTGGGGGTGCACTCTGACCTGGGGAACTGGGTAAGATGGCGCCCAGGCTGATAGAGCAGAGCCCTGGGAGGCCTTCAGAAACGGCAGTGACCTCAAGGCCGGCTTCTAGACCCCCTGACGCCGACAGGCCGCTTGTCCCTGTACGTTGAGTGCGTAAATTAATGTTCTATCTGATACCGGTTACCAGTAGAGATAGCCACATGGAAATTCTTGTTAGCAGCTTTCTGCTCTGTGGTCCCGATCACTGGATTGATTCTTTGATCATGTTTATGACATTAAGCAATGGCACTATGCCAGGGCCGGTCCCCTGAGCTTCTCGTCACTGAGCTGCTTGTCGCTTGTCATTGGAGCAAAATGCCTCAATAGTTTTCCTACATCTGTTGAATGGACAGTCAGGACGATTCTGAGTCTAGGCTCATGAGCGGTGCTGCAGTGTGCACTTGGGTCCCTTCTCAGCCCTCGTGAGCAGTGTTGCATGCACGCTCAGGTCGTGTCTCGGCCCTCGTGAGCGGTGCTCCGGTGCACGCTCAGATCCTGTCTCAGTCCTCGTGAGCGGTGCTGCAGTAGATGTGGGAGGGCTAAGACTGCAGTGTGACGGTGATGTTCTGCCTAAGAGAAGCTGGATCCCACAAGGCAACTGCAGTCTAAATCCCAAGCCTGGTCCTCCTGAGCCATTCTGGGCATGCACGGGATGGAGAGCTGAGGGACTCGTGATGTGACCAGTTCCTGTGGAAAGTGATCCTCTCTCTCTCTCTCTCTCTCTCTCTCTCATGCATGTGTACACAGTGTATCACGAATAAAAGAAAAAAGTAAAAAGCAGCATGGGGGTGCAGTTATCTCTCTATATGCCAATTGCCTTTCCTTTGGGTACATACCCAGTAGTGGGATTGCTGAGTCGTTGGTGTTTATATTTTTAGTTTTTGAGGAACCTCCGTACTGTTTTCCATAATGACTGTACTAATTTACGTTCCACCAGTAGTGTCTCTGAAGAGTTCCCCTTTTCCCTCATCCTTGCCAGCATTTGTTGTTTTGTCTTTTCAAGAGTAGCCATTCTGACTGGGGTGAGATGATGCATCTCTGTGGTTTTGATTTGCATTTCTGCAAATGATGCTTAGTCATACATAATGGAATATTATTTGGCCATTTGTGGCAACACAGAAAAAGCTCTAGGACATTATATTAAGTGAAATGAGCCATGCCCAGAAAGACAAATACCACATGTTCTCATTTATATGTAGAAGCTGAAAAATTGGATGTCGGCTTATCCACAGTGGTGCAGGTGGCTGGTGTTACTATACTGGGCTGGAGCCTGGGATTGGATCCTGGTCAGCCTGGACACACCAGGTGCCCTGCCCAGGATCCTGGCTAGCTGGGGGAAGAATGGTGGTGTGGTGAGACCCTCTCTTGGTCTCCATAGAAGACCTCTCATCCCCATAGAAGAAACTAAAGAAAGAAACTTTTTAGAAAATAGTTGTTCTTGGAACCTCCGGTGACATGGTGGTTAAGGCAGCTGGATCCCCCATTGTAGACTGCATGTTCAAATCTCAGACCTATCAACTTGAAAAACATGCTGGGCGTATGTGCATGGGTGCCCAAAATCTCCAAAAGGAGGGAGAAATGAAGGAGAAGGGATTGTGGCATGATCATTCCCCATGGAGGGGTTGATTCCTTTCTCTCTCTCTCTCTCTCTCTCTCTCTCTCTCTCTCTCTCTCTCTCTCATAAACACACACACACACACACACCATCTCTCTCTCTCTAGTGAGCACACATGCTCTCTGGCAAATTAAAAAAATAGTAGTTGATATCATAGAAGTGCAAAGTAGAATAGTGATTATTAGAGGCTGAGAATGGATGGTGGGAAGGGGAAGTGGGGAGAGGTTAGTTACTGGGTACAAAATTACAGTTATACAAGAGAAAGAAGTTCCAGTTCTGTGGCACAGCAGGGGGACCATTGTTAGCCATCATTGATTGTATATCTCAAAATAGCTAGACGAGGGGATTGAGAGAAATAGTGATTGACTGTTTTAAAAAATAATTAGAGTAATAATAATAATGATTGGGAAAACCATAGAAAAGATATGGAATGTTGAAGCGGGGAGATTAATGTTTCTGTATTGACTGACATGCATGGCATTCCCTTTTGAAAAAGCAATGTAATACACTGTAAAGTTATATGTAATCCAATGTAATATAAAGAAGATTATGATGATAATAAAAATAAAAAATGCAAAAAAAGAGGGGATTGAGAATGTTCTCAACACAAGAAATGATAAGTGTTTAAGGTGATGCATTTTATCATTAAACATTGTATATGTCTCAAAACATGCTGTACCCAGTAAATGTGCAGTTATTTTGTGTCACTTAAAATTTTTTAAAACTCATTTGGAAGCAGCTCCAGTGCCTATCAGTGGATGAAGGAAGGAACTTGGCGTAGTATATTTATACAATTGAATATGATTCAGCCTTTAAAAAGGAAGAACTTAGCCCCACTGTGGTGGTACACAGGTATTGTCACTGCTTGAGAGTGTGGGAGCCACCCAGGAGGCCTGGGTTATGTTCTCAGACCAACCTGAAGAGGCGAAGAGGCCAAGGCTAGAAGTGTGTTCCTGCAATCCCAGCCAACTGACGGCTGGGGCAGGAGGGTCTTGACATAGAGAGACCGTGTCAAGAATACCCATCTCAGGCAGCTCCATAGCCTAGCAGTTAAGGGAGTCTGGATTCCACATGGCCTGTTGCGGTTGGAGTCCTGGCCCCAGTGGCTGGAGAAGCACACCAGGTACGTGTGCACCCCAAATCCCGACAGGATGGAGAAGAGGAGATGGTGGCATGACCACATGCATTGAGAAGTACTTTCTCCCCTCCCCTTCCCTGGCAAGGCACACACCCTCTGCTAATTAATAAAAGGAGGTGTCAGCAGGTGGCACAGTGGTTGGGGTGCTTGATCCACATGGCTGACTCCATGGTTCAAGTCTTAGACCCAGTAGCTTTAAAAAACACTTAGGGCATATGTGCATAAATGCTCAAAATCCCAAGGGGAAAATGGAGAAGGGATTGCAATGTGGCGATCCCTCCTGGGGGGTGATTTCTCACTGTCTCTCTTTGTCTCTATCTCTCTCCAGCAAGCACATGCACCCTATGGCAAAAAAAAATAAAGTAAAGAGGGAGGGCATCCACAGTATATGTATCAGTTATCTCCGAGTTTTCGCCTTGTTAGAAATAGCTTGAATTTTGGGACCAGCAGTTAGCATAATGGCTATGTCGCTAGACTCCCACGTAGTTGACCGCGGTTCGCGTCCCGGACCTGGCGGCTTAAAACTCACACCACGCGCGTGTGCGTGCGTGCCCAAGATCCCGAGAGGAGAATGGAGGAGAAGGGATTGTGGCGTGGCCATCCCCCCTGGAGGGTGATTTCTCGCTTTCTGTCTCTCTGTTTCTCTCTGTCTGTCTGGTGAGCGCACGCACCCTATAGCAAAAAAAAAAACCTCTCCAAAAAAAAAAAAAAGAAGTAGCTTGAATTTTAATGCTAGGCAGTACCTGCCACACCAACGGCAAAAACCAGTGCTGTCGGAGCCCAGAAGGGACTGGTCTAGTGTGGTCGGTCGTCCAGGGTAGTGGTTGGTGGTTGACCATTGATTGGCCAGTAGTTTCTATTTTTGTTTTAGTTTTCTTAATTGTATTTATTATTATTGTCATTTTAATTTGTGTATGTGCTAACCAAAGAGACAGAGAGAGAGACAGGGAGGGAGAGAAGGAAAATGAGGAAGCAAGCTGCTAGGTCCAAGACTCAAACTGTGGTCGGCCATGTGGGTGTGGGAGTCCAGCATCTCAACGCCATGATGCCTGCTGGCTCATTTATATGCTTCTAAGTTTTGAGTATGACTTTAGGATTGGTTAATTTCTTTGGAAAAGAAAAAGCCTGAGTGGGAATTGAATTCAAATTGTGATTTTTTTTTTTTTTTACTAGCAGGTTGATTAGGCTATGAAAATTGAAATTTTTTTATAATACTTAAATTTCACTCTTACAATGAAGATATTGTAAACACTGATGATAACAAAAAAAAGTAGCAGTATAATAACAAGCACCTGCAATGATCCTGCCAAGCATATACAGTAACATTTTAGCATATTTTGTAGTCTTTTTTTTTTTCTGTTGATATGAGCTTTGTATGAGGAACTTCAAAATGAGAAAATGGAATTAATGTATGAGTTTATTTTGGTGCAGAAAGTTTTTGAAATCTGTGGATGGTTTTTTTTTCTCCTCTATACACATTTTCCATGAACATTTTGAAGACAACCTCATATTTTACAAAATGGAAGTGATGTGTTTTTCTATACAAAAATGTATCCTGACTGTTCCGACGACCCGGTACCTTAGACAGAGCGCACACTTCACAGTGCTCGGGCTGTTGTAATCCCTCTCTGGACATCCGTTGTGTCAGCTAAGAGCTTTCCCTCCGCCTTTTACTGGCCAGACCTTCGACTCTGGGGATACAGAGCAGGAGAGGGTAGACTGGCTAACTTCGTCCCGCTCCCCGGCCCCGGTCTCACCTGGGAGTGAGCAGAGGTGGAGGAGATGCCCTCGCTCTCTGACGTTTCTTCCCTGTGCTCCTCCAGGCTCTGGTTGTCCTGGTCTCGAGGGACACGGGTCTCTAATGCTGGTGGTCCTAATTGCTGCCTGACCGCATGGCCCGTGTGTGCACCCCCTGCCCTGTGCGTTCTTGGAGGGCAGGCTTCCTCACTGTGTGGTCTCCAGACCTGGAGAAGAGACTGGTATGAAGTTTCCATCTCTTTCAGGCTCTCTCACCCCTCCTGTGAGGCCCTCCCCGAGCTGGGGTCCACTCAGTCAGGGAGCAGCATTCTTGGGCGATTTCTACGGGATGGCGTGGCCCAGGGACTCACACCCTGCCCATCGGTGGGGACCCAGCACTGCTGCCTTCTCACTCCATTTCTTCTTCCTCTGTACAGATGGGTGCAGGGCGGGCGCTAACCAGGTATTGTCATTTTTAAAACTTCTTGCCTCAAATCTTATGTTTCCTTTCTTTTCTTTTCCTCTCCTTTCCTTCTCTTCCTTTCCCTTCCCTTCTTTTCTTCTGCATTGTTGTGACACCCCCAATCTCTACAGCTGATCATCCCAAATCCTACTATGGTGCTGTGGAAAGTACCACCCCAAAACAGATGCACTACCAGGCCAAGGGACCCAAGATTTCTCCTCTCCCATCTCTGCTCCTCCTTGGGGAATGCTGGGGGGAGGACAGGGCAGGGGCACACCTGGGGGTTAGGGCTCCTGTTGCAGCTTCTCAGTATGTCCGGGGCCTTGCCCAGCCAGGTCACGGCTGTCTCCATGTTGTAGAGTCATCCCCTCGCTCTGCGGTTCTGTTTACCAACTGAAGGGCCATTGGGAAAGTCACTCAATATTCTCTCACATACCTACCGCGGTATTGCTGCGGAATTAAATGCAGTAATAACAGGCACGTGGTTAGCACTCTACAGGTGGTAACTTAAAATTATTGCAGTGCCCGGGCCAGCAGGTGGTGTGGAGGTTAATGTGTGGCTCCCACGTGGTTGGCTGTGTGATTTGAGCCCTGGACCGGGAGGCTTGAAAAGTATGCTGGGTGCTTGTCTGTGCATGCCCAAAATCCCAAGAAGAGAATGGAGGATAAGGGACTATGGTATGGCCCCCCCCCACCCCACCCCGGGCGGGGGTGACTTCTCACTTTCCCTCTCTAAGTCTCTCTGGTGAGCACATACACCCTCTAGCAAAAATGTAAATTAAAAAAAAATTGTAGTGCCATATTTATTTGCCTTCTCTGTCCCTGCTATTTAGATACTTTACTATTATCCACTACTGTAAGTAATGTTATACTGATCTTTAGAGCAAAGACTTTTATCCTTAGGATGAATGCCTAAAAATGGACTTTCTAATTCACAGAGCTCAGTTATTTAAGGGGGTTGACACATCATACCAGATTGACTGCCAAAAAGGATGGAGTTTTGGTTTCTATCATTCTCCTTTGACACTAGACATAATTTTTTAAAATACTTGATAATTTGATAAGTTAAAAAAAAGTTACTTGTTTTTATTTGGATTTCTTGCTACTGAGTTGAATATATTTTCATGTATTAATGACATATTTTTAAGTGATTTGCTCGTTTAAATGTTAGGTGCCTTTTTTTTTTTTTTTTTTTTTTTTTTTTTTTTTTTGAGAGGTTTTTGCTATAGGGCGCATGTACTCACCAGAAAGACAGAGAGAGAGAGAAAGAGAGAGAAAGCAAGAAATCACCCCCGGGGGGGATGGCCACGCCGCAGTCCCTTCTTCATTCTCCTCTCGGGATCTTGGGCACGCACGCACACACGCACACACACCCGGCATGTATTTAAGCCACCAACTCCAGGACTCCAACCGCAATTGACTACATGGGAGTCCAGCAACATCGCCATTACGCCAACTGCTGGTCCCAAATGGTAGGTGCCTTTTTATGAAAGTCACTAGCATAATTGGGAAGACTGCACTCTCGGGTGTTGTACAAAGGGAACCTGGAGTTACTTGAGCAGAGACTCCCAAGTGTAGGGAGGGAAAGTCTGACCTCTTAGTTCAGTAGTTCTCTCTGGAGACCTTCTCTGGGAACCCAGAACTTTCCCCCATGTAGTCTTTTTATCTTAATTCAGTTTCAAAGCCTACTTCTAAGTGCCACCTGTTCTGTTATACTTCCTCATCTCCTTCCTGCAGTACCCAGCCACACTGGGGGCAGCTCTTAGGGCATGGCAGTGTGAGTGTGCTCTTAGCTGTCTCCCCTTTAATTATGGGGACTCCTCCAAGACAACCACTTCTCTGAGTTAGGCACTCAGACAGGAGATAAGGTTGCGGAGAGTGCTGCAAGAAAATAGAAGAAGGTGATTATCCTCATGGTGTGGGGCAGTGCCAGAGAAAGCTGCCAGGAAAGTTGACAGTTGAGCTGGGGTTTGAAGAAGTAGGCTCCACAGACAGGAACATTTCAGATCATGAGAAAATGGAAGGGTCAAGGAGCCCTCTCTCTCCTCCCCAGCGTCCTCATCTTCATTACCTTGCACTCCCTGGTTTTTGCTTTGTAGAATCTCTTCTTTCTCAACTCCGTGGACCCAATCGGTCATTTGGAAAGTTACTAAGTACCTGTTCCATATCACGCAACTAGGTAAAGAGGCAAAAATGCTTGCATGGACCACTCCAAATGGCCTCATGGGACTGAGTCCCACACCAAAAAGTGAGGCTGAATGTGGTGTCTGGCCTAAGTGCCATTCGGGCTGCTCCTGTTCTTCCTATGAACTGCAGCATTTTCTTTTATGGTATCTGTAGATAAAGCACTATGTTTTTTAAAAATAATTATTTATTTAATTTTATCTATTCATTCGTTTATTTTAATTTGACCAGAGAGAGAGATACAGAGAGAGAGAGAAGGAAAGTGAGAAAGCAAACCACCAGGTCCGGGACTCGAATTGTGGTCAGCCATGTGGGAGTGTCCAGCGCCTTAACCACCACGCCACCTACTGGCCCCAGAAAGTACTATTTTTAACAATCAGTAGAATGTTACAGTGCATTGAGTCCCTTGTGGTGGAATAACAGACAATCAAAATAGTTTCATATTTTTCTATAATTGATATGTTTCTTCACTATCAATTTCCATCCATTGTTCCAGTTACTTTTGCTTCATGATACATATTTTTTTGACTTGATAAAGAATGCCTATGGGGCCAGTAGGTGGCGTGATAGTTAAGGTACTGGGCTCCCACATGTCCAGCTGTGGTTCGAATCTTAGACCTGGTGGCTTAAAAATTACACTGAGCACATGTGCATACACACCTAAAATCCCAGGAGGAGAGTGGAGAAGAAGGGATTGCAGCATGGCCATCCCCCCTGGGGGCGGGGGGTGATTTCCCACTTTCCCTCTCTCTGTCTGTCTCTCTGGCAAGTGCATGTGCCCTAAGGAAAACCATTTTAAAAAAATAAATAAAACCAAACTTAGTTACATAAAGCAATCACTTTATTTAGCTCACAGATTCTGCAGGTCAGGGATTCAGACAGCATGGTGTGACTTGTTTCTGTTCCTTAGTATCTACGGTCTCAGCTGGGAAGGCTTGAATGGCTCAGAGTCATTTGACTGCTGGCACCTGGAGTCACCTGAAAGTGTCTTCACTCCTATACCTGTCAGCAGGACTGGGATGGCTCAAGGGGTCTGCACAGCTGGGGCTGTGCACTGGGGCCTCTACTGCCATCTGGACTCCCTTACAACATGGCGGTCTCTAAGTGACCAGACTTCTTACACAGTGGCTCTACAGCTCCAAGACTGAATGTCTTAGTGGCCCAAATGGAAACTCCATGGGCTTATTAAATGACCAACCTTTAGAAGTCACATAGTGGCTGGGACCAGCAGTTAATGTAATGTATGTCACTGAACTTCCGTGTAGTCGACTGCGGTTTGAGTCCCAGATCCGGTGGCTTTAACTCACACCAGGCGCATGTGTATGCGTGCCCAAGATCCCGAGAGGGGAATGGAGGAGAAGGGATTGCGGCGTGGCCATACCCCCTGGGGGCTGATTTCTTGCTTTCTATTCTCTTTCTCTGTCTTTCTGGTGAGCGCACGCACCCTATAGCAAAAACCTCTCCAAAAAAAAAGTCACATAGTGGCCCAGTTGGTGGCATGGTAGTTAAAGCAGATGGATCACAAATGGGTGCCAGTGTGGATTGAGTCCTAGACTCAGCAGCTTGAAAAACACGCTGGACCAGGCACGTGTGCATGAGTGCCCAAAATCCTGAGAGGAGAGTGGAGGAGAAGGGATTGTGGCATGGCCATACCCTCTGAGGGGTGATTTCTCACATTCCCTCCCACTGTCTCTCTCTCTCTCTCTCCCCAGTGAGCGCCCCATGACAAAAACCTAAAACAAAAACAAACATACCAGGCATATGTACCCAGAATCCCCTAGAGGGGAGTGGAGGAGAAGGGACTGCAGTGTGGTCATCCTCCCAGTGGGTGCTTTCTCACCTTCCCCCTTCTCTTTCTGTCTCTCTCCCTCCCTCCTTCCCTCTGGTGAGTGCACACATGCCCTACGGTGAAACAACGACAACAAAAACATAAGTCCCACAGTGTTATTTCTGCCAGACTTCATTGGTTGAAGCAGTCACAGACCCACTTGGATTCGAGGGAAGGGAACATGGCTTCCCAGCCTCTTGGTTGATAGAGTGTCAAGGACTTTGTACCCGTTTTTTAAAACTGCCCCCAATAATGTTTTTTTCAAGATAAACAGTCTCCTTTGACCATTTTCAAAGTTCAGCTTCCTAATCAGGGCTTTTTGAGTAATAGTTCAGCTTTCAAGTTCTGCCCACTTCCCTTTCTCTGCCCCCAAATCTTACTCGGTCAGGCCAGGGATTTTGTTTGCATTATTAGTCGTCAGATCCTCATCAGCCTAGAACAGTGTCTGAAAAACTGTTCATTCTTTTTTTAAGAATTATTTTTATTTAACTTTATTACCGTTTTTTCTCTTTTTTTAATTTGAGAGACAGAGAGAGAGAGTGAGGAACAGTGAGAAGGCGAGCCACCAGCTTCAGGACTCAAGTTGCTGTCGGCCATGTGGGAGTTCAGCGCCCTCAACCACCTTGCTACTTACTGGCCCCAAAACTGTTTATTCTTTTTTTTTTTTTTTTTTTTTTGGAGAGTTTTTTTGCTATAGGGCGCATGCGCTCGCCAGAAATAACAGAGAGAGACAGAGAGACAGAAAGCGAGAAATCACCCCCCAGGGGGAATGGCCACGCCGCAATCCCTTATTCTTCACTCTCCTCTCGGGATCTTGGGCACGCGCGCCCAGCGTGAGTTTTAAGCCACTGGGTCCGGGACGCGAACCGCGGTCGACTACGTGGGAGTCCAGCGACATAGCCATTATGCTAACTGCTGGTCCCCAAAACTGTTCATTCTTAAAACATGTTACTAATTGCATAATACGAATGCCTTGCGAGTTCAAAGTTGGTAACTCTGCGGGCGTCTGCATTGCTATCAAGTGCATGTCCCGTTCCAGTTCTAATTTGAAAGGGACCTTAGATTCGTCTGCGGAGTTAGACTTGGAGGTGATGTGCGGAAGCCCAGTGGAAAGGCCACGGTGCTGGACAGGTGTCTCCGATTCTCATTCCTCTGAGAACTTGAGAACTCTGCCCCGACCACGGGCCTTGGCTGGCCCCAGTCTCTGAGGCTTCAAGATGCCCTGTGTGCCAGGCTGAGGCTGTGGGGGGTGAGCAGCGCTGCCCCACTCGTGGCCTTTCGGCACCTTCTGCTGCTGCTTCCAGGCTCCTGTGCCCATGCGTACACTGTCGCGGCACTGGCGCCTGCATGTCAGTCGCCTGCAGCCCACTCCCTTGTGCCTAGGAAGGTGGGGTTTCGATAATTCTGAAGCTCCGTGGCTCCTGAGTGGAACCTGCTGTGTGTGGAGAGGGGTGTGTGAACGAGGAGCGTGTCTTTGTTCACTCGTTCTACCCTTTCCTTCCCCGTGGGACGGGGGGCGGACCTCTCTTCCACTTCCCCTTCCTGGCCACCCGGGGCTGCTAAGTCACATCCCCAGTCCAGCTCAAGCGCAGCTGCAGATACGGAGGCACCACATATGTGGGGTATGTGAAGAGAAACTGCCGTGTCTGCTGGAGGACCCGAACTGGGAAGTAAGGCAGAGATCATCGTACAGGCATCCTCTACTGTATGCTGCCCGGAGTGAAATGACCCGAGCTATGGGAGTGTAACCGTAGACTGGCTTCCTTCCACATTTTCCCAACTCCAGCACCATGATGGAGCTTGGAAGGTTTACCAGAAAGATAGTAGCAGCAGCAGGACACCTTAGGTGCTGCCTCGTCTTTGTGCTGACTTTAAGGAACAGATCCTTGAGCCCCAGTTATCGCTGCAGTAAAACTAGGAGATGCTGCCAGTCTTCTGAATGGAAGCTGTTACCAGTTCAGCATGATTCTAAATGATTGTGTGGATGAATTGCATGGGAAACCCATGCTAAACCCAGTTTTTCTGCCCACCGCTTCGTTTTTGTTTTTTTTGTTTTGTTTTGTTTTGTCTTGTTATATGCTTGCCAGAGAGAGAGAAAAAAAAAAAAAAAAAAGGTGAGAAATCACCCCCCAAGTCCCAGCAGGATGGCCACATTGCAATCCCTTCTTCTTTCTCCTTTTGGGATTTTGGGCATGCACACACACATGTCCAGGGTGATTTTCAAGTCACCAGGTCTAGGACTCGAACTGCGAAGTCAGCTATGTGGGATCCGGCACCGTAACTGCCATACCGTGAGCTGGCTCATCACCCCACTAGTTCTGAAGGCTCCGGATCCTCAGTGTTCATACGACCTGAGGTAGCCAGCAGATGGTGAGTAAAGTACCTCATTCCATTCTAATTCCCTTCTGCCATTTCTTGTGGATTTTTCTTTGCTATTAGGTCTTTGGGAAAGTCCTGACGCATTTTTGCATAGAAAAATACATGCTGACTTTCCCACCGACCTACTAACTTTATTCCACCTGACAGTGGCAGGATGTGAGGGTGAGGGCAGGTCTCAGCTCTCCGATATGTTTTGTAGTTAGTTACATAACAAGTATTCAGCGCATCCTTTTCTAGTTGTGTTGGCAGTTTACTTTCTCAGCCGACTGAGAGCGCTCTGTGGACTTAATTCTGACCCACTGGAAAAGTTCTTGGTGATGAGAACTTACGAACATGGCGGTCAGTGGAGTTTCTTAGCAGTGAAGGCAGAGAATATGTTACCCCAGGCTTTAGGAGTACATATGTCAGAAAGTGTATCTAAGTCCCTGACCAATGGTGATATATCTGGGGAAGATGAAACCCCAGGGATTGTGTAGGTATCCTGTCAAATGAGGAGTAACTGGGGTGAGGAAAAAGTTGGAAAAAAAAAGGCTGTGGCACCAGCCTCACGGTACAGCAGTTAAGCTCTGTCTCTGATTCTCTCTATCTCTTTTCCTCATGGAAGAAGTAAATAAACTTTTTAAAATAAAAAGACACTTTTCTTGGGAACCAGCAGTTAGCATAATGGCTATGTCGCTGGACTCCCACGTAGTCGACCGCGGTTCGCGTCTCGGACCCGGTGGCTTACAACTCACGCCGGGCGGGTGTGCGTGCGTGCCCAAGATCCCAAGAGGAGAATGGAGGAGAAGGGATTGCAGCGTGACCATCCCCTCTGGGGGATGATTTCTTGCTTTCTGTCTCTATGTCTCTCTCTGTCTGTCTGGCGAGCGCACGCGCCCTATAGCGAAAAATCTCTCAAAAAAACAAACAAACAAAAAAAAAAGACACTTTTCTTCTAGTCATGTTGTTTCTCATTTTCAACATTTGAATTCGTGAATTCATCTTAGGTCTACTTTCCATGGAAATAATAATGTTCTCTACCTGCCAGGCGTGACTTACTGCCTTTTCTGGAAGACTATTTCTGAAGTCAGACTAAAATTATACTGAATATATTTTCTGAGAAACATAGTTTAGAGCCACAGAGAGGCTGAAAACCTTCACTGTGAGTAGAAAAATCACTACTGGCATGTAACGGCCCACTTTGATTTCATACTATTGACCATATTAGAGTTCCTTGTTATTGGTAACAAATAAATATTTTCTCCTCCCAACTCTACAGGGACTTTATTAAAATTGGAAGAATGGCATGTGCGACTTCAGAAAAAAGGGCATTGTTATAGCTAAGACCAAGAGGGCTCAGTTGAGTTTGAAAAGAAGGAACAAGTCACTTGCCATGCTTGGGGACTTAGCTCGGTCCTGCATAGCACACACAGGCTTGCATCATTGCTGTTCTTGGAAGGCCCTTTGGGCATAAAAATGTAAGTATCCCTATTGTTCATTGCATTGGGTAAGAAAAAGCATAACTCAAGTGTTCCCTTTTGAGAACCCAGGAAGGTGTCCTTTGGGGATACCATGGCCCCACAGAAGGATCTGGGGAGCTAAACTCCTGCTGAGTGGCTGGGAAAGTCTCTCACTGGGGATACACGTAATACAGGCCTTGGCCTTAGAAGGAAATCGGTCAGTAGGAACCGAGTCTAGAGAACAGTGTGCGAAGCTGACGGGAGAAAGGGTTCAGCTGATGGACTGGGAGTGATCAGAGAGGTGCAGGGTGGTGTGGGAGGTCAGTGGCTGGACCGGAAGGAGAGACTGAGATATTTCAGCCACAGAGAGCCCCTCTGACCTGCCGGCGTGATCAGGGGAGCTGCACGTGGCCGCGGTGGTGGGCTCGGGAAGGGCAGGTTGTAAAGACACCCGTGTGTGACCAGAAGGACTTAGAGCTCTTGTGCTCTAGGGAGCGGACACTGGGCCGTTCCGTACGTAGGTCCGAGTGGCCTGGCCTCACTCCAGTGATGGGCAGCCTCTAGCTCTGCATGTAAATCATAGGGAGCGTCCCATGCTGTGTTTTTGGTTTTGTTTTCTCCTTGGGTCTGTACATACGTAGCTACACGAAGACTGGCGTGATAAGCCCGTTTAACTTGTCTAACACATGGCCAGGTGGGTTCGAACATGGAGCCCTTTTATCTCTTTCAGTATCATGTTTAGGATATCTGAGACAGGAGCAGCAGGAGGAAAATAAAACTTTGCTCACCAGTCTGTCGGTATTTGAGAGTGAAGGGATCGGGAAGAAAATCATTTCCTAAACCTCTAAGCAGCCCCATGTGCGAGTAGGGAAGTCGAGAATAAGAGTTCTGTCTTTTCTGTAGTATGCACTGTGTGTCTGTGGCCAGTTCACTGTGTGTGTGTGTTTTTGAGAGGTTTTTGCTATAGGGCGCGTGCGCTCGCCAGTCAGAGAGAGAGAGACAAAGAGACAGAAAGCGAGAAATCATCCCCCAGGGGGGATGGCCACACCGCAATCCCTTCTCCTCCATTCTCCTCTCGGGATCTTGGGCACGCACACACATGCGCCTGGTCTGAGTTTAAGCCACTGGGTCCGGGACTCAAACCGCGGTTGACTACATGGGAGTCCAGCAACATAGCCATTGCGCTAACTGCTGGTCCCACTATGTGTTTTTTTTTAGAGAGAGACTTTTGCTATAGAGCACATGTGCTTGCCAGAGAGAGACAGAGAGTGAGAAATGAAAAATCACCCCCCAGGGGAATGGCCATGACACAGTCCCTTTTCCTCCATCTTCCTCTCAGGATTTTGGGCATGTACATGCCTGACATGAGCTTTACGCTGCTGAGTCCAGGACTCGGACCACAATTGACTATGTGGGAGTCCAGCAACGTAACCATTATGCCATCTGCTGATCCCTCACTATGTTTTTAAGACTCATCCTCAGCACAAATAATACTTCCTGCCCACAGGTTAGCTGGATTCTGTGAGAAGCACTTTACATACATGACTCACCATGTGTGATTAAACCTGAAGTTAGAGTCCCGTTTCACAGATGAGAAAACTGAGGAATCGAGAGAGTAAAGCAACTCGTCACCTTCTAGTAGGTGAAGGTACAGAGAAGGACAATGGCTGTGGCAATTTTTGGTGTAAGAAAAAATGTAAAGGCACAGGAGGGAACAGGGCAGCTGGTATTCACGGAACCAAGTGGAGCTTGGCAGGTAGCCTTCTCAGGAGGGTGGTTGGAGACGAAGCTGCAGAAGGTGGTTGTTATCCCAGTTTTCAAATAAGGCCTAGTAATGTTCTCACTCAATGTTCATTAAATCTGCCAGGTTGTGGGGAAAGCCACGATGTAGTTTTCTATGCAGAAACGCACGATGGCTTTTCCGACCACCCAGTAAGAGCGTATACTTAAACATGTGCGTTATTTTATATACCACTAAGCAGGAATCAGATATCTTATTTAAAGAGCACTCTTCCAGGCCAGCTGGGTGGTATAGTGGTTACGGCAGCCACTCCCACATGGCTGACTGTGCGGCTTGCATCCCAGACACTGCGGCTTGAAAACTCACACGGGGCATGGGTGTGCACATGCATGCTCTAAGTAGAATGGAGGAGAAGGGATTGTGGCACGGTCATCCGCTCTGCGGGGTGGGGAGAGGTGAGTTCTCATTCTCTCTCTCCTGAGGATGCACATGCCCTATAGCAGACTGAAATGAGAGAGAACATCTTTTCTGTTGTTCTGTTGCACTACTGGTTGTATCACAAACATGGATACAGGAGGAGCCGGCAGGTGGCATGGTGGTTAAGGGTGATGGACTCCTACATAGCCTACCACAATTCGAGTCCCAGATCTGGCAGCTTGCTTTCTCACTTTCCCTCTCTTTCTCTCTTTCTCTCACTCTGTCCCTCTCTGGTCAAATTTAAATAAATAAATAAATAAATAAATAAATAAAGGAATAAATGAAGTTAAATAAAATAATTCTAGGGAAAAAATGGAAAAGAAACAAGGATTGCGGAGACTCTGTGGCGCTGTCCTGAGGTCAGAGTGAACAGTGACCTTAGAGAAGAGACCCACTGCTACCTTGTCCTTTGCAACCCTGCACTGTCCCCTCGGTGTTTACAGTTTGGGTGTGTCCAAGCAGTGGAGGATATCAGAGCAGTTCTGGCCCCACCACTGTCCCTCTGAGGTCAGACCTGCCTTGTGCTTTGAGGCCACGTTTCCCTTCTGGAGGGGTGACCCCCACGTTAGCAGCATTGCAGGGCCGCTGGGCCTGGCCTTCCAGACAGGACTCAGACAGACCCGAGACCTCAGGATTGGGGCCTGGCAAGGCCTGTCTGCTTCCTGCGGAGGCCACCATAGCTCGCCTCCTGTCTAAAGGCCTCCACGTCCTCTGTCTCCAGTCACGCCTAGTTGGCAATTTATCAGTATTTCTGCTGTTTTTCCTCCAAGCAGAGAGAGAAGGAAAGAGAGAGTCGAGACTTAAGTCTGTAGAAAAACCAGGTCCACAGAAGCAGCTTCTCTCCATATTCTTTCCCCTAGGCTCAGCTCTCCCAAGACGCATTTCCAGAATAGCTGGTTTGCAGCCATCTTGCCTCTCCTCGGCATCCCTGGGTGTGGGGCATAACTAGCCACCTGGGACCACGCCCTTCTCCATTTGTTACACTGGAGTCTTCCTCGTCCGCTTGTACCAGGATCCTTGGTCATGTGACTGCACCTCGTTTGCCTGACACAGAGATAGGAGACACAGGTTACCAGGCCAGCAGGCTGGAAATAACTTTCCTCAGCAATGAATCATAACTACCACGGGCCCGAGTCTGAGGCACAGGTCCTGTTTCAGAACTGAAGGGTAGACAAAGACAAGAAATGAAGGCCCTCTGGCTTTGCTGGGACAGAGCCGAGCTTAGAGACAAGCGGGCTCTGATCTGAGGTCCCACATGGCATTTCTCTCCAAGTTAGGGCCTTGGTGGAACCTCTTAAAAATGTCAGTGTAGGAGCCAGTGAGTGGTATGCTGGTTAAGGTGCTGGACTCCTACATAGTCAAATGTAGTTCGAGTCCTGGGCCTGGCGGCTCACGTTCTCTCTCTCTCTCTCTCTCTCTCTCTCTCTCTCTCTGGTGACTGCACATGCCCTAGAGAAAATTTAATAATAATAATAATAATTGAATAAATAATTCTTTAATAAAGAAAGAAGTATAGGTGCACTGTCTATTTCTAGTCAGCCACTTCTATGGGAAGGTAGATGCTATTCTTGGACAAATGCTTAGCTTGAGTTGATGCCATGTGTGGTTGTGGAGTCAGACCCACCTGATTTTGCTTTTTTGGATTTTTCCCCACTTGCTGGAAGGCTCATGTGCTCACCAGAGAGAGCACGCATGCTCCCACCTGCCGATGGGCGTGGTCATGCAGCAGTCCCCTCCCTCTGGTTCTATATCCTACCAGAATCAGGGGGTGCCCCTGCATATACACCGAGCATGGTTTTCAAACCTCCAAGGCCAGGATTTGAACTGTGGTCAGCCATGTGGGATCTGACTTCCCATGCACAGTGCTTAAACAGCACACCACGGGGCTTGCCCTTAAAAAAAAAAAAAAAGGTCGATTTTTATTCATATTTTTTATATATATAATAAAATCATACACAGTGAGTAAAAGAGAGAGGCACCCTCAACCAAGTCTCACCATGCCACAGCTCCCTCTCCCCAACCCTCCCCTCCCTGGGTCCTGGGTGCCTATACCCACTGGGTCTGAACTTGGCCCTTCTGCCTATTAGCTGTGTATTTTAAGCCAGTCAACTTGGTCTCTTAAAACCTCACTTTCCACATCTACCAAATGGGAAGGAAGGGGCCCATAGATGGCATAATGGTTGTGTCACTGGACTACCACATAGCTGACCACAGTTTAGTCCTGAACCTGGTGGCTTAAAAGTCATGCTAGGGGACCAGCAGATTGCATAATGGTTGGACTCCCACGTAGTCGACTGGGATTCAAGTCCCAGATCCAGCAACTTAAAACTTATGCTGAGCATGTATGTGTGCATGCCCAAGATCCCAGGAAGAGAATGGAGAAGGGATTGCAGAGTGGCTATTTCCCTTAAGGGTGATTTCTCATTTTCTGTCTGTCTCTCCAGTGAGCATACACACCCTATAGCAAAAATCTCTCAAAGTGGGAAGGAGAATAATATACATTACAGGATCATTGGATTAAGAAATTACGTAATGCAGGGGACCAGCAGGTAGTGTGGTAGTTAGGGTACTGGACACTCCCACATGGCCCACCATGGTTTGAGTCCCAGACCTGGTGGCTTGCTTTCTCTCTCTCTCTCTCTCTCTCTCTCTCTCTCTCTCAACTCCCTCTGGTCAAATTAAAATAAATGAATGAATACATAAAATTAAATAAATAATTCTTAAAAAAAAAAAGAAGAAATTATGTAATGCGAGATCACCATGGGCATTTAGCTCAGTCCCTGATGGAGAGGAAGCAAGCTGCTCAGTATGGCCTGTCCCACCTCCAGAATTCAGCCTCAGACCACATTCTGCCCTGGTTTACTGCCATTCGCCACAGCCCGCCTTCTCTTCTTTGAAAGAGCCCAGTTCTTCCTCACTTTAGTGCCTGGGAACTTGTTTTTCCCTCTGCCTGGGCTGTGTCACCTTCCCCCGCCCATTTCACAGGTCTGATATCAGCTAGAATCTTCAAACAGCAAGGTGAGGGGGCTAAGAGCATGGCTCTGTGACCTTGAGCAAATTGCTTCTCTGTATCCCAGCTTCTTCAATGGAGTAGTAACATTTATTTTATTAGGTTGTTGTGAGGATTAAACAAATCCACCTATAAAACACTTAGCATGGGCTTAGCATATTCTAAAGCTTATAGAAGCAATTGCTATTATTATAAAACATCATTACTTAAGAGAGACCTTCTTTGACTAGTTTATCTAGTAGGTCTCCAAACCACTGTGATCGCTCACCCATGTGGGTAGTTACACGCGTATTTGGGAATGTGTCTGCCATCTTACTTTGCATTTTAGCCTGTCTCCTCTGATTCCCACACGCCCTCCCCTTCAGTTGGATATTCATCTGGGTTTCTCCATGTTTCTTTCTCTTCTTCCCATGGTTTGGAATTTGTACATTCCATTTCTATTATGTTAATGGCTTGCCTTATTTACTTTTTGTATTTGGATTCTTTATTTTGAAATCTAAAGTAAAACATCTCTTTCTCCTTACAACTGAAGAGCCTTAGAAAGTTCTGCTCTCAGTCTGCTTACTTTTTGTAGTTTCAGGCTTACTGTTGTCCAGTCTTGATTGAAGCTTGTTTTTCTAGCTTCCACATTAGTTGTCATTGCTCTTTTATGCTGTCAGCGCCGCAGACCCCCACGGCCTCACCGAGTTCACTGACTATTTTAGACAGGTGTGTTGGTTGGGAGGATAAATGACCGCCATCATAGAAGGCAGGAGAAGGAACCAGGAATGCAGGCTAGCTTAGCGAGACATTGATAACAAAGGCTGCTCACAAAGACTAAGCATCCCAGAACACGCGTGGTCGTCACTTGGTAGCTAAGTAGTGTCCCGTGTCAATCATACTAAGTTCATTGAGGAGCTCTTTATACCCTGCAGTGTTTGCAGCCTTATGGTTACACCAGTGATGCAACCTAGCAACAGAAGACCCCTGCCTTTGAGGGCGCCTGAACTTGCCACATGAATAATAAACACTAGTAGTAATTCATAACAATGTCTAGCAAGTACCTGAGATATGTAAGCTGTATCTTTAGGCACTGGCAATGAAACCGAAGACCCCGGAGTTGCTGAGATGAAGGCAAGGATGGGCTGAAGAGGAGGCTCAGCTACATCCATTAACGAGGGTTGTTCAAAAAATATTTCCTGATTACCTGACACATGAGTCAGTGTTCTTGATGCTAGGCATATGCCAGAGAATGAAAGCTGAAATCCCTTCCTTCCTGAGGCATATAGCCCAGTGGAGAAAAGACTTACAGAAAGTCAAAGGCACTGAAGGAAAATGCCATGCAGCGGGCGGGCAGGAAGTGTGCGTGTGGTACAGTTCTAAGCCACACAGGGAAGGGGAAGGGCTTTGACTGAAAACTTGGCGTTTGAGTTAAAACTGAAAGCAGACAAGGTAGGAACCATGCCATTGTCTGGAACAAGAATTTCAGGAAGAAGAAACCATGAGGACCAAGGCACTGAGTCAAAAGAGCATTTGAATAGTCCCCATAAGGGCAAGCGTGGCAGGAGGTGACGTGAGAGAGGTGAGAGGGGAATAGAAAATTCCCCTGTGGGGCCCCTGTGAGGAATTCCCTTCGGCTGAGCGAAGTGAGAGTGAAGGAAGCATCGGGAATAAACACAGTGGTTAGATGCGATTAAGCATATAACTCATAATAATAAAAAAGAAAAATGTAAGTGCATTTAATAAAAAAAGAAATACAGTTCAAGTGTTGCCAACACTTTCCCTTATGCTTTTTAAAATAATTATTTTAACTGTATTTATTTTATTTTGACCAGAGAAGGACAGTGAGAGAGAGAGAGAGAGAAAGTAAGGAAACAAGCCACCAGGTTTGGGACTCGAACCACACTCAGCCATGTGGGAGTCCAGCGCCCTTAGCCACCACACCACCTGCTGGTCTCTCCCTTATACTTTTTCTGTGCATCTTGGACTGAAGATGATTTGTATGATTTTGGAGTTTTTTCCTCCTTAAATTTGAAGGGGGAGAAATTTCCTTTCTAGTAATGGTGGAGTAGGTTGTATCAAACTAAATCTTCTTCAGCAAAGAAAAATATGTAAGCTCTAAACCAAAATACATAATTATTTGAAGTCCATGAAAAGCAATGAGTTCCTTCTCCTCTATTCTTCTCTCAGGATTTTTGCATACATATGCATGCCTGGCATGTTTCTCAAGCCACTGGATCCAGGACTCGAACCATGCAGTTGGCCATAGTGGGAATCTAGCCACCTTAACCTCCATGCCAAAACGTGGTTGAGAGCCACACCTGCATGGCTTTTCTTCTGAGCAGTTTGCACTAGGATAGTGTCTGAACTCCTGGTGGTTGGCCTGACAGCACTGTGGTTAAGGGAACCGGATCCCACGTTGCTGAGTGAGGTTCGAATTCTGGCCATGGCAGCTTATAAAACATGGGCCCTTGTATGTGCGCAGGCATACCCTCAATCCCAACAGGATGGAAAATGGACTAGAAGGGTTTGGGGGGGGTGGCCATGCCCGTTACAGGGTACTTTCTCCCTCTTTTTCTCTGTCTCTCTCTGACATACACACATGATTGTGGCAAGTGAATCTTCTTAATTGCAGTCAGCACATGGTGTGGTGGTTAAGGTGCTGGATTCCCTATGGCTGACCACAGTTCAAGGTCTGAATCTGGCAGCTTGAAAATCACAATGAGTAAATAGATAAGCAAGTAAATAAATAAATGTCTAAAAAATTCTTTTTAATAAATGCTTTCCTAAACATTTGGAAAAGCAAGCTGAACTCTTGGCCTGAAGAGTTTGGGATGGACAGAGCAACCGGAAATTAGAAGGGAAAATCCTGGAAGTGGGGAGCAACAATCTATGTATAAACACCTTTCAAATATTTGGTTGACCCTTGTGCTTGGATAGGTGGAACTTTCAAGATCCAAGGAGGAAATAATTACTGGAAAACTGAAACTGCTGAGCTGAGATTTTTAGGTACTGTCCACCACTGGGGAGACAAATTTGATATTTGGAGATGTGCCAACTATAAAATTTGGGTTTGATAAACACCTCAACTGTTCATTGAACCCTTAATGGGTGAAATTCGGAGATTCTGTCTCAGACTGAGGAAATCACCTAGGGCTAAGAGAAGTGCAAAGTAGATGTATCCTAGCAGGGTATAAAAGAAAACTTCCCTAAGCCCAAGGTTATCCTTCAGCGTTTTAACAGCCTTCTTTCAAACAAAAATTGTTCTGCAAAGAAACACCATGGAATCCAGAATGTCTTCAATGTATCATCTCTACCAAAACAAAAGAATTACTCCACATTATGAAGAAATTGGAAAGTATGCCCATACTCAAGAGTAGAATCAGTTTTTAAAGATCTGCAAATTGGGACCAGCAGATGGCATAATGGTTACATCACTGGACTCCCATGTATTCAACCCTGGTTCGAGTATTGGACCCTGTGGCTTAAACTCACCCTACATGCCCGAGATCTGGAGAAGAGAATGGAGGAGAAGGGATTGCAGCGTGGCCATACCCCCTGGGAGTGGGAAGAGGTGGTTTCTCGCTTTCTGGCTCTCTTTTTTTTCCCAGCAAGTGCATGTGCCCTATAGCAAAAGTCTCTCAAAAAAAAAAAAAAAAAAAAAAAAATAGAGCGAGATCTACAAACAACTCATATACTGGAGTGAACAGACAGAAGCTTTTTAAAAACTGTGATAAAAATGTTAATGTCTATGTGCCCCCCCCCAAAAAAAAAGTAATGTACTGGATTGTCAGAAAAGTCATGACTTTTTTTAATATGCAAAAATGTGCCATGACTCTTCTGACAACCCAATAATAGGTAAATAGATGGGGAATTTTAGTAGAGAGTTAGAAATTTGGAAATTATGGGGAAAAACAAATGGAGATTCTAGAGCTAAAAAAATATAAAATGTGAAACGTTAATGGACTAACAAAACATTGAAGGAAAAAAGAAGACAGGATGAAAGAACATAACAGGCCAAGAGAAATCATGCAAATAAAACAAAACAGAGGAAAAAAAGATTGAAAAAAATGAATGAAAGCTTGGTCATTTGTGGGATAGTATCAAGAAAGCTAATGTATGTATAATTGGAGTTCCAGATGGAAGAAACATAACTGAAGAAATACTAGCTGAAAATGTTGCCAGGGTGATCACAAACAGCAACCCCAGATCCTGGAAGTTCACCTTCTTCCAAGCTGGAGAAACACAAAGAAAAACATGCCTAAGCTCATCATGGTTAAACTGCTAAAATAAATAAATAAATAAATGAATGAATGAATGAATGAAGGAAGGAAGGAAGGAAGGAAAAGAAAAATAGCTTACAAGCAGTCAGAGGGAGAAAACACACATACCCTTTACCAGAATGACAGCCAACTATTATCAGAACAGTGAAGGCCAGAGATATTGCCATGATACCAGTATCGTCTTGAAAGAAGAAAACCATTGGGACCAGCAGTTAGCATAATGGCTATGTCGCTGGACTCCCATGTAGTCGACCACGGTTCGAGTCCTGGACCCAGTGGCTTAAAACTCATGCCAGGCACGTGTGCATGCGTGCCCGAGATCCCATCCCCTTGGGGGGTGATTTCTCGCTTTCTGTCTCTCTGTCTCTCTCTGTCTGTCTGACGAGCGCATGCGCCCTATGGCAAAAACCTCTCCAAAAAAAAAAGAAGAAGAAGAAAACCATCATCCTAGATTCCATGCCTAGTCAAAAATAAATTTTTTTTCCATATGAAGGCAAAATAAAACATTGTGAGATTTTTTTTTAAGCTGCAAAAATTTGTTACCAGATAATGACAATATCAGTAATGCTAAAAGAAATGCTTTAGGTTCCTTGAGACCAGAAACTGAGCCTTTTACCTGGTATACTTCTACCTAACACATCTCCTCACTGGAGGCATGCATTCATTTTTCTTTATTTTAAAATTTTTCTTTATTGAGGACCAGCAGGTGACTTGGTGGCTAAGGCGCTGGACATTCCCACGTGGCCAACCACGGCTTGAGTCCCAGACCTGGTGGCTTACTTTCTCTCTCTCTCTTTCTCTCTCTCTCTGGTCAAATTAAAATAAATGAATAAATAAATAAAATGAAATAAATAATTCTTAAAAATTTTTTTTCTTTATTTTTAGTTTTTTGCTGTAAGGGATGTGTGCTCGCCAGAAAGAGACAGACATAATTAAGTGGTACCATCATCCTAGATTCACTATCCAATGAAAAAGCCTGTTGTTTTCTTTTTAAATATGAAGGCAAAATGAAACACTGTGAGATTTTAAAACAAACTACCAACCAAACAAAAACCCAGAAAATTTGTTAGTAGACAACACACAATATAAAAAATAAATGTTGAAGGACCAGCAGTTAGCATAATGGCTATGTCGTTGGACTCCCATGTAGTCAACCATGGTTCAAGTCCCGGACCCGGTGACTTAAACTCACCCTGGGCTCGTGTGCATGAGTGCCCAAGATCCCAAGAGGAGAATGGAGAAGAAGGGATTGCAGTATGGCCATCCCCCCGGAGGGTGATTTCTCGCTTTCTGTCTCTCTCTTTCTGGCGAGCACACGAACCCTATAGCAAAAACCTCTCAAAAAAAAAAAAAAAAAAAAAAAAAAAAAAAAAAAAAAAAGTTGAAAGAAATACCTAAAAAAAGAAAGAAAGAAAGAAATAGTTCAGCTGGACCAGCGGTTGGTGTTATGGCTATGTCGCTAGACTCCCATGTAGTTGACCATGGTTCGAGTCCTGGACCTGGTGACTTAAACTCACACTGGGCCAGTGTGTGTGCATGCCTAAGATCCCAAGTGGAGAATGGAGAAGAAGGGATTGAGGTGTGGCCACCCCCCGGGGGGGGGTCATTTCTCGCTTTCTGTCTTTCTGGTGAGAGCATATAGCAAAAATCTGTCAAAAAAAAAAAAGAAAGAAAGAAAAGAAATAAATACCTCAGTAATGAGCCTCTGGGGAGTGCAGCTGTGCATGCACATGGTGTAGACACAGAGTTATTTCATGTAAAACTTAGGCAATGTAAGGGATTGGCTGGGAGAATGAAAACAAGTTGGGCATTGACACCTTTTAAAGATTTAGCCCAGGGACCAGCAGTTAGCATAATGGCTATGTCACTGGACTCCCATGTAGTTGACCGCAGTTCGAGTCCCGGACCTGGTGGCTTAAACTCACGCCAGGCGCGTGTGCGTGCGTGCCCAAGATCCCGAGAGGAGAACGGAGGAGAAGGGATTGCGGCGTGGCCATCCCCCCTGGGGGGTGATTTCTCGCTTTCTGTTTCTCTGTCTCTCTCTGTCTGTCTGGCGAGCGCATGCGCCCTATAGCAAAAAAAAAAAAAAAAAAAAAAAAAAAAAAAAAAAAAAAAAAGAAAGAAAGAAAGATTTAGCTTAAAGATTTTGGAAAGCTGTGGTCTATCACCCACCTCACTCTCTCTGTAGGACCTTCCTCACCTCTGTTTCCCTCACCTACCTGCACCCCTGATCATTCACAGAGCTTTTGCGATTGGGCTGTCTGGACTTGAAGTCTAGCTCTGCCCTGTCATGACTGAGGTGTTGACAAAAGGAACATCAAGTTGGATTAACCTTTGAAAATAGGTCAGTGTGTGGGGCTGGCAGGCGACTTGGTGGTTAAGGGTGCTGGACTCCCACGTGGCTGACTACGGTTCAAGTCCCAGACCTGGCAGCTTGCTCTCTCTCTCTCTCTCCCTCTCTGGTTGAATTGAAATAAATAAATAAATGAATAAATAAAGTTAAATAAAATAATTTTTTAAAAAATAGGTCAGTGTGATTCATCAAAGGAAGAGAATGAGAACAACCTCTCAATTAGCTGATTGAAAAAAGCACTTAACAAATTTTCCAAAAAAATTATAAAAGTAGTTATAGAAGAATGTATCTTCTGATGGAGAGTATCTATAGTCAACACCATTCTAAATCATGAAGTACTGCATGCTTTGCCTTAAGAACAAGGTGGTGGTGGGGGGGGCTCCCAGCATGTGGTGTGTTAGTTAAGATGCTGGACTCCCACATGGCTGACCACAGTTCAAGTCCCAGACTTGGTGGCCTGAAAATCACACTGGGTGTGTGTGTGCATGCATGCCCCAAATCCCAGGGCAAGAATGGAGGAGAAGGGGTTGCAGCATAGTCATCCCCCCAGGGATGATTTCTCACTTTCCCTCTCATTGTCTCTGTCTTTCTCTGGTGAGCACATGTGCCCTACGTCAAAAACCTTAAAAAAAAAAAAAAAAAAACGGGATCAGCAGATGGCATAATGGTTACATTGCTGGACTCCCATGTGGTTGACTACAGTTCACTTCCCAGACCTGGTGGCTTGAAACTCACGCCAGGTGCATGTGCATATGTGAGTAAAATGAGAAGGGATCCTGTGAGAAAAATGGAGAAGGGACTGCAGCCTGGCTATACCCCCCAGGGGGTGATTTCTTGCTTTCTGTCTCTCTGGTGAGTGTATACGCCCTATAGCAAAAAATCACTCAAAAAATAAATAAATAAAGGTGTCTGTGCTTGCCATTTTAATGCAATGTTTGACTAGAGGTTGTAGCCAATGTTATAGGGCATTAGAAAGAAAGAGAAGTCGTGTAAACTGTAAAGGAAGAAGTAAAATAGATTGTTTTTATTCCCAGAAGACAGGATTAGGTACACAAGAATGCCAAAGAAATCTACACCAAAAAAGATTCCTACAAGAACTAAGTGATTTTAGCAAGATCCCAGAATTTAATGTCAATATATCATACAAACTTCATTGCCATAGAAATACTGCTGCATTATTAGAAAATAAAATAAAACAGTAATTATTATGGCAGCATAAAAATCCATAAAATATTTGAGAATAATCTAAAAAGGTGAGATCTCTGTACTGAAACTACTGAACATTGATGAGGAAAATTAAAGAAGACCTAAATAAATTGAGAGATGTACAATTTTGGAAGATGAAGGTACAAATATTGTTAATATGTCAGTCTTTCCCAGATTCACCTATAAAATCTAAACCAAAAATTTGGAAGGGTTGTTTTGTTGTTGTTGTTGTTGTTTTGTTTGTTTGTTTGTTTGTTTCCCAAAATTTATATGGAATTGAAAAGGACTTGGAACAGCTGAAATAGTGTTGAAAGAAAAGATCAAAGCTGGAGGATTTAAAACTGACTAAGATTCCAGTCATCAGTGCAGTATGCTGTTGGCATAAGGACAGACAAAAGGAACTGAATGAAGAAATCAATAAATCCTTATAGAGTCAATTAATTTTCAACACATCTGCTAAGGAAATCCACTGGATAAGAGAAACATCAACATTTCAACAAAAGATGCTAAAACAACTGGATAACCATACTAGAAAAATGGGACTCTCAGAACCACAGTCAGGGCCAGCCAGTGATATGGAGGTTAAGGTGGCTGGATCCCACATGGCTTCCAGTGACAGTGGGTTGATCCTGTCCCCAGCAGCTTAGGGGAAAAAAAGTGAAAATAAAACACGATCAGTTATTCTTACTTACTGACACACTGAGTCAATGACAAAAATAAAAAAGTCTAACAAACTTTGGCAGGAACATCGATGAGTGGAACTCTCATACGTTGCTGGCAGGAATGCAAAATGTGAACACAGCTTGGAAAATAGCTTACGTGCTTCCTATAAAGTTAAACTGGGGCCTCCCCAATAACCTAGCAATTCCATGGCTGGTTGTGGACCAAGAGAAATGAAAACATTTTTTCACAAAGACATTTGTAGAAGAATGTGTGCGGCAGCTTTATTGACACTGGCCGCACAACCAGCTGTGGATCAGGGCGTGAATATGGATAGACCAGTCCTGGTGCATCCCCTTAACGGCGCTGTGCCTGGGCGGGCAACGGCAGTGAGCTCCTGACACTGCAGCAGGTGTGAGCGAGCCTGGAGTTCACTGTGTGAGACGGACACCCACCACAGTGGGACACACTGTACGCTTTCATTTCTATGAATTCTAAGAACAGGGAAAACTAATTCATGGTGAGAGTAATCAGAAAATTACTGCGGGAAAAGGAAGGAATACTCTTCAGTAAAGGAGCAGGAGGGAACTTTTAAAGGTGCAATGGAAATTTTCTGTATCTTGTGTTGCATAGTGTTTATAGACAGTTCTCAAAAACGCACCTCATGTTCCATGCATTTTGTAATATATCTCGTATATCTCGGTTTTTTAAAAAGTTGATCCTCTTCCATGAGAGAGAGAGAGACAGGCACCCGTAGCAGGGCCTTTATGATTACTCCCAGCCTCTGCCAGCTCACATCACAGGCTCATGCAGGTGCATGCCCGGCGGGTCCAGGGAGGCCCTGGCATGTAAACTCAAGACCTTCCCATGTGGACCCACTACCTTTTTGCTGTGTCACTGTCTGGACCAACTTCAGTTTTTTGAAAAGAGAAAAAGAAAAGCTTCTGTAAGAATGTCAATAGCACCTTTATTCATAATGGCCAAAAGTGGGAATTAACCCAAACAGGCTCTGTATTCTACAGCTGCAGAATTCTTTTAAAATATTCAGCTAATAATGTCAATCACAGCCAAACTTTCTTTAATCCCCGTATTGGTCTAGCAAGGTAGGTTGGGACACCCTTATTTTTATAAGCCAAGAAACAAGGCTCAGAGAAAGACTGGTCTTGTTCCAGGTGGCGTTGTTGTGAGAGTCTGCCCAGCTCTGCACAGCAGTAAGCGTTCAACAGCCATTCAACCTCAGGACCCAGTTTCTTTTTACACAAGCTCTCTGAGTGAGATGGAGACCAGGGCTCCTGACTACCTGTCAAGAGCAAGAAAATGATACTATCCTCTCATTGCATGCTAACAGAAATGCCTATGAGAAACACATCTGTTAGGACCAGCAGATGGTGTAATGGTTACATCACTGGACTCTCATGTAGTCAACCATGGTTCAAGTCCTGGACCTAGCAACTTAAAAACTCAATCTGGGTGCGTGTGTGTGCATACCCAAAATCCCAAGAGGAGAATGGAGAAGAAGGGATTGTGGCATGGCCATTCTCCCTGGGAGGTGATTTCTCACGTTCTGTCTCTGTTTCTCCCTGTCCCTCCGGCAAGCTCACACGCCCTATAGTAAAAATCTCTCTAAAAAAAGAAAGAAAAGCACGAGAAACCCCTCTGTTCACTGTCGTCAATCCAACCCGTGAGAAGTCTATTTTGTTGGCCAGCTAGATGATAAAACCCTTTCCAAAGCAAAGCCTTACCTTTCTTATTTGCCCCCATTTTTTGAGTTTATACTTACTAAGCAGAAAACCAGGGCTGAGACAGCCAAGGACTTTTTAATTGAGTCAAGAGGGACTTGCTTTGAATCAGATCTTCAGTGCTGCAGCTTCTGGAAAGTATCTTGAGATCTCTTAATGATCTTGCCACATCAGCATTTCAATCTGGTCTCAGAATGAGTGCGTCCTCATTGACAAACCAGCTGGCTTCCCTGTGGAGAGTAGCTGAAGCCTTTGGAGAACAGTTTCAGTTAGGAGAAGTGAGAGATCACAACAGGAAGTAATGCGAACAGGAGTTATTGATCAGATGGTTCAGACATCTAGACAACCTTAAAAACATGTTTATGCTGATTTTCCTTGTAAGTAGAGTGAACACGTGGTGATTACTTTCCCGGACCCATTTCCCCTTTTCTCCTGCCCAGCAGTGACTTAATTTCTGTGAAAACACGCCTGTGCTTCTAGGGCACCTGGCTCATGTGCCCAGTCAGGGCACCTTGTCCTCTGGCCACCTGTGAATTTGGGGTTGGGGTGAGGCAGTGTGTGATGAGGTCTTTATTCTCTAGTGATTTGGTTAATGTAAGAAGTGACTCTGGGGACCAGCAGTTAGCATAATGGCAATGTCGCTGGACTCCCACATAGTCGACCACGGTTCGCGTCCTGGACCTGGTGGCTTAAACTCACGCCGGGCGCGTGTGTGTGCGTGCCCAAGATCCCAAGAGGAGAATGGAGGAGAAGGGATTGCGGCATGGCCATCCCCCCTGGGGGGTGGTTTCTTGCTTTCTGTCTCTCTGTCTCTCTCTGTCTGTCTGGCGAGCACACGCGCCCTATAGCAAAAACCTCTCCAAAAAAAGAAAAAAAAAAAAAAGAAGTGACTCTCAATCCTGTACTCCAATCGTGGTTAGGGTGGACAAGGAGAGAACTGAGCCCTTCCTACCAGAGTTCCATGAGGATCGAGTGAGGTTTCTGTTTTTGTTTTTTAGATTTTTGCCATAGGGCAGGTACACTGGCCAGAGAGAGAGGGAAAGTAAGTAATCACCCCCCAGATGGCATGCCTACACCGCAATCCCTTCTCCTTCATTCTCCTCTAGGGATTTTGGGCACACATGCACCTGTTCCTGACATTATTTTCAAGCCACTGGGTCCAGGACTCAAATCATGGTCAGCCATGTGCAAGTCCAGTACCTTAACCACCATGCCACCTGCTGTCCCAAGACTTTTTTTTCTAAATTTATTTGATTACTTCTTCCATGAGCAAGAGAGAGAGAGAGAGAGAGAGCTCCCACAACAGGTTCCAGTGTACCCACCCCCAGCCTCAGCCTGTCCCAGGTTATGGCCAAGCACCTACCTGGAGTACTCAGGGAGGTCCCAGGACTTGAACTGAGAACCTTCCTCTGTGAGTCAGCCTTGCCTAGCATCCTGTTCTGCTTTTGTGGCAGGGTTGTAAAACATGCAAGTGATGGAGCCAGGAGCTGAACCTGCCCCACTTGTCTCCAGAGCTTATGGGCTTCTCTGCTGCACCACGTTCTTCAGAATACAGTGAGCGAGACATACCTGGCCAGCACACCCTCCCCCGGCAATGGACTGAATGTTTTGTCCCTCAAAATTCTTATGTCAAAGCCCTAATTCCTGAAACGATGTTATCTGAAAATGGACCTTTGGGAGGTAATTAGGTCACAAGGGTGGAGCCCTCATAATGGCACTAGTGTCCTTAAGAAGAAGAGGTGGACATGAGAGCTGGCGTCGTCCTGCATGTGATGGTGCAGGGAGAAGGCAGCTCTCTGTAACCAGGAGGTGGACCCTTGCCAGGCACTGGACTTGGCAGCTTCTTGATCCTGAATCTCCCAGCCTCCAGACCTGTGAGAGAGAAATGTCGACCACCCCTCTCACCTCTCATGAGCTCAGATTGGAACCTGAGCCTATTCGCATCCCCCTACTAACTTATTCTGCATCTCAACATATCACCCTTCAAGTGAGGCTGAAAATAGACCCCAGTTCCTGGGGTTGGATTTGAGGATAGAACGAGCTAATATATTTATAAAGCCCTTAGAACAGTGTCCAGCAAGTGCTGTGTCACTATTAGCTCTCTTGGTAGAAATATCATTACTCATCATTAATGGACCTTCTGGCTAATGCCAGACAGGCAGACCCTTTGTGTTCAACCTTCGTCCTGCTGCTTGGGTTCCCATCTGGGAGGTGTGTACTTAGCTCTCAGAGGAGCAAACCGCTCTTACTACAACCACAGGCAGAGACAAACTGCTCACGGTCCAGGGAGTAGCGTTACCAGGGGAAACAGTGTCCCTGTCCATATGGTCCTGTTCACACATGTGTGATCAACACCTGCCCCGTATCCCTGTATTTCCCTTGGCTGCACCTACTTCCCGAGCTTTTTTTTTTTTTTTTTTTTTTTTTTTTTTTTTTTTTGGTTAATGAACCCCATTTATTATTGAAACTCTTTTAAAGACTAAATAAAAGAATTTTCTTAGCTTTTAAAATGTTTCCTATTAAAAGTCATCGCAGCCTAATAAAAAGGAAGGTAAGAAAGCAGCTTAGTATAATCATTTAAAGTGTAGGATTTGGGGTCATAGGTGCCTGCGATCACATCCCAGTTTCATCATTTTTTTAAAAAAAAATTTTTTTAAACATTCAGTCACTAGACATCATTTGGTTTGTAGGGAGGATTTACCCAACATGAAATACATGTCGAGTAGTCCAGTGAGGAAACGTTATTGTAACAGGTAATAAACCACCTCTGTGTCCCACTCATGTCTTCCCTGTCTTTCTCCTCCCTGATTTCCTTCCCTGGACTCTTCCCTTCTCCCATCCTCCTTCGCACTGTCTTCAGTGTTCATAACTATTTTCAGTGCTCTTATGCCCTCCAATCTTTCAAACGTTCCTGAACTTTTAAACGCGAGTTTGCATAAGCTCCCCTCAGTCTGCAGAGGGAAAGCAGTGAGTCGGACTGTGGGTGCTGAGTTGGCGGAAGGGAATGGCACCCGGAGCAGGCGGGTCTGTGCGGACGGGAAGGGACTAGCAGCCCATGGGAGTGTGTCTGTGGTTCTGGGGGACAGAGAATGTGGTTTCCTTAGAGACAGGCTAGGACAGCAAGGCAGAATGTCAGGGCTGCGGTGTCCCCAGAGAGTCCGAAGGGCATCGCGTGTGACACATCCGTGAGCTGGGTGGAAATGGAGGACCTGCCGCTGACTCCGTGGGCTGGGGTGGCCCAGCCCTGGGGCCCCTCGCTGCCTCTCTGGTAACTCAATTCAGATGAGTATCTGATTCCACATTTGCGTCTGAAGCTGACGTGTCCTTGATAAGCCTCAAGGTTTTGCATCTATCAGTGGGCATGTTGGGAACAAAACCTCTAGATGTTATCAAACTCTTTGGTAATTGCCATTCTGCCTTTGACTCTTTCTCTGTTGTTTTACTGTATAAAATTGCACTGTTAAGTGTTTTTTTCTGTTTTAAATGTTTTATGAAAAATATTTCTACTCTGTCTTTGCAACTGAAAAGGCATTGTATACCAGTGGCGGAACCTTGAATTTTTCAAACTGTATCTGGGTCTAAAACTACTTCCAAATGAAGGTAAGTAGTAGTAGACTTTGATTTTGAGAAGTTCTTAAAACAGATCAAGACGATGCTGTGGTAGTAGGAATAGTTTAATTAAAATACCCAAATATTGCGGTGTACAGTTCGAGGTCCTTGCTAGGTTGCAGGTTTCCCTGCGTGTGGGAAGGAATTGTCATCCCATGCTGTAGTTATTGGGTCGTCAGCAAAGTTGTGATGTGTTTTTCTATGCAAAAATGTGTCTTGACTTTCCCAACAACTTGGTAAAATAGTATGTGTCTAGACTCGAAACTCTAGTTGTGGAGAGCATTAATAAAAGCTCAGCATGCTCCTCCTTAGCTCCCTGGTATTTACCCGCCTGCGGGACAGAATAATGGTCTTACCTCCACACTGCCGAAGACCTGCCTGTACCCTGCCCTGACAGTCATTGCCACATTGAATTTTAGTTACACGTGGACTCTTTCCAATTCCAGTAGAATATCGAAGCCCTAAGGAGAGCCAGCTCCATAGCACAGGAGTAATGCATTCCTCAAAAGAAGCAGGATCCCACTTGGTGGCTACGGTTCAAACCCCTGGCCAGATTAGCCTAAAGCATGCTGCACCCACGTGTGAGAGCCCACGAGCCACCAGGTTGGAGGACAGGAGGAAGGGGTGGTGGTATATCCAGACCTGTGGAGGGTGCTCATCTTTCTCTCTCTCTCTTTTTCTCTCTTGTACTTATGTGCACACACATATGCTCTATCATGAGTAAAGAAAAACGTTGACACCCTTAAGGAAAGGGATTTTCTTATTCACCTTTTGTATTTTTAGCATTCAGCGCAATGCCCAGCATAGAATAGACATTCAGCAAATACTTGACTGAATTATCATTTTATATCTTAAGAAATGGCTGGTGTGTGAGGTGAACAGCCTGGCTAACCTACCTAGTCAGTGGCAGAATTGAAATAAGAACCCAGGACTTCAGTCTTCCCCACCCCAAGTCTTTCTCCTGAGAGTAGGTGTGTGTTGACAGGGACGTAAAGTCCCACACAGACAGAACGTGGCAGTCAGTTTAGAAATGGCGTTGGGACCAGCAGTTAGCGTAATGGCTATGTCACTGGACTCCCACGTAGTCGACCGCGGTTCGAGTCCCGGACCCGGCGGCTTAAACTCACGCCGGGCGCGTGTGCGTGCGTGCCCAAGATCCCGAGAGGAGAATGGAGGAGAAGGGATTGCGGCGTGGCCATCCCCCCTGGGGGGTGATTTCCTGCTTTCTATCTCTCTGTCTCTCTCTGTCTGTCTGGCGAGCGCACGCGCCCTATAGCAAAAACCTCTCAAAAAAAAAAAAAAAAAAAAAAAAAAAAAAAGAAATGGCGCGACAAAGGCCAAACCTGGGGAAAATGTTAGATCGTATTGTTGCTCCTAGCCTTGAACATTTTGTTTTCCTTTGAGGACTGATGACAAGGTCATAAGATTAGAGGGACACACAGCACAGTCAACAGTATGGAAAATGTTTAAAGAGGAAGTGGTATTTTTGGATTTCAGAACTAAATTGGGATCAACCTGACTTCTCAGTCACTTGTTAGAATGTGTGACTAAAGTCGGTTTGTTTATCATGTGGCAACATGGCATTGGTTCAAAGAAACCCTCTGATTTGTCAAAAACCTTGCCAAAAATGGGGCTCTGGAAAGATAAACTAGAACTGGAATGCTTTTAAATGAAGTCTTGGGTTTCCAAAGCAGACCACCTACACCTAAGAAAACGAGTTTCTTCACAAGCCTGTGTTGACACGAGCTGTGTGTCAGGCATTGTGTTTAGGCTGGAGCGACAACAGGGGATAAAGAGAGCCTAGTCTCAGACCCACTGTTAAGTCAGCTTCTCTCCCCAAGTCCACAACCACGCACAGTTTGTACGGATCGTCTAACGACAAAGCAGCTAGGGATGAAGCAGACCTGGTCAGCAACAGTAGTAACTGTACTCACCGAGTACCACAAAGTATTTACTCATGCGATGAGAAGTTTACTATGTCCTGGGCCTCTGCAGTATACTCATATTACAAGATCTTTCTATTTTTTTTAAAAAAATTACCTATTTATTTGTTGTGATTTTCAAGTCACCAGGTCTAGGACTTCAACTGCTTTCAACCATGTGGGAATCTAGCACCCTAACCACCACACCACCTGCTGGCCCCTTTTTCTTTCCTTTTTTTCCTTTTCTAGAGGGTGCATAGACTTGCAGGAAAGAGATCGGAGAAGGGGTGGAGAGGTCAACTGAGAAACCATCCCATATGAGGAATGGCCATGCCGCAATCCCTACTCCATTTCTGCCTCATGGGATTTGGGGAATGCATGCACATGCACCTAGCGTGTTTTTCAAGCCACCGGGTCTGGGACTTGACCCGCACAGTTGACTATATGGGATCCAGCTGCCTTACCCACCATCCCACCAACTGGCCCAAGATTTTTATTTTTTTCTCATACTCATATGCACATACTCATGCTCTATCATGAGAAAAGAAAAACATTAAAACCCTTAAGGAAGGAAATTTTCTTATTCACCTTCGTAATTTTAGGATTCAGCACAATGCCCAGCGTATGATAAACATTCAGCAAATATTTGACTAAATTATCATTTGATATCTTAAGAAATGGCTGATGTGTGAGGTGTAACAGCTTGACTAACCGCCTTGTCAGTAGCAGAATTGAAATAATAACCTTTGGCTGTCTGTGGCATGCCCCTTAGCTGATCAGAGAGTGATTCTGCTCATCTGGCGGCTTTCGGTGTGACCCTTCATACAGTGGATATGTAAGAAAAGTCATTCACCCCACAAAGATATACGATTACTGGGTCATCGGGAAAGTCATGGTACTATTTTTGCATAGAAAAACACAGAAAAATGCTTCATGACTTTCCCGATGATCTAACATTATTTCTCAATAAATCGATGAGAGTTATTCACATCGGTCTGTCCCTGTCCCTCTTTTCTCCCTGGCTCCTGGGGTGGGGGTATGGAGGCCGTGAGCGAGAGACCCTGGCGGCTGTTGTCTGTGAGAGCGTTGGTGAGAAGACAGTGTGACTACAGTCCTTTACCATCCATCCACAAAGGGAAAAGGAAGAATTTAGATTAAAATAAATTGCCAGAAAATAAAAAGTGTGAGTTATAATTTTGATACCTTTTAATATTCATTGAGAAATCAGAGTAGAAGTTCTCTTTTTGACTAGTGGACTGTCTTTCTGCCCAGGGCGGAGTCACTTAGACGACTAGGATTTATTCAGGCCACACGTATCTTGTCTTACCTCTGTAACTGGCTTTTTATCCCTTTCCCTACGGGCTTTTTTCTTGAAGCAAGTAGCTAATACAGGTTTTTAAATTATTTTTAAGTTTTTCCTGGGGCTGGCAGGCGGCACAGTGGTTAAGGTGTTGGGCTCCCACATGGCTGATCACGGTTCAAGCCTGGGACCTGGCGGCTTGCTTTCTCACTTTCTCTTTCTCTCACTCTGGTCAGATTAAAGAAAATAATTGGGGACCAGCGGGTGGCATAGTGGTTAAGACACTGGATACACCCATTATGGTTGACCACAGTTCGAGTCCCAGACTTGGTGGTTTGCTTTCTCACTTTCTCCCTCCCTCTCTCTGGTCAAATTAAAATATATGAATGAATAAATAAATTTAAAAAATAATAATAACAAATAAAATAAAATAATAATTCAAAAAAAAATAAAGCGTTTCTCCTGAAAGAAAAAGGTTTTATTTAGAGAGGTAGAGGGCGCCTAGGGAATAGCACAAGGCTCAGGTCTCCACCGTGAGCTGTGTAAGGTGCTAGTCACACACCGCCTTTCCACGCTGTCAGCTATACTCGCACGTCCGCGTTTACTGCCCTTGGTGTCGCGGTTCCTGTCCGCCTCTGTTCAGCGGCCATGGAAGCTCTTGATCTCTCCGTCCTCTAATGGTATCTCTGGCAGGTCAAAAGCAGAGACAGGAAGGTACAAGCTTAAAGGGAGAGAGGCAAGCTAGTAGGTGGCATGGTGGTTAAGGTGGTTGGATCCCACATGGCCAACTTCACGGTTCAAATCCTGGACCTGACAGCTTGAAAGCTATGCAGGCATGTGTATGGGGTGCCCAAAATCCTGAAAGGAGAGTAAAGGAGAAGGGATTGTGGCATTATTGTCCCTGTGGAAGGTACTTTCTCTCTGTCTCTCACTGGTGACACATGCACCCTCTGGCCAAAAAAAAAAAGCGTACGGAGAAAAGCTCATGTCAAAGCACTTCGTAGACTCCCAAAAAATGGTATTTTGTGCACATCTTGGCACAGAGCTAACATTCAGTAAATGCATTTTGAATAAAAAGAAGGTACAAGCAGATCCTTTTTACTCATAATAGAAATTCTCTCTTTTTCTCGCTCTTCTCACCTTGGTCAGCCTTGGTCAAGCTAAGGGTAGAGAAGTGGCCAACAACAGTCCCCTGCAACCCAGAGGAATACCATGCCACTCACAGATTGTATCGTTTCATTTCAGTCCTTAAAATAGCCCATGAGATACAGCATGATCCTCATTTTATAGATCAAGGAACTGAAGTTGTAGAGGTGTGTGTCATTTGCCCAGAAGTTACCCTTGTAGTAAGTAGTGAACTGGGACTGGAATGTAAATCTCTCTCTCCAAAATCTATTTGTTCTTTCCACCTTTCTGGCCAGAACAATGGTCAGCCTGTGTTTAGGAAGTCCCCTGGGCCTTCCAGTGACATTACCAAGGGGCACGTGACGAGCTGTCCCTGAGGAGCATGTATGAAATTCTTGCTTCTCCGCACACATGCACTCACGCTGGCTATGAGCGTGGCCGGAGCAGGCCCCGGAAGGTGGACACCAGAGGATCGAACAATAATCGCCTTCTTGTGGGGCTCCCAGGTCGTGAGCAGAGTGGGGTCAGGAGTACGATCTGGGGATGTCCCGCAGGAGCAGGGGGAAGGATGGGCTGGAGGGAGGACAAGAATCAGCCTCTGTAGTAAGAGGCTAGCCTGCCTGCTGGAGCCCGGCCACACTGCTAGCCGCCCTGCCCGTTTCATCGTCACGGGCACTTGTATATCAGGAGCGCTTGCATTTCAGGTGAGCAGCCCCCATGTCTCATAACACGAAACAAATGGGTTAGAGTCTCAGCCTCAGAACTATCTGGCTCCACGTCCTTGCCCTTTTCATTCGAGTGTAGGCTATGTACAGGTGTTTACTAATTCTTTTATTTTTTTAGTTTTTTTTTCCCTTAGTGCACATGTGTTCGCCAAAGAGAGAGACATAGAGGTGATGAGAGTGAAAGCAAGAAATCACCCTTGGGGGATGGCCATGCCGCAGACTCTTCTCCTCCATTCTTCTGAGGTCTCAGACACACATGCACATGCGCTCGGTGTGATTTTCAAGCCTCCAGGTCCAGGACTTGAGCCACAGTTGGCCTTGTGGGAGTCCAGCGATGTTACCGCTACGCCATCTCCTGGCCCCTCCCAGTGTTTTTAAGAGTAATGTGTACATGGAGCCCTGTGGACACTGTAATGCATACACTGTTCTGCGGACAGGTGTGTGTGTCCACCCAGATTCCCTGGTCAGCCTGTCCCCCCCAGCCCTAGTCTGCAGCTGCGTCCGCCCTGTACCCTGACACCGTGGTGTCTCATCCTCCCTGTGCCGAGGGCTGGGCCCTCCTGTGCCCCCACCTTGCCCATGTGGCGAGACCACAGCAGCTCATGTACCTGGGCCCCATCTGACCAGACCCTGGCTTCTTCTGCTTCCAGGTTCAAATGCAGAGTGCCCCTCCCCAGTGAGTGCTCAGAGGGGCTGGAAGTGTGGGGGACAAGGTGGGGACAGGTTACGCCTTTAACCAGCGCAGTTAGAGAAGGGGAAAATCAACATGTAAATTGTCACCTGCAGTGCTTTTCCTGTCTTCTCTCCCTCCCTCTCAGTACAATAGTTCTTTTTTTTATTAAGAATTACTTTAATTTAACTAATTTATTTATTTTAATTTGACCAGAGAGAGAGAGAGAGAGAGAAAGTGAGAAAGCAAACCACCAGGTCCAAGACTCACACTGTGATCGGTCATATGGGAGTCCAGCAACCTTAACCACCACACCACCTGCCAGCCCTGATATGGTAGTTCTTTACAGCCTGACCCAAAACATCCCAAATGACAGAGCAGTTGTATGTGGTTAATTTTTGTTTATGTTGTTGTGGTGGTTGTTTTTTGTAGAGGTTTGTTTTTTGTTTTTTGTTTTTTGTTTTTTGCCTTAAAGCACATGTGCTTGCCAGAGAGTGTGTGAAAGAGGGAAAGTGAGAAATTACGTCCCAGGGTGGTGACCATGCCACAGTCCCTTCTACCCCATTCTCCTGAGATCTCGGGGACACCCATACACGTGCACCCGGTGTGAGTTTCAAGTCACCTGGTCTGGGACTCGAACTATAGTCAGCCATGTGGGAGTCCAGCAACGTAACACTACACCACCTGCTGCCCCTGTCTGAGTGTTTGTGTGAGCTGTGGTCCGTTCACCAATGCCTAGCCTGGGTTCACTCCCCATACCCTGCTCATCATTCGTACCCACTCTGCTCCAAGGTTGCCACATCTGGTGAGCAGGTGCGCTTTGCCCCAGGCTCTGTTTTCTAGGGAGCCTAGGTAGCATGCAGTGGAAAATAAGTACCCTTCCTCTGCCCACCCTGCCCTGTTAACCCTGGTCAGCCCTCCATTCTTTGTCACTTAACAGCATAAGAAGAGGTGATATTCGAATGTGTACGTGTCACCCGCTGTCCTGCATCCTCATGATTACTGTGCTTCAGAGCCCTTGGAGATCGCATGGACCACGGCAGTAGGACACACCAGCAGTACAGATCGCTGTATTTGTTTTCATTTCTAATGGAATCATTTGTAGCTTTTGTTAAAATAGTTCATGTTGGTGATAAAGCATGAAGTGCTGAAAAATTCAAATAAAGTAAAAGCTCACCCCAGATCCCATCATCTGGGAATAACGATTAGTGATCGATGTTCCATGAACTTTTACATTTCCTCGACATCTCTACAGTAGTGTGTGAGAATATTATATATATGTATATATGTGTGTATATATATATATATATATACACATATATATATATATATAATACACACACACATATATTATATACACACACACATACATACATACATATATACACACATTTGAGATTTTACTCTAGGGCCCATGCTCTTGCCAGAGAGAGACAGACAGAGAGAATGAGAAGTCACCTCCCAGAGGAGAGGGCCATTCGCAATCCCTTTTCCTGCGTTCTCCTTATGGGGTTTTAGGTGCACCCACATGTACTCATTGTGATTTTTAAGCTTCCAGGTCCAGGACTAGAACCATGTTGTCTGCCATGTGAGAACCAGCACCTTAACCTCCACACCACCTGCTGGCCCCAATACTACAATATTTTTAAGAGAGATTTTTGCTATAGGGCGCATGTACTCACTCACCAGAGAAACAGAGAGAGACAGAAAGTGAGAAATTACTCCCCAGGGGGGATAGCCATGCCGCAGTCCCTCCTCCTCCATTCTCCTCATGGGATTTTTTTGGGGGGCAACGCACGCACACTCACCCAGTGTGAGTTTTAAGTCACTGGGTTCAAGGACTTGAACCGCAGTCAACCATATGGGAGTCCAGCAACGTAACCATTACATCATCTGCTGGTCACAATACTATGCTTTTTAAACAGTTTTTGGCTGATAAGGTTTTACAATGAATTTTTTTTATTGAAAAATGCTGAAATGACCATCCTTATACATGCCATTATGTTTCTGTAACTTACCGACATGTGAGACCGTGTTTCTCCCTGAAAATCCTCATTCAGATGGTGACTTGTGTTGAATGCACTTTACATTGAATGCAATGACAGGCTCAGGGCCACCCTAAACTAACAGGATGTCCACCCTGAGGTGACTCCTCCCATGGAGGAAGCTGGGACACAGGACGTAACAGAGATGCAAGTTAAATCCTAGAGATTCTGCCGCCAAAAGGAACCACAGGCCACACAGCTGCTCAGAGGGACATTGGAGTCATTCCACTACATGTTAGATTTACATTTTGTTATATTAATTCAAGGCTCAAAGGGAATAGAGGCACTGACTTGTCATGAAGTGTGGAGAAACTGCCAACTCTCCCAGTTCAAAGTCAACAGGAGCACAGCTTGCAGGCAAGGTGACTAGGGTTCTACCGCAGTGAGTATGGGGGATGAACAGGGCCAGCAGGAGACCAGCACTGGGAATGAGTTACCTACGGCGAAGGGGATTGTCCAGGGTCAGGCTGTGTAGCTCTGGTGTACAAGTATGCAGTCATAGTCGTGAAGACTGGCTTCTACTGCAGTTCATTATTTCTTCTCCTACTAGCTAGGTACTAACATGTAGAGAAATTCGGGTTTCTTAGATTACACTTTATTCCCATTTTCATTACGATATTTCTTTTTCTTGTGACTATCTACATAGCAGCTTGTACACTTTTAGTTTAGATTGTAGCTTTTCTTATTTAGAAAAATGTTAAAGTTCTATACTACATTATAGTTAATAAAATGTATCTATTTTGATCTTGAAATCAACTCTGGGAGGGGCCAGCAGGTGGCGTGGTGGTTAAAGGCCCTGGGCTCCCACATGGCCAACCACGGTTCATGTCCCAGACCTGGTGGCTTGCTTTTTTGTTTTCCCTCTCTCTGATCATACTGGAAAATAATAATAATAATAATAATAAATAAAGTTAAATAAAATAATTCTTTTAAAAAATAGACTCTGGGAGGTGTAAATGAGAAAGATCAAAGCCCAGAGAAACTGCACCTGGCTCAGAATCACACAGCAGTTTAGGGACGGACATCCAGGCCGGACTTTGCCAGTTAGTGACTGAATAGTCACGGAATTCTGATGCCTAGCTAGAGGCCATAGGATGATGGAGGACTTGTCATTCTTGGCTGAGGAATTTGGACCTGTGTATCGAAACCAGAAGAGAAAGGGAAATGTTTCTCGATGAGTTATTTTTGGATGAGGGCTTTTTGCCATCCAAGGCTCTATCCCCTCAGTGTGGACAATAGCATTCCTTAGAGAGTGAGAAGGGTGACAAAGAGTCATTAGTTTACTGGCCTCACCCAGATTCCATTCCTGCCTCCCAGAATTTTCCCCGTTTCCACCCAGCTCTGCAGTAACTATCTGGGACTGTGGGTATACTTCCCTTTTTTGGATCAAGAAATACCCCTCCCTTCTCTGCCTTCCTCTTTGGGGCTTGGGATCGGAGCCCTTTAACTGCTGTTGACTAAAGAGCTAGAGCAGCCCCTGCATACCAGGAATGCCAGTGGCTTTGTGAGTTGAGGAGGGCACCCCATTAGCACTGCCCTGTAAATCCTGTAAGAGCAGGTGGAGGAAATCTAATTAGCATTTCATAAACCACGGTCCCTTGGGGAGTTTCTGATCAAGAAAAGATCAGTGATAAAAGAGAAGGAACCCTGAGAGAGAGAGACTTCGCTTTCCTGGTGGGAACTTGCTGAAACAGACTGGGAACCAGATGAGCTGGAGGGCTAGTCCTCCCTGCCTGATAAAATCCCTCTGCTCATCCAAGGTCTCATTTTTCTGGCCTGTGTCTAGTGCCTTGCTAAGCCTCTTCTCCTAAGCAAATGCGTACTTTGTAAGAGTGGAGGAGACCTCAAATCATCAAGTCACGATGACCTGGGAAGTGCTTCTCAACACTCCCATGTCCAGATCTCTCTCTGTTGACGCAGTCCTCTGACGTAGTAAATAGGTAGCTTGGGAAAGGTTTCCCGGGACAATTTGATGAAGTCCTTGGTTTATACTTTTTGAAGAACTTAACCTCAAACAGCAAACCCCAGGCCTACCACCGTGTTTGTTCTGCGCACAGTAGCTGCCTAGTGATACTATAGTAATACTATACTGGGAGGAAAAGCCTGCTCTAAACTGGGATGGCAGGAGCGAGAGATGGAAACCCATTTGGGGAAAACCCGTTATAACCATCCCAAGCAATAAGCATTAATTAAGATGTTTAAAAGTTTACATAGTTATTTCTTCCATGAGTGATGTGAAAGTGGGAGACAGGTAACACCCCCAACAGGGTCTGTTTTTATTACGTTTGTTTGTCCTTGCCTCATGATAGAGCACATGCATGCACACACAGTGAGAGAGCGAGAGAGGAGCATGCCCATGGAGTCCAGCCCTCCAGCCTGCTGAATCCCAGGCAGTCGCACAGTCTTGCCCTGTTGTAGGACTGGGCCAGGGATCCAAACCCCCGTCACCATGAGGGATCCAGCTTCTCTTGAATAGCACTTTCCTGCTGCACTGTAGCATTAACCCCCCAGAAGGGTCTCACTGCCCTGATCCACTGCTCTCCCCACCCCTGCCTTGTCCAGCCCCAGTTCATGGGTGTTCATGTGCCCAGCATACTCAGGGAGGTCTCTGGATGTGAACCTTGAACCTTCCCATGTGGGTGAGCCTCAAAAGCATTGCATTTTACCCCAGAACCACCAACCAACAAGCAATAAGCATTTTAAAAAATGGGAATTGAGGGGCTGGCAGGTGGCATGGTGGTTAAGGTGCTGGACTCCCACATGGCTGACCTTGGTTCAAGTCCTGGATCTAGTGGCTTACTTTCTCACTTTCCCTTTCTCTGTGTGTGTGTCTCTCTGGTCAAATGAAAAAATAATAATAATAATAATTAAAATAATTTTTAAATGGGAACTGAAAACAATTATGTCATCAGGAAAGTCATGATGTATTTTTCTATGTTTTTCTATGCAAAATTGCATCGTGGCTTTCCAGGTGTAATGGTTATATCACTGGATTTCCACGTAGTCAACCACAATTCAAATCCCAGACCCAGCGGCTTAAAGCTCACACTGGGCACATGTGTGTGCATGCCCAAAATCGCAAGGGGAGAATGGAGGAGAAGGGATTGTGGCATGGCCATCCCCTGGACATGATTTCTTGCTTTCTGTCTCTCTCTCTCTCTCTGGCAGGTGCACACACCCTATAGCAAAAATCTCTCTTAAAAAATTAATTAAAAATAAAATAAAAACTAGCGTGTATCATATCGAGTAAGGGTATTTTTTTAAAATGTTTTTGGGACCAACAGATGGCGTAATGGTGACATTACTAGAATCCTACACAGCTGACCACAGTTCAAGTCCTAGACTCAGAGGCTTCAAACTCACACCAGTCACGTGTGTGTGCATGCCCAAAATCCCAAGAGGAGAATGGAAGAGAATGGATTGCAGCATGGCCATCCCCTGGGGGATGATTTCTCACTTTCTGTCTGTCTGTCTCTGTCTTTCTGGGGAACACACGTGCCCTATAGCAAAAATTCCCTCCCCTCCAAAAAAAAAGATTTGATGTTTTTGTCATAGGGCACATGCACTTGCTGAAGAGAGAGAGGCAGAGACAGAGACAGCAAGAGGAAAAGTGAAGAGTCACCCCCCCAGGGGGAATGATCATGCCGCAGTCCCTTCTCCATTCTCCTGGGTTCATGGTATGCACGCATATGTGGCCAGCATAATTTTCAACCCACCATGTCCAGGATTCGAACTGCAGAGTTGGCCAAGTGGGGAGTGCCTGCTGGGTCTATTATAGCTTTATAAAAATACTTTAGGGGCCAGCAGATGGCATAGCAGTTACAGTGCTGGACTCATACATGGCTGACTGCGGTTCGAGTCTTGGATCCAATGGCTTGAAAATCACGCAGGGCGTGTGTTCGTGCATGTTCAAGATCCCAGGAAAAGAATGGAGGAGAAGGGATTGCTGCGTGGCCATTCCCCTGGAGGATGATTTCTCACTTTCTCACTGTCTCTGTCTCTCCAGCGAGCACATGTACCCTAAGGCAAAAAAAAAAAAAAAATCTCATTTAAAAAAAAACTTAAATAATAACAATAAATAAATGTAAACAAATAATAACAAACATATGTATACAAAACAAATGTATATGTATATATTTGTTTCTGTTTGTCTTCTAGGTTGTGAATCCTAGAGAGCAGACATTTTTATTCAGGTATTTTTGTTCATCTGTATAGTCTCAGTACTTAACATGTTGCCTGATACTTAATAGCTTTTTTATAAATACTGGAGTAAATAAATATTGGGTCGTCAAAAAAGTCATGCGTATTTTGCTATGTTTTTCTTGCAAAAATGTGTTATGACTTTTCAGGTGACCTAGTATTTTGGGGGCCAGCTCCATGGCCTGATGGTTGAGGCAGCTAGATCCCATGTGGTCAACTATGCAGTGTGAATTATGGACCCCACAGCCTGAAAATGCAGTGGGTGCATGTGTGTGTGTGCCCAAAATCCCTAAAGAAGGAACTGATAGAAAAGGAGTTGCTGTGTGACCATGCCTCCCTGGAAGGAGCTATGCACTTTCTTGTCTTCCTGTCTCTCTCACTTGCTCTCTGTGACATGCACCCTCTAACAAAAAATTTAAAGAAGTGTATAATAGATGACTCAATAGAACGCAGAATGAGCATGTACTGTACAGGTATGGTGGGAGGTTAGAGGATGGATATGGATATGTGTAAGAGAGCAGTGTATTCCCTTGAGGATCTTAGACATAAACGAAAATAGAGAGTTGTTCACACAGCTGTAGTCTGCGTCTAACTGTGTGTGGCTGATGTGTAACTTCTCATTTCTGTGTTCGCATATTGGTCACCAAAAGCAGACAGGAAGTATGTTTCTCCATCCTAATTTGTTTTCTCAGGGAGTAAGTAAGGAATCTTTTTTCTGATAGATGATTTAGAAGTTCCAAGGAAGTTTGATTATAATAGACAGGAAGGAGATTCACACTTTTTGTAACAACTGTTGAAAGGTGGTCCGAAAACTCCCACTAGAATAATAGAATTGTCAGTCTCTACCTTCAGTATTAGAAATTAAAAAAAAAAAAAAAAAAGTTTTTGCCTGAAGGCACATGTTCTTACCAGAGAGAGACAAAGAAAAGGAGAAAACATTCCCCATGGGAATAGACACACCACAATCTCTTCTCCTCTGTTCTCCTTTTGGGATTTTAAACACACAAACATACATACATTCATCCACCTGGTATGTTTTTCAGGCTACGAGGTCCAGGACTCAAATGGTACGTTTGGCCATGTGGGGTCCAGCCACTTTAATCACCCTGCCACCAGCTGGCCTGTAATTCTTGTTCTATATATTTTGAGGCCATATTATTGGGCGCACCTACTTTTGGAATGTTACGTATCTTACTGGACCTGTGAACCTCCTAAAGATGGTTTGCAAAGTAACCCTTTTTACCTTAATATATTTTTTTGCTTGATAGTAACATAGCTATAGCAGCTTTCTTTTGAGCAGTGTATATACCTCATGTAAATTTTTTCCGTTCACTGGCCTTCAGCCTTCCTGTGCTTATATACCGCAGGTGTTATCTTTTATAAAACCACCTATCTGTTGCTAGATTGTGTATTTGTTAGGTCTGATAGTCTTTGTCTTTTAACTTGAAAGTTTAGTTCATTTACATTTATTGTGTTTAATAAAGTTTAATAAAGACAATCTTTGCCTTATAACTGGTGAGTTTAACTGATGTATATTCATTGCTGCTGCAACAGGATACCTGAGACTGAGCAGTTGATAAAAGAAAAGTTTGAGGCCACATCCTGGCAAAGTGATGGTACAGCTGGACCCACTTGGGAAAGGTTCTGAGTTCACATTCTGAGACCTCTCCTAGCACATTGGCATGTCTGTATACCCATGATTCAGACCACCTGAGCCTAGGGGTGGATTGTGGTGTGAAAACTCTGCTGGGGTTCTTGTCTCTCTCTTTCTCTCTTTGTTTCTCTCATGGAAGAAATAAATGAACGTTAAAAAATTGCTATTAAATAAAGAAAAGAGGATTTCTTGACCTATGCTTCTGTAAGCTGGAAAATCTAAAAGCTTGGTGCTGACATCTGGCCTGGCCCACCTGCTGTGTGAGCGCAGTTGAGACACCGAAGGGGAAGTGAGCTGTGCAAAGACAGGAACAGGCAAAAGCTGGGTCAGCTATATCATACCCCGCTTGGGGGAACAAGTCCAGTGAGACCTGAGAGGACACTAATCTACTCATGAGGGCCCACCCCTGTGTTCCAGACACTTCTCACCTGGCCCCACACAGTAATCCCCCCTGTGGGTCAGATTTCCACATGAGCTTTCAGTGGGGACACGCCGAAACCCCAGTAATTGCAATTATGGAAATACTTAGCTTTATTCCAGCCATCTAGTGTCATGCCGAATTTACTGTCTTTTTTTTTTTTTTTTTTTTTGGTCTTACATTTTGGATTGAGTTGTGTTTTTTTTTTTCCTTATTTTTATCCCTTTACTAATTTGAAAATTATACTCTAATTTGAAGTTATCTTGGCTATTTAGATGTATAATATTTATTATACATATTAAAATTTTAAATTTCACAGGTAGCGCACACACATGACTTAAACATCAAATATTTGAAAAGTGCACTGTGTGGAGGCACCTGTCTATCTCGCTGCCTCCGTCTGCTCAGCTCCGACCCCCAGTTTATCTACCACTGTAACTTTATTAGCCCACATATTCCAACACGGATTATGAATATAGGTACTAATACACAGTTATTGGTTAACACCTTATTTTGTTATACAGTGATAGCATGAAACACAATTTTCTGTATTTGCTTTTTTTCTCTTCATAGCATATCTTGATTTTTTTTTTTTTAAGAGGTTTTTGCCTTAGGGTTTGTGCACTCACTGGGGAGACAGATAGTGAGAGGGAAAGTGAGAAATCACCCCAGCGGGGGCTGGAGGTGGCTGGCCACGCCACAATCCCTTCTCCATTCTCCTCCCAAGATCTTGGGCATGCATACACACGTGCCTAGCGTGAGTTTCAAACCACTGGGTCCTGGACTTGAATCGTGATTGACCATGTGGAAATCCAGCAACCTAACTACTACACCATCTGCTGGCTCCAGTATTCTTTCTGTTTTGATAACATAAAGAGTTTTCTTCCACTTGTCTTTTTTTGTTTTTTGGGGGGAGAGGTTTTCACTATAGGGCGCATGCACTCGCCAGACAGAGAGAGAGACATAGAGACAGAAAGCGAGAAATCACCCCCCACAGGGGATGGTCACGCCGCATCCCTTCTCCTCCATTCTCCTCTTGGGATCTTGGGCATGCACGCACACACACCCGGCATGAGTTTTAAGCCACCGGGTCCGGGACGCGAACCGCGGTCGACTACGTGGGAGTCTAGCAATATAGCCATTACGCTAACTGCTGGTTCCCTGTCTTTTTTGTTTTTTTAAACTTTATTTTAATTTGACCAGAGAGAGACAGAGACAGAGAGAGAGAGAGAGAGAGAGAAAGCAAGCCACCAGGTCTGGGACTGGAACTGCGGTCAGCCATGTGGGAATCCAGCGCTTTTAACCACCATGCCACCTGCCGGCCCCCCCACTTGCCTTTTTTCAAACAGCTGGGTGGTATTACATCAATAGGTAGAACCTTAACTTAATGTCTTATTGATGCACATTTACATTATTTCCAATTTTATTCTTTTACATAGATCACAAAATATATGATTATGCATATGTGTTAGTTTATCTTTAGGATAACTTTGTAGAAAAAAAACTGCCTGGCTAGAGGATATATACTGTTACAACTTTGATGGTGTATATGTAATTTTGCCACACTGCCCTCCAGGGAGTTTGTAACTGTTTACACTCCCGCCTGCAGTGTATGAAAGGCCTGTTTCCCCCAAGTCTTGCCAACATAGTTACCCAGCTTCTGGATTTTTGCCAGTCTAATGAGGGATAAGTAGTCTTTCACTGTGTTTTTCATTTGTGTTCCTTTATAAGTTGGGGCTGATCATCCTTCACATGTTTAAAAATCACTCATGGACTGGCTTGGTAGCACAGCACAAGCTCAGGCGATGCTGGGTCCATATGGAGGTCCATGGGTTCAGTTCCCCAGCCAGCCTGTGTACACCGGGCACATGTGCCCACAATCCTGGCTGGTTAGGGGGTGGGAGGGAGTCATGGCCTGGACCCCTGTTGAGAGTGCTTGCTTCTCTCCCTCTCTGCCCTCTCCCTACCCCCATCTCTGGCATGAAGGAAATAAACCTCTTTAAAATGTGTATTCCTTTTTCTGTGGATAATCTGTTCAAAACCTTTCCTGGTTTTCTGCGGTGTGGGTGGCCCTGATGATTTTTAGGCACTCTTCATGTAAGTGAGGAGCACTTTGTAATAGAAACTTAAGAATTTTAACAGAATATTTGACTCCTAACCCAGCTTATTATTTGCTTCTTCACTGTGCCCCTAGGGGTCTTTGTATGTGTGTTGCCGAGGAGGAGTTGTAGATTTTTTTTTTTTTGGAGAGGTTTTTTTCGCTATAGGGCGCGTGTGCTCGCCAGACAGACAGAGAGAGACATAGAGACAGAAAGCGAGAAATCACCCCCTAGGGGGGATGGTCACACCGCAATCCCTTCTCCTCCATTCTCCTCTCGGGATCTTGGGCACGCACACACACATGCCCGGCGTGAGTTTTAAGCCACTGGGTCCGGGATGCGAACCGCGGTCGACTACGTGGGAGTCCAGCGACATAGCCATTACACTAATTGCTGGTTCCCCTGGATTTTTTTTGTTTTTTTTTTGAGAGGTTTTTGCTATAGGGCGCATGCGCTCGCCAGAGAGAGACAGAAAGTGAGATATCACCCCCCCCCCCCACCCCCACCCCCACCCCCACCCCCAGGATGGCCACACCGCAATCCCTTCTCCTCCATTCTCACCATGATTATAAAAGAATCGTGTTACATTTTACTGTATTACTTTGTCATTTTATTTTATATTACAGTTAAATCTCTGCACCATTTGAAATTTATCCTGATCAGTGCTTAAAGGTACAAGCTCAACTTTCTTTGTTACAATACCATTTCAGTCTCAAATCTCCAATGCCATCCCAAATCTTCTCCTTCATATATATATATTTTTTTTATTATTTTTATTTATTTTTTTTTTCCAGAGAGAGAGAGATTTTTGCTATAGGTCGCTTGTGCCCACCCGAAAGACAGAGAGAGACAGATAAGACAAAGTGAGAAATCACCCCCTGGGGGAATGACCATGCCACAATCCCTTTTCCTCCATTCTCTTCTCTGGATCTTGGGCATGCACACACACATGCCTGGCGTGAAATTAAGCCACCAGGAGATGAACTCAAACCGCGGTCGACTACATGGGAGTCCAGTGACATAGCCATTATGCTAACTGCTGGTCCCCCTCCTTCTCATATTTGAAACGCTGTCTCTGTCGTAGCGTTGCCCATGTTAGTAGCTGTGTGTGGACTTGCTGTACGTTGAATGTCATTGGTTCATCTGACTGTATGCGGCCATGTGCTTTGTTTTAATTAATGTGGCTTACAGCATGTTTTATTGTATGGTTGCAGTAAAATCTCCTTATTGCTGTTTTTGTTAATTTTTTTTCTGTATGAATGAAGCTTGCCATCACCCTCTATTATTTAAAAAAAGAAAAGAAAGAAACGATGGTATCTTTACTGAGTTCCTGTTACATTAATACATTCACTTACGGAAATTTATTAGTGCTTTGGATTAGGGTTCTCTACAGAGAGAGCCAATAGGAAGGCAGAGAGGGAGGGGATTAGGAGCCTTGGCTCACATGCTTACCGAAGCCGACAAGACCCAGACTGGCCACCTGCAGGCTGGACACGCTGGGGTACTGGCTACGTGGCTCAGTCCAAGCCTCATGGCCCGTGGTGTGACTGTCAATCCCAGGTTGAAGGCCTGAGAACCCCAGGCCGGGTGCACCTGTGTTGCCAATCCTGGCGTCCAAAAGCAAGAGAGCCTAGAATTCTGCTGTCCCAAAAAAGGGAGAAGAAAAGTGTATCCCAGCTCCATGAGAGTGCCCAGACCCCCGTCAGATAGGATGTCCCTGCCAAATTGAAGGTGGCTCTTACCTCGGTCTAAGGCTCACAGTCCAGTCTCCTCTGGAAACACCTTCACAGACACAGCCAAAAATAACCCAAAACTACCAGTTCTCGAGGTAATCCTTAGTCCAGTTAGGTTGACAGCTAGAATGAACCGTTGCACACGTATAGTTGAATTTGGTCTCAAGTAACATTTGTTCTCTGTGTTAACTTCCTACGGTTGCTCTAACGAATCCTCATACATTTGTTTGCTTAAGACAGTGTGGAAGTGCGCTCTCTCCGTTCTGGCATTAGAAGGCAACAAATCCAGGTGTCACAGGACTGTGCTCCCTCCGAAGGCTCGGCTCGAAGGCAGTCTCTAGCCTCTGCAGCCTCTGGTGGCTGCATCATTTCAATCGCTGTGTCCTTGGTCAGTGTCCCTCCCCGCCATGTATCAGGAATCAGGATCCATTGTCCGCCCCCTTCAATTTGCATGATCGCAACTTTAGGGCCCACCCGCATTCCCAAATAAATGCCTCCTTTCAAAGCCCATAACTGAATCCCATCTTCTGTGGAAGATAATATTCATGGGTTTTAGGATTAGGGAGTGGACATACTTTTTTTTTTTGGAGAGGTTTTTGCTATAGGGCCCGTGCACTAGCCAGAAAAACAGAGAGAGACAGAAAGCGAGAAATCGCCCCCCAGGGGTGATGGCCACGCCACAAATCCCTTCTCCTCCATTCTCCTCTCAGGATCTTGGGCACGCACACACACGTGCCCGGCATGAGTTTAAGCCACCGGGTCTGGGACTCGAACCACGGTCGACTACGTGGGAGTTCAGCGATATAGCCATTAGGCTAACTCCTGGTACTGGGAGTGGACATATTTTTTGGGGAGCCACTATTCCACTCATTACACCCTTGTTCTGAATAACGTAAGAATCTTAAACATTTTAACTCTCACTGTGCCTCCTACCTTGTGTTTTTGTTGTCCATTGCTTGTATCTTGTTTATTTATAAGCAGACTAATGAATATTTTTTACACTAGCTTGTTCAGATTCCCTACATATTTATCAATATCTTTGCTCATTTTTGTTTTATTTTGTGCCAGACCTTCCATCTTGGTTAGTTTTGTTTATTCCTGAAATAGATTATTTAGAGTGGCCTACAGTCTCTGTGGCAATCTCTCCGTTTTTGTCTAAAGATATCTCTCTATTTTGCTGACATGGTTGAAAATGTTTCATTAATTATAGCCTCTTGCATTGAAAGTGATTTTTGTCTTAGCACACTGAAAGTATTAGCCTGTGGCCAGCTGGTGGCATGGCATGGTGGTTAAGGCAGCTGGATCCCACATGGTCATCTGCACGGTTCACGTCCCAGACCCAGTGGCTTGAAAGACACACCAGGCATTTGTCAGTATGTGCCAGAAATCCCAAGAGGAGAATGGAGAAGGAAATACAGCGTGGCCATCCCCCTTCCCCAGGGTGTGTGCTTTCTCACTCTCCTCTGACAAGCACAGACTCCTAGCAGATTAAGAAAAGAAAGAGAGAACCAGAGAAAGTATTAGTCCGTGGTCTTCTAGGTTTTACTTTTCCTGTTGAAGAGTCAGCTAATCATCTAATTGCCATTTTTTCATAGATGATTCTCTCTCTCTCTCTCTCTTTTTTTTTTTTTTTTTTTTTTTTTTTTTTTTTTTTTTTTTTTTTTTTTTTTGAGAGAGAGATTTTTGCTATAGGGCACATGTGCTCGCTGGAGAGATAGAGAGAGGGAAAGTGAGAAATCACTCCCTGGGGTTATGGGTTGGCTAAACCACAGTCCCTTCTCCTCCATTCTGCTCTCGGGATTTTGGGCACGCATCACATGCACACTCACCCGATGTGAGTTTCGAGCCACCTGGTCGGGCACTGGAGCCATGGTCGGCAGGTGGGTGTCCAGTGCCGTAACCACCATGCCACCTGCTGGCCCCTGTGGATGATTCTTATTTCTCTTTTAAATGTATTCTCTTTTGTCTTTCATGTTCTTTAGTTTCATTACAATGTATGGCCTCATATTTATTCTGCTTGACATTTGTTTGGCTTCTGGACCTGAGGTTTACTGCTCTCAGTGATTCTGAAAAATTTTCAGCCAAAGGCACTGAATAACCCTCTCTCCGTCCTCTCTCAGTCAATATTTGACCTTCAGTTACAAGCTTAGATGTACGCTAAACATGCCTACTGTATCATGTCTCTCAAACTCTTACGTTTTTCTTTATTTTACTTCTAAATATTTAATTTCATTTATTATTATTATTTTAATTTGCCATAGGGTGTGTGCACTCACCAGAGAGAGAAAAGGAAAGAGAGAAAGCACACCACCAGATCTGGGACTTGAACCACAGCTGGCCATGTGGGAATCCAGTGCTTTAATCACCAAGCCACATGCTGGCCCCTCTGTATTTTATTTTTATTTTTATTATTAAGGTTTTTTCCATAGAGTGTAGAGTGTGTACACTCACCAGAGAGAGAGAGACAGAGAGAGAGAGTAAGAGGGAAAGTGATAAATCACCCCTTGGGGCAATGGCTACACCACAATCCCTTCTCTTCTATTCTTCTGGGATTCGGGGCACACAAGCACATATGCCCAGCATGACTTTCAACTTGCCAGGTCCAGGACTTGAACTGCCGTCAGCCACATGGTAGTCCAGCACCTTAGCCACATGCTGACCTCTTTATCATTATTATTTTAGTATTTGCTAGAGGGCATACATGGTTGACACAGAGAGAGGGACAGAAAAAGAGACATAGAAAGGGACAAAGCATCACTGGGGGATGCTACAATCCCTTCTCTTCCATTCTTCTCTTGAGATTTTGGGCACACATGCACATGTGACTGGCATGTTTTTTCAAGCAGCTGGATCCAGGACTCGAATCACACCGTCGGCCATGTAGGATCCAGCGCCTTCGTCACCACACCACTGGCTGCTCCTGAAGAGTTACTGTTGCTGGGAACCAGCAGTTAGCGTAATGGCTATGTCGCTGGACTCCCACGTAGTCAACCATGGTTCAAGTCCCGGACCCGGTGGCTTAAACTCACACCAGGCGCGTGTGCGTGTGCGTGCGTGCCCAAGATCCCAAGAGGAGGGAATGGAGGAGAAGGGATTGCGGCGTGACCATCCCCCCTGGGGGGTGATTTCTCGCTTTCTGTCTCTATGTCTCTCTCTGTCTGTCTGGCGAGCGCACGCGCCCTATAGCGAAAACCTCTCCCAAAAAAAAAAGAGTTACTGTTGCTGATAAAAATGATCTGAGACAGGTGGGAGGTGTCACTTTCTTCAGAAAGTTCATGGAAAATGTATATTATTGAAAAACTGCATGGATTTCAAAATTTGGGACACAAAAATAAACCATTAGTTTAATTTATTTTTTCCTGATCTTTTCAAAGTCTCTGCGTGTATGGTCAGGATAGAGGTGAGAACAACCATAAAGACCAAACAAGGTCCTTCTAAATTTTCCCGCACTGCACTCTGACCTGTTCTTAGAGTCTTTTGAGATAACAGAACGGCAAGAGGTAGGTAGGGAGGCTTGTGATCCTTCAGACTGATTCCAGTCGCCCACAGGGACATGTTGGGATCCTGTTCCCAGGAGTTGTGCAGTTCCCTACAGATGAGGACCCAGAAACCTAAAAGATGCAACCTCTTTCGCCAAGGTCCCAAAAGTTGTCTGTAGCCATGAGGAATTAGGGCCCCAGGTCCCTAATTCCTGAGCAGGCAGAGGATTTGCATTGCATTTGTGCCTCAACTTCCTCCTGGTCTTCAACCAAGGCATGCTTCCCTGGGCTCGGTTGAAAGGTTGTGCGGTGTTCTAGAGGTGCTTTGCCTTTGAAAATAAGCCAGGACCTGGAGGGTTAATGGAAACTGAGCAATGGAGAGGGAGCCCTGTTCTCTCAGCTGGGAGTTGCTGGGCGGCCTCCCTCGCCAGCCTGTGCTCCATTATGGGTAATGATGTCATTACCAGTAATGCGGCTGCCTGAGTGGTGTGGAGAGGCAGCATTAAGGAAAGGCCGCTCTGTTCTCTCCTAAGAGCCGTTTCAGCCCACTCCAGTCTATTATATTGAAGATGCTGGAAGGCGAATGGCTTCAGCAGAGGAAAAGGTCAGACTTAAAAGCTTTTCTGGGCTTGGTATTTATTGTTGCTGTTCTGACCTTCAGTAAAGTCCCCTGTGTGTGTCCTTGATCCTTGCCTTTCCCATTAATGCTTGAAAGCTCTGAGGCTGGCCAGACCAGGTCTTTGGCTCAGCGGGCTCCCGACGTGGGGTTATTTGAGAAGGCGTAGCCCCATCCACATCACTGTCCTTGCTGCCTTTCCTACCACCGGGGTCCTGTCGAAGTGTTGCAGCTCTTGAACGTTGGCGTTTTCAGCATTGTGTACTAATGCGCACTTATTCACAGACATGCTCAGATCTGAGCAATTTTATGAGTCATTCCCTTAAAATACAAAAAAGCCAGGGGAAATAAAGAGTAAGGGGTAGGAACAAACGCCCTGGGCACAACACAGAACCTTTAGTTGAACACCTTTCAGAACGCACAGCCGCCCCCACTGGTGGTCGTGAGAGGGCGATCACGGACTCAGGAACACAGGACACCCTCATGGAAGATTCTCACAAGTAGGGTACAGCCATCCGTCTTTTGGTAAATTCAAGCCCCTGCTGGGCCCAAGGCACTGGGTATAAAAGGCACAAGCAAATGTGGCTGATTTCAGCAGCTTTTGAAGTGCCATCCCTGGACCAAGCAGCATCAGCCTCATAGGAACCAATTAGAAATGCAGGTTCTCAGACCAGACCTGCTCATCAATTACGGGGCTGGAGCACTCAGGCCTTCACCCACCCTCCTAGTGATTCTGATGCACACTGAAGATCGAGAACCACTGGCTTATTTTCAAGTTTCGTGCTATGACACCCCCCCCCCCCAGCCTTATCTAAAGCTTCACAGAAGCCACTAGCTGTGGACAATTATGGAAATTTGAATTGAACTAAGTAAAATTAAGAATTCAGTTTTTGGTTGCATTAGTCACACTGCAAGTGCTCAATAAGACATGTGACTGGTGACAGCCCTGTGAGCCCATTTCTGTCGTCACAGAAGGTTCTGTTGTCACAGAAAGTTCTGTTAAATAATACTGGGCTCAGGACAGTGGCCCTCACATTTTAGTAAGAAGCAGAGCACTTACAGGTCTTGGTAGAATGCAGATTGCTGGGCCCCGTGCCTAGTGTTTCTGAGCCAGTAGCTCTGGAATAGGCCTAGAGAATCTGTACATCTGGGTCCAGGAGATGGCATAATGGTTATGTTGCTGGACTCCCACATAGTCAACCACGGTTCAAGTCCTGGACTGGTGGCTTAAAAAACTCACACTGGGGACCAGCAGTTGGCGTAATGGCTATGTCGCTAGACTCCCATGTAGTCGACCACAGTTCAAGTCCTGGACCCAGTGGCTTAAACTCACACTGGGCGCGTGTGCGTGCGTGCCCAAGATCCCCAGAGGAGAATGGAGGAGAAGGGATTGCGGCATGACCATCCCCCCTGGGGGGTGATTTCTCGCTTTCTGTGTCTTGGTCTCTCTCTGTCTTTCTGGCGAGCACACGCGCCCTATAGCAAAAACCTCTCCAAAAAAAAACCCCAAAAAACTCATGTTGTGCCCAAGATCCCAAGAGGAGAATGGAGAAGGGGTTGCAGCATGGTCATTCCCCTGGGGGTGATTTCTCACGCACTGTCTATCTCTGTCTCTCTGGTGAGAGCACACTCCCTATAGGAAAATTTTCTCTTAAAAAAAAAAAAAAGAGAGAGAATTTGTACTTTTTTTTTTTTTTTTTTTTTTTTTTGAGGGGACATGACCACGCCGCGATCTCTTCTCCTCCATTCTCCTCGGGATCTTGGACACGCACGCACATGCGCCCAGCGTGAGTTTAGCCACTGAATCCAGGACTTGAACCTTGGTCAACTACATGGGAGTCCAGTGACATAGCCATTACGCCAACTGCTAGTCCCGAGAATCTCTACTTCTAACAAGCGCCACAGTGAGCCTCACGCTGTTGGTTGGGGAACTCATTCTGACAATTTCTGGTCTAGAATAAGGATCCTTTCTCTGAAATCTGTGAACCTCCTAAAATCATAAGCAAAATACTATATATATTCACATAAAATAGGTTATAGATCATAGGCCCATAGTTGTCCAGTGATTCTCAGGTGGGTCAACAGGTCAGGAAAACGTCTAGCCACAGGTAACAGAAAATCTGACTATTAGTGACCATCACAAGGACATTGATGTTCATTTAGCAAAATCAGAGACAGGAAGTTTAGGTTCTTTTAGTGGCTCAAGTGTCATTTCCCCTCCCCTAGAAAGCCCCTAATGATTTCAGACAGAACCACCTCTAGGCCAGTCCCAGCAAAGGGAACTGGGATTTACATAACTGTCTCAGACCGCTTGTGAGTCAGTCTCTGGGGCTGGAGGAAGGACCTGCCTTCCCTGAGACCTGAAGGTGGCAACAGTTCTCTGAGCGACATGTTCTATGAGGGTATGAAGGAGAAGTGGTTGTTGGGTCCTCCAGTGAGTGACCTGAGAAAGCTTGCCAGTGTCTGGTCTGGATCTTTCTAGGTCATACTGGGCTTTTGGCTTACTGGGCAAGCGCTCTCTGTTTGCATGTCTCCATGAAGCTGTTCTGATCATAACGCAGGTGCAATAGAAGAACCTGATCCAGGCCTCGGCAGGTCAGCACCATCCATCCTTACAGCCCGTCTCCCTCTGACACCAGCCCCCAATTTCTAAAAAAGCTTTTGCTTGGTTCCTGTTGGCCAAGTTCCTGCCAAAGCACAAGTCCCTATACTGGGATTCCTTGGGGACTCATTATTGCTCTCTGAGCAGCCCTCTTAGAATGAGAGTCCTGGTCCTGAGTTGGGAGACCCAACAGTCGGGTTCTGCTGTCAGATGGCCTGTGTCCCTGCTCACCTCCCATCTGCACGCATCACATACTCCACTTTTCCAAGTAGGGAATGCGTGTCTGAAAATGGAGAATGGGTGAGAATCTTCCATGTAGAAATGCCAACGAAGCACTGGGGGGTCGGGGCTCCGCAAAGGAGAGGACGGGAGAAGGGCTGGGAGCATAATCCCAGCCTGCCAGACCCCATCAGCGCAGTGCTCATCTGTGTGTTTAGCTACAAGCTCTAGCCGGTCTGAACCTCAGTCCGATAATCAGCAGAACCAATAGACATGGTCATGTTCCTGTGGACCTGGGCGTGCCCCCGTGCCTGATGGAAGCGGCAATGGCTGCAGAGCCGACAGAGCTCCCGACCGGGCCCCCTCCCCCGGCCCATACCCACCCCCAGAACAGTTCTTCTTTTACTTGGGTAGTACAGTACTAGACCAATGTTTTAAATTATTTCCATCAGTAAAGAAGACAGAGAGAGGGAACCAGCAGTTAGCGTAATGGCTATGTTGCTGGACCCCCACATAGTCAACCGCGGTTTGCGTCCCGGACGGTGGCTTAAAACTCACACCAGGCGCGTGTGCGTGCGTGCCCAAGATCCCGAGAGGAGAAAGGAGGAGAAGGGATTGCGGCGTGAACATCCCCCCTGGGGGGTGATTTCTCGCTTTCTGCCTCTATGTCTCTCTCTGTCTGTCTGGCGAGCACACGTGCCCTATAGCAAAGAAGACAGAGAGAGATGGCATCCCCAAGAGGGTCTTGATGCTGCAGTCCACTCCCAGCTGCGGAGCCCCAGGTCACAGGTGCACATGCGGCTGGTATACTCACAGAGGTCTCCAGATGTGAACCCAGAACTCCCCGCGTGGGCCGGCTTCACAGAGCACTGCATCTTACTACTGCACCTCCGTTTGCCCCCACCCCCCCAAACGGAATCTCTTATATAGAAATTAAGAGTTTAGGCCAGCCAGTGGCCTGATGGTTAAGTAACTGGATCCCTCATGGCCAGATGTGCAATTCCCCCAACCCAGTGGCTTGAAAAACATGCCAGGTGCATCTGCATGCGTGCCCAAAATCCCAAGAGAAGAATGGAGAAGAGATCGTGACATGGCCATCCCTGTGGGAGGTGATTTCTCTTTCCCTCTTGCTCTGTATCTCTGGTAAGTGCATATACCCTATAGCAACCTAAAATTTAAAAAAGAAAGAAAGAAAGAAAAAGAAATAAATAAAGGGTTCTACTTCTTAAAAAAACAGGGGGCGGTGGTGACAGGTGGCATGGACTGGTGACAGGTGACTGGACTCCCACATGGCCAAACACAGTTCAAGTCCTGGACCTGACAGCTTCTTTTCTCACTTTCCCTCTGTATCTCTCTAGTAAAATTAAAAATATATATTAATAATAATAAATCATTTTTTTAGGAGGAGGCCTCTGGCTTCATGATGCCTCAGCCCTTTCAAACACTGGCCTTGAGTTCAGGGCCAGCATGCAGGTAGGAGCTATCCCGTGGAAGAAGCGCAGCACTCCCCACTCAGAAGGAACTCTGACCCTTGTTCTCTGCGAGGTCTGAGCTGACAGTGGCCTCAGTCGACAGCTGGACACAAGGCCTGATTGTTGGTAGAAGTCCTGCGAGGCTGTCTCCTCTGAAAGCTGCTTCCGCAGCTTCCCTCCCCCTATCCTCCCCGGACAGAAGTGGACATGGGGGGGATGTTTCAATTCCCCTGCTGGCTTGTGGGTCTTCCTCTCACACCCTCCTTCAGAACGTCTAGGGAATTTTTATTTTCCGAAGCTGCTTACCAGAAACACTTTGGCAGAGCTCAGCCAGGGAGGAGGCTTTAGTGAAACGAGCGCAAAAGCACTTGTCTCCGTGGTGCCTTTTCGGCCTGCGACAGCGAGTGGAGGAGCTTCGTAAAACTCGGCTCAGGACGAGCTGGCCTGGAGGGAGGAGCAGCCAGAGCCCTGGGCCAGTGCAGAGTGCCCAGTCCCGGCTCCACCACACACCCCAGGATCAGCACAGAATGTCGGCCTGTGCTTGGTGCTCTCTCGCAGTTCTCATTTTATGGTATGGCTTAGCGTGAGGCCGGGAAGAGCTGCCCGGTTGTGCAGTCTGGGTTTCAGGAAGTGCAGTGTGGCTGCTGAGCAGTACACAGGCGGCAGAGCGCTGCTCCCAGGAGGGACACGAGACCCCTCAGCGTGCGGGGAGATCGTTTTTTTGGTTAGAAATGGAGGGCCTTGGTTGAAAGTTGAAACAGACGGTCAGCCGATCATCACACACCCAGACGGAACTCGCCCAGGACTCAGCCTCTCTGTCCGCGGCGTCCGTCCCTTCCAGATCTCCTCCCCCAGACCGACCCGAGCAGCCTCTGTGGTGCAGATGTCCTCTGCATCTGCTGGCCCGGCTCCCAGGGAGATGGACGCCAGCTGGTCCGAAGTAGGAAGACAGTGACTTTGCTTAAACTGTCAGCATGGCCCGTTTGCCAAACTTTTTCCACTGTGTGAAATGAAAATACGTTCATCGGAACGTTTCAGAGACACGCAGAGCACGTTGACCGGGGGAGTGTGCGGCTCCTGTTTGCCTTTTTGAAAAAGCAGATTCCAGAACTTCTTGATTTGTTTTGTTTGGTTTTGTTTTTTTACCTCTGTCATCTGTGATCCATTTGCCTGTGTAGCCAAGATATTTTGGCCTTTTTACTCTGGGAAACCAGTGGGTGGGTGAGCGTGCAAGAGCCAGGAGCTGACAAAATACCAGCAGATGCTGGGGCCAGGGAGGCTTCTGCTCGGCCTACAGGCCGAGGTGCACCCCACCCGCCAGGCTCCTTTGAGAAAGGGGCTGGGCCTGCAACAAGGCCTGGTCATTAAGGCAGCGGGATCCCACATGGCCAACCACACAGTGGGGATGTCAGACTCCGAGGCTTGAGAGACACTGCAGGTGTGAGTGTGCACACGCGCGAAATCCCTGAAAGAGAGAAGTGGAGAAGAGATTGCAGTGTGGCCATGCCCTGTGGGGGATACTTTAACCCTCTCCCTGGATCTCTGTCTCTTGAGTTCCCATGACCTCTAGCATTTAAAAAAAAAAAAAAGAAAAAAGAAAAAAAGCTAAAACTGCCTACTTGAGAGAATCTCCCAGTCCTAGTGAAGGAAATCTCCAGGAACTTCCTGACCCTGGGCCACCAGGGCTTTGCCCGTCTGAGGAAGTCCTGAGTATAATAGGAAGTAATAGCGTTATCTTTGAGGTCAGGGTTACCTATTCCGATTCCACATCTGTAGTGAATCCAGATCCACCATTTACCATCCAGGTGACTTTCGATGAGTTCCTTCAACCTTCTAATCCTATTTTTTCATCTCTAATTAACATAGGGAGACAGCCCCATAGGTGAGGGGACTGGATACCACATGGCTGAAGGCAGTTTGAATCTCAGTCCCAGTGATAAAAGAACATGCCAGGCACGTGTGCATGCCCCAGATCCTGACTGAATGGGTAAGCGGAGGAGAAGGGATTCTGGCCTGACGACTTCCCATTCGGTTGTGCTTTCTGTCTCTGTCTCTCTCTGGCAAGTGTACATGTTCTCTGGCAATTAAAAGAAAGAGATAATAGTGCCTATCTCATCAAATCTGTTAAAATTAAATAAGATAATGTATATGAAGTGCCTAGTGTATTGTCAAACATCCAACTGATACTCAGATTAGGTTTTTTTTGCAACAGCTCTCATTTTTTGGCAGCTTCTACACATCCTTCTGTTTCCCAGCGACTGTGAGATGGGATTTGCTATCTTCATTCCAGTAGCACTAGGAGTGACAAAGGGAATGATTTTTTTTTTAAGACAGATTTTTGTTTTAAAGTGTTGTGTGCTCACTGGAGAGGCAGAATGACAGAAAGTGAGGAATCACCCCCTAGGGGCAGTGGCCATGCTGCAGCCCCTTCTCCTCCATTCTCCTTGCAGAATCTTGGGCATGTATGCACACGCACCAGCTTGAGTTTCAAGCCACCAGGTCCAGGACTTGAACCACAGTTGACTACGTGGGAGTCCAGCAACATAACCATTACGCCATCTGCTAGTCCCATGATTTTCTTTTTCTTACCACCTCTAAGAAGTAATTTACACATAGTAAACTGCCTTTAAATGTAGTGGGTCTAACAGATGTCTGTGCTCATAAACGATCACTATGATAAAAATGTAGAATATTGGTTATCATCCCCGAAAGCTCCCTCTGGCTACGCTGCAGTTGATCTCTCCTGTGCCTCCAGCCCCACTCACCTATTCTTTGTCTCTATAAATTAGTTTGCATTTTATGTGACTAGAAGCCGACAGTGTACTCACGTTTTGTCTGCTTCTTCCACTCGGCCTGCGTGTAATGCGTGTCCATGTTGTCATGTGTATCCTTTTCACAGGTGAGCAGTATTCCGTTGTTTGGATGTACCCCCGTTATTGGACATCTGATTCATTTCATGTTTCTATTTTAAATAAGCTGATATGAAACTCACCTGCAGATCTTTCTGTTGGCACGTGTTTTCATTTTTCCCTGGGTAAACCCAGGAGCCAAAGGGCTAAGTCATATGGTAAATATTTCTTAAACTTTTTAGGAAACTGCCAAGCTGTTTTCCAAACTGAACTGAACTGTTACATTTTCCTATTGACAGCATACATGATTTTCTGTCGCCCCAAATCCTCAGTAAGTATGATCAGCCTTTTTTAGAGAGAGATTTTTGCTATAGAGCGCATGTGTTTACCAAAGAGATAAAAAGTGAGAAGTCACCCCCAGGGAGCTGGCCATGCTGCAGTCCCTTCTCCTCCATTCTCCTTGGGATTTGGGCATGCATGCACATGCACCGGCTGAGTTTTAGGCCTCCAGTCCAGGACTCGAACCGCAGTCAACTACATGGGAGTCCAGTGATATAACCATTATGCCATCTTCTGGCCCCATGGTCAGTTTTTTAAATTTTGATATTTCTGTTGGGTTTACAGGTAATGGTATTCATTAGGGTTTTGATCGCTGTTTTTTTTTTTTTTTTTTTTTTTTTTTTTTTTTTTTTGAGAGGTTTTTGCTATGGGGCAGGTGCGCTTGCCGGAAAGACAGAGAGAGACAGAGAGACAGAAAGCGAGAAATCACCCCCCCGGGGGGATGGCCACGCCGCAATCCCTTCTCCTCCATTCTCCTCTTGGGATCCTGGGCACATGCGCACATGCACCTCGCGTGAGTTTAAGCCATTGGGTCCTGGACTCGAACCGTGGTTGACTACAATGGGAGTCCAGCGACATAGCCATTACACTAATTGCTGGTCCCATGATCGCTGTTTCTTTGATGTCTACTGATGTTGAACAGCTTTTTCAGTACCAGTTGGCTTCTTGTGCATCTTTTCTTGTGTAGTATCTGTTTAAATCTTTTGCCTATTTAAAAATATGTTCTTTAGAACTGGTAGGTGGCATGCTGGTTAAAGGCACTGGACTCCCACATGGCCAACCACGGATCAAGTCCCGGACCTGGCGGCTTGCTTTCTCACTTTTCTTCTCTCTCTCTCTGGTCAAGTTAAAAAATAGTAATAATAAATAAAACTAAATAGTTTTTTAATGTGTTGTTTATTTTCTTGTTATTGAGTTGTAGGAGTTCTTTATATGGTCTGGATTTCAGTTCTTTGTGAGATAGAACTACATGAGAATTTTCTTTTAGACTGTGAAAACATGGGATTATTTCCCTTTGGACTGTGACATGCCTTTTCATTTCCTTTTTTTAGAGAGATTTTTGCTATAGGGTGTGTACACCTGCCCAGAGACAGAAAGTGAGATATCACCTCCCGGGTGGGGGGGGATGGCCACACAAAAATCCCTTCTGCTCTATTCTCCTCCTGGGATTTTGGGCACGCATGCACACAGGCTCAGTGTGTTTTAGGCTGCTGGGTCTGGGATTTGAACCATGATCAACTATGTGGGAGACCAGCGACATAACAGTTATGTCATCTGCTAGTCCACCTTTTCATTTTCTTAATGGTACTCCATTGCTGTTTGTGGAGCAGAAACTGAATTTTGATGATCTGGTTGCTTTTCAATGTGTCTTTTGTGATTGATGCTTTTCATTTACATCAAGATCACAGTTTCCTCTTATTTTTTTTTTTTTTTTTGTCAAGGAGTTTTTAGTTTTAGTTTTTACATTTAGATCCACAATCCTGTTCAAGTTACTTTTTGTATATGGCATGAGGCAAGGGTGAATATGGAAATTATCTTTTGAGTGTCAATTATGTATCAGGAAGCATAATTATCAAGCAATAATTTTTTTTGAGAGGTTTTTGCAATAGGGTATGTGTGCTCGCCAGAAAGACACAGAGAGACAGAGAGATAGAAAGCGAGAAATCACCCCCCAGGGGGGATGGCCACACTGCAATCCCCTCTCCTCCATTCTCCTCTTGGGATCTTGGGCACACACGCACACGCACCTGGCGTGAGTTTAAGCCGCCAGGTCCGGGACTCAAAACCCGGTCACTACATGGGAGTTCAGCAGCATAGCCATTGAGCTTACATGCTGGTCCCACAGGCAATAAATGTTTTAAAGTAGGTAATTGTCCCCACTTGGATGACGAAAATGAGTTTCAGAGAGATTAACTCGCTCCAGTATACAGCTGATATTCAAGTCTGTGATTGCCCAACTCCAAAGCCCATGTCCGTTCTCCCCTCCTGTGCTGTTACTGTTTTCAGCATTCAGTTCAGATACGTATTTTAAAAAGTCCCTCGCTGGACCAGCAGATGACATAATGGTTACGTTGCTAGACTCCCATGTAGTTGACCATGGTTCAAATCCTGTACCCAGTGGCTTAAAACTCAGGCCAGTGCACGTGTGTGTGTGTGCCCAAAATCCTGAGAGGAGAATGGAGGAGAAGGGACTGTAGCATGACCATCCCCCCCTGAAGGGTGAGTTCTTGTTTTAAAAAAAAACAACCCTAGCTGTGTGCTGGGAGGAGATATGAAACATAGGGGATGGCTGTGCCATTCTCAGGACATTCACATCCCCAAACCCAACCAACCATACAAAATGGCCATACAGGGATAGTGGGTGCTAGGACCAGGGTCAGATGCCCAGCCGTTTGTTGAGGTCTGTACCTCAGAAGCTGTAAATGCAACTCTTTTGGTGTCCTCTTAATAAGGAGCCTTACTCTGAGTTTGTTTTTATTTCATCTTACGGCAGACCTGTCAGAAGCATGAACTGCCTGGCCGCACAGACGCCTACTCCTTGGAGCACCCAGCTGGATGGCTGAGTCCACTGTGTTTGATTGGAGTTTTTAGTTTTGGAAAGCAAATAGTGAGTCAGTCTCCCTCCTCATCCCCTCTGGTCCTCTGGATTATCTTAGATGCTGTGGTCTACTAGGTAAATCATCTTTTCCTGAAACTTTCCCTTAAGCTATGACAGTCCTGTGAGAAAGGTCCCCTACCCTCTAATTTTGATGCTCCCCTTTAAAAAGAAAGGCCTGTTGTAGGCTGTTCACTTTGGTCATCTTGAAAGAGTTCCTGAGGGCTACTTAGCAGGAGTACTTTGTTTCTTTAAAAAAAAATTAAAAAGTTGGGAAGGAGGTCTGAAAAGACCAGCTGATACCTCTCTGTTCTAGCTTCTCAACAACATAGCTTTGGTAAAGCCACTGCCTCCTTCCTCTTCTTTTCTTCTTTCGGGGAAGATGGTATGGTATTGGGGGAAAAATGTGGAGTTTGGGAGTAAGAAGTTCTGAGTTTGAATCTAGCTCCAGTGTTTACATCACTCACCCTTTGTAAGTGCAGCCTCCTCGCCTGTGAGCGGGAAATACCGACTACCTCATATGTGTATTGTAGAGGGTATATTCGGGCGCACGTATGGGATTATATTATTTCTTCCTGTCCCCCTCTTTATTTAGATTTCTTTCTGAGGAGTAAGGACATGGGATAATACCCGAATAAAGGCATGTTAGAGGCTTAGTAAGAATGTTTTCCTGGGTATAGAGCTCTCTTTAAGGTATCTTAACAGTTTGTCTTGGATTTGCACAGTCTTAAGTCAAAGACCTCACCTACCACGCGCGGTTGTCATTCTGCTCGGTATTTTCCTTGCAGCTGCCAAGAAGATTGTCCCTGGTCTCTGGACACAAACTCTGCTGTCCGTGATGCAGCCATCTGCTAGTGAGAAGCTTAGCTTATGGGTAGAAATGAGAGCTGGGGAAGGGTAGAGGAAAAAAAAACAGTCTGTCTAATTCAAGGTAATCAAATACAGGTTGGGAGGACAGTGAGGAACTTAGCTGAACATTCGTGAGAGTTATACTTCCATCTTCTGAAGCACAGCCAGAGAAACGTCCGGCCACGTGGCAGCTGGTCAGACGAGGGCGAGTCAGTGTCTCTGGTGTCTTGGTTTCTATACCCGCCAGCTGGTCTCAATTTCCTGCCTTGGAAAGAGGCTCCTTTGATTTCGGTCTAACGGACTGCTCTCTGTAGACTCCCCAGTTATCATTCACGCATCCTTTAAGACAGGTGAGGGTTTAGCTCTTCCAAGAAGCCTCCCTTGATTGCTCTGTCCAGTGTGATGTCTCCTTGGCCACCCTAAATCTCAGGAAGCCTTGGGAGTCTGGATCTATGAATATTTAATAGGTTACAAGTTGTGTGTTTTGGGAAGTGGGGTTGGTTACTGAAATAAAGACCTGAATTGGTACAAGCAACACATGCTTACCCTCAACTCCCCCACACACTGTACCTCTCGGTCCTCTCACCGAGATTCCCCAACCTCTTCAGAAATGCCTTTCAGCAGCTGGATGATTCTTAAGTCTAACCTCCATCTCTCCTCATCTATAAACATAGCTCAAATTTCATTTCATTTGCTCAGCCTTCATTCTGTCTGTACACCTTCGGATACAATTTATTGCACTTACCATTAGAAGCTTAAAAACGCTTATTTATAAAGTTGGAGAGTAAGTGAGGGACTGCGGGATGGCTCCCATGAAACCACTCTGTACCAGCAGAATATTGGCGCCTTCATAGTCGTAGGTAAGGAAATGGCATCCTTAGGTTATTCAAGCCCTCAGTGAGACTTGTCTCATGTGGTTTACCACTTGCATCTAAAGTTCTTTTTCCCCATAACTATGCACAGTTTGGGTTTTTGTTCTGTTTTTTTTTTTTTTTTTTCTGTCAGAGAGCACATGCACTCAGAAGAGAGGGAAAGCACCCTGCAGTGAGGCATGGCCATGCTGTAATTCTTTCCCCCCATTTCTCCGCCTTATCAGGATTCTGGGTGCACATGTAGACACACACGCCCAGAATGCTATTCCAGCTGCCAGGGCCAGAACTCTTACCACAGCGGGCTGTGGGACGCAGCTCCCCATGCATTGGGCTTTAACCACTGTGCTATGGGGATGGCCCCTCTATACAGAACAGGTTGACTGTCCAACAGGAAGGATGAGTCCATTAATCCCTTCCTCTTTTAAGATATGTATTGCATGGATGAATGGCATTTACATTCAAATCTATAAACAAGTAAGTCTTAAGTTTTACTTTTGGTTGAATCTAAGAATTAAAAAATAGTAACTGTCCTTTGGAGCACTGAGGTCATGTAAAATATTCCTAGCAATGCAGAGTTGTACCATTTGACCCACAGGAAGAAAATGTCACTAAACCTGTGACATTTAAAGAGGATGTTCCAAACAGCAAGATCAAATGGATTCTCTTCCTATTTTCCATTACTCACCACATTCTCTCTGCTTTGTATTTATCCCTTGTCTTTTCTTTCAGTTTTTTCTTTGAGTTTTCTAAATCCCCCCTTGTTTTTTCCTCGAATAAGAACCTTATTCGAGGTTACCTTATGGCCAAGATCATTTAGGTTCTTAATCATGCTACATAGAAAAACATGGAAAAATACATCATGACTTTTCCGACAGCCCAATATTTATTATAAGAAAATGCCTTTCATCTGAACACATTCCTTCTCTAAATTCATAGAACTAATTTCAAGGCCTGCTAGCATTGCATTGATGTCTTGAGTTAAATATCCTTCATTCCATCCCATGTCATCCTTTTCTTTTTTGAGTTAATTTCTTTCTATCTTTTATTTTTATTTTTTGGAGAGGTTTTTGCTATATGGTGCGTGTGCTCTCCAGAAAGACAGAGAGAAACAGAGAGACAGAAAGTGAGAAATCACCCCCCGGGGAATGGCCACGCTGCAATCCCTTCTCCTCCTTTCTCCTCTCGGGATCTTGGGCACGCACACACATACACCCGGCGTGAGTTTAAGCCACTGAGTACGGGACTCGAACTGCAGTCGACTACATGGGAGTCTAGAGACATAGCCATTACGCTAACTGCTGGTCCCTTTCTTTCTATCTTTTATGAGAGAGAAAGAGAAACAAGCATCCTTAACAGGGTCTCAGCCACAGTGCTCTCCCTATCCTTTCCCAGCTCTCAGGATCACGGGCATGCATCTGGTGTATTCAGACCTACCTAGGAACTGAACCCCCATCTTCTGAATAGCTTCCATCATTGAGCTACTGCTGCTCCACCTCAGCTCGACCTGTTTCCTACTCTTTCTTAAAGTTCTTTTTCTTTTCCTTTTTTTTTGTTTTTTAAATTTGCTAATAGGCCATGTACACTTGCCAGAGTCAAAGACAAACAGACAGAAAGTGAGAAAGCACCCCCTAGGGGGATAACCACACCACAGTCCCCTCTCCTCCACCCTCCTCTTAGGATTTTGGGCATGCATGCACACGTGCCCAGTGTGCTTCCCAAGCACCCAGGCCCAGGACTCACACCGCATTGTCTACCATGTGAGATCCAGCTGCCTCAACCGCCACACCACTGGCTAGCTCTACAATTCTTTTAAAGTTTGTTGCAATGTATGCTGGGTAGTTTTTTCAGAGACTGCACAGACACTAAACTTCCTAAACTCTTGTATATCTGAAATGTTTTGCCCAACTGTTCTTTAGTTGGTGCCTGATTTCTGTTCTTCTACTTGCCTGCAGTCTCCACGTCCTCTTGACACTGAGCCATCCAGGCTGGTAGCCACAGGCCACATGTGTCTGCTGTCCACGTAAGCTCTGGCTCACCCAAATCAAGGTGTGCCGTGAGTATAAAATACACTGCAGGTTCCAAAGACTTAGTACAGAAAAAAAGGGAGAAAAAAAGACCTCATTTTTTATATCGATTATATGTCGAAATAATGTTTTGGGCATGGGTTAAATGATCATGTGTTTCTCTCTGCTTTTTAAATGTGACTACTAGAAATTTGGGAGGCACATATTGCCTCACCCTGCTTTCCCATTGCACAGCGCTGTGCAGTCTCCCACCTGCAGCCTCTCCCGTGCTCCTGGCCCTGGATCCTTCAGCTGAAGACCTGTAGTCACAGCAGCAGTGTATGCATCTGCAGTGTTGTGCATCTGCCAGTATATCCCTCTATGTTCCCTCTGGTGAAAAGTATCAAAAAGTTCTAGGCTGTTGGGACCAGCAGATGGCGAAAGGTTATGTTGCCAGACTCCCACATTGTTGACCATGGCTCAAGTCCCGGACCCAGTGGTTTGAAACTCATGCCGGGATGCGTGTGTGTGCGTGCCCAAAATCCTGAGAAGAGAATGGAAGAGAATGGATTGCAGCATGGCCATTCTCCTGGGGGATGATTTCTTGCTTTCTATCTCTCTGTCTCTCCAGTGAGCACATGTGCCCTATAGTAAAAAATCTCTAAGAAACAAAAAGAATAGAAAAAAAAATCTAGGCTCTTTTCTCTCCCTGTTCCTCTCTCTTCACCCTTAGCACAATTATTTATTTATTCCTTGTACTGCTTTCTGACTTCTTTGGAATTTGGGAGGAAAGGGAGTCAAACATATTTTTGGTTCATCTACTGAGAAACAAAGATTTTACTCATCTTATTACTATTTTGAACAAGAACATGGGACTATGGGGGAATGTCCAAATGATGTGGACTCTGGTCTCAAAGTTAGTTTCCTTTTAAAAGAGTGAGTGAGAGGTAAGACACATTTGTAAGAAACTCTCACAACGCAGCAAGGGGCACAGCGTTGAAGGGGTTCAGAGGAGGGAGAACTTGCATTCCATTTAAAAGATCAAGGACAACATGACCCAGCCATGCTAGAAGCTACTGCTCAGCAAACTGGGGCCACATAGTAGGCCCAGGCTCAATTCCCAGCCTACCCTAAAAAACACCATAGTGGCATACACCTGTAGTCCCAGCTACTCAGGAGGCTGAGGCGGGAGGATCGTAACACAGCAAGACTCCCATCTAACACCCTCCCAAGCCTCCCACACACACCAAAAAAAAAAAAAAAAAGACCAAGGACAGCATTCTGGAGGAAGTGGATTTTAGGTGAGCCTTGGAAGAGGAGTCTGAATTCAACACAGCCAGAGTCGGGTCAAGGTGGGGAACGTGACGTGTGAGGAGGAGCTTGAGCAAAGGCCCCAGGCTGGGTTGCTGCTTTTGCTGGAGCGTTAGCCAATGGCAGGAAGATGGAGATGGCAAGCGGAGTTTTGTTTCGGGATCATCTTCTGCACACATCACAGGAGGAGGTGCTTCTGCGGCTCTGTGGTGAGGAAGGCAAAGGAGATGGATTTGCTGCGCATCGGCCCTGGCTGGACTGGTTCGGCGAAGGCTGCCTGGTCCGCGGGGACAGGAGCACCATGTGCCCTGGCCTTTCTCTTCCTTCCCCGGAGGCTGAGAGTCAGGCATTTTTAAACTGTTCTGAGGCTGATTCGTTTCGCATTTTTCCAACCAGATGATAACTTGGATGAGAAATTCAAGGAGTGGTTGGCGGAAGAACATATCAGAAGAGAAGAATCACTGAGACCATGGAGAAAAGCGAGAGATCAGACCTTGGGGTCATCAGGGAAGGGGAGCTTTGTGAACAGAGATGCCTTCTGCAGTCTACCCTCTTCCTTCCCATCGCCATTCACCGTCTTCTCTACTGCTTTGGAACCTCTGGCTGTTCTCTGACCATCTAGAACCATTGGGAAAGGGTCCCTCCCACTGGCCTGCCCAGGACATTTATCTTCTTCATCAGCACTCAGGGGTTCTCTTTCCCTTGCCTGTAGTGAAGTCACATTCCCTCCCGTGCCTGGCCTTCAAGGTGGCCCCCACGAGACTCAAGGCTCCAGCTTGCGTTTACCATCTCACTCTACTTTCTGCCCATCACTTTAACCACAAGCCTAAGGCTTAATATCTCTTTCTTGCTTTCTTTCTTTCTTTCTTTCTTTCTTTTTTTTTTTTTTTTTTTTTTTGGAGAGGTTTTTGCTATAGGGCGCGTGCGCTCGCCAGACAGACAGAGAGAGACAGAGAGACAGAAAGCGAGAAATCACCCCCCAAGGGGGATGGTCACGCCGCAATCCCTTCTCCTCCATTCTCCTCTTGGGATCTTGGGCACGCACGCACACACGCCCGGCGTGAGTTTTAAGCCACCGGGTCCCGGACGCGAACCATGGTTGACTACGTGGGAGTCCAGCAACATAGCCATTACGCTAACTGCTGGTTCCCCTTTCTTTTTATTTTTAAAGAATTATTTATTTATTTAATGCCAGTTGTTGTTATTTTTTTAATTCAACCAGAGAGAGAGAAAGGGAAAGCAAGAAAGCAAGCCGCTAGGTCTGGGACTGGAACTGCCGTTGGCCATGTGGGAATCCAGCACCGTTAACCACCACGCCCCCAGGCTTAATATCTCTTTTTCACTTCTTTTGATATGAGGGCTTCATCTTTTTATTTAAGGAACATCTCTTGACTGTCTATGACTGGTTATTTCTTCAGTAAATCTTTATTGGTCAGCTGCTGTGTTCTAGGTCTTCTTTAGGAGCCTGTGAATAGAGAAATAGCGAAACGGTAAGGTTGATAAATGGAGATGCCCCTGCGCTCTGTCTGGGGCTCACTGTGGAGTCCTAAATGTGGGTGCAGCAGGAGGTGCCCAGGTAGGCCCCGTGAACACTCATCACCTAGTGACATAATGAGCCGGATCGCTAGTGAACGCTGGGATCGAGGCTTAGGTACCACTTAGGTTTGATGCAAACACATTCCCAAGTGGAGATGATGAAGCACCCATAACGGTCCTAGCTAGGGTGCCCGCTGGGGACAGCTGGTGGTTTCCCAGAACGTGTGACTCAGTGCCTGTTTTGATACATCTGATCAAAATAGCCAGGAATTTCACTCTGTTTACCCCTGATGTCACTGCCCGTCTGCCTCGTGGGATCCTGTTCTTTAATGGTGACTCTCGAAGAACAGATACCTGGAACCTGCTGTGTTCTGGCCCATATCCTGGCTCAGTTCCCGTTTCCGGAAGCGTCCCGTGATTCTCACTTCCATGCTGTCGCTCACCAGTGTGTGACGAGATGACATGGACCCAGACCTGAGACCTAGAGCCAGCTTTTAGTCACGCTGGGGCAAATTTAACCTTGGGCAAATTTCTGAAAATGACGAAGGCTGTAAGAGAGTAATGACGATACTCGCCCTGCCGGGGGTCATCTGTTAGCAGGTGTAGGTCAGAATTCAGACAGAAGAACGGCCATGGTATCTGTCACATGGTAAGTCCCCTCCATGGAGTTCAGCCCAGGGGGGCAAGGGTGGAGTTGGTCTCCACTTCCTAGTATTAACCGCCAGAAAGGGGCCGCTCCCCCCTTGGTGCAACGGGAGTTAGCTGCCAGCCCCTGGGTGGCCCCGAGGCTTTAGGATTCTGTGCTGTGCTTTGGGTACAGTTGAGCAGTCAGTCTACAGCTTTTCCCAGGAAGACTTAGCTTGGGACGTAGGGTAGGAGATGTCCCTGGTGCCGTCGGTCTGGTGAGCTTTGCAGGCAGCATCCGAAGACAGTCCACGTTGCTGCTTGTTCTTTTATTATCATTTCACACCTACTGCATCCAGAAGCTTCATTTAAAACAAACAAACAAACAAACAAATGAGTTTCTCTTCAGGAAAAAAATATTGCTCAAAAAAGCACTCACTTGCTGTAAGCAAGAAGGATTCGTGTTCATTGAAGCTGATTGTTTGTATTTGCAAAATTTAGAATTTTGTAGATGAAGGGGCCTTCGCACTGAATCAGGTCTTCAAAACGGGACAAAAGGCTCTTGCTTTCTGTGTGAACAGAGTCCTTTCACAAGATGGGAGTTCTTGATCTATGAGGGGTGATTTCAGATAATTAGCTAATTGGTTGAGGGAGGTGACCCACCCCACTGCAGAGGAGGTGTTTGCTCTCAGGGATCTGCATAAAGAACACATCTTAAGCTCCCCATGACAGCTGAGAGCAGCCCATTAGTCCTCCCATGTAATGGCCTGTCATATCCACCGGTGAGGACTGTGTTTCACTCTGGGTGACCCACAAAAGCCCTCACAGCTGCCTGCAGCCGATCACTGCCACCATGCGCCGAGTGTTGTTGGGGGCTCTGAAATATTTCTAAATGATTTCTGATGCGATCTACTGCAAGGCGGTGAGTGACCCTCCAGACGTCATGTGCTGTTCATTTTCGCCGAGCTATGAGATGCTCAGTCTGTTGAAATGACACTTGTCTGTTGTATAGAACACAAGGACAGAAGTCCATTGTGGCCATCAGAAACACCAAATAGGTACACAAAAAAGGAGAGGGTAAGGGGAGAGTTTGTGTAGGCACATGTTAACATTTTCTGGATTTCAAATGTGGAAGAAGCTCAGAATGAAAGAAGAGGGTCATAGACTAGTCCAGAGGGAGTCAGGCCAGCTGTGTGGCACTCAGCTGAGACGCTGGGCTCTGCAGGTGGGACCACATGGGAGACCCAGGGTTGATTCCTGGCCCAACCTACAGGCCGGTGCGGTGGCATTGCCTGTTATCCCAGCAGCTCGGGAGAGCCGAGGCAGGAGAGTTGAGGGGACAAGGTTGGCTTGGGCAGCATAGAAAACCCTGTCCATAGCACCACTCTACAGGCATGGTGGCTCATACATGGGAAAGTAGTCCCAGCTGGGAAGGTGAAGCAAGACATTCATGTCATGGAGAGACCCTACCTTAAAAAACAAATGAACAGAGGCCAGCAGGTGAGGTGGCTAAGGCATGGTTAAGGCACTGAACTCCCACATGGTTCACCATGGTTCAAGTACAGGACCTGGTGGCTTAAAACTCATGCTGGGTGTCTGTGCGCATGTGCCCAAAATTCCGAGAGGAGAATGGAGAAGGAATTGTGGCGTGGCCATCCCCATGGGGAGTGTGTTCTTATTTTCCTTCTCTGTGTCCTTCTCTGTGGTGAGCATACGCGCTCTAAGACAAACACCTGAGAGAAAGAGAGAGACCATTAAAATAAAACCAAAGCCAGAAGAGAATCAGGAGAATATGACTGATAAGAGTCAATAAGTTGAATACTGGGACCAGCAGTTAGCGTAATGGCTATGTCGCTGGACTCCCACATAGTCAACCACGGTTCGCGTCCCGGACCCGGTGGCTTAAACTCACGCCAGGCGTGTGTGCGTGCGTGCCCAGGATCCCGAAAGGAGAATAGAGGAGAAGGGATTGCGGCATGGCCATCCCCCCTGGGGGGTGATTTTTCGCTTTCTGTCTCTCTGTCTGGCGAGCACACGCACCCTATAGCAAAAACAAAATAAAATAAAAAATAAGTTGAATTCTTTGCCCCTAGTTCTGAGAGCCAGGGAAACTGTAATCGTTGACTTTTGTTTTGGTTTGGTTTTGAGCATATTACTAAGATGTGCCCAGAATGTAAAGTGTCCTGAGGATAGTAGGGCATCATAAAGTGACTGGGCTTTCAGGCCCAAACAACCACGGGCTGTCACTGAGAGCCCCTTTTTGGTAGCACTGTATGTATTTCTGTTCATGTCGTCACTCAGAGGCGGGGCTGTGGGCCTGTCTGACATGGACCCGAAGTCTGTCTCTGTCACCTGCGACTATATGACCTCAGCTGTGTACACGATAAGCCCGCATCTCAGGAACATTTTCAGTTATGTCAGAGAAGAGCTGATGGATAGTGAGAGCCAATTGTCCAGAACTGTGAAGTGTGGGTGCCTGCAGGCCCGGAGGCCTGGCAAGTGAGCATTCTGCTTCTCTAGACTAGTGGAGGCAGGCAGGGACAAGGGGATGGTGTGTAGGAATCATTATCCAGCCAACAGCACCGTGCCTGGCACAACATTCAATTCATGGTAAGTGCTATTATGATGAGCCAGCCCTGTGGCCTAGGAGTTAAAGGAGCCAGATCCCACATGGCTAACTGTGTGATTTGAATCCTGGACCGGGCAGCTTGAAATACACTCAGGGTGCACATGCATGCCTACCCAAGTTCCTGCACTCAGGGCACACGTGCATGCCTACCCAAGTTCCTACACTCAGTGCACATGTGCATGTGTACCCAAGTTCTTGCACTCAGGGCCCGTGTGCGTGCCTACCCAAGTTCCTGCACTCAGGGCAGGTGTGCATGCCTATGCAAGTTCCTGCACTCAGGGCGCGTGTGCATGCATACCCAAGTTCCTACACTCAGGGCCCATGTGCATATGTACCCAAGTTCCTGCACTCAGGGCCCATGTGCATACATACCCAAGTTCCTACACTCAGGGTGTGTGTGCATATGTACCCAAGTTCCTACACTCAGGGCGTGTGTGCATATGTACCCAAGTTCCTGCACTCAGGGCCCATGTGCATGCATACCCAAGTTCCTAACAGAATGGAGAGATGGAAGACAAGGGATTGCAGTGTGACTGTGCCCCATGGCGGGTGCATCCTCCTTTGAAGAATGCACACACCCTCTTTGTTTTTTGTTTTTGTTTTTTTTAATGCTATTATGATAGTGACGGTAATGGTGCCAGGCAACCCACCTTAACGTGTTCTGAAGATCGGAGATGACGGCTAACATGATAAGCTTTACGAAGCACTTCAGTAACCTGTGTAAGGAGCTCATTGGTGGTTATTATTAGCACTACATGTTACATGTTATTATATATTTAGACATCCCTTGAAAAGTGAGATGAACAAAGCTCAACCAAGAAGGGACAGTGGAGTTTGCTACTTTGTATTTTAAAAGTACACATGGCTTCTTAGTGGGTTCAGAAATCCTCAGTTACAGGATCTACATAAAATGTGTCTTGTGGAATGCAGGAGAAGCTCAGTTGCTGATCCTTTCTCAACAGAACATTTTCTGCTTCTCACCATTAGACAGAACAGAGGTCGGATGCGGTGGGGAGTGGTTCAAATGAATGACGTTCTCTTCTGGAGGGAGCAACTTCATTTTCTTTAGTGCAGGGCTCCTCCGTGCTTTCTCCAGTGTCCGCCTCTAGCCTCTTTCTTCAGAGAGAGTGATGGGTTGTCCAGGGCACGGAGCACCTCATTGCATTATTACCGCCCTGCTTCTTCTTAACGAAGTCTCAGCTCTGACTTAGCAGCGGGAATTCACCAGGGTTGTGCCAGGGCAAAAACTCTAGGCCCCCCACCCCTCAGAGTGCAGCGAAAACAAACTGTTGCAAAGGGCATCTCTGGTGCCTTTTTCATGGCTGGCCATTGTCGTTTCTTTTTGAAGACTTGCGAGGCTAGTAGTATTGAGTGAGGAAATCGAATACATTGGCCAAAAACTATACAGAAGTATCTGATCGTTAGCTGAGACCACATGCTAAGAATGTGTAGGGATCTCGGACTGCAAAGGTGTTACTAGATGAAGGTTTAACAAGGAGCGTTCAGTAGCAAAGCTAGGTGCCCGGGCCGGAGTTCTTTCAGCATGGTTCTCTGCAGGTGCTGTTTCCTTCTCCAGTCCATAAGGATGCCAGAGCAATACAGTCACATCTCCAAGCAGCCGAATCCCATTTCTTCTCTTTATCATAACCCTGAGATTTTAGGGAAAGAAAGAAGAATCGCTGCTAACTATTTTGGTTCCATTTATATCACTGCTTGAGTCATTAATCCAGTTTTTCTGTCTGTTTCATGTCTCATTGCACAAATATCAAGAATTTCCTATCATGTTTCTCATACCCTTTGGCCACTTAATTTTCCTGTACTTTCTATTCCTGCCCATTTTTTACTATTTAACGATGATCATGTGTCTAAATATAGCAAATGAAATGGGCCAACCGTGGTCCTTGTGTTTCCAAATCCTAAAATAGACTTAATATTGCAGACATCCGTACGCAAAACAAAACCCTATTATCCATTTACATTATAAAGCCATTCACTGAGATTTTGGAGTTTCAGGGTGCCAGGTCATTGTCCTCCCTCCATTCTGTTCCAGACCGTAGAAGAGAGAGTGAAATGGACGTGACAGGATCAGCCTGACTAGGCTCTGTCTAGTAGGTCCTAACGCAGAGTCTGATGATGGAAGTCCAGACTACTCTGCACAGGAGAGCCCAAATCACAAAGGAGGATGCAGAGTAGAGTAAGAGGAAGCTGAGGATGCGGTCCTGGGGATTGCAGACCTTAGAAGGGCCCCTGTGAAGACTAAAACGAAGCAGGGAGAGGCAGAAAACTGGTGTCACATAATGTAAAGCATTTCGGAGGCGTGTGTGGGAAAGAAAGCGTGTGCACAACTGCTTCCGCTGCTTCCAAGAACTCGGAAGATAAGAGCAATGGCAGCAACAGCGTCCCTGGGCTTTTACCACCAAGGAAAGTCTTAGATCACCCACGGAGAAGAACGGGCTGTTCTCTCAACCCGTCTCCCAAGCCGCTAATCACATAGGACCACCTACATCTTGTTTTCCATGCGCCTTCACATCTGGCTCCAGTTGGGTATGAAAGCATGCCCCCGAAAGAGCCTGGGCTGCAAATTACCCATTGTCATCTGGAAGGACTTTGCAGTGTGGTCTGTGTGTTTGGAGGAAGCGCAGTGTAAGACTCACCTTCGTAATCGGGGCCCACAATTTCTGGGTATGAGGACTGAAAATCGCTATAGCCAGAGCATACTAATGGGGCAGTAGGGCACTGAGAACCTCACGGGGTCCGCCGGGGGCCTAGATGGGGTCTGAAACTAAGACCAGCTTGCCCTTCCTCCCTTCTGTCATTCATAGGACAAGTCTTACATGGGAGCTTCTTTTTTTTTTTTTTAAGATTTATTCATTTAATCTTACTTGTTATTATTAATTTTTTTTTTTTCCAATTTGACCAGAGTGAGATAGAAAGAGGAAATGTGAAAGCAAGCCGCCAGGTCCAGGACTCAAATTGTGGTTGACCATGTGGGAGTCTAGCACCTTAACCACCATACCACCTGCTGGCCCTTCCTGGGAGCTTCTTGATCTGTTACTGTTCAGTGCTATTGGAGATGCACTGATGTTGGAGCTCAAGAAATGTTTGGGGGGCTGGCAGGTGCCAGGGCTCCCATATGGCTGACCACAGTTCAAGTCTTGGATCTGGTAGCTTGAACATCACGCCTGGTACATGCACATACGTGGCCATAACCCTGAGAGGAGAATGGAGGATCGGATATTGTGTCATGGCCTTCTCCCCTGGGGAGATTTCTCACTTTACCTCTCTCTGTCTCTCTCTGGAGAGCACAAGCTCCCTATGGCAAAAACCTTTGGGAAAAAAAATAAGAAAGAAAGAAAAGAAACCTTTAACAAAAGTCTGCAGTTCTAAGAGAAAAAGGAGGTCCTGAAAACAAACTCCATCTGCAGATTTTTGCTAGACGCCGGGGCATGAGGGAACGCCACGTGCTGCTTCTGCGTCTGAGCACCTACGAAGAGGTTCTTCCTTAAAATCAGCAAACACTCCCTAATAGCTACCTGCTGGTCTCCTGTGCTACCTTTTCATACCCCTGCTGTCTGTGATATCCCCCCCACCCCCGCCAAATGTGCCTTCACGTGCACAGAAACGCTCCGCTCTCCATCGCCACCTCTGTGCACGCCCCCCGCCCTTTACATCTTCCTAGACTCATTCGCTGTGAGGCTTATTCCTCATTAGCTGAGTTTCACGGAAACATAGGATAGCGTGTGTCGTGCCGACCCAGGTGCCTCGTCACTCGAGTCCAGCTATTTGTGTAGGGCACGGGGGCTCTTGGGGCCTTTCGTATGTGAAAAGAGAGCCTAGAACCCAGTGAGCACCTTGGAAGTGTGGAATTGAAAATTCAGCTGCACGAGGAACCCAGTAAGCTTTCCAGGGGAACAAAGCCAGGGTCAAGGTGATCTCACTAGGTTAGCAGTGGGGAGAGTCCCAAGGCTGGTGGCTTCCTCAGCCACTTCTTGAAAAACTTGGGGCCCTCACCGCTCACTTCCACAGCCTGTGTATTTTTAGTCCTGCTTTTCATGTAAGTTTCCCGTTAACTGCTTGCAGGAAATCTTTTCTTGGACATAATCTGCCCATTTCCTGAAGTCTTCCTCTCCGCATTGTGTCAGCTTGAGGATGAATCAAGTCAGCAGTTTGGAGGGGCTTGCTCTCTCCCCTGCCACAGCCTCACCCCCTTTGTGGAGCACGAGAAAGCTGCCTTTCTTGTCTTTTCCTCGGGGTGCAGGGAGGAGGGGCAAGCCCTTGGTGTGTGTCAGCCTCTTAGGTTGCCTGACACAAATGTCCTTTTGTGTGTGGAAGAGGCATGTGTGTGCTCTTCCCCCTTCCCAATGGACACTTTCATTTACGAGGTCCGGATGGTGTCCTCTGAGCTGTACCCAGCGGTGCAGGAGATAAAGAGCTGCCTTAGTGAGGAGGCCGTGGCGGCAGCCCCTGGTTTTCCTTCTCTGCCTCTGCCTCTGCCCCCACCCCTTTGTCCATTGTGAGTCTGGTCTGCTCTGGGCCAGCCCAGGACCTCTGGAATCCCCTGCCAGGCCTGCAGCAGCATGGGCCCTGGTCTTCCGACTTTAACTTCGTACTTGGAGGAAACGTTTCCATGATGAGGGAGACAATCCCTCGTGTGTCTGCAGTGCTGGATTTTATACACACGTCTCAAGAGGAACTGAAACTCTTGCTTTGCCATCCGTTAAGAATGGAGGATTTGGATCCAAAACTATGTGTTCAAGCGCTGCCCTGGCTATTTCCTGACCGTGAGACCTCAGACAAGTTATGGGGCCAGTAATATTGAATAGTTCCTATTTTTAGAGTATTGCCGAGTTTAAATAAGAAAATGCTTATAAAGTGCCTGCCATATAGAAAGTACCTGACTGGTAAGAGAAAAGGGGGTTACGGAAAGATGTGTTAAATGAGATAATAGAAATGAATATGTTGGAGCTGGCAGGCGGCATGATGGTTAGGGCACTAGACTCCCACATGGCCGACCGCGGTTCGAGTCTGGACCTAGCTTGCTTTCTCACATTCCCTCTTTCTCCATGCATCACTCTGATCAAATTTAAAAATAATAATAAATTAAATTAAATTAAATAATTATTAAAAAAAGAAATGAATATGCCATGCATAAAATGGTAAGCACATAATTACTATTTGGTTTGAGGTCTAAGAGTAAGCCTATCATACTGACCATCTTCCTTCTCTCAGTCATTTATCCTTTTTGGCTTTTCTTTCACATCTTAATGTGACTCTCCTATCTCAAAACAAACCAAACCACTATCTCTTTTTTTTTTTTTTTTTGGAGAGGTTTTCGCTATAGGGCGCGTGCACTCGCCAGACAGACAGAGAGAGACATAGAGACAAAAAGCGAGAAATCACCCCCCAGGGGGGATGGTCACCCCGCAATCCCTTCTCCTCCATTCTCCTCTCGGGATCTTGGGCACGCACGCACACACACCCGGCGTGAGTTTCAAGCCACCGGGTCCGGGACGCGAACCGCGGTCAACTACGTGGGAGTCCAGCAACATAGCCATTACGCTAACTGCTGGTTCCCCCAAACCACTATCTCTTGAGGCCAGCCCCTGGCCTGAGTGCAGAGTGGGGTTGAACATGTACTCGAATAAGTAGTTGTTCTGAGAAAATCCAAAATGCAAACCCTTGTATTCTTTTTTCTCCATTCCCAGGGTCATCAAACTTACTTCTTGATTTTTATACCCAGTGATCTGTGCAAGAAACATAGACATTCCAGAGACTTTACACAGGAAGGGATTTTAACACAAGGAATTAGATGCTGCCAAATGGTAGGGAGCAGCAAAGCTCTGTGTTCTGGTCTAGAACTCCACGAAAGACCTCCCAGGACACCACTGCAGTGGCCATGTAGCACACCTCATTCTATAGCCATGTCTAGGGACTGGGGGGACAGCCTCTGGAAGCTACTAATGCAGCTGCCCAGGGCACTCAGGAAGCTGAAGAATATCTCACCTGCATAAAACCCTCATGGGTCAATACCCTCGTTTGCTCACAGAAGCCAACAGCTGAAAGAGAGCAAGTCTGCCTCTTCGTCATTTTACAAGTCTTATATGAATACAAATAATTTGCGGATTAACTATAAGCAGATCGGGTAAAGTTGATTCTTTGTTTTCCAAAATTTCTGACTAGAAGAGAAGTAGAGGAGAGGTTGAATGAACCAACCTGCACTACATACCAACCAGTTTAATGTAGAAAATTTCTCAGGGCCAGCCCTCTAGTTAAGTGGTGTGCATAGAAAACCAGATCCTACACAGCCAACCAGAGTTCAAATTCCAGCCCTAGAAACTTGAAAAACATTCCAGGAGTGTGTGCATGAGTGCCCAAAATCCTGACAGGATGGAAGAATGGAGGAAAAAGGATTACAGTGTGCCCATCCCCTGTTGGTGATGTGTTTTCTCATTCCCTCCTGGCAAGTGCATGTACCCAATTTAAAAAAGTATCTCCAGTAGCAATATGATAGGATAAAAAGGACCATCCAAACAGGTCTCTTTGTATCTAGTTATGTTCCAAGTACAGTGACTTCCATAAAATCCTCTTTCTCTGTGGGGAATCTTCTGTATCTCCCCATGACCTCTGAAAGAGTCTGGAGGCCAGCAGGTGGCATGGTGGAAAAGGTGCTGGACTCTTACCTGGCCAGTTGTAGTGCAATCCCAGATGCCCAGATGTGGTGCTGGCTTTCTCACTTTCTCTCTCTTTTTCTGGGAAGTGCACATGCCCTGTAGTAAATTTTTAATAATAATAATAATGATAAATAACATTAAACAAATGATTCTCTTTAAAAAAAGAAAGAGAAAGAGTCTGATTTCTCCAGCCAGCTCACCTTGTGCTGTGGAGTGCGGGATGTCCTTGACAATGTTCCAGTGAGGCCCGCTACATACACACATCACTGAATGACAAGGCTGTGTCTGAGAAGTGCCTCTGTAGGGAGTCTCCTCGTTATGTTAACATCACAGAATGTACTTACACACACCTACTAGGAGGTGGGATAGCCTGCCCCGCACCTGGGCTAACTGGTATGGACTATGACTCCCAGGCTACAGACCTGTCCTGCATGCTAGGTACTGATTACAACAGGTAACTGTCACACTGTGGTAAATATGTATGCATGTAAGCCTGTCTAACAGAAAACATGCAGGACAAGTATGGTCTAGAAGACAAGTATGGTGCTCCTGTATAGTGCATTTACCTTGAACGGAGCTTGCAGGACACGCAGTTCCCTCAGTAAGTGCAGTGAGTCAGTGGTGAGTGCATGTGAAGGCCTGGGACATTACACAGTTGTATGTGTACCCCAAGTCCTAATAGGATGGGGAAATAGAGGAGAAGGATTGTGATGTAACCATGCCCCATTGGAGAACCTCCCCCAGTGTACGTGCATGCACCCTTTGGCAACTGAAAAAAAATAAGTTACCATTACATGTATGAAAATAGACCCAGATACAGATCTATTGAGTTCATCCCCACTGAGGGGCCGGCACAGTTGCTTAGTACATACTTGTAGAATTATATTGAATAAGAGCCCGATGCATTTGGATTCAGTAGGAATGATCTGGAACATAGACAGACGTGCTGGCTTACCTACTGTGGTTAAAGAATGTAGAAAGGGTTGTTCAGATAAATTTCTAAACAGTTTCTCCTTAGCATTCACCCCATCACCCCACCAGTTACCCCACTTCTGCTTTCTGGATCATCCTCTTCTAGGCCTTCCTCTCATTTCCAGCAAATCATCAACAAAGTTGTAATAGTTTTTTCATCAAAGCCTAACTCATGAGAAAATCTTAGCTCAGTCCCATGCCTGCTTTGGACATGTGTAAGAGCATCAAGCTGCACACCGAGTTAGGTACCAGATGGTTTCAGCATTCTCTCTAACAGCATTCCTTCTGCCTAACAGAGGTTCTGGTCTGCTCTGTCTGTGTCTGAGGATACCGGGATGAACCCGCTCTGACCATTGACCCCTCGAAGCTCAGAGCAGAATACAGACACCTTCCCAGGCAAATAATGGTAAATCTCATGAATCTTTTCTGACCAAAGATAAGATAGAAATAAGTTAAAATAGCAATTTCTTATTCCTGCAGAAAAGTCCTTTAAAGTGCTTTCATGAACCTAATTTCAATTATTTGGTCTTCATTTAGCTTTTTTTTAACTTATAGAAAAAGTACAAATTTGATTCAGTAGAGTTTACTAATCTTATGAACTTATGATCAAAATGCGTTTCTTTGCACGTGAAGGCACATTTGGGGGGGTGGTAGCACAGCAGCATGGCCATCCCTCCTGGGGAGTTCTCCCTCACTTTCTCTGTCGCTCACTCTCTCTCTCCCACTCCCTTCTCTCTCTCTCTCTCTCTTTCCCCAATGAGTGCCCTATAGCAAATAATAATAAAAAAAAGATTAACAATGTGAACCTAAGTAATGCAAAGTGTGGTGTTTACTAGCCCTCCTCTGGTATCAAGTTGTGATGTGCTTGTAAATAAGATATTTATGCAAAAATGAGGTTATAGTATTTGTTGTGTCTCACCAGGTTGGAAGCATTGTCTATAAAATGCATTGACGAAGTTCTGTAGATACAGATATGGAATAAGCTCTAAGGTATAATTTAAGTGAAAAAAGCAAGATGCATGATCCAATAAGTGGTGCGGTTAGGGTGTTGGACTCCCACATGGCTGACTGTGGTTAGGTCCCAGGACCCAGCAGCATGAAAATCATACTGGGCACATGTGCATGCATACCCAAAATCCCAAGAAGAAAATGGAGGAGAAGAGTTTACAACCTGACCATCCCCCTGGGGGAAGATTCTCACTTTCCCTCGCTCTGGTGAATGCACACACCCTATGTCAAAAACCTAAAAAACAAAAACAAAAAGCATGTAATATATACTATGATACTAAATTATATTATGCTGCTATTTGTATTAAAATGAAGTGTTATACATATTTTCTATTATACACATAAAAATATCTCTGAAATTAAACACACAAAATTGATAATTGTCTCTACAAAGCAGAACAGGGTGGCTGACATGAGCATAGGGGAAGACTTGTCATTGTTTACCATTGTACATGTCTTGATTCTTGAGCTGTATTACTTCTTCAAAAATATGATGTTTAGAAAGAAATGAACAAAAAGTGGTCTGGGGTTAATTCTCTACTGAAAGTTCCTACAGATAGATTATTGTGAATTTTCTTTTTTATTGTGGTATTATTAAGGTCATGTTTCCTGATGAAATCATCCTTGAGGAATAATCTCTCTACCTTGTGATCCGACTACTGACAACGTGATGATTGTTGGGGTGTTGCTAAGTCATGAAAGATTCTTAGAAACCCCATCCTGTAGGTCGGTAGTGGTTTCTGTGCTCAGGAAAAAGGCATATCAGCATAGATAGAGTTCTTAGAAACCTAATGTCATCAACTCTCAGGGCTAAGGGGACTTCTGATTCGATCTCATCCACCTCCATTGTGTTTGGATGCCCTCTTTACCACACTTGCCCAGTGGTCTTTGTTGCTCCAGCATTGCTCAATGTTATTGGTGGAGATGCTCCGTGTTGTGAGTGGAGATGCCCCGTGTTGTGGTGGAGATCCCCTGTATTGGTGGAGATGCACTGTGTGTGAGTAGAGATGCCTTGTGTTGGTGGAGATGCCTCATGCTGGTGAAGATGCCCCATGTTGTTCATAGAAATGCCGCCTGTTATGGTAGAGTTGCTCAGTGTTAGTGGTAGAAATGCCCATGAAATCAAGGAGAGCCTCCACTCATGGGTTCTGTCCTGTCCAGGCAAGATTTCCGGACTAGAACTCAGATTACTTGTCTTCTAGTCTCCTCTGCCAATGAACAGTATGGCTTCAGGCAGACCACTTGACCTCTCGGCACCTGTGTTCTTCATCTCTAAAACTCAAGAGCTGAGCCCAACCTGGTGGTGCAGTCAATGTCATGCTGAGCTGTGGTGCTGGAAGTCACATGCCAACCAGTTTGAATCCCCAGTCAGTCAGCCTGGAACACACCAGGCACGTGCGTGGACAAGACAAGTTGGAGGACTAGGAAAGGGGTCTGCAGCTTGGTTAGACATGTCTACAGCGCTTTCTTGTTCTCTCTCTCTCTCTCTCTCTCTCGCATGAATGCACTTTCTATCATGATTTTTTTTTTTTTAACCAAGCATTGGACTGTGTCAGGGATGGTAAGCACATGGCACAGCTGCAGCCGCTTTCGCTCTCCACCTGTACTAGACAGCACCTCTCAGTTTGGCAGATGCTTCATGAGAGAATGAATCCCAGAATTCTTCTTAGCATAGTCCTCCAGGCAGCTGGAACCAATAGGTGGGACATGGGTGGGGCTTAACAAACAAGACGAACATCATTCCTGTCCATCTTTGAGGTTGTCAAACAGCAATGTGCTGCTAAATGTTTAACAACAGGTTCTAAGAGGGGGAAAAGGAAGATGCCCTGATTTGCAGCATTTACCACTTCCCATGTGTAAATATTTCCACCGTGTCTGATTTCAAGCTATCAATGTGATGCCAACTGGGCCACACAATTCCTGAAAATTTAGCAGTGGGCTTTTATGAGCTAATAGAAGCTGAGCCTGGCCCATCACTGTAGAATTGGTGACTTTGGATTACCTAGCCACAGCCATAAGTAGAAGTAAGAAAAGACTGTCTTCCCTAGGGAATTGTATCCAGCGGCATAAGCCTCACTTGCAGTCTTTTACACTTTGGAAATACTTCATTGTCATGAGACCGTAATGAGATTATTCTGCTTTTGTGAGTCTTAGTTATACTCTCTGGAAAATGGGAATAAGGCTTCCTACCTTGTAAAATAGTCATCAGTGAGAGACTGCACCTAAAGCACTTGGCACTTGGCCTCGCACACCGTTTGACCTCGCACACCGTTCGACCTCTAGAACATTTCTCTTGCCTTACCCTTGTGGGCCACTGTCATGTCCGACTGTGTCTCATCTCCTTATTCATGAAAGTGTAGCCTTTGCCCTCCCTCTAGCCCCTTCCTTTTTCTGCTCCCTTGATACACCCATCCTCTGTCTCTCTCCTCTGCTCTAATATGCTTAATCTTCTGCCTGAGTGGATTGTAATTATTTAATCCTCTGCACTCCCAGTGTCTGAGCTTACTTACCATCATCCAGTCTTCTCTTACTACTGCGTGCTGAGATTGTCAGTTCTCCCTGGGTAGAGACCGGTGCTGAGTAAGTCTCTGGGACTCCACCCCACCATGACACCATGAGAAAATAACCGCTAATAAGTTCCCACACTTGGATTCACACTTATGTCAAGGCTGTTGGCACAAGGACTTTCTCTTATGTGCGTACCACCAAGGCTGCTAGGAGCATGGCGTGGTGCTCGTGGTCGTACCACACCGACAAGGACAAGCTCATGAGCAAAGCCTTGACAGCAGGCAGAAATTATTTCACACTGGAAGAACAAATCATGTTTTGTGTGAATAGAGTACTTCTCAAGAGTTGTCCCAAAACCAGATTTTGGTCAAAACCTACCATACCTAGAGTGACCTCCTTCCTGCAGTGCAGTGTCATAAAGTGAGTGGTGAGGCCGTGTGGCCAGTCTGTGCCACATCTCCTAATTAAATGCCTCAGCTCTGCACATGCTCACTAGACACATGCCAGCTGACTGACATGGGTCAGATGTCCTGCGAGCGAGCAGTAAAGACTTGAGACAGACCATCCTGCCCACAAGGAGCTGACTGTGGATAGGCCAGAGATAGTCAATTGACAACTGTCATTGGGCGATTCACGCAAACAGTGCTCAAGGTAAGCAGGAGGGCAGAGGACCCCCGAGGAGGGTTGTTTCGCCAGCCCCAGGACAGACGGATGACTGGGAAGGGCGCCCAGGAAGCTGATGGTGTCCTGGGAGGCTCCTTTCTGTCCTCTCCCAGCACCTCGGACTGCTAGATCCATCCGTCCGTGGTCCAGAGTGATGGTGTCCACTCCTGCTGCTTCTGTCTCCATCCTTACATGCTGTGACTTCCAAAGCTATCCCTCAGGCCCATGTATGAACCTCCAGGACCAAATCCTGGGGCTACACTTCAGCTCCATATGGAAGTCGTGAAGCCCCTCCAATTCTAAGTATCTGAAACTGAACTCAGCAGCACCCACCCTGTACCAGATCTCCTTGTGCTCTGGAAGCCTGCCTCAGCAGATGTCACGGTTCGTTGCAGGTAGATGCCTGGAATCATTTCTCGCTCGGCCTCGCCCCAGCATTCTAACAGCCACTAAAGAGTTGATTCCGAAGCTAGGAAACATCTCTTGCGCATTGCCTTCTCTCTCTCCATCCTGCTGCATCTAAGCTGCCATCATTTCTGCCTGGGGCCATGTTCGTGGACTATTTGATGTACTGAGCCCTCGTCCTGACCTCCAGCACTTCACATGCAGCCAGGATGATCCTTCAGAACACGAGTCTAGCCGTAGCACTGCCCTTTGCTGTTGTCCTCAGGACGACGTCCAGGGCCAGCCCCCCAGTGCAGTGGTGAAGTGCTGTGCACTGGGTGCTGGATGCCACATGGCAGACTGTGGTTCCAACTCCAGCCCCTTAAAAACACACTGAGTGCATTTGCAGACGTGCCCCACATCCCAACGGGATGGAAAAATGGAGGACAAAGGACTGTAGCATGACCGTGCCTCATTGGGAGTGCTTGCTCTTCCTCTGTGGTGAGTGCACACTCCCTCTGACCAATAAATAAATAAGATGAGAGCCAGCAGGTGGCGTAGTGGTTAAGGTGCTGGACCCTCACATAGTCAACTGTGACCAAGCTCAGACCCGGCAGCTTAAAATTCACACTATGCGTGTGCTCCCAAAATCCTGAGAGGAGAATGGAGAAGGGATTGCAATGTGGCCAGCCCCCCAGGGGATGATTTCTTGCTTTCTGTCTCTCTGGTGAGTATGTGTGCCCTATGCCCTCCCCCCCAAAAAAAAAACTCAATAAATAAATTAATAATAATAAATGAAGTGCAAATTCTTTAGCTTCTCACTGTTTTTTTTTTTCAACCTCTTTGACAAGAATAAGGCCCTCTAATGTTTTATTCTCATGGTGCACCGTATTCCTTTTATCACGAGACTGATCACACTTTATCATATCTACTGGTTTCATGTAGCCATTTCTACTGGATTCTGGGTTCTAAGATCACAGACCGTGTCTGTATTATTTGCCTGCTGTATCTGTAGCCCCTAACACCGTACCTGGTAGATAGGTGGATACCAAATGTGTAAATAAGTTAGTACTTTAAATGCATTAAAAAAAATTATGCCAGAGAGTGCATATGCTCTCCAGAGAGAAAGAGAGAGAGAGAGAGAGAGAGAGAGAGAGAGAGAGAGAGAAAGAAAGAAGAGAAAGAGAGCGTGTGCAAGGAAGCACCCCCCCACTCGGGACATGGTCACGCCCAATACCATGTTCCATCTCTTCCTTTTCGGTCTTTGGCCATGCACACACATGTGCCTGATGTGTCTTCAAAGCTGCCAGATCCAGGACTTGAACTGCAAAGTTGGTCACTGGGATCCAGCTCCTTTAGCCACCAGGTCACAAGCTGGCCCTTTTTGCTATTTTAATGGAGGGGAACAGGTCCTTTCCCATCCTTTTTGTTAAAAGGTTCAGTCTTTGTCATCGGATTTTTCGCACAGCTCCTTCTAAAGGGACCTGACCCTCCCAGACTTGCTCAGGGGCTGCAGGGCCTGCACCTCGCGGCCTCTGGGGCACAGCCTCTCCTTGTGCAGCAGTGGGAAGGGGCGGCAGTGGAGGGAGAGGGAACACAAACCATCCCGTTGTGTGGAGCTGAGGTCGCAGGGGTGATGCTGTGAGCGGATGAAAGGCACGATTCTCCATTCTCGATTGTGGCGACTTGCAGGGATGAGCCAAGGGCCTGTGCGGGAAGGGATGGTCTTGGGCAGCCAGATGCAGCGCTGTCCAGGGCTGCCTCCCTTAACCTCTGGGGGCCGGCATGGGGGAGCACAGCAGCTGAAACAGATTCACTTTTATGCCAGTTTCCTCCCTTTGAGTGATTGCCCTGGACCCGGGCATACTGGGAATTAGTCAGAAACTGTTCAGAGGGCCGGATCCATGGCCTACTGATTAAGGCAGCCAGATCTGACATGGTTAACCCCACGGTTCGAGTCCCAGTGACTTGAGAAACATACCAGGCGTATGTGTGTGCATGCCCATGTCAAATGGAAAGAGGGATAGAAGAGAAGAAACTGCACCATGACCATCCCCACGAGGGGTGCTTTCTCCCCTTCCTCTCTCTCTGTCTCTCTGATGAGTGCATACACCCTATAGCAGGAAAAAAAAAAAAGAAAGAAACTCTCAAGACACAAGAACGTGGCTCCAGGCCTGTAGTGTGTGAGCCGGCCTCCTGGAGTTCACGCCCCACTCCTGCCTTATCTGGGGAGCTGCTCAAGGCAGACAGCCCTCCCTCCTCTCCACCCCCACCACTGCCTTCGTGAGACCTCATCCTGTTTTGTCTGGGCTGTGGCAACAGCTTCCTGTTCCCTAACCTGTCCGTGTCCACACTGCTGCCCGAGTGGTATTTCTGCCCTGCACTTTGGGTCTTAGCACTGTCTGTCCTTCCCCACTGCCCTTGGTGCAGGCCGTGAGCTTTGCCCAGCTTTCCAGGGCCCCAAGACTGCCTTTCTAGCCTGGCCCGCACCACCCCTTGGGCTGCTCTGGCCCTCTGACTAGGCACGCAGTCTCCGGTCCCTCTGCCCTGGTTGTCCTTCCGCCTCTGTTTACCTGATCACCTCCTCATCCTTCACATCCCCTCTCGGAGAGCAGACACCCCCTCAGTATCACCTCCCAGGTGGGTTTTTCCTGCATTTTCCCTGATAACCACTCCTGTTCCTACTCCTGGTCCTATAGTAGCACCTACACACAAGGCTGTCATCTCTTTAGACGTTTCCTCCCATATCAGGAGCGATTGCCTTCCTCTGTGTACCCGTGTCCGTGAGCCCCCGGCCATAGTTCGTGCACACAGCAAATGCTCCCAAACCTTCCTTCCCTTCCTTTCTGCTCGCCTGTTCTTAAGCTCTGAAACTGTTCCTATGTTCTGACTTTTGGAGCTACAGGGGGAAATAATGTAGTTTAATCTTTTTTTTTAGAGAAAGAGAGATTTTTTTGCTGGGGGGGGTGGCGCATGCACTCACCAGAGAGACAGAAAGCAGGGTGGCTGTGCCACAATCCCTTCTCCTCCATTCTCCTCTTGGCTTCTTAGGCACGCACACACATGAGCCCAGCATGAGTTTTAAGTCGCTGGATCCAGGACTCTAACCGTGATCGACTACATGGGAGTCCAGCAACATAACCAATACGCCATCTGCTGGTCCCAGACCTTTATTCTTTCTTTTTTTTCTTTAGAGTTATTTTACTTTATTTGTTATTATTTTTATATTTGACCAAAGAGAGAGAGAGAAAGAGAAAATGAGAAAGCCAGTCACCAGGTCTGGGACCAGAACTGTAGTCAGCCATGTGAGAGTACAACACCCCAACTATCATGCCACTTTCCAGCTCTTTGTTTCTTTTTGGTTGACAAAATCAAAACTTAGTGGGAACCAGCAGTTAGCGTAATGGCTATGTCGCTGGACTCCCACGTAGTCAACCGCGGTTCGCGTCTCGGACCCGGTGGCTTACAACTCACGCCAGGCGCGTGTGCGTGCGTGCCCAGGATCCCGAGAGGAGAATGGAGGAGAAGGGATTGTGGCGTGACCATCCCCCCTGGGGGGTGATTTCTCGCTTTCTGTCTCTATGTCTCTCTCTGTCTGTCTGGCGAGCGCACACGCCCTATAGCGAAAAACCTCTCCAAAAAAAAAAAACTCAGTGAAGGAAGACATTCAACCTAGAACAGGGATCCCCAACTCCCAGGGCAAGGACCGGCACTGGAGGTATAGCCACATATATCTATGAAAGTGGTGATAGTGTACTGAGCTTGAATCATCCCTAAACCACCACTCCCACCTCCAACTCAGGTCTGTGGAAAAATGATCTCCCATGAAACCGGGTCCTGATGCCAAAAGGTTCAGGGACCACTGCCCCGGGGTGCACAGCGGGCGTAAGGGCAGACCTGGGGCGCCCGGTCAGGCTTATCTTGCTTATCTTGAAAAGATCCTTGAAATAGAGGATTGCATTAGAAGGAAAGGAAGGGACTAAGATGACCACCATGTTCTCCGGATATTTTCTGCAAGAGGGCTTCATGATGTTCATGGAAGAATGAACTTAAAGTATGGGTTTATTTCAGTGCAAAACATTTTTTTTTTTTTTACTTTTTTTTTTGGGGGGGGGGGAGAGGTTTTTCGCTATAGGGCGCGTGCGCTCGCCAGACAGACAGAGAGAGACATAGAGACAGAAAGCGAGAAATCACCCCCCAGGGGGGATGGTCACGCCGCAATCCCTTCTCCTCCATTCTCCTCTCGGGATCTTGGGCACGCACGCACACGCGCCCGGCGTGAGTTGTAAGCCACCGGGTCCGAGACGCGAACCGCGGTCGACTACGTGGGAGTCCAGCGACATAGCCATTACGCTAACTGCTGGTTCCCAGTGCAAAACATTTTTGGGATCGTTTTTCATAGTATGTATTACAGAAGGTTTCCTCATAACATGCATTTTCCATAAACTTTTTGAAAAGACCGCTTGTATATGTTACTTTAAAGAATACATTCCTGGGGCAAGCAGGTGACATGGTGCTTAAGGTGCTGGACTCCCATGTGGCATGACTGTCCGCAGTTAGAGTCCCAGACCCCGAGACTTGAAAATCACACCAGGCATATATGCATGCATGCCTAAAATCCCATGAAGAGAATGGAGGAGAAGGGATTGCCGTGCGGCCATCCCCCTGGGAGGGTGGGGTGGGAGTGTGATTTCTCACTTTCCCTCTCACTGTCTCTGTCTCTCTCTTGCAAGCACACACACCCTAGGGCAAAACTCTTTTTTTTTTTTTTTTTTTGGAGAGGTTTTTTGGGGGGAGGCTTTTTGTTTTGCTATAGGGCACGTGTGCTTGCCAGAAAGAGAGAGACAGAGAGACAGAAAGCAAGAAGTCAGCCCCCAGAGTGGGCTGCACCTTGGGTGCAATCCCTTCTCCTCCATTCTCCTCTCGGGATCTTGGGTACGCACGCACACGCACCCAGCGTGAGTTTAAGCCACCAGGTCTGGGACTTGAACCACGGTCGGCTACATGGGAGTTCAGCAAAATAGCCATTACGCTAACTGCTGGTCCCCCTAGGGCAAAACTCTTAAAAAAAAAAAAAAAAACTTTATTTTAGGTTTTGGTAAAATGGACATACAGTGAAACTTCACATCCGAATCATTTGAAGTGTACATTTCATGCCATGAAGTTCCTGCTTTCCCTGATCTGCAGCCATCACCACCACCCGCCCTGGCTCTCTTCTTCCCAGACTGGACCCCTGTGCCAGTTAGACAGTAGCTCCCTGTTACCCAGCCCCCAGCCCCTGGCATCCACTGTGGTACTTTCTTTTTCATCTGCTAGAGGGCAGGTGCGCTTGCCAGTGAGAAACTGCAGGGGTGTGAGGGGTGAGAGAGAACCCCCCGGGGGGACAGTGGTACCCTAGTCCCTTTTCCACCTCTCCCTCCTTTCAGGATAGTGGGCACTCACGCGCATGTGCCCAGTGGATCCAGGAATGGAACTGCACGCTTGGCCCTGTGGGATCCAACCGCTTCAGCCGCCGCCCACCAGCGGGCCCAGCACTGTTCTTTCTGTGTCCGTGGGTTTGACTGCTCTGAGTACCTCACGTCCGCGTCATGTCGGGTGTTCGCCTTTTTGCAGTGCCCAGTGCATGTAGCCTAATGCCACGTTAAGCACCTCACTTGGCTCGTCTGTCAAATGGAGGTAGTGGCACCGTTTCCTAGCGGCTGTCCCTATGAAAAGCCAGAGAAAGCGAAGAAGTGAGCCCGGCTCTGGCAGGTGGTGCGGGTGCTCAGGTCCCAGCTGTTGCTGTCGTCTCTGGTTCAGTGGTTTGTTGACCATCGTGATACCCGGAGTGGGCTGCACCTTGGAAAAGAGGCTGGCAGTACGGTGTTGCCGCCCTGGACCCTGGGAATCGGTACAGCCACTCCCACCTCATGCGTGCATCCTGTGGACACCTCGTGTGACGCTTGTCTGACAGGCGGCTCCTTGCCTCCCCCCCACCCACCCCCAGCTCCATGCTCTCATGTGTGAAATCCCAGGACTTGATGGCCGAAGTCCAAAGGCTGAGGATCGTCCATCTAGGCACAGAACTCAGCTCGACCGTGTTTGCATCCTGTCACCTCCTGCAGTGTTTCCTGTGCTCTCGTCCTACTTTGTGCAGGAGGTGGATTGAAGCGGGTAGGCTCACCCGGGCGTAGTGGAACAAATCTGTGCTGGTATCTTATTTTCAATTTGTAGAGGCCCGGGGCACTTGTGTGATAAATGGCGCTGTGTAAATTAAAATGCAACTAAGGGTCTCTTTAGTGTTTCTTAAATTAAGTTTATTATGTGTGGTAATTTGCACCTCGAGGCTTTTGTTGTTATTTGTTGTAGTGACTGTGGCAGTAATGAGGCTGCTCCCAGAAAAGCTTGGCACGTGCCTGGCAGACAGCTCATTTGCATCTGGCTGGGCTCCATGGTGCACCCTGAACAAATGAATCAGCCTGTGGGGGCTGGGACTCGGAATCACGGGAGGCTGTGGCTCTCGCTCATGAGCCCGGGGATCCGGGAGAGGACAACATCAGCTCTGTGTCCTCTCCTAGATGGCTTCTTCCTGAGCCTCAGCCTCCGGACTTTGAGCAGTTGGGCCCCATAGAAGCACAAAGCTGGGAGGGGAAGTTAAAGGACTATTACTCAGGCCGGCGTCACAGGAGGTGCTTTCCGCAGGGCTGGCGTGCATGCCCCAGCTCTGGGATTCTGAGCCCATCCTAAGGACTGTCTGGGGTTTTTTTGTTTTTAGAGATTTTTGGTATAGGACGTGTGCATTCACCAGAGAGCCAGAAAGACAGAAAGCGAGAACTCACCCCCTGGGGGGGATAGCCAAGCCGCCATCCCTTCTCCATTCTCCTCTCAGGATCTTGGGCACGCACGCACATGCACCTGGCATGAGTTTTAAGCCGCTGGGTCCGGGACTTGAACAGTGGTCGACTCTGTGGGAGTCCAGTGACATAACAATTACACTATCTGCTGGTCCCAGGACTGTCTGCTTTATCGTGGCTGGTAACACTGAGTGTCTGGAGGCTCCTTCTAGCCAAACCATTTGAGGAAATTAAAAAAAAAAAAAAAAATGCTAAAGGAAAGGTCTTCTTTTTTTTTTTTTTTTTTTTTTTTTGGAGAGATTGGTTTTTATTGCTATAGGGCGCATGCGCTCACCAGACAGAGACATAGAGACAGAAAGCGAGAAATCACCCCCAGGGGGGATGGCCATGCCACAATCCCTTCTCCTCCATTCTCCTCTCGGGATCTTGGGCACGCACGCACACGCACCTGGCGTGAGTTTTAAGCCACCGGGTCCGGGACACGAACTGCGGTCGACTACGTGGGAGTCCAGTGACATAGCCATTATGCTAACTGCTGGTTCCCAAGGAAAGGTCTTCTGAGTGATCCCAAAGCGAATACAGCGAGGCTTGTACACATCTGATTCTCACAACTACCTTTGAAGATAAACAGGGCAGGTGACACTTTCATTGTACAGCTTAAAGAGACCAAGAAATTTGCCTGGCGGGCACACACAGCAAACTGAGGACGAAACCCAGGGTTTCTGATAGAGTCTGTAATTCTGAGATGTAACATGAAACCGTGTGCCATGTAGGGATTTCTCATTTTCAGATCCTGTTGCTCCCACCCTCCTCTGGAGCTGGGAACCTCAGACAGGAGCATTGCAGGACTCTTTCTGAGAGATGCCAGGCAGGTCTTGGTTAGCAGAAAGAGCCCAGAGCCAGAGTCCTGGCGACACCACGTGGTACTTCCTATGTATGGTTGAGTTACTTAAGTTATTCTAGTCTCTTCCTCTTTGAAGTGAGATCATAGTGGGTCATACAGGATAGTGTGTGAGTGACATGAGCTACTGTGTGTGAAGGGTCAGCGGAGTGACTGGCACAAACGAAAGGTGCCTCATTGTTACTACCGTACAGACCCACAGCCTGGAAAGACCCAAATTTCCCTCTCACATCCCCTTGTGCTTGTTTATTGAAGAAAGGTAGGCAAATACGCTCTCGTCCTTCTTGCTTAATGTTTTTTTGTTTAGTTTTGTTTTTGTTTTTGTTTTTTGAGAAGTTTTTGCTCTAGGGCGTGTGTGCTCGCCAGACAGACAGAGAGAGACAGAGAGACAGAAAGCAGGAAATCACCCCCCAGGGGGCATGGCCACGCCGCAATCCCTTCTCCTCCATTCTCCTCTCAGGATCTTGGGCACGCACGCACACGCACCTGGCGTGAGTTTTAAGCCACCGGGTCCGGGACTCGAACCGCGGTCGACTACGTGGGAGTCCAGCGACATAGCCATTACTCTAACTGCTGGTCCCATGTTTTGTTTTTGTTTTTGTTTCTGCTCCACAAGTCAGCCTGGCTCAGAGTTTACAGTATACACCACAGGCAGTCAGTGGTTAGTGATCTCAGCTCAGGATTTCTTACAGAAAGTTGTGCCTCGCAGCATAAACCCAGAAAAGCAGATGTTTTCCTGCCTCGGCCTGGCGGGGAGGGCGGTGTTCTTAGTCACTCGAGTGCAGCCCAAGCTGATTTCTCCCAGCAGGTCCAGCCCTGGACGGCGTCGGTTCTTAGGTGAAGTCGTCGGTGGAACCATGCTCTGCCTGTCCTCTGTGTCCCACCCCATCGCGGGGCCTCAGGGGTCTGGGTCTGCACAGCCTGGCTGGGCTGAGCTTCTTCTAGTGGGATCTCCTAGGGCCCCTGCCTTCTCTCTGGCCATCACCGCTCCCCGAGTCCAGCTGTGGGAGCTGCCCAGGTGCCTGGCTGCTCTGATGAACCACTGCGTCTGAGGGACTTATGGGAAGAGTCAGCGAATGAACACCCATGGAGGCAGTGCCAGAGCAGCATAGTAAACGGTCCAACACCCACCACCGGGCCCAGGGCCTGGCCCGAAGGCATGGCTCAGTGAAAATGATGACGCGGTGATTCGTCTTGGCAAAGCACATCGGCTGAACTGTGTTACGGTGATCTTTGCGATGTGTTAGGGTGGCCTTGGTCACAGGCTGTGAAAGAATTCACACACTCACAGAGAAAGCAGATTTCAAGGGAAGTGCTCACTTTCCAACAGTGAGAAGGGGCCCAGAGCCTCGGCTTGAATGGTGGCAGCCGGGACCTTTTATTGGGACTTAAGGAAGGAGGGCTGTGGTCGAGTAATTCGGGCCATCCATCCGTGGGTCCTTGGGTTTCACTGCTCTCTCTGGCTGCTGTGGTCGGCCATGTATTCGGTCCTTAGTTTTGGTGTGAACTGTTGACGGATGTTGTCATCTTTATATCTGAAAGCAAAACTTAGACAATACAAGGTCAGCCATCTGTGATGAAGTCAAGAAAAGACCAGCTAACTTGGGAAGAAAAAGGGAGGAGGAGAGAGAATGTCTGAAGCACCTGGGATCTTTAGATGGGTCTTTCCAGTGAAAATATCTAAGGCACCAGCAAGACACTGAGTTAACCCTTTTTCATCTCCAAAGATCTTGGGGAACATTTTTATTTTCATTTTATTGTATTTCATTTTTGCTCTTGGGCACATGCACTCTCTGGAGAGAGACAGAGAAACAGAGAGAGGGAAAGTGAGAAATCATCCCCAGGGAGGATGGCTACACAACAATCCCTTCTCCTCCATTGTCCTCTTGAGATTTCGGACACACATGCACACATGCCCAGTGTGTTTTTCAAGCCACCAGATCTGGGACTCAAACCGTAGAATCAACCATGAGGGATCCATTGTCTTAACCACCATAACACCTGCTGGCCCACTTGGGAGACATTTAACCCTTTCTTACTAATCTTGTGTCTGAAGCTTAGTTCAATGTTGTCTCCTTCGTCAAGCTGTTCTCTTATCAAATAGACATCCCTCTCTCCTTTGTAACAGAACTTCATAGGTTTTTATATATAAAGCTTGTAATTATATTCTTTGTTTAGAGAAAAAGTTAAAAAGAAAAAAAAACCTTTGCTTCTATTACCTCCTTTGATTTTTAAACAACCCATTCAAGATTATCATCTTCATTTTATAATGGAAAAAACAGAGGCTTAGATACCTTTGCAAGAGCCTGAGTTTATGCAGCTCTTAAGTAGCAAAGCTTTTATCTATTCAATTATTTCTATTTCAGCACGTGATGTAGGTGAATGTATATTTTATTTCATTGTATCTGCCTTTTAACTTCCCCACTAGAACAGAAGCCCTTCAAATCTAAGGACTGTCTCATACTGCACAGCCAGTAAATTGTTGAAAATGAATTGCCCCCCTTTTTTAAAAATTTTATTTATTTATCTATTTTTTTAGGGCATGTGCTTGCCAGAGAGAGACAGAGAGAGGGAAAGTGAGAAATCACCCCTCAGGGGAATGGCCACACTGCAATCCCTTTCCTCCATTCTCCTCTCTGGATTTTGGGTATGCATGCAATCATGTCTGACATAATTTTCAAGTTGTCGAGTCCCAGGCTCGAACCGCAGTCAACCATGTGGAAGTCCAGTGTCTTAATTACCATGACGCCTACTGGCCCCTTTGAAGTGCCCATTTTAACAGGGTTCTTTAGTGCTAGAATCAGAAGTATAGCCAATGGCAGACTTTCATACAAACTCAGAGTAGAGAGGGGAAGAAAAAGGTTTTCCCTGTAGAGAGCGCTTCCAGATGAACCTTCCCTGTTCGTAGTTGGTCTGTGGGGGTATCCCCCGGGTCCCCTTTCTATATTACACCAGCCGGGGGTTTGTACCACCGAATACAGCCTATGTCCTTTCCCATACTTGAAGCCGCAGGGCCAACACATGGCACGGCTCGAGGACAGTGACAGTGGAACATGACAAATCCTGGACCGTGTCCTGCTCGGCTAGCTGAGATTCATCACTATTAATATCTGGGTTTCTATTAATACTCCCTGCTCACTGTGTGCTCATTTAGATTCGGGAAGCTATTCTTAGCCACACATTCTTGGGCCTGGGCCTGAGTCCCACTTACAGATCATTACTTCCATCTTGGTTTTTGTGCTTACAGAGAGAGCGGGATTTCTGCCTCTATCGCCCCAGAGGAGGGGCGGGGCAGCTCTGTGTTTTGAAAAACTGTCCCGTGCATGATCTGAGGTTAGTGTCTTGCCCCCTGGCCTGCAATGATCATAGTGCTTTTTGATCATCGTGACGATTTACCCTCCCACCAACATACACACATACACGTACACACACTGTTCCAGGCCCTGTGGGTGGGCAGTACGCACACTGCCCAAAGGCACTTTACCCAGAGGCTTGTCTCTGCCATTCTGATCTGTTAACTTGAGTCCCTCTCCAAGTTGGAACACGGGATGGGGTTGTTCCCCTCTACAGTTTGAGAAAAGCAGCTTCCCAGCCTCCCCAGAGCTCCCGCCTGTGGAGTAGAGAGGCGGATGAAGCCTCTGAGATAAAACCTCCCTGGGGATTGAGCTGCTGGGACCACTCTGAAGTCATTGTGGCTCTGTCAAGAGCAATTTTAACCACAAGATGTTTTTTCTCTAAAACTTACTCGAGGGCCAAGGGTGAGGGTCAGGGAGTGATAGTGACAGTCAGTGTGAGTAATGAGGCTGCTTTTGGGTGGTGGCAGCGTTCTGGAATTAAACCGCAGTCATGGTCCCACTACCTTGCAAATACACTAAAGCCACTGAGCTGTGTGCTGTGCGGTAGATTTTACAGTATGTGAATCATACCTCAACTTTATATTAGCTCACTCCTATTGTGTGAGCCCAGATTTAGTTCATTAAAACCTAGATCTGGGCCTAGCTACCATGAGTCTTTGGCCACATGGGAGGCCCAGGTTTCGTTCCCAGAACAACCTACCTAGGCTGGGCACAGTGACACGCCTGCAATCCCAGCTGCTTAGGCTGGGGCAGTGACTGCGACATGGAGGGTCACTGTCAAAAATCACCCCCCAACCCCTTTAGAAACAGAAACAAAACCTAGACCCAATCCTGTTTCTTCCCGTCATAGAGGCTAGGTCCAAACTTGATGTGGCTGCAATCAGGGTCCTGCATGGTCTTCTAACCTGCCTCTCTCTCCAGCCTCATTCCAACTCCCCAACCCTCTCCTTCATCCTTTCTGGCAATCATGTCAGAGCTCACCTTCCCCAGAAAACTCCGTCCTTTCTATGTCTCTGTGCGCATAGCATATATAATCTCTTCCTACCATTTTTTCCTGGCATATTCTTAGACTTCCTTCTGAAGAGAGAATAGATTAGTTTCTTCTCTGTGTTCCATAATCCTTTATGCCCTCTTTTCCTGCTTTTTATTAAATAATTATTTAATTTTTATTTTTTATTATTATTACTAGTTTGCTATAAGGCACATACACTCACCAGAGCAAGACAGAGAGAAAGAGGAAGAGGGACAGTAAGAAAGCAAGCTGCCAGGTCCAGGACTCAAACCTCAGTCAGCCATGTGAGAGTCCAGCACCTTAACCACTAAGCCACCTGCTGGCCCCTTCCTCCCCCTTTTAAAATTTATAATTTTCATCATATTAAAATAAAAGATAACAGTTACTGTTAGCTGAGAACTCAAAATGAACCAGGTGCTGAGAGTGTATTGGTACTAAGTAGATGCTCAATAAATGCTGCTTTCTTCCCCACGTTGCATAGCAGATGTTCATTTCTGTCACTGAATTTTATGGTGGTGACAGCATTCTGCCTTTAAATAGGTAGCATGAGGCTTGTAAACTACCAGATCTACTCTGGAACAGCTCTTGAAAACTTTTCCTGATGGCCACATTTCTGGCTGATAGGAGTAATCTAGCAAATATTTAGAATTTCCAAGGGGGTTTTGTACCTGAAGAGGAATACCCTCATGCTCCTATGTTTTAATGTGTAATTTCAAATTGACTTTTGAAATTTGACTCTATGGCATATGTAAATATTAGTTAAAATTTGTTTAAACTCTCTTAGACAATATCATTACCGTTACAAGTTTAGTTTGGCTTATTCTCTTGAATATTTCATAAACCTTCAACAGTGGAGAAAATATATACACAGTATGACCAACCTTGCTGTGTACGTACATTGAACCTTATTTTCAAATAGCAACAGCTTCAGCATTTCTGTACTCACTTATATGCCTCCTCTAGTACTATTAAATTGGGTTGTCGGAAAAGCCATAATGTCGTGTCTTTTTTTTTTTTTTTTTAAGAATTATTTAGTTTATTTTGTTATTATTACCTTTTTTTTTTTTTTTTTTTTGGAGAGGTTTTCGCTATAGGGCGTGTGCGCTCGCCAGACAGACAGAGAGAGACATAGAGACAGAAAGCGAGAAATCACCTCCCAGGGGGGATGGCCACGCCACAATCCCTTCTCCTCCTTTCTCCTCTCGGGATCCTGGGCACGCACGCACACGTGCCCTGCATGAGTTCTAAGCCACCGGGTCCAGGACACGAACTACGGTCGACTACATGGGAGTCCAGCGACATAGCCATTATGCTAACTGCTGGTTCCCTTTATTACCTTTTTTAATTTGACCAGAGAGAGAGAGAAAGACAGAGACAAAAAAGGGAAAGTAAGAACACAAGCTACCAGGTCTGGGACTCGAACTGTAGTTGGCCACTGTGGGAGTCCAGCACCTTAAGCACCATGCCACCTGCCGTCCCATCTTTGTTTTTCTATGCAAAAATGCACTATGACTTTTCCAACGACCTAATGCTTATTTTGATTGTAAGCTATATGATTTACACTTTCTGGGGAAATGACTGTAGAGTAACATCATCAAGATGAAAAGCACAAGGTCACGGCATGTACGTCATAACCTAATTAATCCTTGGCGGGGCACACAGCTTGAACAGACCCCTGCTGGATACGAGGCTAAGCATCATTTCTTTAGCTGAACTTCAGTTATGTTAATATGATTTTCAGTTCACTCCTTACACGTAGGTTTTTCTTTTCTGTAGTTTCTTTTTTTTTTTTTTTGGAGAGGTTTTTCGCTATAGGGCGCGTGTGCTCGACAGACAGACAGAGAGAGACATAGAGACAGAAAGTGAGAAATCACCCCCCAGGGGAGATGGTCACGCCGCAATCCCTTCTCCTCCATTCTCCTCTCGGGATCTTGGGCACGCACGCACATGCGCCCGGCGTGAGTTTTAAGCCACCGGGTCCAGGACGCGAACCGCGGTCGCCTACATGGGAGTCCAGCGACATAGCCATTACGCTAACTGCTGGTTCCCTTTTCTGTAGTTTCTTATCTTGAAGAATTTTTTCAGTCTTCTACTTGGCCCAATTCATCACACACAGTCCAGTCAATATAATACAGTTTCCTGAATGTTGGTTTTATCAGACCTTACTCCAAAGAGAAGCTAGATCCTACATGGCAACTGCAGTTCAAATCCCCAGCCCAGTCAACCTGGAGCATGCTGGGTTTACACAGGTGCCTAGAAGCCAGGACAGAGGAGCATTGAGCACGCCCAGACCCTGTTCAAGGTGCTCCCCTCTCTGTCTCACACTCGTGTGTGTATGTATGCACTCCATCGTGAATAAAGGAAAGATGGTAATTGGCCAGTAAGACTCTCATATGTAGATATCAGAAAGCATTTTTAATTACCTTCTGTGGTGTCCTGTACTGAATTATGGCCAAATACAGGGATGGAAGAAGCACATGCTCTCAGGATTAGAAGATTAAATTTATGCTAGTACATAACACATTTTTCTTTTTTTTTAAGAGAAATTTTTGCTGAAGGGTTCATGTACATGCCAGAGACACACAGAGAGAGAGAGAAAGTGAGAAATCACCCTCTCCACCCCCCTGGGGGATGGCCATGCTGTAATCCCTTCTCCTCCATTTTCTCCTCAGGATTTTGGGCACACATATGTGCCCAGCATGAGTTTCAAGCCATGGGATACAGGACTCAAACCAGAGTAGGTTGACCATGTGATGGTCCAGCACCTTAACCACTAGGCCACCTGCTGGCCCAATACATAACAATTTTTTTAAACATATTCACCTTATTTTTCTCCTGTCATTATGTGAGATGCTTTTAACTTGATCCTTTCACAGATGTTGGTCCACTCCGTAGGGTAACACAGCTAGGTGAGGGCTGGAATTTGAACCTGTGGCTTCAGATTCTGAATCCCTTTTTCCATGGCAGCAGCCTTCCTTTCTGTGTCTGCCTTCAGGAAACTTACTGGCACTCGCACCCCTGGAATTACACAGGAAATAGTCTTGGTTGTTGGTTGGAGCTACGGGCTTACAGTAGAGCCGATGACAATTCCTAGCTCAGGGCTGGCTCTGCTCTCTCTGGTGGGAACGCAGCGGCTGCAGGACAGAACTGCATCCCTCTCTCTGGGTGTGGGGCAGGCTTGGTGAATGGTACAGGTGTTCTGATTTAGGAGTGTACATTCTAGAATTAAAGGGCTACGCTTGACTCTGGATCTCTAGCTGTCCTCATGTAACACTGGCATTGAAACCAAGGTGGAGAACAACAGAGTTAGCACCTGTATGTTACGGGGCGGGGGGAAGCGCGGCCCAGAGCAGGGAGGCGTTTTCTCCACAGGTTGGCATGCCAGAGAAGGAACTAGAGGTACAGCCCACATCTCCAAACTCCTGACCCACCCGCTACTCGTCCAGTGCAGCACACTGAGTCCACACCGTGTCCTCGCAGTCAGCGTGAACAGTTCAGTGTGCTTTTTCTCCAAGTGGGGTCGGTGAACGGTCCGTGGTGGTTATGTGATGTTCGTATCCCTGGACTCCACTCCAGACCTACCAAGTCTGAATCCCTATTGAGGCTGGGACCTGAGCATCTGCATTTTGAACAGGTGTCCTGTCCTAGTGATTCCAGTGTACTCCAGACTCTCACTGTTGGAGACAGTGGTGAGCTAATGAAAGACTTAAAGCAAGAAGTAACACAATCAGGTGTGTATTTGAGAAACTCTGGAGTCAGATCCCTGGGGAGTTGGAGGGACTAATGAGAAAAGCCTTTGTCTCAGATGAAAGGAGAGAGTTTAACTAATTCATGGCCATTATTTATCTACCCTTCTCCCAAGTCTGCCCTGGTTTTCCCTGGTAACCTTCCCCTAATTCATTGCTTTAAATATAGCTTAGATCAGCGCTCTGAAGGACATGAAAGTGAGGTCCCTGAAAGGACGGTCCCTCGAGGGAATGACCTTCTTTCTCTGCTCTGTCAGTGGGAGTAATTCCACTAATGGATTCTGAGTCCTGCAGAAAGAGTGACCTGGTCTTTGGGGAATCAATCTCGTAGAACCCAGTCAGTGTAATTACTGATACAAGGCTCTTTGGCTTCCCAGATGTGACCCTCTCCCTCTCACACATGTCAAATTCATCCTGCCCCTTTGTCTTTGGTGGGTTATGGACAGGCATAAAATGCCTGGATAAAATGCACCATCCTAGGCTTGGCAGAGAGACGTCACCCATTCTCTTCTCCACCTTAATACATCCCAACGCAGCCCACCTACTTGCTTAAGCTGGAAAGGTCAAGGTCTTTCTTTATTCGTCTTTCCCTAAATCTGCATGTTCACTCCATCACCGAGCGTGGTCGTGTCAGCCTCTGAAATGTACCTGGAACATGGACGCCCTTTGCCGCCAAACTGCTCCCAGTTACCATTGTTTCTTGAGCAGTCCTTTCTGGGCTCTCTACTCCACTGTCTCCCTACTTCGCTCTAATTGCTCTAGGCCAGAATGATCTTACAGAATTTGAACTGTGGGGCCAGCAAGTGGTGTGGTGGTTAAGGGCTCTGGACTCCCACATGGCTGACTGCGGTTCAGGTCCTAGACCTGGTAGCTTGATTCCTCGCTTTCTCTCTCTCTCTCTCTCTCTCTTTCTATCTCTCTCTCTTTCTCCCCCTGCCCCGGTCAAATTAAAATAAGAAAAAATGAATAAAGTAAAATAAAAATAATTCTTTAAAAAAATTGAACTGTTGAAAAATGTTAAAACATTCAGTGTACTCGTGCTCCGTTTATGTAAAAATACAGAAGTCTGTGGAGTAGAGCGTGAGCATTCCCTGGTATCTCTTCTCTTACAGACCCATTTCCTTAGCACAGAATCTTTGGTAGCAATTTGGATGCTTTCTAAGCAATCGTAAATCACATGTCTGTGTGTACACTGCATATCTGTGCTTGTGTTCATAAACACATAGGATTTTTTTTTTTTCTTTTGGAGGTTTTTGCCTTAGGATGCATGTACTTGCTGCAGGGAGAGAGAGACAATGAGAGGGAAAGTGAGAAATCACCCCCCCAGGGAGGATGGCCACTCCACAGTCTTCTCCTCCTTCTCCTCCCTTCTCCTCCTGGGATCTTGGGAAGGCACACATGCTCGGTATAATTTTCAACCCACCGAGTCCAGGACTTGAACCACAGTCGACCGTGTGGGAGTCCAGTGACATAACCGCTATGCCATCTGCTAGTACCAACATGTGTAGTACAAAAAATCTCAGACTCCCTTGTTCTCAAGCTTTTTTCCTCAGCTGCCCATACATTGATTTAATTATGTCCCTATTGAGATAAAATCTAAGCTTTATAAAAGGCACAGTCTGCCTTCCCACCTTGCTCACCCGTCTAGCCGTGACTTCCTCATGGCTCCTCCCTTGAGCCGAGCGCCTACCCTCCTCGAGGCCTTAACACATGCTGTTCCCGCTGCCTGACTCCTCCCCAGGCCACAGGATGGTAGTGCCCAAGTAGTAGGCCACTCTGTCCTGGGTCCTTCAAACACACATCCCATTTCATGTTATTGTTTATGGACTAAGTGTTTTCCATGAATTTGTACCCTCCCACATATTCAGATTTAAAAAAAAAAATTAATTTGTACTAGCTCATCTTTATTAGTTAACAAATGCTAAAAGTATGTTATTGGTCTGTGGAGGAGTTCTCAAGCTTTTTCTTTTTATTCATTTTTTACTTTGCCAGAGACAGAGAGGGAAAGTGAGAGAGCACCCCTATGGGAAGAATTATGCTGCAATCCCTTCTCCTCCACTTCTCCTCCTTTCGGGATCTTAGACAAGCATCCCGACAGGATAGAGAAATGAAGAAGGGATTGTGACGTGACTACGCCACATTGGGGAGTACTTTCTCTACCCTTCTCCCTCTCTGTCTCTTTCTGGCAAGTACATGAAACCTCTGGCAAAATTAAAAAAAAAAAAAAATCCTGAGGAATTTGTTTCCCCTTAATTCATGTGAGGGCACATCAAAGGTGCCACCTGTTACAGACATACCTTTATTTTGGACTTCCCAGCCTCCAGAACTGTAAGCAATACATTTCTGTTGTTTTTAAATCACCTAGTGTAAGGTGTTTTATTATAGCAGCTTAAACTGTCACAACCAAGCTTTCACAGTCAGTCACAGAGAGACGGACATGAAAAGCTGTAAAAATTTTGAATCCTCTGACATGCCTGTGTCCAGCTGAGAGGGAAAAAGGCAGTGCTCTGCTTTCCTTTTTTCCAACTCTTATACTATAAACAACTATCTTTTCTGTGGCCTATTTAATGTCATGTTTTTGCAGTTTTGTCCTTTTTCTTAGTGATTTTGCTATATAAGATGATCCTCATTCAGTACAGAGCTATTGTCTGGCACACCTTAGCACAGGAGGGCTGTGATGTGCCTTAAGAGAACAGCACGTGTTAGAAAAGCTTTGTTCAAGCAGGAGTGAGAGTGCTGGGGACTGTCTTATTGAACCAGCAGTATATACTAAATAGGAAATCTTTCAACAGACACACACATCAACCAAGGCTATGTACTGACCAACTGATAAAAATGGGACCAGAGGCTTACAGGAATCTAGCCCCATATTTCCCCTAGAGAAATGATTTGGCATTCACTAATTCAGTGTTTATCCCAAACTCACAGATCATAATACCAGGAATAACAATAGTCAACTGTACTTATATTGTTGTCTTTGCAAGAAAAGTTCTTTCTCCAGCAATTTTATTAAACGAGCAAAACTCCATATCCTGGGCCAACAGATGGCATAGAGGTCAAGGCAGTTGGATCCCACATGGCTGACTTTGTGGTTCAAGTCCCAGAGCTGGCAGCTTGAAAATCATGCCAGGCATTGGGACCAGCAGTTGGCGTAATGGCTATGTCACTGGACTCCCATGTAGTCGACCACAATTCGAGTCCCGGACCCGGTGGCTTAAACTCACTCCAGGCGCATATTCGTGCCCAAGATCCCATGAGGAGAATGGAGGAGAAGAGATTGTGGTATGGCCATTCCCCCAGGGGAATGACTTCTCACTTTCTGTCTCTCTTTCTGGTGAGTGCACATGCCCTATAGCAAAAAACTCTCAAAAAAAAAAAAAAAAAAAAAGAAAAGAAAAGAAAATCATGCCAGGTACATGTGTGTGCATGCCCCAAATCCCAAGAAAATGAATGGAAAGGGATTATAGAATGGCTGTTCCCCCAGGGGAATGATTTCTCTACCCCCCCCCCCAACTCCCCTGCAAGCATACACACCATATAGCAAAAACTAAACACACACAAACAAAGACCAAAGCTTTTTACAGGTGTCACCTTTCCTGTCAAACTTGGTCCAAGTGCTCCAACAAAGTAGTTCTCCCCTCCGAACGCCCACAGACCTCCGTTCATACCACTATCCGAGCTCTGACCTCCATGTACTCAGTGACCTGTGGTCTGTACCTATACGTCCTTTCCATAGATCGTGAGGTCCCGAAGGGCTTGGCACTAATAGGCTTCATGGGTGTTGACTGAATGATTGAAAGGAAGGAGGGAGAGTGTGTGTATGTCGCTGGGAGTAAATACTAATGGAAAACAAATAGTAAGTGAAGGAAGCAGAAAGAGAATTGAATAGTAGATATGACCAGGACACATGGGAAGGCCCCTGAGTTACTCTGTGGCAGATCATTGGTTCTGGGTTTCAGTACAGGACACATTCATGAAGCCTGTGTTGATCTAAGAGTGCCCTGAGTTGCCTAGAATGAGAGAAGAGTTTGTTGAGTCATCTCAGCTTTAAAAAATCAAACAGAAAGAGGAGAGGCAAGAGAGCAGGCCTCAGAAGACACCTTCATGGCTACTGAGAGCTAGTGATTCCAGGGGAATAGGAGAAATGAAGATTTTCCACTGATAATTCAGTCTCCAGCCCACAAACTCACGTGACTGAACTTCAAGTTTGGGAAGAAACACACTTTCCATCAGATGACTAGAAATTGCCACAGGACCACAAGAAATATGGGAAAGCAAGAAAATACCTCTCCTCCAAGGGAAAAGAATAACTCCTCTTCATCCACAGACAGTTCAATGGAAATCATGAAAATGTCTGATAAAGAATTTAGAACATTCATAATAGTGAAGCTAACAGAGATGGAAGAGAAGAGAGACAATGAACTCCAGAAAAGAAAGGAAAAAGGAGCTGACAAGTTCCGGGAGGTGAGGAAATTCTTGCAAGGTCTAAAAGAGGAATTACACACTTTACAAAAGAATCAAATGGAACTGTTAGAGATGAAAACTATAATACAGGAAGTCAAAATCTCTCTTGAAACCAGACTAGATCATACAGAAAATAGAATCTCAGAGGTAGAAGAGAAAGTTGCTGGCTTAGAAAAATCCACCATGAAGACTGAGAAAGCTGCCCAAAAATTTGAGAATAATATACTTGAAGTACTAGATACCATCAAACATCCAGATAATTGGCATTCCAGAAGGCGAAGAGACTCTAAGGGCATTGTTAATCTAGTTCATAAAATCCTGCAAGAAAACTTTCCAAACCTAGAGAGGCACTCAAAGATCCAGACCCAAGAAATACAAAGGACCCCAAATGGAATCAACCCAAGAAGATCTTCTCCAAGACACATTATAGCCAGACTGACCAAAACCACAGACAAAGACAAGCTACTAAGATTGGCAAGAGAGAAACAGCAAATTACCTACAAAGGATATACCATCAGACTAACAGCAGACCTCTCATCGGAAACAATGTGAGCAAGGAGAGAATGGGAAAATATATTCAAAGTTAAGTTAAGGGAAAAGCAATTGCAACCAAGAATACTTTACCCAGCAAGATTATCCTTCATATGGGAAGAAAAGACAAGAATATTCTCAGATAAACAAAGCCTAAAAGAATTTACCAGCACCAGACCAGATCTCCAGTAAGTTCTCAAGGGAGTGCTATGTCAGGAAAATTAAATGTCGTCATACAGAAATAAGAGTTAAAAACTAAGAAAATGGCCAACTTAATCATAGGGACAAGTCTGGAGTTGAATATTATATCCCATAATTCAATCGGGAAGATCGAACCACAACACAAGATAGATTAAGTACATGAGACTGAATTGGTGAACTAGCATTCTGTGACTTTTGACTAAAATATTGCTGCTTTTCTTCTAGGCTTTGTTGTCCAGTTTTAAGAGTTTTTGGTCCTGTCTTGACCAAATAGGTTCATATACCTACTATTTGAACAGAATACTAACCTGTTTCCAGGCTTTAAGTTTTAAGCAAATTTCCTTACCAATTCAAAACTGCTTTTCTTGAAATTACCAGCTGAACTTGCTCTTGAAAGTAGTTAGATTATTTAAGAAATTGTGCAATCAATAAAAAGTAGGGGAGAAAGGAATGGAATACAACTGTAGACACCAGAGATAGTGTGAGAAGAGGGTAGGAAAGGGCAGAGGGTCAGACATAGCAGTAAATATATATAGATGAAACTAGAGATAGAAAATTATTGATGATAACATACATGATTAAGCCACTATGCAGTATATTCTGGATGGGAAAACACTTTTTGTATGCTGTGACAATGATTAGGGGATGAATATACATTAATTAATTTTTAAAAAAGTTTCAGGAAAAAAAATGCATATTTGATAACTGTAGTAAGCTATATAGCCCCAGCTAGGTGCTACTTTATAGTATGTTCATTCTATTCACTGAGGTTTATGCCTAAAGTCAGACTTGTGTTCATGAATATGTATATATTAGCTGCACTTGCTATTGGAAATATTTAGATTAATTAAGTTCATTAGCAAATCCATAAAATGGGGGGAAAAGGCATAGAAAGCAACCATGAATACCAGCAACAGTAGTGGGAGGAGGGTGAGACACGGCAGAGGGCGAGAGATAGGGAATCAAGGATGGCCAAAAAAAGCAAAATATACAGGAAACAAGAAATGGAAAATTATTTGATGATAACACGTATGTTTGATGTGCTTGATTGAGCCAATATACAGTGTATTCTGAATGGGAAATCTCATTTTGTATGCTGTAATGATGTATAGTGAATGAATGTAAATAAATAAATTTAAATTTAAAAAAAACTTCATGGGAAAATTGAGAAAAAAATCGAACAGGAAAATCTAGCTTCAGGATCAACTTGATATAGGACACACACTTTTCATCAGGACCCATCTTTTAACTCTGGGTTGGTTGTTTTTAGACTCCAAATAGTGGCCTGGGCAATTTCAGGCTCCTAACATCAGAACGCCTGTCCAGAGAGAGCCCAGTATGAGTAACAAGCAAAGGTCCTCGAATCAAATCTTAATGACCTATTTAAGGGACCAGCAGATGGCATAATGGTTACATCACTGGACTCCCGCGTAGTCGACCACAGTTCAAGTCCCAGATCCAGTGGGTTAAAACTAACGCTGGGTACGTATGCATGTATGCCCAAGATCTCAATAAGAGAATGGAGGAGAAGGGATTGTGGCATGACCATCCCCCTAGGGGATGATTTCTCACATTCTCACTCATGTGAGCGCATGCGCCCTATAGCAAAAAAATCTCTCTTAAAAAAAAATGACATGAGCCGGTGTGGATACCCAACCACTCTGACATACAGGGCGAATGTGCTAACTGGCTTCATCTGGACTTCCATAACCTATCCCTGAAGCCCGTAGTTGGAGTCAGAGTTAGCTTCTCATGAAGGACAGGAGCGTGTCCAGGAGATCTTGGTGGTTATGGTGTCTCTGTACATTCTTGCCCAGGAGAGGAGGGTGTTATAGTAGTGGGCACCTGACTGAGAGGTTTGCTTGGTTTGTTTTTACCAAAAAGCAGCAGTCAGCCATCCTTTCCCTGTGTTCCCTTGGCATAGCTGTCACTGGAGTTCTGAAGAGCATAGCAAGCACCCCGTACTGTGCTCGGTCCTAGAGATGCACAAGTCCCTGGCCTCCGAGTGGGCCCGCCTGGGCGAGCTACAGTTCCTGGCAGCACAGAGACATGGGGAGACAGAGACATAATTACTCAGAGGAAAGTCTGGAGCAACTAAATAGGCTGCCCTCTCCTAGGGAATTTGCACTGGAGGAGTGGAAATCATTTTGAAGTAAGAGCCGAGACCTAAATTCTAGTTCCACTGTTGCCATCTGCCTCGGCCGGTCAGCTGTGAACTTGAGTGACGTTCACTGTCTCTGAGTGTAGTCGACAGCTCCCGCGCTTTCTGGGCAGTCCCCCTGCCCTGCTAGGGAGGAATCTGGGGCTGTGACCTCTCCACGTTGTTTATTCTCTGTGAACTTCATTTTCCTCGCCTGTACAAAGGGGCCCTCGTTTGCAGCATTGATTTAGGATTAATGTGGCCGTGGGTGGAGAGCATGCGCCACGTGGCGGAAGCCCAGCTCTGCCCTTTTATTCCTCAGAGTGTGACGTCTCTCAGGCCCGGGGTAGTTGCACAGTTCCTGGAGGAAGGATAGCAAAAAGTCCGTCCTCACTCAGAAAGCGCTCCTCCCAGGGAGTGTGACGCTCGCATGGCCCCGCAGGACTCTTCCTGTTTCAGGACGCATTGGCCTTGCATACTTCATGCTGAAATGGATCAGGAGGGAACTGTACAGAGCATGCTCAGGAGTCAGAGCAGGTCTCTGTGTCATTGTGGGAGCTCCAGCTCAAACCACACATCCACCTGGAACCTCAGTGAGACAGGTATGTGTGTGTGTGTGTGTGTGTGTGTGTGTGTGTGTGTGTGTCTGAGTGTATTACTGGTGACTACTGTTTTATTTTTTCAGGTCATCAGTTTATTTACAAATATGTTCAGTATGCTATGAGTTTAAGAGTTTGATCCATTTTTCAGAGACTAAGACCGCGCCTCTTGAAATGTTCTTTATATCTATTAAATGGGTGAGTTAAAACATCCTCATTTCTTCAGTAGTTGGTGTCTTACTATAAAGAAAGGTGCAGCAAATCCAGATCCACAGTGCAAAGTCATCAGAACGAGTAACCGACGCTGGCTTTCCACTGAAAATGGCAGATTCTTCCCCAGGCCCTCCTCATAGTGGCTCCTACGGACTATGGAGGTCGCGAACCTCCGAATGCTCTGTCCCGGCATGGCACTGCTGGAAGCTCCGCGAGACATGCAGAGTCCGAGGACGGGAGAAATGGCGACACTGCAACAACCCCTTCTTTCTCACGACCTTGTTCTCTAGCCGCTAGTGACTATTGTTTTATTAGAGCAGAGAGTTTTTTGAAGATACAAATGCAATATTCTGTTCTTAATATCCCTGACTGATATGTTCAGTTTATTGGTATCATCCAGAAACTCGTTAGAGTCTATTTAACTCTAACCCTCCCATGACAGCAGTCTTCTGGTTTGGTGGCAGTTTTTTGCTTTACCCTCATCAGAAAGAGGGAAGTTAAAGGGACACACCCTTTTCTAGGAGTTAGGCAAAACCCTCTTCCACGAAATATCTCGCGCCTTCTACAACTTTAGCTGCAAGGCTTATGAGATTTGATATCTGGAGAGATGATTTGAGGGCCTGAGAAGTCCTTAGTCATCAAAGAAGAGTTGTGTCATATTTGGCATAATACCTGAGGTAGAGCAGAAGATTCTGGAGTTTTAGAAATATTTTCAGCTGTCAAGGCTAAAACTAAAGAACGTTCCAGTTAGAACACATCTTTCCATTTCCAAGAATCTGAGTTGTCCAATTAAATGAGATGTTACCATATCAGATTTTCCTTGTTAAAAATATGTAAGGTGGGGAGAGGGCAGTGTATGGAAAAAAGAAAGGAAGAAATAGGTAAGGGGCGGGGAACAGCAGATGGCATAATGATTGTATTGCTGGATTCCCATGTAGTCGACCTCAGTTCAAGTCCTATACCTGGAGGCTTAAAACTCACACCAGGCGTGTGTGTGTGCGTGCCCAGATCACGAGAGGAGACTGGAGGAGAAGAGATTGTGGAGTGGCCCTCCTCACGGGGAGTGATTTCTCACTTACTGTCTCTCTGTCTCTGTCTCTCCGGCGAGCTCACATGCCTTATATAGCAAAAATCTCTCTCTCAAAAAAAAAAAAAAAGAAGTTTAAAAATATATGTATGCAAGGGGCTCAGCCACAGTGGTTCAGATTGAGGAGCGCCACTGCATGACACTGGGGCCACATGGAAGGCCCTAGTTCGGCTCCTAGACCAACCTACACACACCAGATAAGGCAGTGCCTACCTGTAATCTTGGCTAGCTGAGAGGCTGGAGTGAGACGACTGTGACATGCTGAGACCCTGTCAAAATGCCTGTCTCGGGCCAGCTCTGTACCTTAGTGATTAAGGGAGCCAGATGCCACATGGCTGAGTTCCAGCCCCCGCCCTGGTGACGTGAGAAACAAGCTGAGTGTGTGTACGTGTGTGCCCCAAATCCTGACAGGGAGGAAACTAGATTGCAGCATGGCCAATCCTCATTGGAAGTCTCTCTCTCTCTCTCTCACACACACACACATATGTGCCCTCTAGCAATTAAAAAATAGCAGCAGGTGGCATGGTTTTGGGGTGCTGGACCCCCATATAGTTGACCATGGTTCCAGTCCTGTACCTGGTGGCTTACTTTCTCACTTTCTCTCTCTCGCTCTGTCTCTGGTGAGCACATGTATCATAGCACATTGAAGAATAATGATGATAATAAACAAAAATAAATAATTATTTTTAAAAATAGACTTAAAAAAGCACTCTGTACCCTTTCTCATTAATAAAAGTGTGTGTATGTGTATATGTGTGTACGTGTGTGTATGTACGTGTGTGTGTGTGTGTGTGTGTAGACTGAAAGAGGCCTACCCATCTACCAACCCATTCCTTGAGCCTACAGTCTCCCTACCCAATCCTGTCATCCAAAGTTTAGGCAGGGCTTAGCAAACAAATCCTACCCACTGTCCCTTTTTCTGAATATTTTTATTAGAACTCAGCCATGCCTGCTTGCTTACTGTTGTCTGCTTTCATACCACCACAGACGCTCCTTGCTATGGCAGACTACGTGGCCTACAGGACATGTTTTACCTGGCCATTTATAGAGAGGGTGTGCTGGCCCCGGCCTAGGCTATCTCTTCTTCCAAACCTCCAGTGTTAAGTATTATCCAGCTCCCAAGAGAACTGCCTGCTTTGGACCATTGCTTTAGAAAGTTCTAGAAAACCCAGCATCTGCTTATCCGTAGTATGTGCAGTCGCCAGGAGGAAATCAAATGGCTCTTGCACAAATCACCAGAACACTGTGATAATGACTCGGGCAAAATCTCACGACTCCTGGTGTGATAGGATTCCAAGTCACTTCATTAGCGATAGGAATTCGCTTCACTAGCGATAGTTTTCTGGGTGCCAAGAGCAACAGGAGGACATCATGGCCTCGTTCTACATGTTCGGAGGCCTTGGGGTCTAACCCGAAGGACAGAGACAGGTTCACATGACATTCACTCCCTGCCCAGCAGCTAGGAGAGATGCAACGTCCGAGTAATGTGTGTAGTCACATCTTGTGTGTGTGGTCTGGGTGGTTATGAAACAATCTGTTTTCTGACTGGATTTGGGTACAAAAGGAAAACAGTCACTTCTGTTTCATCAGAGAAGGTGGGGGCATACTCCTGATCCTAGACACAAATTCTGACTTTGTTCCAAAAGCAGAAAAGAAGAACAGTGGGGCCAGCAGGTGGCATGGTAGTCGCGGCACTGGATTCCCACATGGAGAAGTCCCTCTTTCCACCTTGTCTGAATTTGTCCTATCTTTTTCCATGCCCAGGACATGATTATAATGTGCGCCCTTACAAAAAGAAAAATGATTATAAAAAGAGAGAAAATGTCATGTGCTTCTCCCTTTCTAAAACCACCTATCAAACCCCACCTATCTCCTTCCTATTCATTCATTTCTCCCTTCTCATCCCTCCCTTCCTCCTTCTCTTCCTAAAACTTTGATTCCCTCCATCAGTGGTCTAATGCTGCCTTATGTCTGTCTTTTATGATACTTCTAGAAATCTGCTTATTTTAGGGATATGTATTAGTGCCTTCCTGTAGTGTTGTAAATATTTTAAATTACTTGAAAGGGGTATTTGGGTCTTGCTTCTTTATCTGCCAAAACATTAAGCAGAATGTGTAGCTCGCTTTAATGGATTCTATAGAAGGGACTTACTGATTTATCATGAGAAGTACTCTAGATCCCAAACATTGCCAGCTATTTTTTGTAAATGTTTGTTAGTTTTACAGTTTACATTTAAGTCCATCGTTCATTTTTTTTTTTTTTTTTTTTTTGTATAAGGTATAAAACAGATTGAGGTCCCCTGTAGTGAATACCTAGTTACTTCAGCATCATTTGTTGAAAAAGCATCTTTCTTCCATTAAATTTCTTTTACACCTGAGTTAGGTAGGTATCCTGGATCCCACGTGACTGACTAAATGGTTTAAGTCCCAGACCCAGCAGCCTGAAAACACTCTGGGCACATGTATGTGCATACCCAACGTCCCAAAAGGAGGCTGGAGATTGGAGGAGAAAGGATTGGAGCCTGGTCATTCTCCCAGGAGGTGATTTCTCACTTTCCCCTCTTCCTCTCTGTGTCCAGTGAGTGCATGTGACCTATAGCCAAAACGTTCTTTAAATTTTGTTGGCCATATTATGTAGGTCTTTTGTTGATGCTCTTCATCAAAGTGGAGAACTTGCCCTTTATTCCTATTTTTTTGAGAGATTTTATCATGAATGGGTATTCAATTTTGTCAAAGTTTTATCCTATATTGAGTGATAGGACTGGGTGATTTTTTCCTCTTTAGTCTGTTAATACAGTGGACTGCATTGATCATTTTCAAACATTGAGGTATATTTACCTCCTTGGAATAAAACCCATTATGTGTTTTTATAGGTTGCTGAATTCTATTTATATTTTACATTTAAATCCACAGTACATTTTGAATTAGTTTTCATATGACATTTGTAGTATAGATAAGAGTACAGGCCTGAAAAAGCTTTCTTCCTAATAATAAGCATATTCATAACTCGGGTTCCCATGTTCTCCTTGCATTATGTGTCAGCAACCCAATAGTATTTTTCATTTGTGTATCACAGGACACTTTTCAGCTGAAACTTACATATTCCCTTATAAAAAAAATTTTTTTGAGAGTTTTTTTTTTGCTACAGGGCGTATATGCACTCTCCAGAAAGACAGAGAGAGACAGAGAGACAGAAAGCGAGAAACCACCCCCCAGGGGGGATGGCCATGCCACAATCCCTTCTCCTTCATTCCCCTCTTGGAATCTTGGGCACGCACGCACACGCACCCAGCATGAGTTTAAGCCACCGGGTCCGGGTCTCGAACCGCAGTCGACTGTCGGAGTTCAGTGATATAGCCATTATGTTAACTGCTGGTCCCCCTTATAAAATGTAATACATGATCACTTAGCAAAATGAAAAGAACAAGATGTGAAGAATTAACATCATTGAGAATTTACTGTGTATCTATATCTTATTCATTTTTCTATGATTCTCTCGCTATCTTCCTTTCCTACTTCCTACTGTAAAAGCTTACTTATGTTTTTAAATACTCATTAGTTTGAATACATTAACATATTCAGCGGATAAAAAAAATGTTAACAGAGCTTTACTGAGTTCCCATATGTGTTAAACACTCTGCCAAGTAGCTGATGCCCTCACAGGACCCTACCCTCAAGATGCACAGGGCTGAAAGGGGAGAAAGACATTTCAGCAATTGAAATACTAGTCGGGGAAGAAATGCCAAACGGGGGAAAGCACTGATTATGGAGAGAACCCAAGCAGTAGCACCAGCTTCTACTTGCAGGAAATTAGCAAAGATAGTGGAAAAGTGATGCTTGATCTGCCACTGAGAGGATGTAGGAATTTTCCAGATGGATGAGGTAAGGCGAAGACAGTCCAGGCAGAAAACATGGCTTATGCGAACACAAGAAGTCATGCAATTATGTGGTACCTTTGGAGAAGTAATTTGTTGTGCACCTGTAAGTTCTGTGAGATCAGAAATTCACCCCGTGTCCCCAGTATCAAGAGCAACACCGGGAGCATACTTAGCCTAAGCACTAAGGAAGTGTTGGTTGGGTGGATGGATGGATACAAGGAAACAGAGAGAGGGAGGGAGGAAGGAAACATACGTGAGATGTGAGGTAAAAAGGTCCAGTGACAGAGACCCTTGTTCAAAGTCTAGTTGTGGGGGCTGGCAGATGGCCTGGTGGGTTAGGACACTGAACTCCCATGTGGCCAACCATGGTTTGAGTTCTAGACCTGGAGGTTTGCTTTCTCACTTTCCCTTTCTCTCTCTGTCTCTCTAGTCAAATTAAAATAATAATAAATAAAATAAGATAAATCATTCTTTTTTTTTAGAGAGAGAGAGATTTTTGCTATAGAGTGTGTATGATTTCCAGGAGAAAGAGAGACAGAAAGTGAGAAATCACCCCCTGGGATGATGACCACACCACAATCCCTTCTCCTCCATTCTCGTCTTGGGATTTGGGGCATGCATGCTCGTGTGCCTGGTGTGAGTTTTAAGCTGCTGAGTCTGGGACTTGAATCACAGTCTACTATGTGGGAGTCCAGCAACATAACCATTATGACATCTGCTGGTCCCATAATAAATAATTATTTTTAAAAAAAAAAGGAATATCAGCAAAGTCTAGTTGGGGAAGGACAAATATAAAAATATCTGTGATAATGATGTCAAAATGCACCAGCAGGGGACCAGCAGTTAGCGTAATGGCTATGTCACTGGACTCCCACGTAGTTGACTGCGGTTCGCGTCCTGGACCCGGTGGCTTAAAACTCATGCCGGGTGCGTGTGTGTGCGTGCCCAAGATCCAGAGAGGAGACTGGAGGAGAAGGGATTGCGGCATGGCCATCCCCCCTGGGGGGTGATTTCTCGCTTTCTGCTTCTCTGTCTCTCTCTCTCTGTCTGGCGAGCGCATACGCCCTATAGCAAAAACCTCTCAAAAAAAAAAAAAAATGCATCAGCAGGAAAAGTCCCTGAGATGTGCCCCCTCTGAAAGCAGAAGTAGAAGTCCATTTGTGCGGAGAATCAGGGGGGCTGGCAGTGAGGCCAGTACCTGGCTTGGGATGCCTGTACCTGGCTCCAAACTGCTAGGTTTGTTAACAGCGGGTAGAACTGGAGAGCAGGTGCTGTGGCCGCAGATGCAGCTTTGGGACTAGACCAGATAGTCTTGCTTGCTCTGCATTTGTCAGCCACTTAGCAACCTGCACCCCTTTCTTGGAAGCAGAGGCTGACAGGCTCTGATGTTACCTGTAACACACGTTTTCTAGCTCAGGGGGGTGTCTGTGTGTGTGTTTATGATTGCACCTGCACACCGGTGACTTGGGGACAGCTCTTTGTACAGTGATGGGCTCCAAAGGGGGTAGGTCAACTGAAACACAGCTGAGCTATTACCAGTACCTTTTCAAAATGTGCCCTGGTCCCCACTCCCCATGTGTCTGTGTGCACACACAGACATGGCTCTGAAAGCAGTGGCCTGGACAAGGTTGTAGGTGACTAAATACAGTTTATGCATTTCTGTTTTACTCACCTCTAGATTCTGCATGCTTGCACCTAAATTTTCATTTCCATCGAAGCTTATTAGGCACCAGTTGTGGCCTCCCTTGATCTACCAGCTGCTATAAGGACTTCATGGAAGCAAATGACTCATCCGTTCATTTAATGCATATTTATTGATCACTAGCTATGTGCCAGGCCCTATTCTAAGCATTGAGGATGCAGTTTACGTTCAGAGGGTTGGGTGCAGACAATCAAAAAAAAAAAAAAAAAAAAACCATGGTATTTTAGGTGTAAAGGCTAGTGAGACCAGCAAAGCAGATTAAGAGTATTGAAGAATCGGGGATAGCCTCTCTAGTAACCCGACATTTGGGTAAAGATTCAAAGTAAGAGTAAACAATGGGAGTGTCCGGAGAGGTGCATTCCAGGCAGAGGGAATGACCAGAATAAGGACCGTGGGGCAGGAGCTGCTGGGGCTGTTTAAGGCCAGTGTGGCCAGGCCAAATAGGCTGGGCAGACGTGGCAGCAGGTGAGGGAGGGCCAGTCACCTAGGGCCGTAGGCCATTTGGACTTCACTGGGGTGAGATGAGCAGCCGTGGGAGACTTCGCACTGAGAGGCGGCGTGCCCTACTCGATGTCCTGCTTTTTGGGTCCAGTGTGGGGGGAGCCTGCAGGATGAGTGGGCGTGAGAGCAGGAGACTGAGGAACAGTGAGCTAGGCCAGGCGAACCACGGTGGAGGGTGGGGAGCAGTCAGGCTGCGGATGTTGTGAACGTCTTGAACCGACAGGATTTGCTGATGGGTGTGATGTGGAGAATCAAAGGAAGGAGTCAACTGTGACATCAAGGGTTTTGACCTGAGTGCAACTGGAAGGCTGGAGTTGCTGAGACGGGAGGTCGCAGGAAGGATGGGTCCGGGGGTCAGCCGGAGCTCACTTTTAAGCACGTGGATTTTGAGATGCTGTGAGTGAACAGTTGGATATAAGACTCTGGAGTTCGATAGATGGGTATGGGGTAGAGAGAGAAATTTGGTAATCATAGCAATTCGATTTTTTTGAGTTTTGTCATAGGGTACATACTTGTTTGGGAAGGACTGGAGAAGAGATGACAGCATGACCACACTGTATTGGGGGCTCTCTCTGTCTCCCTCTCTCCAGCAAGCATACACACCCTCTGGCAAATTCAAAAAAAAATTAATTCATTAAAAAAATTTGAGATGATTAATGACTTTTCCCCTCTTCCTATACCCTCCTGGTGGAACCAGGCCTGGAAGAAACGCTGGTTTATCCTGCGGAGCGGCCGGATGAGCGGGGACCCAGATGTTCTGGAATACTACAAGAACGATCACTCCAAGAAGCCCCTGCGCATCATCAACCTGAACTTCTGTGAGCAGGTGGACGCAGGCCTGACCTTCAACAAGAAGGAGCTGCAGGACAGTTTCGTGTTCGACATCAAGACCAGTGAGCGCACCTTCTACCTGGTGGCGGAGACGGAGGAGGACATGAACAGATGGGTGCAGAGCATCTGCCAGATCTGTGGCTTCAATCAGGCCGAGGAGAGCACAGGTATGAGGGCCAGCCCGCCTTCCCCGAGAGGCTGGGGGGAGGCCCCCGACGCATTGGGCCAGGACAGCAAGCTGGAGCGGAGCCTCCCTCTTTGGTAGCGGAGGAGCAGGCAAAGGGTGGCAGGGTGAAGGAGTTGTCCATCCTAGAGGGTCAGGGGCCCAGTTATGCTCACTTGGCAACCAAGAGATGTTGGGCATGTGATGGAGCTTGAGGCATTGGTGGTGTTTCCTCAGGGCCCTCGACACCACCGCCACTCCTCAGCCTCCACCTTTTTCCCTTCCCTGGCTGGAGCTGTACCCTGTGCCCTGCGACCTGTCAGGCTACGTGGGGAGGACCTTACCTGGATCCTTCGTCCAGTCCTGTCTGTCCCCGCCAGTCTATTTCAGGCCATCCTTCACAGTTCCACTTGACTCTGTTCATTTCAAATTTGGGGTGATTTATTTTTTCAAGCCATTTAGGTTGGGATTCAAACCACACAGTGGGCCTTGTGCTTATTATTGAAGTGCAGTCCTGTGTTCTTGTGTATTCACTTGGGAGGGGACAAGTAAGAGGGGGACATTGATTTATATTTGTTCTGTTTAAGACAGTCTTGCTGTGTTGTGAGCCTCTGGCCTCTGCCTCCTGAGTAGCTGGGACTGCAGGCGCGTGCTCCCACAGCCAGCTTTTCTTTCTTTAAGAGAGAGATTTTTCCTGAGGCAGTAATTACAGTTCAGTAATTCCCAACGCTGGCTGCATATCAGCCCTGGGAGGAACATTTCAATGTAGCAATGCCTCGGACCCAGGCCAGGCCACGTGACAGACTCTCCCAGGCTGGATGTAGGCATTGGTGTCCTTTCAGAGCTTCCTCCCGAGCAGCAAGGGTCCAGGCTCAACAACTATTTTCTGTAAATATTCTAGGCTTAGAGGACCACACTCTTTGTTTCATATTCCTGTTTTATAAAGTTTTTTTTTTCTTCCATGAGAGACAGAGAAGGAGACAGACAAACAGCAAGCATCACCAACAGGGTCCTCACGCCAGATCCATGCTTCCCTCTTTGGTAGCAAAGGAACAGGCAAAGGGTGGCCCTGGCCAGCCAACCCAGCGTGCAGAGGGAGGACCCGGGATACAATCCCAGGGCTTTCCCAGATGGGTCCAGCTTCCTTGCTGCTGTGCCAGGGCTGAGCCGCCACCTGGCCCCTGGACAACCCTTTAAAAATGTGAAAGCCATTCGTAGCTCATCAGCACTTCAGCAGCATCTGGGAAGTTATTAGAAATGCACATTCTTGGACCCCACCCCAGACTTTCTGACTCAGAAACTCTGGGAGGAGGGCCCAGCCACCGAGCTTTTAAAAGCCTTCCAGGTGTTCCAAGGCACGATTAAGTTTGAGAACCTCTGATTTCAATGCTTCCTGCTCAGAGCAAGGTGTGTAGATGGCATCATCGTCAACCAGGAACTTGTAAGAAGGCAGAATCTGGGCTCCCACCCAGACAAGTATCAGAATCCTCATAGTTTAAAAACCGTTTTATTTCGAAATCATTTCAGTCTCACAGAAGGGTTGCAAAAATAGTACAGCAAGTTCCCGGGTAGCCTTCTCTGAGCTGACTCACCCGTTAGTGTGTTCTTTAACTACGGTGCCACGAACAGAACTAAGCAGCAGACACTGGTACCGCCGCCAACCTAGCGGATCTCACCTGGTTTTCACTGAGGTCCTGTTCCATTCAGGGTCAGTCCAGGATATGCGTTCAGGTGAGCACCGTGTCTCCACGTCACCCCCTCTCTCTGACAGTTTCGGTCTTTCTTGTCTCCCACAGCCTTGACACTTGTAACGAGTGCTGGTTAGCTATTTCGCGTGTCAGTTTGGAAACCATCCCTCGATTTGGGTTTGTCTGATGTTTTCTGTGGTTAGGTTGAGCTTAGCAGTTTGAGGAGATTGTCACAGGGGTGATGAGCTTTTCTGAGCAGGTGCATCAGTACCCACATGTCTCATTTCTGGCAACCTTACCTTAACCTTGCTCACGTGACGTAGTGAGCTCTGCCAGGCTGCTGACTAGGAAGTCGCTATCTTCACTGCTGTCACTCAGAAGCATTTGCAGATAACGCTGCTGATGGGCAAATATCCTTTCTCTCTGATACATTTGCCCACAACTTTCAGCATTTATCAGTGGGTCATATGTGCAACTTTTATTACTGTGGTATCCTATTGGGTGGTTGGGAAAATCCTGACACATTTTTGCATAGAAAAGCAGAAAAATATGACACAACTTTCCCGACAACCTATTACTGGTGAGGCTCAGACCCCAAGTGATTTGTATACACAATAGAGTTTGGAAAACACTGGGTTGAATCCTTGATAACCCGAGGATGGTGGATCATCAGAATCACCTGGAAAACTTTTTCTTATAACTTATAGGTACTAATTCACTAATTTAGGGCTAAGTCCTTTTAAAACATTCCTCCCACAGAGGGGGAGAAAATATTTTCAAATTTTACATCTGATAGTCTAGAATTCAGAATATAACTTATAATTCATGAACAACAAAGACACATCCTTGTTTTGTTTTGTTTTGTTTTGTTTTTAAATATTCGCCAGAGGGTGTGTGCACTCACCAGGGAGAGAAAGCTTCCCAGCAGGGCATGGTCACCCCACGATCACTTTTCCTCCATTCCTTGTTCTCACACCCAGCATGTTTTTCAAGCTGCCAGGCCTGAGTCTTAAACTGTGGTTGGTCATGTGGGGTCTGGGGCCAGCCCAAGACAACCAGTTGTTAATGGACAGAAGATTTGAACAGGTGCTTCTCCAAGAAGATATACAAACAGCCAGTGAGCATATGAAAAGATGCCCAACACCACAAGCTATTCGGTGGTCGGAAAAGTCATGACATATTTCTCTATGTTTTTCTGTGTAAAAACACATCATGACTTTTTTTAAAGAATTATTTTATTTAACTTCATTTATGTATTTATTTATTGTGAATTTGACCAGAGAGGGACAGAGCGAAAGAGAGTGAGAGAGAAAGAAAGCAAGCTGCCAGGTCTAGGACTCAAACCGCTGCTAGACATGTGGGAGTCCATCGCCCTTAACCACCATGCCACCTACCAGCTCCACATCGTGACTTTTCTGACAGCCCAGTATTAGGGAAATGCAATTAAAAACTGCAGTGTTTTGCAGCTTCACACCACTAGGGTGACTGTAATCAAAAAGATGGACAGTCACAAGTGTTGACAAAGCTGAGGAGAAACACACTGCCTGTTCCTTGTGGTCTGCTCTTAGGAATATAAAATGGTATAGCTCCTGAAGAAAACACTGGGACATGGGATCAGCAGTTGACGTAATGGCTATATCACTGGACTCCCATGTAGTCAACTGCGGTTCGAGTCCCAGACCAGGTGGCTTAAACTCACGCCGGGCACGTGTGCATTCATGCCCAAGATCCCGAAAGGAGAATGGAGGAGAAGGGATTGTGATATGGCCATCCCCCCCGGGGGGTGATTTCTCACTTTCTGTTTCTCTGTCTCTCTCTGTCTTTCTAGCCAGCGCATGCGCCCTATAGCAAAAAAAAGAAGAGAAAACATTGGGGCAGTTTTTCAAAAAGTTAACTGTAGAGTTACCATAGGACCCAGCAGTGTACTCCTAGGCATATATAGCCAAGAGAAATGAAAGCATTCATTCACACAAACAGTTGTATAAGAATATTCATAGCTGCCTTATTCTTACCAGCCAAAAAGAGGAAATAGGCCCAGCCTCAGTGGGACAGCTGGTCGCTGGTAGCCTGCAGTGCTGGGTGCCACATGACCAACCACAGATTCTCATCCTAAGTCTACTTGAAACTATGCCAGGGGCACGCACACCCAACGTCCTCATGAGCTGAAGGGCCGGGAAAAGGGCGATCACAAGATTCTGCCAAGGGTACCCATCCCCCACTGCTCTCACACAGGCTCTCTTTCATGAATAAGCTAAACTTAAAAAAGAGAGTGATCTGCACTGGGGCACAGTGGTTAAGCGCTATGCACAGGAAGCCATATCCCGCAGAGCCAGTCAGGGTTCCAGTCCTGGTCCTAGTGTTCAGACGTGCGTGTAAGTGTCCATCCTGGATCTTGATGGGATGGAGACTGGAAGGAAAGGGATTGCAGTATGCCAGGCCCTGAAGGGGCTGCACTTGTGTTTTTTTTCTCTCTCTCACCCACACAAACAAACCCTCTGGCATTAAAAAAAAAAAAAAAGGAAGCAGCCCAAATAATTAATATAATGAATAGATAATAGGCATATATATAAAGTCGAATGATACTTAGCCATGGAGCGTAGGGATCCAATACACCCTACAACATGAAGGAAACCTCAGAACATACTAATGAGGTCATAGGCCGGGATCCTAAAAATAGAAGGAAAAAAAAAGAGTAAGTTGGGCTTGTTATCTGTTTAGGTTTAGGTCCTAAATGGAATCACTTCCCTGATTCTTTTTTTTTTTTTTTTTTTTTGAGAGGTTTTTCGCTATAGGGCGCGTGCGCTCGCCAGACAGACAGAGAGGGACAGAGAGACAGAAAGCGAGAAATCACCCCCCAGGGGGGATGGTCACGCCGCAATCCCTTCTCCTCCATTCTCCTCCCGGGATCTTGGGCACGCACGCACACGCGCCCGGCGTGAGATTTAAGCCACCGGGTCCGGGATGCGAACCGCGGTCGACTACGTGGGAGTCCAGCGACATAGCCATTACGCTAACTGCTGGTTCCCTCACTTCCCTGATTCTTCATGAGCAGCAGACAAGAACTTGTGTCCTCCCACTGCAGGCATTAGGCCTGGTCACCCCTGCAACCACCCTGTCCCTGCATAGAGGAAAAAGATACGCAGAGCAATGTATTTCACGTTTCCATTTATGTGAAAGCCCGAAGTGGACAAATCCGTCGAGACGGAAAGTAGACTGAGAGCTGACCATGGAAAACAGTAGTGGCTGCTTCCGAGTACAGGGTTTCTGGCTGGAGTGGTAAAAATGCCCTGGCATCAGACGGTTGCAACACTTCATGAATGGACTAAAAACACACTGAATTTTACACTTGAAGATGATGAGATTTATGGCGTATGGATTATATCTCAGTTTAAAAAGAAAAAGTTCTTCAGGTGATTCTGATGACCAGCTGGGAACTTCTGGGCTCTGGGCCAGTCTCACGACGTACGACCGCTACGGTCACACGGAGCCAAACCCAGTTTAACGCGCTGCCATCACCACCCTAAGTCCTCTCTGACTTTTGAACAGGGACTCTACATTTTCACTTCACTTTGGATATTGCAATTTATGTAGGTAGTATTGCCTGGACCAGATGTCTGAGAAATCCTAGATATTCCAGGAGTTCTGTGATTTTTTTTTCTTCCCTGCAGGGGACAGATAACAAGCCCAACTTACTCTTTTTTTTTTTATTATTATTTCTTTTTTTAGAGATTTTTGCTATAGGGCAGTGCACTCTCCTGAGAGACAGAGAAAGAGAAATAGAAAGTGAGAAATCACCCCCCCCAGGGGATGGCCGCTCTGCAGTCCCTTCTCTTCCACTCTCCTCTTGGAATTTTGGGCATGTGTTCACACGCGCTTGGTGTTAAATTTCAACCTACCGGTCCAGGACTTGAACTACAGTCACATGTGAATCCAACCCCTTAACTACTGCACCAGTTGTTGCCCACCTCCCACCATTTACTCTTAAGTTGTCCCACTTCCGGGACCAGCAAGTGGTGTAATGATTATGTTACTGGATTTGCACATGGTCGACCACGGTTCGAGTCTCAGACCTGGCAGCTTGAAACAGCAGGTTTATGTGTGTGTGTGCCCAAAATCCTGAGAGGAGAATGGAGGAGAAAGGATTGCAGTGTGACCATCCGCCTTGGGGGTGATTTCTTCCTTTCTGTCTTTGGCAAATGTACTCGCCCTATAGCAAAAATGTCTGTTTAAAATAGAAAAGAAAGAAAGAAAGAATCTTTGCTTCCTGTGTAGAATCCCTCTTTTCCCTAAATCTTTGACAGGTCCTGGTTTTGCGGGTTTTGTTTTTGTTGCCCCCCTTCGTTTTGTACCTATGACAGCAGTGTGTGCCTGTTATGGAGGGAAAAAAGGCACAGCCTTAGCTCACAAGCAGCGCGCCCAGCCCCCACCACGGGTTTCCTAAAGGACTGTACACATCGTATTCTACGTAAGGTGTCCCCTACATTCTGTCTAACGTCCATGTTGGCACTTGGTCCCGTAGAGATTTCTTTGCATGAAGAACCTCCTCCAAACAGATTCCTCCCTTCTCTTTTTTTCTTTCTTCTCTCTTTTCTTTTCTTCTCTTTCCTTCTCTTTTTTAAGTTTGCTATAAGGTACATGCACTTGCAGAGAGAGAATGAGTGTGAGAAAGCACCCCCTAGGGGGATGACTATGCTGCAGTCCCTTCTCTATTCTCCTCTCAGGATCGTGGGCTCACACACACATGTGCCTGGCTCATTTTTTTTTTATTTTTTTTTATTTTTTTTGGAGAGGTTTTTGCTATAGGGCACGTGCGCTTGCCAGAAAGACAGACAGAGACAGAGAGACAGAAAGTGAGAAATCACCCCCCGGAGGTTGGCCACGCCACAATCCCTTCTCCTCCATTCTCCTCTCAGGATCTTGGGCACGCACACACACGCACCGGGCATGAGTTTAAGCCACCGGGTCCGAGATTCAAACCACGGTCAACTACATGGGAGTCCAATGACATAGCCATTATGCTAACTACTGATCCCGAGGCTCATTTTTTTTAACTTTATTTTTTACTAGAGGTTATGTATACTAACTAGAGAGAGAGGGGAAGGAGAAAGCACGAGGAATAGTCACACGGCGATCCCTTCTCTAGCTCTCCCTCTGTGTGGGGTTTTGGGCACATATACACATGCCCAGCCCGTGTCATCAAGCTGCCAGGTCCAGGAACCACGCAGTCAGCCACGTGGGATCCAGTTGCCTTAACCACTAGGCCACAGAGCAGGCCCCATGCCTGGCTCATTTTTCAAACTACTGGGTCCAGGACTCAAACTGCACAGTCAGCCATGTGGGATCATGCACCTTAACCACCTCATTGCCAGCTGGCCTCGAGTATCCTTCCTTTTCTTTTTTGAGGATTATAATAGGACCCATCAACAAACTTCTGTTTTTTTTACTTTCAGCTGCAAGAGGTTTTGTGGCAGATGGAGTCTCTCTTATTTTGTATCCTTCTTGCCACCTCCAGATTCTTATTTCTGCTGCCACCCTCCTGCTCCTCACATACTTCAGCCAAAAATGTCTAGGGTAACATTGCAGGATCGAGACCAGACCAGTGGACCTAAATATTCACACAAGGCTGGAGGAGACATCAACCTCCTGGTGGAACACTCATTCCAGAAGGAAACCAGGGACAGTGCGCGAGAAGGAAAAGTGGTTCCAAGAACAAAAATCCAAGATCCCTGTCACATGCACAGGGTTCGCTTCAGTTCATTTGGGGTGTGCTCACGGGCAGGCGGGCATGCGCATAAATAGAAGTGAGACCTGTACCTTCCTCTGGGAATCCAAACAGCCTCCAGAGAAAGGAAGCAGAGGGCTGCTCCGAGCTGTTTCTGAGCAGGCAGGCCCAGGCCTCTCTCTGGCCCAGTCCAGGGCAGCTGTCCGTGACCAGATGTACACACACAAAAAGAAGCAGCTCCAGGCCGAGAGCTTTGATGAATTATTCATGTGCTCAAGTGCCTTCCGTTGTTAGGAAAGCCCTCAACCCTTTGAATCCTCAAAGCTGGGCCTTGCCTCCCTTTCAGTCCTCCCTCCTTCATTATTCAGGAGCTGTCTCAGGGCCTGCACAGCCAGGGCCCAGGGATCTACAAGGCAGGCAGGCTGCACCTTGTCCCAGCCCTGCTCTGACTTTGCCCTGCGATGTCGGATCAGTGGCTTGACCTCTTGGAGGTGTGTCATCAGTAAAATAGAGATGGTGCGTCCTTGCAGTCATGCGAGGTCAGTCCAGCAGCGCGAGTGAAGCTGGGGAGGGGAGGACATACCGGGGTGAGCGGTGGCTCTCGTGCCACTGTTTCCCCACGGTGCTTGTGATGCCAGCGATGATTTGGGAATCTGTGCGCCAGGATGAACAGGGCGTGGTTTAAACTTCTACTGTTCTCAGAGCACTCCCCAAAGCATCTGCGCGGTCTCATTTGAATAGAAAGGAACAAAATGAGATAGACAAAGGCTGCTAGCATTGTTTTTCTTGTGCAAGGAAGAAAATAAGGTTTAAAGGCACTGAGTGGGCCGGCAGGGGGCATGGAGATTAAGGCAATTGGATTCCACACAGCCAACTGCATGTTGGAGTCCTGGACCCAGTAGTTCGAAAATCACGCCAAGGGACGTGTGCATGTGTCCCAGAATTCCAAGAGGGGAATGGAAGAGAAGAGTTGGTGGTGTGGCCACCCCTAGGGGGTGATTTCCCTCTTTCTCTCTCTCTCGCTCTGTCTCTCTCCAGTGAGCACACATGCCCTATAACAAACAAAAAATAAAATAAAATAATGAATAAATAAAGGCACTGAGTGGGAGTGCTGAAAGCAGGGTTGCTGCTTCTGCCCCGTTGTGGACACTGTGTACTTGAACTCCTTGGTGGTCCTCGGCCCTTCTCGTAGACCCATCTACTGGGGCTGCTGCTACGTCACAAAGCAGCCAACGAGCAGACAGAGAGACTAGAAGTTTACACATCACTGAGAAGTGACTATTTTGAAAGTAAAACACTAGCTATACATTAATATTTGTCTCTGAGGGGACCAGCAGTTAGCGTAGTGGCTATGTCGCTGGACTCCCACGTGGTCGACCGCGGTTCGAGTCCCGGACCCGGCGGCTTGGACTCACGCCGGGCGCGTGTGCGTGCGTGCCCAGGATCCCGGGGGGAGAATGGAGGAGAGGGGATTGCGGCGTGGCCATCCCCCCTGGGGGGTGATTTCCTGCTTTCTGTCTCTCTGTCTCTCTCTGTCTGTCTGGCGAGCGCACGCGCCCTGTGGCAAAAACCTCTCCAAAAAAAGAAAAAGAAAAAAATATATATATATTTGTCTCTGAGGACTTCATTAGCAAAATAGCGTGATGGGTCTTTTCTTTTCTTTTTTCGGAAGAGAGGTGTTTGCTATAGGGCACATGCGCTCACCAGAAAGTCAGAGAGAAACAGAGAGACAGAAAGTGAAAAATAGCCATGCTGGAATCCCTTCTCCATTCTCCTCTTGCCCATCTTGGGCACGCACACACACACGCCTGGCTTGAGTTTAAGCCACCAGGTCTAGGACTTGAACTGCGGTTGACTATGTGGGAGTCCAGCAATGCAACCATTATGCCATCTGCTGGTGCCGTGTGGTCGGTCTTAACATGGCCACAGAAGCAGTGTAGCCCAGGGAGTTTAGCTCCAGCCCCATTCTGCAGCTCCTAAAGATTTTGAAGTGAGGCCAGGGCCACCACCGTCTGCCCTCTACCACTTGTGCCTTCTCCCGTCTTCATGAGCTCCTTGACCAGGCGTCACAGTGGTCACACCTCTGATTCTATGAAATGACAAATCCCCGCAGTCCCAACCAACTGTTCTTTGATTCTTCCTCACCAATTCTCTAGTAAAATTTTAGTGAGACTACCCACCTTAAATACTTTGTAAATATGTGAACTTTCTGGGAACCTTGTGTTTCCTTAGTAATTCCACAGTCAAATTATTTTAAGTCCTGGTTCCTTTCTGGGGTCAAATGGTGCCCTAGGAATGCTGCTGGGGCCTTCAGCTCCAGCCGAGGAATGTTACTAGGGGTCTTCGCATACCTCCTTCCTCTCCAGGGAGAATGCCTGGTGCTGTCCAGGTCAGGCCACTAGTTCCAGCTGGATTTCAGACAGCAGGGAGGGCTGGTGGGGCCAGGCAGCTCACTCAGATGCCTTGTGATGACCTTGGTCCTGCCCCCATGAGGCAAAGGGAGTGAGAGAGCCTGGGAGTGGAGCGGTGGGAGAAAAGAAGCCTTCCTCAGAGACCTCGCCCTTTCTCATCCCTGGGAGGACCCTTTTCTCCTTGGTTCTCTCCCCACCCTTCTGCAGTTTATGTTTTTTGACTGAGCTCAGATCTCTCCAGCACTCTGGGGAACCCCTGGGGCAGCTGAGGGCAGACGTGGGAGGTAACTTTCATCTCCTCCTCAGGCTGAGACTCAGCTCCTGGGGAGCTGAGGAGATGACCCAGGCCCAGCCCAGAGGCGGAGGCTGCTGTCTGAATCACCGGCCCTTTTTTTTTTTCCACTGAGACAATGTGAAAAATAAACATCCAGACCAGTCTCCAGACAGATCTGAAATCCTCATGCCTTAAAAAAAAAAAAAAAAAAAAAAAAAAAAAAAAAAAAAAAAAATCTTAAATAACCCTGAAGTCTCAATCTTTTGCTTGCTTGTTGCTTTGTGTATACAGCTGGGTTTAGTCACCGCCAGAAAAGGCCTTGAGTAGGGACATCACTCCAGAAAAGCCCCCACAGACCCTCCACACTGTCCTGGAGAAGGCTAAAGTCCTGACCTTCAGGGAAGGCCAGACCGTGCGGAGGAGGAAAACGAGACGGGGAGAAACTGGAGCTGATTCTTTTGTCTTCTGAGCCCTGATCCTTCTTCCTGCTTTCCCTTTGATAGCAGATGCTCCCTCCAGCACCTCTGCCAGCCAGCATAGATTAAGTCTAGTGTTACCTGCCAAGACCCACAGGCGGCTTCTCCCACCAGCTCCTCGGCCCCAGAACTTGGAGTGGCTCCTAAGCCTCTCGAGCACTCCCGCCCTCTTGTTGTTGAGTGATTCCAATTATCCCTAGTCAAGGAGGATGGCAGATGATTGTCGGGCTGGTCCCAGACCAGATTCCAACTCCAGTCGCGGGCAGAGGTAGAAACAGAGTTTTGTCTATAGTAGTAATGTCACCCGGTGGGTGACACAGGACACTGGGGTGATCAGTCCTGGTACCAGCACAGGATCAGGCTTTTGTCTCTCATGCTCATGAAGAATTAGAAACATGGACACAGAGAGGGGATAGCAAAGCAGGGTTTACTGAAGGATAGGGAGGCTCCCAAAGCAGGGGGAGTTCCAAAAAAGTGGAAAGCCTGCTTAGAGTTCTTGTCCGGGCTTTTTATCCTAGCCAAGAGGGACTTATTCACGTTTTGTCCCCATGGGGGTCACATGTTAGTTATGTTGTCCTGTTCATTTAAAAACTGTACATTTAGAGAACTTCTGGTAAATGATCATTCAGATCTTTGACTGAGAACTTTAGGTTTTAGAGACCATTATCTAGTCAGTGTTTGCTGGAGTCTTTGAGAGCTTTGGGCCCTAAAAGCTGTTATCTAGGTTCCAGGACGTACTTGGGACATGGAAAAAGGCAAAACTGCTTTAGTTCATGCTGCCTAGGTTAATCATTGAGTCACTGCTGCAGGCAGTTTTTGTGAGCAAGGAGTTCCTAGTGAAACTTTGACCATTGCATCCCCATCCTTGGGCCTTATTTCTGACCACGTGTTTCCTAGGGTTCTTTCTCCTCTCTCACTGGGACCTCTAAAGATATCTACTGAGGTTAAACACCCAGTACATGTAGCCCTCCATCAGGTTCTGAACTCTACGAGGCCAGTAAAGATTGTCATCTCTCTCAAGGGTCAGAGTCCCAGTTTTATATGTCAGCCTTGGTTCCTGCCAATTCAGTGTATAAACATCAATTTCTTCAACAGTAAATGAGGACTGATTTTCTTTTCTTTTCTTTTCTTTAAGAGAGAATTTTGCTGTAGGGCATGTGTGCTCGCTGGAGAGACAGAGAGACAGAAAGTAATAAGCTACCTACCCCCTTGGGGGATGGCCATGCCACAATCCCTTCTCCTCCATTCTCCTCTTAGGATTTTGGGCACATGCCTGCACCCAGCATGAGTTTTAAGCCACTGGGTCCGGGACTTGAACCGCGGTTGACTATGTGGGAGTCCAGCCATGTAACCATTCCACCATCTGCTGGTCCCAGGGACTGATGCTTTAGCCTTTCTTTTAGAACATTGCTTTTTAACCAGATCTTACATGGAACACAATGTATGGAACAAGTGTGAGGAAACCACCATGATAATGTAGGGGAGGGTCAGGGCTACAAGTTGGAGCTGACCCTAATGTCTGCTCCCACTGGGAAGGCTGGGACACGGTGACACTATTGATCAGAGATCCACAGGCCAGCGCTGAGGTAGGAATATTTTCATCAGTCTACAACAAAATGAAACACATGAGGAAGATTTGGTCAGTTTTCATGAAACTAAATGTAGCCAGATTTTTAAACTTCTCCTTATTCAGAGATTCTTTTTTTGTGTATACATGTACGTCAAAGTGTGTTGCATGTGTGTGAAATGACAGGGTAAAGAGTGGTTCTTCCTTTCGACATCATTAAAACTCAGCCAGCCTGAGTGTCCATTTCTGAAAGTGCACAGATGAATACACGAAGAGGCAGTGCTGAAACCCACCCGTCTGGGAAACAGTGATCTAGACATTATGCACGTCTCAGGATCATCTGAGCCCTGGCCTCTGTGTCTATACTCAGGGCCAGAGGCCTCTGAACTCCAGGCCCGAGGTCAGGCCTGCCCTGCGCCCTGGTGCAGTCCATGCTCTGGGATCCTGTGTTTCTTTGGCTCTATCTGGGCCAGCTCTTGTGAGCCAGTGAGGGGCGGTCCTGGGATTCTGTCCCGCTTCCTGAGCTTCAGTCTTCACCCTGTTAACTTGCCTGTCATCTGAGAGTCCACCCTGGACTGGCGCCATCTTGCTGTTGAGCCCCTTGGGGCCACAATCTTATCATCCCTCCCACCAGTGGCTGGAGCCTCCCTGCCTCTGAAGACATGCAGATTACCAGTGTTTGTCTGCCTGGGTCTCAGAGGTCTTCACTCCCTCAAACCTGCCTCCTTCTGTCAGGTTCCCCACCCACAATTCTAGGGGGGCCCCATCTCTATTCTGTCCTCACTCTAGTGCTTGTGCCCCTGAGCCCTGCTTTTACCAGGTCCAGTTCCAGTGACGAGGCTGGAGAGGAGCTCATGATATGGACTTGCCTCCAGAGAGCTCGTGAGCCCACGTGTGCTTCCCGGCCCACCTGTGCTCCCCTGCACCCTTGGCCCCATCGACATGGGACCATCCTTAGTGCCTTTGCCTCCTCTGTCGCTAGTTCTAGGTGCTGGGTCCCTTGGTGTTCAGCAAGATTCACCACCTCATGGGACCAGCAGATGGCATAATGGTTACATCACAGGATTCCCACATAATCAACTGTGGTTCAGTCCCAGACCTGGTGACTTAAAACTCACACTGGGTATATGTGTGTGCCAAAAATCCCAAGAGGAGAATGGAGGAGAAGGGAGTGTGGCATGGCCATCCCCTCGGGGTGATTTCTCACTTTCTGTCTCTCTGTTTCTCTGGTGAGTGTACATGCCCTATAGCAAAAACTCTCTCTCTCAAAAAAAAAAAAAAAAAAAGAAAGAGAGAGATAAGATATAGAAGGTAACAAATTGAAGGTAACCTCAAGTGTAAAATCTAAAACAAAAAAATTTAATTTCTGGAGCCAGCTGGTGGCATGATAGTTAAGGCACTAGATTCCCTCATGGTCAACCATGGTTTGTATCCTAGACCCAGTGACTTGAAAATCACTCTGGTCACGTGTGTGTGTGTGTGCTCAGAATCCCAAGAAGAGAATGGAGAAGGGACTGCAGCATGGTCATTCCTCCTGGGGGGTGATTTCTCACTTTCCCTCTGTCTGGCTCTGTCTCTCTCCACCAAGTGCATACACCTTCTGGCAAAAACCTAAAAATAATACTAATACTAATAATTAATTTCTGAATTTAGTTTGAATATTAAACCCCCACTGGCTAGAGACTGAAATGAAGGGTTTCATTCAATTCAGAGTAAATCTAGTCAATACAGGATTTTCTGAATTAATTCAGGTTTTTCGTGCATGCTCTCTGGGCAGTTATTTAGGTTCCCAGAGTTTAGGGAACTGGGAACAGTTACTGAGGCCGCAGCCCAGAGCTGAGATGAGGAGGAGGTAGGAGAGACCAGGGTGATGACATATGTCATTCATCTTTCTGTTGCACATCGGCCGAGACACACAGCAACTGTCCCAGCAAAATCCACACACGTGACTTCGTTATTGTGCATAGCTGTAGCTTTGTAAGTAGCTATACAAAATTCATTTTTTTGTTTTATTTTGTTTTTTGGATTTTTTTTTTTTTTTTTTTTGAGAGGTTTTTGCTATAGGGCACATGTGCTTACCAGAAAGACTCAGAGAGACAGAGAGACAGAAAGCAAGAAATCACCTCCTGGGGGGATGGCCACACTGCAATCCCTTCATTCTCCGCTTGGGATCTTGGGCATGCATGCACACGCACCAGTGTGAGTTTAAGCTAGGACTCAAACCACGGTCAACTACATGGGAGTCCAGCGACTTAGCTATTATATCATTTACTGGTCCCCAAAATTCATTTTTAAAATTCTGACTTACTTCCAAATACTGTCATTTTGAGAAGTTTACTGTTGAGGAAGGAGAAAAAGAAACTTCAAAAACATTCTAACTTTGGGACCAGCAATTGGCATAATGGCAATGTCGCTGAACTCCCATGTAGTCCACCATGGTTTGAGACCCAGACCCAGTGGCTTAAACTCACATTGGGCGCGTGTGCGTGCATGCCCAAGATCCCAAGAGGAGAATGGGAAGGGATTGTGGCGTGACCATCCCCCTGGGGGGTGATTTCTCACTTTCCGTCTCTCTGCCTATATCTTTCTGGTGAGCGCATGCGCCCTATAGCAAAAACCTCTCCCAAAAAAACCTGTAACTTTATTCATGAGAGAGAGGGTCTGAGCTATCTGAAATTCTGTACATTGAAACAATGGTAAAAAGTATGATAGAAAAAAATAACTCAAGATGGATCATCTGCTAGCTGGTCTGAAGAGGGGGGCGCTAACGTCCTTGAGTTTACTTGGCTTGTCTCCCATTTGTTTAGCGCTTGCTTGGATTCTCCCCTCCCTACCCCTCTTCAGGATGATGTCAGTGAACAGAATTCTTCAGAGCTGGTGAATCATTTTAGCCGAAACATTCAGCTAGGAAGAAAGGGAACAACTTTCATAAGATAGGAAATTTCTAGAATGTAAGATCTTTAAGGGTCCTCTGGGGGTGTTTAATTCCAAACTCCTCAAATGATGCACCCTGGAGGTCAGGAGAGAGGAGCTAACTTGTTCCCGGTGGTGCAGCTGGTTGGCAGGGCTGGGGCACAGCCCAGCCTTCCCGACTCTGTCTGTGTTCTCAGCCATGCTGACGGTGACACCGTCTTGCCTTTGTGGAAGGCCATTTGATTATAAAGTGCCTTCTTATACTCAAAAAATATATACGGACATACTTGCGTATACGCACACCCACATACGCTAGTGTACACGGCCAGTGTAGCCCACAGTCTTGGAATCATAGACGTACAGGTGCCCATGGCACCATTGAGTTCCGCCTTAACATGGTCTTGGGTAACCTGCCTTGTGGGTGTCAGTCTGTGCCTCGGTGAAATAGAAACAGGACAGCTGCACACTGCTACGCAGACGAGACCGGGATCCGTTGAAAGTGGAAGGCTAGGTACATGGTGAGTGCACATTAAACGCCCGTGATGTGTGGAGAGGTAAACTGTCGCAGCCTTCCCTGCCATCCGTGGATGGCCCGTAAATATCTATCTTTCCCTGACACTGGAGTGGCAATCTCTGCTTTGCACAAACTCAGAAGTATTTATGCTGTGTGTGATTGACATGTTCACCAGAGAAGTATCACTGACTGTTCTGATCTGAGGTGTTGAGGTGCGCAGAAACAAGGATGTCTCCTTAAACGTACCACCACTTCCCATCAAGGTGCATGTTTACAGAAGCTTACCAGGCACCGGGCAGTATCCTAAGCATTTCACAAATTCTAAAAAAAAATTTTTTTTTTAGGATTTTCCATAAGGCACATGCATTCTCCAGAGAGAGATAAAGAGATATGATGAGAAGGAGGTGAGAAATCACCCTCCAGGGGGAATGGCCACACCACAATCCCTTCTTCTCTGTTCTCCTCCTGAGATTTAGGGCATGCACACATACACACCCAGCATGATTTTCAAGCTGCCAGGTCCAGGACTCAAACTGTGGTCAGCCATGGAGGAGTTCAACACCTTAACCTCCCTACTATCTGCTGTTCCAGCATTTCATAAATCTTATTTTTTTAAGAATTATTTTATTTAACTTTATTTATTTTTAATTTTATTTTGACCAGAGAGAGACAGAGCAAGAGAGAGAAGGAGAAAGAGAGAAAAAAAAAAAACAGAGTGAGGGAAAGTGAGAAAGCAAGCCACCAGATCTGGGACTTGGAACTAAAGTCAGCCATGTGGGAGTCCAGCACCCTTAACCACCACGCCACCTGCTGGCCCTAATTTTTCTTTTCGAGAAATTTTTTTTTTTTCTTGGGCACAGGTGCTTACCAGAGAAAGAGAGAGAAAGTGAGAAATCACCCCTCAGAGGGGATGGGTACTCTGCAATCCATTCTCCTCCTTTCTCCTCTCAGGATTTTGGGCATGCACACACACAAGCCTGCCATGAGTTTCAAACCTCCGGGTCCAGAACTTCAACTGCAGCTGGCTATGCCCTAACCGCCATACCCTCTGCTGGTCCAACATTTCACAAATCTTAACACATATAATCCTATAGGTAGGTACTTATCGTCGTTCCTGTTTTTACAGATAGGGAAACTGAGACACAGAGATGTTAAATAAGTTTTCCTGGTTCACACAGTTAAGAGCTGCAATTCACATTTGGATAGTTTGGCTTCAGAATCCACGCTCTTCACCACTAAGCCACAGCCTGGAATTCCTACCCCTAGTTCCTTCCTCGGACTGCCACGGTGCCTGGACGGCGGTCCCAGTGTGTACACAGGACCTGAGAAGGGTGCGCTGCTGCCTCCATCTTGGAGACAATCTTGCCTACTGTGCCAACATGGCTCCTGCCCCTCTGTTCCTTTGGGGGACATCACACAGCCATCTTGCTGCCCTAAGTTTCATCCTTAGCCAGCTTTTCTCCGTCGACCTACACCGCAGACACCATAGCGTCTGTTTTCTCTGAATGTAGGACAGATGTTTTCACGCCCACTGGAGTCCACATAACTGTAAACAGAGTTGGGAGGCCAGCCCGGCCTTGGCCACTGGTGGGCCCATGTTTTGGAAGGGAGGGAAAGGAGCAGTTGTTTATTCATCAAGCACTGTTTTGGATACTGGGTGCGTTTGTTTGGGTTATCCAAGAAACAGATAAGAAGTTAGGGGCCAGCCCATGGTGCAGCGGTAATGCAGGACTTTGAGATGCTGGGCCCACATGGAAAGGCCCCAGGTTCTGGAGATCTCCCTGTACGGGCTGGCGTGTGCCAGGGACCCAGGTTGGGGGATAGAGCGTGGTGTGAAGACCTGTCCAGGGGTCCTTTCTGTCTCACTTGTGGACAAAATTAATTTTTGAAAAGTTTAGCGCCAGCAAGTGGCATGGATGTTAATGCAGCTGGGTCCTGTGCAGCTGACTGCACCGTTTGAGTCCTGGACCCAGCAGCTTGAAAATCACGCCAGGTGTGTGTGCATGCAAGCCAAAAATCCAGAGAGGAGAATGGAGAAGAAAGGATTGAGGCCTGGCCATCCCCTCAAGGGGATGATTTCCCACTTTCCCTTTCTGGTGAGAATAGGTACCCTATAGCAAACAACAAACAAAAAAGTATGGCTCTGTCTTTTGGACTCCAAGGAAAACAATCTAGTTTGTTGACGCATCAAGACAAGGACTGGCAGATGAGTAGGATAGCTGCAGACGTGGAGCCGGAAGATGATTGTGCTACCAGGACACGGGCAGTGGCTGCCGGGAGCTTCCAGCCATGAGTCAGTTTCTGCGGGGCTCGCTGCCCCCACTCCCTGCCCCCGCTGTCCTTTTCTCGGGGCACCTAGGCCAGGGGACTGCATTTACAGCCCTGAGACAAATCCTGGCTCTGGTCGAGCCCTGAGGGTCTGTGAACAGAGTTCCCGATCTTTTCCTACACCAGGTTACCTTCGTGATGGGCTGCTGAGGTAGAACTGGCATCTCTTACTCCCTAGAAGAACTCTACAGGTAGCTGCTATACAGTGTGCATAGTTGAGGGTGGTTGAGGCCATTGCACGGTTTCACAGTTGGTCAGCTGAGATTTGGGTTCCCTAGTCCTGTCTACATGGCCTGAAGCCATCGTGCCTCAGATCGGTCTGCACATCTTGCAGTTCCTTAGGCAGGGCTGGGGCTCTTAGACCCCAACCTCCCCGTCCATCTGGGTCAGTTTACAGATCGTTCACGCAGTTATCGCCAGGGCTACTGATCCGGGTAGACTCCCTGCCTCCTATTGAGACTCCCTGTGAAAGAAGGAGGGGAATGCTTACCTCTCCTAAGGTGGGTTAGCTTTTAAAAAATACAGTGATGTGCCTTTGGTACTTTTCTGGAAGGTTTACGAGGGTCAGATGTGTCCTTAGCTTGTAAACGTACGGTGTCCACTATGTGGATGGATTCTTACGGGTTCCCAAAATTCCTCGGAAGGTGAAGTTCTGTCCTGAACGTGCGCGTGCTCTTTCCAACTGCAAGAGGAGCTCAGAGTAAGGACTAGATCCGCCCTTGGGCCAGCCCCACTGTCTAGATGGCGTCTCCAGGAAGTTCCCCAAGTTCATTCACCTAGGAAGAGCTCCTGACCACTCGTAGCCTGACCTCTCTCAAATGAACAGAGCAGAGCGTGGTGGCACACGGACTTCCTGTCCGCAGCAGAAACACACACTACCCAGAAAGCCTCACGAAGTGGTAGCAGTTCCTGTCACCATGGGATACAGCCTGCATTTCAGCCCTGGAGCCAGTCATTCATTCTTCTGACCCAGAAAGAAGAGACGAGACCTAGCACTGTGGTGTGCTTATTGAACACCCTCTTGCTGGATTCTGGGCCTTTTCTAGGCGCAGAACATTGTACTAAACACCGTCAGAGAAAGGCACAGTCGAGGTCCTGACTGACAGCACACCATCTGGTGTGCTGACAAGATTGAGAACTGTAAAGGAGTGGAGCCAGCAGGGGGCGTGGTGGTAAGGGGGATTAGACTCCCAGATGGCCGACTGCAGTTTGAGTCCTGGACCTGGAGGGTTGCTTTCTCTCTGTCTCTCTCTCTCTCTCTCACTCTCTCACTCTGTCCTCTCAAGTCAAATAAAAATAAATAAGTAAATCAAGTTAAAGAAAATAATTCTTAAAAAAAAAAAAAAAAACTAGCGTTAGAGAAAGGCATGGTTAATTCTAGCAAGAGACCTTATGGAAGGCAGGCCACTTGCCTCTCGAAAGGAGATGTAAAGACGGTTATGTAAGGATGTGTGACGAGGGACAGTGTCCCGGCACCACGGCCACTCACTCGCCTTCCTCTGGGACCTGCCCAGAATCAATTTCTGCTAACGTATACCACCGGTCTGGGACATCAAGGTCAGTGTTCCGGGCTCTGAGATGTTCTCAGATTCTTCCTGGGAAGGGGGATGTGACTTCGCAGTCCCAGAAAGGTCTCGTGGGAGCTCATGTTACTGCCTGCCTCTGCCTCCCCCTTTTTCCTCTGCTCTGTAGTTCTAGAAACACTAGGAAACTTACATTTTTGCACTTGGGTAATTATTTGTACTAGTCTTTAATAGTTTGATCCACCAACTGTGTACTGACTATGCAAATGTGGGTCACATTATAAACTTTACCAAATAGGAGGTTTGGTCGGCCAGTGCCTGGTGATCTCATGACTTCCCTGTCCCCCCCTTCCCTCCCCAGTACAGAGACTGCATCTTCAGTCACCTGGAGGCACCCTCCTTTTGTATAGGGGAAGAAATCTGGGCAAAATATCTGAATTTTCTTCCCAGGCTCACTGCGGACCCACTGCATGTCCTTGGACAAGTGGTCTGACGTCTCAGGGCCCCAACTTCTCCAGCTGTAGAGGAACGATTTGGGGTGGGGGGAGGGTGGCAGTGCTAAATGAGAGGTGGGCTCTGGGGACCGCTCCAATTCCATACTGTGGGAGTTGCTGTGTGGAAGGGAGCCTTAAGTTTATCAATTTGGCCTGTACTGATCAGGCCTGGTGGAGGACTTTGAGTTTATGCCTTTCTGTAAGTAATTCCAGGATCATGATTGAGTTAGGAGGACCTGGAGCTGTGAGTCCAGTCTGGCCCTGGGCACGTGGCATGTGCTCCTGTTTCTAGGATTCTTCATCCGCCCAGTCCTTGTTTTTAGAATGAATATTTTGTCCACTTGGTCCTTATTTTTCAGATAGCTTCGAAGGGCCACTTCTGCTTTGGAATCCTGTGGTGTCGTCTTTAAATTCTTTCATCAGTCATCTTCTCCCCGATCAAAACCCTTAAAACTTTACTGCCCTACCACTTCTAGGGATAAGTAACGGGACAAGAGTCAAGCCGTCAACCAGTTATTTAATAATTAAGTTTGCTATAGGGTACGTGCACCAGCTGAAGAGACGGGGAGAGAAAGAGAGAGAGAGAGAGAGAAAGCATCCCCCAGGGGGATGGCCACGCCTCAGTCCCTTCTCCTTTCTGGATTTGGGGCACACACACACATGCACCTGGGATGTTTTTCAAGCCACTGCTGGGTCCAGGACTCAAACCATGCGGTCGATCATGTGGGATCCAGCCATCTTGACCACCACGCCACCTGCTGACCCTACTAATGCCTTCGTAATCTGTATTTCATCCTTTCAAATCCTCAAAAGGACCTTGTAGAGCAATAGTCTCTCTGGCTTTGGACAACGTGGGAAATTAGGGGCAAAGAGACGAAAAGTTTAGCCTAAGGCCCCACAGTAAAATAGTTTCAGAACCTGGTCTCCCGTGTTTCTGGAAAGATATGACTGGGTTCTTCCTGATCTACATTGTTCCTTTGGAGTTGACCCTAGACAGATAATATGAAAGACCAGTGAGAACACGAAGGGCTCTCTTTCTTCTTTAGTTTTTTTTTTTTTTTTTTAATTTGACTGAGTGTGGATGGGCTCACTAGAGAGGGAAAGTGAGAAAGCATCCCCCATGGGGGATGATCATGTTACAATCCCTTCTCCATTTCTCCCTCCTTTTGAGATCTTGGCATGCATGACACACATCCAATGTGGTATTCAAGCTATTGGGTCCGGGACTCGAACAGTACAGAAGGCCACATGAGATACAGCTGCCTTAATCACCACTCCACCAGCTGGCCCTGTTTTTTTAAGGTTTTTGTTTGGTTTTGTTTTCGTAGTTTTTTGCCTTAGGGCGTATGCGCTCACTGGGGGGATGAGACAGAGAGAGACAGTAAGAGGAAAAGTGAGAAATCACTCCCTGGGAGGAGGGCTACACCACAATCCCTTCTTCTCCTGGGATCCTGAGCACACACACACATGTGCCTGGCATGATTTTCAAGCCACCAGGTCCTAAAACCAAGGTCAGCCATGTGGAGTCTAGCGATGTAAATACACTGTATGCTGGTCCCTGTGGTGTTTTCTTTTTTTAATTTTTAATTAATTAATTTACATTCATTCACTGAGCATCATCACAACATACAAAATGTGATTTCCCATCCAGAATATACTGCATAGTGGCTTAATCATACATGTTATGGTCAATTTTCTATTTCTAGTTTCATATATATATATATATATGTGTGTGTGTATGTATATATCTATATCTATATATATATATAGATAGATATAGATATATCTATATATATTTCCCCTATTTCTCACCATCTGCCATTTCCCACCCTCCTCCCACACTAACTCTGGTGTTTACAGTTGTTTTCCATTTCTTTCTCCCTCCCCCACATTTTATTGATTCACAGAATTTCTTAAATAATCTAACTTCTTTCAATAGCAAGCTCAGCTGATATATACATATCTGTGAATACATGTCTGACTTTAGGTGTGAAACTCTGAGTAGAATGAATATACTGTAAAGTAGCACCTAGCTGATGCTATATAGCTTACTACAGTCATTAAATAGGTATTTTAATGTATTTTTTTAATTTCAAGAAAAGCAGTTTTAGCTTTAATAAATCAAAGAAATGCTAAGAAACTTGGCTTACAATTTAAAGCCAGGAAACAGGTTAGGATTCTGTTCAAATAGTAGGTACATGAATCTATCGGCAGCTCAAGACAGGATCAAAAATCCTTAAAACCAGAAAAGAAAGCCTAGAAGAAAATCAGCAATGTTTTAGTCAAAAATCATAAAATGCTGTTTCACCAGTTTAGTCTCATATACTTAATCTCTCCTCTGTTGTGGTCTGATCTGCCCAATTAAACTCTCGGATATAATGTTCAATTCCAGACTTGTCCCTCTGATTAAGTTGACCATTTTCTTAGTTTTTGAACTCTTATTTATGTGTCTCTGTATTTAATTTTCCTGACATAGCACTCCCTTGAGAATTTCTTGGAGATCTGTTCTGGTGTCGGTAAAGTCTTTCAGGTTTTTGTTTATCTGAGAATGTTCTTGTCTTTTCTTCCCATATGCAGGATAATCCTTCCAGGTACAGTATTCTTGATTGAAATTGCTTTTCCCTTAATACTTTGAATATATTTTTCTATTCTTTCCTCATTTGCATTGTTTCTGACGAGAGGCCCGTTGTGAGCCTGATGGGATATACTTTGCAGGTAACTTGCCATTTCTCTCTTGCCAATCTTAGTAGCTTGTCTTTGTCTGTGGTTTTGGTCAATCTGGCTATAATGTGTCTTGGAGAAGATCTTCTTGAGTTAATTCTATTTGGGGTCCTTTGTATTTCTTAGGACTGGATCTTTGAATGCCTCTCTAGGTTTGGAAGGTTTTCTTCTAGGATTTCATGGAATAGATTACCAATGCCCTTATGAGTCTCTTCACCTTCTGGGAGACCACTTGTCAGGATGTTTGGATGTTTGATGGTATCTATTATTTCTTGTATATTATTCTCATTTTTTGAGACAATTTTCTCAGTCTTTGTGGTGGACTTTTCTAGGCCAGCGATTCTGTTTTCTACATCTGAGATTCAATTTTCTGTATGATCTAGTCTCCTTTTAATACTTTCAAGGGAGGTTTTGACTTCCTGTATTATAGCCTTCATCTCTAACAGGTCCATTTGATTCTTTTTTATGGTGTATATTTCCTCTTTCAGATCTGGTAAGAATTTCCTCACCTGGAATTTGGCAGATCCTTTCTCCTGCCTCTTCTGCAGTTTCTTGTCTCTCTTCTCTTCCATCTCTGTTAGCTTTGACACTGTGTATATTCTAAATTCTTTATCTGACATTTCCATGAGTTTCATTGTACTGTCTGAGGATGAAGAGGAATTATTCTTTTCCCTTGGAGGAGAGGTATTTCCTTGCTTTCCCATATTTCTTGTGACCCTGTGGTGATTCCTGGTCATTTGATTGATGGTGCATTTCTTCCTAATTCTTTTTTTTTTTTTTAGAGGTTTTGCTATAGGGCGTGTACGCTTGCCAGACAGAGAGAGACAGAGAGACAGAGAGACAGAAAGCGAGAAATCACCCCCCAGGGGGGGATGGCCACACCGCAATCTCTTCTCCTCCATTCTCCTCTCAGGATCTTGGGCACGCATGCGCACATGCCCAGCGTGAGTTTTAAGCCACCAGATACAGGACACGAACCGCGGTCAACTACGTGGGAGTCCAGCGACATAGCCATTACACTAACTGCTGGTCCCAATTTCTTCCTAATTCTTGAAGTTCAATCTGGCATTCAGAGGTGTGCAGAAGAAGGTGATCTGCAATCTCTCTTCCATTCCATTTTTCACTGTTTGTGAATTAGAGTCAGTGGGAATAGAGGGATATTCTGACTCTAATCGTATTCAGATATTTGGATCCTGTTCACTTGGACCTGTCTAGATACTCAGTGCAAAGAGGCCACTAGAAATTAATCTGGAGGAAAGTCTCAGCAGAATGTCTTCATTTTTAGTCTCTGAAAGCAATATTTCACTGCCCCCTGTTTTTTAAGGTTTTTTAAAAAAATAAAATCTATTTCTTTCATGAGAGAAAGGGAGGGAAGATGAAGGAGGTTCCCTTGAGAGGGTCACGGCACACAGATCCTCCCCAGCCTCCCTGCCAGCCACAGTCCTGGGCTGGCAAGGACACACACCTCAAGTGTTCAGATACATTCGTGATCTGAACCCAAGCCTCCCCTGTGGCTCCAGCACTGTGAAGTGGTACCTTACAGCCTGTACCTTACTGCAGCTGGGCCCCAGGGAGGGCTTTGATGCGCATCGCTGTTCCAATACAGTTCTTTTAAAGAGAGGAAATAAGGCCCGGGAAGGTGAAGTAGCAGGCCCAGGTTCACTCAGTCACTCAGCGCAGGGCTGAGCCTAGGCCTTCATTCTGCACAGGGTTATGTGAAAGCCCCACAGGGCTAAAGCATTCACCTCATAGGGATCTGATGGGAGCCCTTTCGTCTACACAGGTGAAAAGAATTGACTTCAAAGACAGATCTGTTTCAGATCAAGGCTCTGCCACTTTCTTGGTGTGTGACCCCAGAGTTCATTAACTTCTATGAACTTTTGTTTCTTCATGCTCCCCAAACATACATGCATGCATATATATGTGTGTGTGTGTGTGTATATACACACACATACATACACACACGTACGCATGTATGTATGTGTACACACATGTATGTACATATGTGTATGTGCATGTGTACATGTGCATGTGTGTGTGCATTTGTGTGTGTTGATGCATGTGGTGTGTGTGTGTGTGTGTGTGTGTGTGTGTAGTAAAAATGTCCACCTCACAGCATAGACTAGAGACACAGTAGGTACTTGATGACAGCTGTGGTTATTACAGTTTTGTCTTTTTGTTCTCATTCCCTCCCCAAGTGCCATCTGTCCAGGGTATGCATGTGACCAAGACAGTGGCTGTTACCTTCCAAGCATCCACTCTGAGTTGGAAAGCAGCTCATACCTCTTGAGCAATCTCAAGGTGGCAGCCTGTCCCGTGGGTACCCTAGGAATAGTAATGAGAACAGGTGAGTGTTTGCTAAATGCATAATGCAAAATGAGCTCTCTCAAGTGGCTCCATGGCACAGCAGCAGCAGCAGCAGCACTCTGCTCAAGAGACTGGTTTGAATCCCCAGCCCAGTTAGCCTGAAACAAGCCAGGCACACGCGTGAGTATCCAAGATCCAGCATGCCGGAGGGCAGGAGGGATGGGATGGCAGCCTAATCAGCCCTTGTAGAAGTGCTGCCCTCCCCTCCACCATACACTGTATCATGAATCTGAAATCAATCAATAAATAAGATCTCTGATCACATAGCATCCCTGCAAAGTCAGCATCAGGCCCTATTGAACAGGAGACAGTCACAGAGGATTATTTCCATGCTCCAGGCTAGGAGCTGGGAGGGCCAAAGCCTCCCTGCTTTGGGTCCAGCCTGGGACCCTTGGTTCTTAGGTCTATTACTTTACAGGTCCCTGAGAGAGAGACTGGGAGAGTCACTGAGGCTTGAGGGTGGGGATTGTTTTGGGGAAGGGATAAAGACAAAAAGGTCATTGAGATAAGGGACCTAGTCATGATTTGGCCCGTCATCTTTTCCAGAAACTCCCGCCAACCTCCCCTTTCCTGCTCCTGTTATCACTAGCCAGTTGATGGGCGTGCTGGCCTGGGCTGGGCTCCTCTGCTGGAATCCTTCAGAGCTTTCCTGTTCTAGAGTTTTGCAAGCCAGTGGGAGGAGTGTTTGTACGACGCTGGGCAGGCTTCCCAAGGCTGATTGTGGAAAGGAAGGGGAGTGATTTTGTAGGGCCCTAAAAAGAAGCCAGGAAGAAGAAGAAAAAATAACACCCTGTTTAAAAGAAAACAAATTGACTCAGGCCTTTTCAGGCATTATCTTCAGTCTAGACTTGGAGGTAGAAGTCCGGGCCAGTCCAGAAACCTCCTTTCCTTCTTGCTGTCTAACTGACCTTGCTAGTGACCCGAGACACATCACTGCAGCAGCCTGACTGCCAAGTACTCTGAACAGCCCAGCCACACATTGTTGAATGTTTCCCTTTATTATTATTATTCTTTTCTTCCCTCAAGGGGTACCCAGGCAATGAAAATAAATCCTCTTAACGTTTTATGCATGGATTTGCTCTCACACCCATATCTCAGTCAATCCTTACAACCACCCAGTGAGACAGATAGCCAGGCCAGGGATTATCCTCCCAACTAGACTGGTGTGAACTGGAGCTCCAAGAGACCTGTACATAATCTCGGACTGAACTGGACTCCTGATTTCCTGCCCTTGTCACTTGAAAAGAGAATCTTAGCTCACCTGGGTCTCTTGACTTTTTTGAGAGAGAGAGATTTTTGCTATAGAGCACTTGCTCTTGCAAAAGAGAGAATGAGATAGTGAGAAATCACATGGCCAAACCACAATCCCTTCTCCTCCATTTTCCTCTTGGGATCTTGGGCATGCATTCACACGCACCTCGTGTGAGTTTTAAGCTGCTGGGTCCGGGACTCACACTGCAGTTGATTACATGGGAGTCCAGCAAGGTAACCTTGTTGCCATATGCTGGTCCCAGGTCTTTTAACTTTAAACCATACACTATTGCTATTTTTTTTTTTTTTTTACTGAAATTCACACCACCTTGACATAATTATGGGGCAAAGGCCTGAACAGTGGGCTCGGAGGAAGGTACAGAGAACTGAAGAGAGAAAAGGAAAATATGTCTTACTGCAGCACCCTTTATAAGAACTTCATATTACTGAGTGTTCGGGTTTTTTCTTAGAGAGGAAATAAAATATAAAGATCTAGTATATTTTATTAGACTTATTAATCTCATATATACTTGACACTTTATACTTAGCACAGGGCATGCATGTGTGTGGAGGGGGCAAGCCCATTTAAACCATCAAGTTAGCGTGATTTAGTGCAGTCACAAGTACAACCATTACTAAAAGCTAATTAAAACACGTTTATCATCCCAAAACGTTTTGAGAAACTGTCAAACAGCATGCGTATATACATTCGCAGCTTTGCTGAGTACATTTCATCCATCATAAAATTCACCCATTGAAAATACACATGGTCTCTGACTTAGGATGTTCAGCTTACCATTTTTTTTTTTTTTTTGAGAGGTTTTTGCTATAGGGCATGTGTGCTCACCAGACAGAGAGAGACAGAGAGACAGAAAGTGAGAAATCACCCCCCAGGGGGATGGCCACACTGCAATCCCTTCTCCTCCATTCTCCTCTCGGGATCTTGGGCATGCACGCACACGCGCCTGGTGTGAGTTTAAGCCACCGGGTCCGGGACTCAAACCGCGGTCGACTACGTGGGAGTCCAGCAACATAGCCATTACGCTAACTGCTGGTCCCCAGCTTACCATTTTCGAGTTTAGGGTGGCAGGAAAGCGAGATGTGTTCAGTAGAAGCCATGCTGAAATTTGGAATTTTGACCTTTAGCTGGGCTAGCTGTGTATGGTACGGTAGACCGTTGTGTGACCAGGCAAAGGTGGCAGGTGGCATCCACCGCTTCCGTCAGCCACGCAGACCCCAGAGGGGAAACAACTGAGACTCTGCCATGTTCTGTGTTGCCAGAGGTTTCTAGATTACAGAAATACTTTTCTGACTCATGACATTTTCTTTTTCTTTCTCCCTTTTTTTTTAGGGCAGGGTCTTACCGTGTCATAATCCTCCTGCCTCAGCCTCCCGGCTGGGACTGCAAGTGCATACCACCGCATGCAGCTCTTTTCTTTTTTAGACAAGTCTCTGTGAGGTTCCAGACAGTGGGGCAGCACCTTCGTGCATACCCCCGCACTGGGCCTCACCTCACTGAGCTACCCATCAGCAGCAGGGTTATCAGGACGTAGCCTATCACGAGTTGGGGGCATCTGCACAGTCAGTGGCTTCGTAGAGTCACGAGATGCGTGACTATACAGAGAATTGTGCACCTCTCACCACCACCTAGTTTTAGGAATTTTTACCACCCCAAAAAGAAACACTTGTGAGCAGTCACTGACTCTTGTTTTTTTAAAAACATAAGGACGTGCTAGTAAGAAACAAGTCTGAGACAATGAACAGTCAAATGGTTTTATAAAGAGAGAGAGTTTGAGTCAGCAGGTGACATGGTGGTTAAGGCACTGGCTCCCATATGGCTGATTCCACAGTTAGAGTCCCAGGCCCTGCTACCTGAAAAATGCTACTTGCTATATGCTAGGTGCATGTGTGTACATGACACAGATCCTGAGAGGAGAATGGAGAAGGGGTGGTATGGCCATCGCCCTTAAGAGGTGATTTCTCACTCCCCCCCCCCCCCAAGCACATGTGCCCTATATAGTAAATTAAAAGAGAGATCTCAGTAAGTCACCTGAGGATGGATCATGGGAACCATGTGGGTCAGTGACATCATGACATAACTCAAATGTTGAGAAACAGGGACGATTCGCGGACGCTGCCCCAGGCTCCCAACTGAGAGGACAGACTGGATGGGGACGTTGATGAGCACCCTGAGATCAGGAGCACCCTCCAGTGCACGAGAAGTGCAGTTCAGATCTCTGAGCTGAGCTGCTGGCGGGACATCTGAATGGAGGTACCCAGCAGGTGGGAGAGCCCAGGAGAGAAAACAGAGCTGGAGGGGAAGCTCCGAGCGCCTGCCTCACGTAAACAGGCCAGGACTGAAGGTGCAGGGAGGATCAGACTTCCCAGGAGAACCCCAGGGGAAGAGAGAGGTTGCAGGAGGGTCTGGAGTGGAACCTGATCATGTCTCCACTGAAGGGTGGGCATGAGATGAGGTGCCAGGAGGGGCGGATGGCGCAGCATAGAGACTCCACTTGGGCCTTCCTGTGGGTGGGCCTGGGATGAGTGCCAGGAGGGCAGCAGAGTATAGAGACTCCCACCAGGGGCCTCCTGTGCAGCTTTCCCGCACTGTCCCAGGTAAGAGCCAAAGTGCATTGCCTCACCCTCCATTCACACTCACCCTCCACTCACCCTCACACTCTCCACTCACACTAATACTCCACTCTCCCACTCAGACTCCATTCTCACCCTCATACTCATCCTCCACTCATACACCATCCACTCATAGCCTCTCACCCTCCACTCACATTTACCCTTTACACATACTCACCCTGCACTCACCTTTCACTCACTCACTCTTCACTCACACCCTCACCCTCCACTCACCCTCACACACAGTCACCCTCCATACACTCATCCTCACCATCACACCCTCACAGGGGGGATTAATGCAGCTGTCAGTGGAACCAGCTCCCCCAGAGGCCCCCCCGGGCTGTTAACTGGCCATTTGTTAACAGAATCCATGGCTCCGCTGCCCCGTTAGGTTCGTAACACAAACTATAATAGCGGGGGAGAGAGGGTTATGTGAGGAGGGTGAGTGAGTGGGGGGCTGAGTGGGGTGTGGGTGTGAGCGGAAGGTGAGTGTGATTGGAGTGTGGGTATGATTGGAGTGTGAGTGGAGTGACTTCAGCATGAGTGGAGGGTGAGTGCATGACCGGAGAGTGAGCTGGCACATGATGTCGCACCCATCCTCAGAAGCCAGTGCAGCGTCATTAGTGACTGTGGTGCATTAATGAGCCAAAGGCTCCCGTGAGCAGGGCACACTTTAAAGGGGTCAGGTATCAGGAAGTAGAATGAGAACTGTATTCGCTCTGATGTGATTTGAGTACCCCTACGAAGCCGCCATCACCACCCCCAAAAACTTATCCCACAGCTGTTTCATCACCTAACATTGCCTGTCGAAACCTTTGCTACTTTTGATCAAGGAACGTCAGTGTTGGGATCTTCAGGTGAGGGGCGGGTGTTTTTACTTATTCTGCAAACACAGACTAGACCCTCCTGTGCCCCTGGTCTTTCCAGGGAAATGGGGCTGTAAAGATCATGGCCTTGAGGTCACCATTCTCAGAAACCCAGAGCCAGGCAAGAAAGCAGGGTGACTGTGCCTACCTGACAACGTGGTCCCAGAGCCATTGGTCCCCAGAGGCAGAACTGAGGCCAGGAGGGATCTGGGGAGAACAGGGCATCTGTGTAGGGCCTCAAAGTCTGCGAACGAGGGTCCCTGCAGAGTAGAAGCCAGAAAGTGGAAAGAACAGCACGCACCCAAACGACGTAAGAGGGTGGTGTGGTCAGGACTAACGATGCGTCTGCAGGCCTTGTTTACGGTGGAGGAGAGGAGGAAATGGGTCAGACTGAGGGCTTCATCTGCTCTGCTAAGGAATTCTGAGTAAGCTGAGCGAGACAGCCCAAGCAATGGCCCTTGAGTGGGTGTAGCTCTCTCTACTATTATCTGTCCTACTACCTCACTTCCTTTCTAACACAACAGAGCAGAATATGAGATAAGAGTTAAGAGAGGAAAAGGCCAATAGGCAGAGAGGGTGGAGCTGGGGAGCTTGGCTGTCTAGGAGGACTGGGAGGGCAGTGGGACGGCTCCAAGTACATTTGTGCTTTTGTCATCAGTGCAGAAGGGCTCGGTCCTGGGCCTCTGTTCTCGAGACCAGTGAGCAGAGTCTCATCTCCCAGCCTCAGCTTTGAAGAGGGAAGTGACAGCAGGAGCCCCTAAGAGGGGGACAGAGTGGGACTCATGGCTCCAGAGGCTGGACCACAGGTGGCTCAGCTGCCCAGGCAGGGTTGCAGCTCTGGACCACAGGTAGCCCAGCTCCTGGAAGGGTAGCAGCCATGGCCCCCAGGGGGTGGTAAGAAGAGGCCTCCAGGCTGCTCCCCAGCAGTACAGAGGCTGAGAGCTCAGCTCCCAGAAGGGGAGTAGCCATAGCCCCCCCGCAAGTGGCCTCCAAGCTGCTTCCCCTACAGTGCAAAGGTCAGAGCAGTTCTCCCTCAACCAAAATAGCCTTGAGGCCCCCTCCCTGCTCCCCAGGGGGGACAGAACAGGTGGGTGAGAGCAAGGGAAGTCCCTGCAGGCCACCGACTGCCCAGTGTCTTCTCTGCCCCTGATAGCCACTAAGGACACAGTCACTCCCCTCTCCACCTCGCTCTCAGAGCCCTCTCTTGTCCACAGACTCCCTGAGGAACCTTTCTGTGGCCACGCACGGCCCTCGCTCGTCCCCAGCCGAGCTCAGCAGCTCCAGTCAACACCTCCTCCGAGAACGGAAATCCTCAGCCCCGTCGCACTCCAGCCAGCCCACCCTGTTCACGTTCGAAGCCCCCGTGCCCAACCACGTGCAGCCTGCCCTGTCCACCAGTGCGCCGCAGGAGTACCTATACTTGCATCAGTGCGTGAGCCGGAGAGCCGAGAACGCCAGGTAGGGCCGGTGGGGGAGCGCCTCCTCCTGCTCAGCCCTGTCTTTTCATTTTGGAGACAAGGGGGTGGAATATTGTCCTTCGGGCAAACACAGGTAACAGAACATTCTCCGTGTGGAAACTCTCCATTCTATTGGTATCTAGTACAGAGTAGTAATTGGATTTGGGGGATACCTTAGTATCCAAATACATGCTGGGGGAAAAAAAGATATGTTTGGGAGAAGGCATGAGGGGCCAGAGTCTCAAACTGCAGAAAATAAGATAAATTTACTTGTTGGCCTTAAGAGTATAGCACTATGGGGCTCGCAAATGGCATGGTGGTTAAGGCTCTGGACTCACACATGGCTAGCTATGGTTCAAATCCTGGATTTGGCAGCTTGCTTTCTCATCTAACCTTTCTCTCTGTCTCTCTCTGGTCAAAATAAAAAATAATGATGAATAAATTTAAATTAGTCTTTTAAAAGAATAGTATAGCACTATTGGAAGTGGTATAGGGTTTAGGTGCTAGACTCCCACATGGATGACCACAGTTCGAGTCCTGGTCCTGGCAGCCCACTTTCTCATTTTTCTATGTCTCTCTCTGGTCAAATTAAAAAAATAGTAATAAATAAAATTTTGAAAAGAGTATAGCACTAGGGAACCAGCAGTTAGCGTAATGGCTATGTCGCTGGACTCCCACGTAGTTGACCGCGGTTCGCATCCCGGGCCCAGTGGCTTAGAACTCACACCGGGCGCGTGTGCGTGCGTGCCCAAGATCCTGAGAGGAGAATGGAGGAGAAGGGATTGCGGCGTGACCATCCCCTCTGGGGGGTGATTTCTCGCTTTCTGTCTCTATGTCTCTCTCTGTCTGTCTGGCGAGCACACGCGCCCTATAGCAAAAAAAAAAAAAAAAAAAAAAAAAAAACCTCTCCAAAATAAAAAAAAAAGAGTATAGCACTATGGAAGATTTAATGCCAAGTGAACTAAGCCAGACTATGAAAGACAGGCATTATATGTTCATGCTTACCATATTCCAAATGTCTACACTTTATACCAGAAACTGTCAGATTGGAAGGTGCAACAGCAGAGAGGGTAACTGTAGATACCAGAGACAGTACAGGAAGGGGTGGGTAATGCAGAGTGAGAGGGAGGGGATCAAGGAAAAAAACAACATATTTAATAGACACAAAAATGAAAAGTTATCCATCGATGATAATGTATATGGTCATGTCTTTGACTTGATGATACGCACTGTATACATGCTGAGAAAAACCATATTGTATATTGTAAAGATATACAGTGATTAAATATAAATTTTAAAACTATAAATAAAAGGTTTTGAAGTTTAAAAAATAAAGAGCAGGGCCAGCGCATAGCATCATGGTTGTGTTGCTGGACTCCCATGTAGTTAACCACCGTTTCAGCCCTAGACCCAGTGGCTTGGAACTCACGCTGGGTGTGTGTGCAGGTGTGCCCAAAATCCTGAAAGGAGGTTGGAGGAGAAGGGATTGCAATGTGGCCATCGGATGGTTTCTCACTTTCTGCCTCTGTGTCTCTGGTGAGCACACATGCCCTATAGCAAAAATCTCTCTTAAAAATAAAATAATTAAATGAATAAATTTTAAAAAGAGTATGGATGGGACCAGCAGTTAGCGTAATGACTATGTCACTGGACTCCCACGTAGTTGACCACGGTTTGAGTCCCGGACCCGGTGGCTTAAACTCACGCCAGGCGCGTGTGCGTGCGTGCCCAAGATCCCGAGAGGAGAATGGAGGAGAAGGGATTGCGGCGTGGCCATCCCCTCTGGGGGGTGATTTCTCGCTTTCTATCTCTCTGTCTCTCTCTGTCTGGCGAGCGCACGGGCCCTATAGCAAAAACCTCTCCAAAAAAAAAAAAAAAAGAAAAAGAGTATGGCACTAATAACTTACACAACAGTGAACAAATCTACCTCTCACTTTTGTTCTAGAGCTTTGCCATTTTTTCAGTAGCTGCTGTCTACACGTGGCTGTTGAAATGTAAATTAATGACTGTTAAACAGAATTTGGACCAGCCAGGAGCTCATTGACTGAGCCCTGTGTGTAGAGACCTGGATCCCACATGGATGGTTCATGTTTGAATTGGGGCCTGGTTTCTTGAAAATCACACTGGCACGTGTGTGTGCCCAGAAGGGATGGAGAAATGGAAGTGGTTACACCATGCCCACATCCCACTGAAGTGTGCTCGCTCTCCCTCTGGCAAGCACACACTCCCTTTAGCCAAAAAAAGAAAAAGAAGGAAATTGAAAGAGATCTGACTCGAAAAACACAAGATTCGGTTTACATGGCTCTCCCTATGAAGTTCCTGTGACATACCCAGAATGTCCAGTGTACGATGCGACCTTGCTAGAAACATGGAGAAGCTTAAAGGTGACCCAGAGTTGAGAGAATTCAGTACACAGAAACAGTTCAGAATAAACCCAGACTTTGGAGCTAGACTATAAAGTCTTTAAGATAACTATGTTAATTTTTGTAACTTATGGAGAAAAATAGATAAAATGGGTGAAGAAATGATGAATTTTAATTGAAAGAGAGAAATTCCGAAAAGTATAGGCGGTCCAGTTTCACTGTAGTTGCTGTTGCCACCACAGCCACTACAGATCTCCTGCCCACTGATCAGCATGAAAAACTTGGGGGCCCAGCAGGTGACATGGTGGTTAAGGTGCCACAGAGCTGACCATGGTTCAAGTTTCAGACCGGGCAGCTTGAAAATCACACCAGGTGTGTGCAATCCCAAAAGGATAATGGAGGAGGAGGAATTGCAATGTGGTGGCCATTCCCCCCGGGGGCGTGTGGATTTCTTACTTTTCCTCCCTCAGTCTCTCTATCTCTCTCTCTCTCTGTCTCTCTCTTGTGAGTGGACACATTCTACAGCAAAAACCTAAAAAAAAAAAAAAAAAAAAAGAAGAAGAAAGAAAGAAACTCTGGATAAAATCAAAGTACAATTACTTAGAGACTGAAAAGTAAATAAAAGGAAGCAGATTGCGGAGGGGAAAAACTGTTGAAGTAGCAACTACCAGGTCTATTTTCTGTCTCTCACGAACCCGCCCCAGGTTGAACCTCATCACAAAGCAGCACAGTAAGTGGCTAAAACTCTCATTGAAACCCCAGTATTTTGGGTAGGAACCACAAAAGGATTCTCATAGGGCCTGGAAAGGTCTGAGTATTTCAGAGTGGGGAGAGCTAGAGAAGGGATCTTCTAATTCTGCGTACAAACCATACAAGTCTTCGTTTCACCTGAGCTACGTACGTGTGGGACGGGCCCAAGTCAGCACGATGAAGGCTGTGTGAACTGAACTAAGACGAAGCACCGCACACACAGAAGGTGAGACAGAATTTGCAGTCCGACCTTACCGAGGTCAATGTCCTACACGAACAGAAATATTGACATTCTCAAGAGGATTCTAACAGAACCCAGAGTGTATACAACATAACTTTCACAACCTCCAGAATACTATCAAAAATCTTATCAACACACAGGCAACTAGCAAAATGTCACCAAATCTCAGTGGAAGATACCAATGCCCACCTCAAGAAATCCCAGATGATGTCTTTCTGAGACAAAGATTTTAAAGCCCCTATTTTAACAATATTCCTTGTGATTAAGGAAAACACACTTGAAATTAATGAGAAGAAAATAATCCTTTGTCAGCTCAGAAGCTTGCATCTTGCAAAAGTACCCTTCAAGAGTGAAAACAATATTAAGACTTTCTTACATGAAGGAAAACATAAGAGAACTTAATGGAAATGTGCTTTAAATAAGTTATTTAAAACGTTCTGGGGGCCAGCAGATGGTGTGGTGGTTAAGGCGCTGGACTCCCACATGGCTGACTACGGTTTGAGTCCTGGACCTGGCAGCTTGCTTTCTCACTTTGTCTTTCTGTCTCTGTCTCTCTCTCTGGTGAGCACAGGTGTCCTATGGGAAAAAAATTTTTAATAATAATAAATAAATAATTTTTTAAAAAAGAAGTTCTTGATAACCAGAAGAAAATGTGGGTATTCAGGCGTGAAGAGCAACTGAAATAGCAAATATTTGCATTACTATAAAAGACTATTCTCTTTTAGCTTCTTTAAGATATGTGTAATATGTATCAATGTTGAGAGCAAAAATCAAATATTTTCTCCCTAGCATCTCCACCAAAACACAAAACAAAAGAGAAATTCAACATTGTCTACTAAGATTTTCACTTGGTCTTCTCTCTCTTCAGCATGAAAAGCTCTCTTTATCATTTCTTGCCACAAGTCCACTGGTGACAGATTTTCCCATCTTTTATTTACCTTGCAATACATAATTTTCAAAAATAATCAATTACTTTCATTTATCATTATTATCATTTCTTAATTTGCTACCGGTGTGCATGCAAGAGAGAGAGGGAAAGTGAGAGAGCAAGCTGCCAGGTCTGTGACCTGAACCACGGTTGGCCATGTGGGAGTCTAGAACCTTAACCACCACACTACCTGCTGTCCCCATGAAATTTCTTAATTTTATCTTCATTTTTTGGGGAGAGATTTTTGCTAGGCATTGAATTCTGGTATAAAAGCTGTGTTTCAATTCAACATTTAAGGATACCATTCTACGTTCTTCTTAACTTCGTTGTTTCTGATAAAAGATCAGCTGTTATTATTATTCTTCCATATGTAATATAGCTTCCTTCCTCTGGATAATTGCCCCCCATTTTTAGAGAGATTTTCACTATAGGACACATGTGCTTGCCAGAGAGACAGAGACAGAAAGGCAGAGAGTGAGAAATCACCCCCAGGGGGATGGCCATGCGGAAATCCCTTCTCCTTTCTCCTCTAGAGATCTTGGGCATGCATGCACACACGCCCAGCCAGAGTTTTAAGCCGCTTGGTCCAAGACTTGAACCACGGTCAACTGCGTGCAAGTCCAGGGACGTAACCATTATGCCATCTGCTGGTCCCAGTTTTCCCCCTTTTTAAAAACAGGTGCCTCCAAGGGCTGGCAGGTGGCATGGTGGTTAAAGATGCTAGATTCTCACATGGACAGTTTGAGTCTCAGACCTAGAGGCTTGCTTTTTCACTTCCTCTCTCTCTCTCTCTCTCTCTCTCTCTCTCATCTTTGTGATAAAGTAAAATAAATAATAAAGTTGGGACCAGCAGTTAGCGTAATGGCTATGTCTCTGGACTCCCACGTAGTCGACCGCAGTTCGAGTCCTGGACCGGGTGGCTTAAACTCACGCCGGGCACGTGTGCGTGCGTGCCCAAGATCCCGAGAGGAGAATGGAGGAGAAGGGATTGCGGCGTGGCCATCCCCCCTGGGGGGTGATTTCCTGCTTTCTGACTCTCTGTCTCTCTCTGTCTGTCTGGCAAGCACACGCACCCTATAGCAAAAAATAAATAAATAAATAAATAAATAAATAAATAATAAAGTTAAATAATTCTTAAAAACAAAAATGTAACTCCAGGCAAGGTGGTACATTCCTGTAATCACAGGCACTCAGGAGGGTGACTCTGGAGGATCACAAGGTAAGGGCCAGCCTAGGCAACATAGTGAGACCTGTTTCTTTAAAAAAGAAAGAAAAAATTGGGGCCGGCATGGTGTGGTAGTTGGGGTTGCTGGACTCCCACATGCCTGACTGAGGTTCAAGTCTCAGACCTGGTGGCTTGCTTTCTTGTTTTTCTCTCTCTCCCTTTCTCATTCTGTCCCTCTCTGGTCAAATTTAAGTAAATAAGGGATCAGCAGATGGTGTAATGGTTACATTGCTGGACTCCCACATAGTCAACCATGGTTCGAGTCCAGACCAGTGGCTTAAAACTCACGCCAAGCATGTGTGTGTGTGTGTGCCCAAAAATCCCACGAGAATGGAGGAGAAAGGATTGCGACATGGCCATCCCCTCTGGGGGGTGATTTCTCACTTTCTGTCTCTCTGTTTCTCTCTGTCTCTCCAGTAAGTATACGTGCCCAATAGAAAAAAAGTCTCTACAGAAAAAAAACATCAAGTAAATAAATAAAAATAAAAGTTAAATCATTCTAAAAATAATATAAATAAGGAGTAAATTCGGGCTAGCAGGTGGCATGGTAGCTAAGGGTACTGGACTCCCACGTGGCTGATCACGGCTTGTGTCCAGGACCTGGTGGCTTGCTCTCTCTCTCTCCCCCTCTCTTCTTCCCTCCCTCTCTGGTCAAGTTAAACTAAATAATTTCTTATCTATAAAAAAAGGAAAAAATTATAAAATACTTAACATAAATTTACCATCTTAACCATTTTTTTAGAATTGCTTATTTAATTTTATTATTATTTTTTTAATTTGCTATAGGACATGCACACTCACCAGAGAGAGACAAAGGGAGAGAGAGATAGTGAGAAAGCAAACTGCCAGGTCTGGGACTCACACCTTGGTTGGCCATATGGGAGTCTAGCACTTTAACCACCACATCACCTGCTGACCCCCAACTTAACGATTTTTTAATGTGCAGTTCAGAAGTGTTAAGTATATTTACACAGCTATATAACCAATTATCAGAAATGTTACAAACTGAAACTCTCCGTGTTAAATAATTCCCATTTCCGTTTCCATCAGTCCCCCAAAAACATTTTATTTTATAAACCACCATTTTATTTTCTTTCTACGAATCTGACTTCTCTAGGTACTTCTTAAATCCTTTTTTTTTTTTAAGATTTTTTTTCTGTAGGGCACATGCACTCTCTAGAGAAACAGAGAGACAGAAGGCAAGAAATCACCCCCCCCCCCCCCCCAGTGGGGTGTCCATGCCGCAATCCCTTCTCCTCCATCCTTCTCTCAGGATTTTGGGCACACACACACATGTGCCTGGCATGAGCTTCTACTTGATTTTAAGACTTTCTATCAAATTATGATGATCAAGACAATGTTGTTTGGGGGAAAGAATAAACTTTCAAATAACTAGGAAAGAAACTGATTCTGACGGGGTGGGGTGTGTGTTTTGACAAGGATGCAAATGAAGAAAGGAAAGTGTTTTGGACAAACGGTGCTGGAACAGACAACGAAAGGTATCGGCAGTATCAACCGTTCCTTCGTAGCACACAAGTGAGACCGCAGCTCAGGTGTGTGAGAGAGCCGACTGCGGGAGCGAATACGGGGAAACCTCAACAAGAAAACATCCCTGTGGTCTGGAGTATGCACCGATTTTTATGAGGGATACAAACAGCAGGAATCATAAAAGAAACTGATACAGTACTCTTTATCAAAATTAAAATTTTATCTCTTCAGGGCCTGCCCAGTGACTTAGCGGTCAAGGAGCAGGATCCCATATGGCTGACCGTGGTTCAAATCCCAGCCCTGGCAGCTTGAAAAAATATTGGGAACATGTGCATGTGTGCCTGAAACCCCAGCATGATGGAGAAATGGAGAAGGAATTGCCATGTGACCACGTTCCACTGGGAGGTGTTTTCTTTCTCTCCCTCTGTCTCTTTTACTTGGTCACTCTCCGTGAGAACATCTACCCTCTGCTAATAAAATTTTAAAAAAAAGAAAACTTTTTCTTTTCAAAAGACACCATTAAGAAAACAAAACGAGGGACCAGCAGTTAGTGTAATGGCTATGTCGCTGGACTCCCACGTAGTCAACCGCGGTTCGAGTCCCGGACCCAGTGGCTTAAACTCACGCTGGGCACGTGTGCGTGCGTGCCCAAGATCCCGAGAGGAGAATGGAGGAGAAGGGATTGCGGCATGGCCATCCCCTCTGGGGGGTGATTTCTCGCTTTCTGTCTCTCTGTCTCTGTCTGTCTGGAGAGCGCACACGCCTTATAGCAAAAACCTCTCCAACAAAAAAGAAAAGAAAACAAAATGACTGGGGCCAGGAAGTGACATGGTGCTCAAGGCACTAGACTTCCACATGGTCAACTGTGGTTCAAGTCCTGGACCTAGAGGGTTGAAAATCAGGCCAGGCACGTGTGCATTCATGCCTCAATCCTGAGAGGAGCATGGAGAAGAAGGGATTGTGGCGTGGTCATTCTCCCTAGCAGTGATCTCTTACTTCCCCTCCCTTCTCTCTCTCTCTCTCTCTCTCTCTCTCTCTCTGGCAGGTGCACATGTCCTATGGCAGAAACCCTTTAAAAACAAAAATGGCAAGTCACAATGTGTGCAAAATAGAATTTTCACAATTCAATAGGAAGATAACACAATTATTTTTAAGTTGACAAAAGATTTAGATACTTCACACACACACACACACACACACACACACACACACAGAGAGAGACACACACACCATACGGACCTGGCCAATAAGCAAATGAGTAACTCGATTATCTGGGAAATGCTGTTAAAACCTCTCTGAGATTCTGCCTCACTTCCCCTGGAATGAGTAAAACGTGAGTAATCCTCCGTGTCGGTAACGACATAGCGCTTTAGTCTTGCGCTGCCTGGACATTCACGTTGCGTGTTGAGTGTGTGTGTGATTTCCAGGTCTCAAACCTTTCTACATTAGTTACCCCATGTGATCTCCAAGGTAATCTTACTCAATCCTTTTGAGCAGGGACTGTGAAAGAGAATCAGTTCACTGCTGCCTGGCACAGACGAGACGTAAATACGTCTGACTGGCTTACTGAAGTGATGTATGGTGGTATTTGCTGAGGCTAACGGAATCAGCCATCTATCTATTACATATCCCCTTTTCATTTATGGGAGAACCCGATATGAAGCTGCAATAAATTAAGTGCCTCAGAGGTGAAACTGTGAATTATGTATCATTACTCGTACGGCAGTAATAGTCACTGTTCTTCCTTTAAGTGCTAGATGGTATGTATTACTGCTCAAATAACCCCAGCCCTCAAAATGCAGGCCTTCCACTGAGCTAAAACAAGTATTCTGAAAAGTGACAATGGCCAGTGGAAAGAGTGTTGGGCTGCAGTGTGGAGACGGGCGCTTTGAAAAGCAGTTCGTCTCGGTGCATTTACTCCACCCTCCAGCCTTTCCGGAGCCCAGCCAGTGTCTGTTCTCTCAAAGAGCCAGTTCAGCCTCTAACAGGTGCCACCCTGAGGCAGGTCACATGCCCTGGAAATCCAAAATTCTGGTGAGGGTGGGGGAGTGAGATTGCAAGTGTTGAGACTCCAGAAGGAAAGCATCCTAGCCCCTGGAGCAGTGTTCTATAAAAAGATGGTGGCAGCATCAGAAACGGCAGAGGAGAACTTACCCGTGATTCATCGTTCCCAAAGCTTCCCTGACTCATCCGCTCAATGGCTTTGATTGACCAAAGGCAGAAGAGGCAATGTTCAGTTTCATTTAGTTGTACATAGACAGCTGTGCTCTGTAACCACAGCGAGAGAGAGGCGGGTTCAGAATTGCAGCCAGCATAGCCCAAGATACCAGGTCTCACCTCTCCCAGAGAGTGTGAGATACACAGGTTTCCGCTGTCACGGGAAGAACTATCAGGGATGGGTCAAGTACAGGAGGGTGGTCCCAGTGACCTCTTAAGATTGCCAGTGCCCATCACAGAGCTCTGCATGCAGGTTGATTTACTTAAAAGTGTTTATACATTAGGTTTCCCTTAAGGGAGAATATGCCCCTTAAAAATAAACCTGGGAACTACCCAGTGGTGTGGTGGTTAAGGCAACTAGATCCCACAAGGCCAACTGCATGATTTGGGTCCCAGACCCAGCGGCTAGAAAAACATGCTCGGCGCATGTGCATACATACCCAAAATCCCAAAAGGAGGGATACATGGAGAAGAGGTCGCAGCGTAGCCATCCCTCATCGGGGCTGCGTTCTCAGTTTCCTTCTCTTGGTCTATGTCCCGTGAGCACACGTACCCTCTGGCAAAATCGGGAAGGAAAAATGACCCCCACTAAATGTGCCCCCTTAACTCTGGACCTCCACAACCATGAGCAATAAACATCGTTCTTTATAAATTAGGAAAAAAGCAAGAAGGAAAATCAGGGACCCATAATACGTTTGTGGACTGAAAAGGCTTTTCTTTTTTTTTTTTTTTTTTTTTTTTTTTTTTGGAGAGGTTTTTCGCTATAGGGCGCGTGCGCTCGCCAGACAGACAGAGAGAGACATAGAGACAGAAAGCGAGAAATCACCCCCCAGGGGGGATGGCCACGCCGCAATCCCTTCTCCTCCATTCTCCTCTAGGGATTTTGGGCACGCACGCACACGCGCCTGGCGTGAGTTGTAAGCCACCGGGTTCGAGACGCGAACCGCGGTCGACTACGTGGGAGTCCAGCGACATAGCCATTACGCTAACTGCTGGTTCCCTGAAAAGGCTTTTCTCAGACTTTGTGTAAGACTTTGATACAAGGCGGCGTCCCTGGCGGGGTGAGACGTTCCAGCCTCAGGGTACAGTTAGCAGCTGAGCTGCAGTGCGACAGGCCACGTGGCAGACCACAGGTGCAGATCCTGGGGAGGGGTCAGAGGAGGGGGCACGGCACGACAAGATCTTGTGGAAGGTGGTTTTCTCTCTCCGCACGCACATGTGCTATCTTGGAGGGAGGAGAAAGAAAAAAAAAAAAAAAAAAAAACCTTAAAAAGAAGAGAAAGCCATGGGGCCGGCATAATGGATATGTCACTGGAACCCCACAGAGTTGACTGCAGTTTGAGCCTGGACCTGGTGGCTTAAAACACTGGGCCCGTGTGCGTGCATGCCCGAGATCCCTAGTGGAGAACAGAGGAGAAGGGATTGTGACATGACCATCCGCTAGGGAGCGATTTCTCGCTTTTTTTTTTTTCTTTTTTTTTTTGGAGAGATTTTTGCTATAGGGCGCGTGCGCTCGCCAGACAGACAGAGAGAGACATAGAGACAGAAAGCGAGAAATCACCCCCCAGGGGGGATGGTCACGCCGCAGTCCCTTCTCTTCCATTCTCCTCTCAGTATCCTGGGCACACACGCGGGCGTGAGTTTTAAGCCACCGGGTCCAGGACGCAAACCGCGGTCGACTAGGTGGGAGTCCAGCGACATAACCATTACGCTAACTGCGGGTTCCCGTGATTTCTCGCTTTCTGTCTCTGTCTCCCTGGCAAGTGCAAGTGCCCTGTAACAAAAATCTCTCTCAAAAAGAGAAATGCAGAGAGCGATGAAGAGCCAGCTGAGGGTGGCCATGCAGACGCTCTGGGCCGATTTAGGGGTGCCAAGTAGTTCTGTGAGCTGGAGGAGGACGCCAGGGCAGAAGAGAGTGGACCCACAAGCCCATGCGTTCCAGGAAGGAACGGCTTCACCCTACTGAGCCCAGGCCTTGCTCTGGGGAAGGGGTGGCAGCTCCACACTTTTCCTTATTCATCTGTTTATCTGTCCATTCATTTGCTTGTTCAGTGATCAGACAAGTATTCATTATTGTTTACTATGTAACAAGCACAGATGTGGGTGTTGAGAGAAATGAGTAAAATACGACAGTCTCTTCTCTCAAGGAAATCACAGTCTGGTGACAGAGACAACGGGTCACATCCCTAGTAAAGATCGCTCCCTGCTCCAGGAACAGAGTCAAGCTATGACTGATCACGCTGGGAGGTGGGAACTGGGAGGAACACAGCCCTACGAGCTGAGTGTGCAAGGTGAGGAGGAGTTAGGAGCTGGCCAGGTGGAAGAAAGAAGCCTTCAGGATACATCTCACAACGCAGTCAAGGCCGGAGGCTGGGCTGAGCGGGGCCAGCTGGACCTTTCGGGTGTGGTTTGAGTGGGGTCTCCCATGGGCAGAACTAGGGAGGAAGGTGAGAGAGAAGAGTTGGAACCAGCCTAGACGTGTGGGCTTAGTCCTAAAGGCGGTGAGCTAGTACTGGAAATGTCTACAGTGGGCAGCGAGGAACGCAGACGTCGGTAGGACGGGAGAGGTCCTGGGCAGATCATAGGGACCGTGGTCACTGGCCCCTTTTCTTTTTCTTTTCTTTTCTTTTCTTTTTTCTTTTCTTTTCTTTTCTTTTTTTTTTTTTTTTTTTTTCATTCAAGTTGTTACCATAGGGTGCATGTGCTCACCAGAGAGACGGAGAGAGGGAAAGTGAGAAGTCACCCCCAATGACGGATGCGCATGCTGCAACCCCTTCTCCATTCTCCTGCTGGGACTTTGGGCACACATGCCCACATGCCCGGCATGATTTTCAAGCCACCAGGCCTGGGACTTGAACCATGGTCGGCCATGCGGGACTCTGGCACCTTAATCACCACACCATGTGCTGGCCCCTATTAGCCCTTTCTTGAGCCAGGAGAAAAATCAGAAGGAACTGGACTGGAGTGGATTCAGTAGGGCCTGGCAGGGTGAGTGAATGAGAAATTGTAACTGGGTCATTCCCAGCCTCTGACTTTGGTGACCAATGCTGTTCCCAAGGCAGAGTCAGGAGGAGGCGATTTCAGGAGGAGGTGCTGAGTGCATCCTTGCACACGTTCCAGGTTGCTGCAGGACACTCGTGGTGCCCTCCCTACCCCGTTCGCACGTGACATTTTCCAGAGACTCCTGCCCTTCGGCCTAGCACAGTTCCTACCCTGCCACGCGTGCTGCAGCCTGAGCAGCCTGCGGGCCCTTCAGCTGGCCAGGCTGTGTCCTGCATCCGGGCCTCTGACTAGAATGCCATTTCCCTTCTCATGCCTTTTACCTGGCCAGCTGTTGCTCGTCGTTGCAGACTCAGAGGTCACTTTTTTTGTTTTTTAAGAATTATTTATTGGGACCAGGAAATGACATAATGGTTACATCACTGAACTCCCATGTAGTCAACCGTGGTTCTAATCCTGGACCCGGTGGCTTAAAACTCAGGCCAGGTACATGTGCATGCATGCCCAAAATCCTGATAGGAGAATGGAGGAGAAGGGATTGAGGCGTGATCATCCTCCCAGAGGGTGATTTTTCACTGTCTCTCTGGTGAATGCATGCACCCTATAGCAAAACTCTTTTAGAAAATTATTATTTTTAGATTTGCTATAGGATATGTGCAGTTATGAGAGAGAGATGGGGCGGGGAGGGAAGGAGAGAGAGAGAGGGAAAGTATGAAAACAAGCTACCAGGTCCTGGACTTGAACTGTGGTTGGCCATGTGGGAGTCTAGCACCTTAACCACCATATAACCTGCTGGCCCAAGATGTCACATTTTTCCCCATATGAGACATATGTACTCACCAGAGAGAGAGACAGTGAGAGGGAAAGTGAGAAATCACCCCCCAGGGGGATGGCCTCCTCCATTGTCCTCCCGGGATCAGCATGCATTTCAAGCCATCGGGTCTGAGACTTGAACCAGAGTCAACCATGTGGGAGTCCAGCGATGTAACCACTACGCCATCTACTGGCCCCAAGATGTCACATCTTTGAAGAATCCTTCCCTGACACTTTCTACCATTGCTGCAATCCCAGGGAGGGTTCGTGTGACTCTGTCACCAGCCCTGCACTCCCAACTCCATCACAGAGATCTACAGGCATGTCTTCTGTCCCCTCCTCCACTGCTGTGACCACCCCCAAGGCAGGTGGCATCTCTGCGTCCATGGCGCCTGGCATAGGTGGAAAGTAGGACATCAGTAACTGTTAAAGGAACAAATCGTTGGAAATCCCAGAGATGAAATGAAGGCACCCAGGGCAGACGTGAACATCACACTTTACGACTCCCACGCCTCCCTGGTCCTCTTCCCCGGGCATTATGTCACCCAGTGATGAGATGCTCCCTTGTTCAACTGGACCTATGGCTGTTGGCTTCTGTGTGTGCATTAGAATAGACAGAAGGACCTGGCGGCCTAGGAAGGCGGGCGGTGAATGGGAACTGAAAGGGGACTGGCAGCCATCCAGGGTGCAAGTTTCAGAAGGAGCCTGGCCGAAGTGCTGGTTGCCCTTCCTCTGTCTAAGCTCCTGGGCCCTGTTTTCTACCACCACCTGGTGGCCACATCTGTAAACAACAGTCCCCTGAGCTGAGAGAGTTGGAGGCAGGGGTGGGCCCCAGGGGTGGTCTTAGAGGGTCGTGACCCTTCGGGAGCCCCGTGCACACTTGTATGTGTGGGAGATGTGCCTCGTTCTGGGGAGACGGTTGGAGCTTCTTTCCCTCCTAGAAGGCAGGGAATTCCTGTTTTAAATGATTGATTCTTGCTTTTTCCCCTCACCTGAAAGCGCTTCCGGAGCCTGAGTTAGGGATCTATACAAGAGTGAGTTAAAACACCAGCGTTGACTAGGCCAGCAAATGGCGTAGCGGTTACGCCGCCTGGACTCCACAGGGCCGGCTGTGGTTCGAGCCCCAGGCCCGGGTTCTTCCAGAACTCTCACCAGGTGCGAGTGCATGCCTGAGAGGAGAGCAAAGGAGAGGGGAGTGTGTGTGTGTCCGTCCCCCCCGGGGATGATGAGCTCTCCCTCTCACCGTCTCTGTCTCACCGGCATAGCACACAGTGCCTACTAAAAATAAATTAACGGCCTGGCAGTGTCCAGCGGAAAACCGTGGTACACCGCGGTCCGAGCACCGGACCCGGTGGCCTACAACAAGATCGATTTCTCACTCTGTCTCATGCACACGCCCTGACCAGGGTAGGGAACAGGTGAGAAACGAGTTTCCAACATCGTTTACCCTTGATCTACTGTTAGGCCGAGGGAAAACGTTCTTTTCCTTTTAACAAATCTGTAGGCCATCTAGCAGTGCTACTTTAACTCAGAGTATCTCATTACTAAATAGGGCACGGGTGAGTATCGGACGTTTAGCTGACCGAGCCTTTTTTGGGTCGGTCCTATATGGGGGGGGGGGGGGGGGGGGGGGGGGGGGGGGGGGGGGTGCTATTTTGCCGTAATAAAAAAATAAAAAGAATTTTCTCAGGCAGGGCCCACCCTGTACCTCTATTCTCTCAGGCATGCACTCACACCTGATGGGAGTTCTAGAAGAACGCGGGTCTAGGGGCTCAAACCTATGGCTAGTCTTGTGGGTAAGCCCAGCGGCATATCCGCCACACCATTTGCTGGCCTAGCCAATGCCTGTGTTTTACTCACTCTTGTACATGATCCCTAAACACAGGCTCCAAGAGCGCTCATACACATGGTTACCCAGCTAGTGTTCCGCAGGCCTATGGCTGAAGCCCGGGTCTGCCTGACTGTTCCCTGTGTTTTACACACACACACACACACACACACACACACACACACACACGGAGCTTGCTGCGCAGGAGCCAGACTCTCACTCACCCTGTCCCTCCCCTTCCCGTCCCTTCAGGAGTGCCAGCTTCTCTCAGGGCACCAGGGCCTCGTTTCTCATGAGGAGCGACACGGCCGTGCAGAAACTCGCCCAGGGCAATGGCCACTGTGTCAATGGGGTGAGCGGCCAGGTCCACGGCTTCTACAGCCTTCCCAAGCCCAGCCGGCACAACGCGGACCTCCGAGACAGCACCTACGACCTCCCCCGCAGCCTGGCCGCGCACGGCCACGCCAAGGGCAGCCTCACGGGCTCGGAGACAGACAACGAGGACGTGTACACCTTCAAGACGCCCAGCAACACCCTGTGTCGGGAGTTCGGGGACCTCGTGATGGACAACATGGACGTCCCCTCCACCCCGCTGTCCGCCTACCAGATCCCTCGGACGTTCACGCTGGACAAGAACCACAACGCCATGGCCTTGGCCACCCCTGGGGACTCGGCCGTAGCCCCCCCACCACGGCCCCCCAAGCCAAGTCAGGCAGAAACGCCCCGCTGGGGCAGCCCGCAGCAGAGGCCGCCGGTCGGCGAGAGCAGGCCGGGCTCTGCCGCCGCCACCATCCCCAGGCGCAACACTCTGCCCGCCATGGACAACAGCCGCCTTCACCGAGGTCAGTGTCAGCCCTGGCTGGGCGCCCGAGGGGGGCGAAGCGGTTCTGGGTGAGCCATGGCAGGGGAGAGTGGAGACCCCGGGTCACTGACGTGCACTGGGGTGGGCGTCTCCCACCAGGGCGGGAGGGCCCCCAGCACTGGAGGCAGCTGTGGACGGCACGCCCACAGGGGCGGGGAGGCAGAGCCTGCCGGCTGCTAGAACATTCCCGGTTAGCGGTAGTACTCGCCCAGGGTTTGGACATCCACGTCAACTTTTATTCATTTATATATCAAAGACTTGGAAAATATCAGAAGCCGCAGCAGGTGGATACTGCGGGAACCAGAGGGCGGGGGCCTAAGCGCAGGCAGGGTCGGCAGGGGGCGCCCCACGGCTGGTGCTCCCACCCCGCTGGGGCTGAGTGCGGAACGGCAGAGGTGCTGCCCTGTAGGTGGGGTTGAGAGTAGCCCCTTCTGCAGTAGGCGTGGGACCCTTGGGCTGCACTGGCGAGGGTCTGGGGAGGGGCCGACGCGTGGACCACCCAGGAGGACACTCGATCTCTCTCCTGTGGTGTAGCGTCGTCCTGCGAGACCTACGAGTACCCACAGCGTGGTGGAGACAGCGCCGGCCGGTCTGCCGAGTCCGTGGGCGAGAGCTTCGGTGCTTTCCTGGTGAGTAGGGGGGTTCACCAGGAGTCCTGGGGGTGTAGGGGGATTACAGCTCACCCCATTAAATAAATTCACCGCCCCAAAGGAGAGATGAAATCTGTGTAGGGTTCGGCCTAGGTTCCGGCATCACATGCTAGCCCTGGACACCCTAGTCTAACAGAGACGCCTGTACTTGGGCAGACTGGATTCCAAGGCTCCCCTGTGGGCAACCCAAGGGGCTCTAGAACTCCAAGACCCAGGTTTCGGGAGGGGGAGGATCATAGAAGGCAGTGGGCCTTCCCCACAAGGTCTTACCGGAAGCAGGGGTGCCTCAGTGTGAGGCCACAGGCAGGTGTGGCACTGGGCGTCTGGCAAGGTGGTGGGATACATTGGTGTGGGGGATCCCAGGCTGCCTTGTGGAGGGGGCACACTGCAGGTCCCCAAGGTGTCAGGTCCCACACTGGACAGTGGTAACTAGGTAACCAAGGCAGAAGCAGCTCCCTGATACATCGGCAGGCAGGAACAGCCAGGTTTACCCAGGACTGCTGTGTCCCACGATGCCCAGGTGGTCACCTAGCTTCCGGGCGAGTCCTGGGCACACAGGAAGCACGGCAGGACTTCGTCCTCACCCTCAGCACCAAGGTTCCCAATTGGCACTTGCCCATCAGGGCCTGAGCTGCTGACCTGCCATAGCAAGTCTAGACTTGAGGTGGAGGGGCAGGTCCTGAACAGACCCTGACCACTCGGCCTGGCTGCCTCTGCCCGATGAAGGCAGAGGGGGATTACAATCCACCCCAGAAACCTGGGTGGACCCACGTGCCAATATACCAGGGGCTTACTGAGGATACCTCGTACTGTAGGTTTAGTACACATCATCGGTGGAGCCCCAGGGGTCACGAACATGCAAAGGGGCACCCCCCCGACTTAATTCTTCCATCTCCCCCTTCACCTTTCCATTTGGTCTCCTTTGCAGCTCTAACCTGTAGCTCACTCAGTCATGATGTTCTCACTGTCACTTTTCTTTTTTTGGTGTGTGTGTTCACCAGAAATAGAGAAATCACCCCCCGGGGAGTGGGTGGGTGGGGATGGCCACTCCACAATCCCTTCTCATAGGATCTTGGGCACGCATGCACACGTGCCCAGCGCAAGTTTAAGTCACCGGGTCCGGGACTCGAACTGTGGCTGACTACATGGGAGTTCAGCAACATAGCCATTACGCCAATGGCTGGCCCCAGCCTTCTTTGTTCTTGCTAGTGACAGCTGCCTCCGCCCTCTTCTCCCCAGCCAGGGAAAATGGCCGTGGGCCGATCGGATAGCACCAACTCAGAAGACAACTACGTGCCCATGAATCCAGGCTCCTCCACCCTGCTGGCCATGGAGCGCGCAGGTGGTAACTCCCATAGCGTCTACATCCCCATGAGCCCAGGGCCCCATCACTTCGACGCACTCGGCTATCCAGCCACGGCACTCCCTGTGCACCGGGGCCCCAGCCGAGGGAGTGAGATCCAGCCACCTCCCGTCAACCGCAACCTCAAACCTGACCGGAAAGGTAAGTCTGCACCTCTGACCCATCTCTGGACACTCTCCTGGCATTCATTGCATTTGCTTCGGGGTCAGATGGATCCTGCACTTGGGGTGTGTGACCTTGTGCAAATCATTTCAGTTCTGGGCCTCACTTTTCTCCTCCGAGACATGGGGACAGCTTTGTGTCAGAGCCCACCCAGGACAGTGACTAGTATGTAACTGGCATCCTGTCCAGTTAGAGCTGTCCCCCTGCAGGCAGACCCAGAAGTGGAGTTCAAGTTCCAAGTGGGCCCCCACCTCACTCCATTGCCTGAGGTCAGGGGCCGGGTGCCGAGCAAGGCCACTGGGGTCTGGCCCCAAGGAGCAAAGAGCTCAGCATGCAGCGTTGACGGTCTCTTCCTGGCACACCCTGACCAGGAGCAGGAGAGGGTTGTCCTGGTGACCACCCCCATTTCAAATACCATCTGTTTTTCTAGAAAGTTATCACTCTGGAGAAACCATCTGTTACCAGACCACATGTCCCATTCCAGATTCTGAAAATACAATTGCCATGGATAGTGGAGAGAGTATTGAATTTGGGGGTCCAAAGACTTTTGTCAAGGCCTGTCCCTATGACCTTGCAGAACCTCAGTTTCCCCTGTGTGAAAGTGGCACAGCCCTCGTAAACAGCTTGGGCGCTGCCTGGAAGCACGGGGGCGGCCCATTGTTACTGACCACTCGACTTTGTTTTCCAGCAAAGCCAACGCCACTCGACCTGAGAAACAACACTGTCATCGACGAGCTCCCCTTCAAGTCCCCCATCACCAAGTCCTGGTCTAGGGCCAAGTGAGTGCCTGTGGGGGTGGGTCACTCTCCAGCATGTCAGGACAGCTGGGTTCTGAGGCTGTCCTCAGCTGATCGAGTCTCTTGCTCCCTGGGGCTCAGGTTCCTATTCCGCACAGGGGATTCAGGCTGTGGCCAACCTGCGTGGTCGTGGAAGGGGAGCTCTGCAGTCCGGGTCTGGGTGTGTGAGGGCCGGGCCCCCTGGAGGACTCCTGGGGTCACTCTGCCATTTTCCCCCCACAGCCACACCTTCTCCTCCAGCTCCTCTCAGTACTGCCGCCCCATCTCCACACAAAGCATCACCAGCACAGACTCAGGGGACAGTGAGGAGAACTACGTCTCTATGGTGAGTCCTCTGGGGTCCTCTCAGGCTCTGCCTCTGTTCCCCAGGCCTCTTGGCCCAGGGACTCCCCCATGTGGTTTACTATCCTGCTGCAAATCCTTCCCGAACATGTGTCACGCAGTGGGGAGCTACTGTTAGATGCCAGGAAGACAGGGCACCTACCTGCCTCCTTCCCCTGACACCAGTGTCATGACCCGTGCCCATGGTAGGCAGTGGTGAGAGACACACACACACATGACTCAGGCCGTGGAGGGCCGGGCTCGGTGTACATACCCACGTAGATGAGGATGCTGAGGTTCCTCCCTGAGATGCACGGGCAGGGCCATGCAGCACCTTGGGGCCGTGGACTGTGGACCAAACCAGCCACCCTGAGAGCGTAAGACTTCAGGGAAGCCCTAAGGCAGGAGTCCCTCCATGAACACAGGGCCCTCAAGCATCGTCTGCAGGAGCAGAGACTCTTGTGGCCTGGGACTGGCGACCACTTGGCTCACACAAGCCAGTCCCTGCTATGTTATGTTTTGCTTTTTGTTTTGTTTTTTTTGGAGAAGTTTTTGCTATAGGGCGCGTGCGCTCCCCAGAAAGACAGAGAGACAGAGAGAGAGCTAGAAAGCGAGAAATCACCCCCAGGGGGGATGGCCACACCGCAATCCCCTCTCCCCCATTCTCCTCTCAGGATCTTGGGCACGCATGCATACGTGCCCAGCATGAGTTTAAGTTGCCGGGTCTGGGACTTGAACTGCGGTCGACTACATGGGAGTCCAGCGACATAGCCATTATGCTAACGGCTGGTCCCAGCCAGTCCCTGCTTTGTGACAGTCCCTGTCCTAGCCGTTTCAGAGGAGCCAGTTCAGGATGTGGTAGCGCCCGCCCTATGGCAGAGGAGCCAGTTCGCTGCAACAGGAACTGTCTCAACCCCCCAGCACCTAAAAGGGACGTGCGTCCTGCTTGGTGGCTGGCGCACAAAGGGACCGTCTCCAAGAGCGGAGAAGAGCACTGGCCCAAGGCCTGCACGGGAGACAACAGGCTCTGTGAGTCAAGCTCGGGTTGGAGGCAGCAGACAGTCCCCACTGGGCAACCCTGGGCCAGGCCCTTCACTTCTCCATGCCACAGTTTTCAGCTTATTTTAAACCAGACAGTGGTCTTAGGGGCCTGTCAGGATCTGCTCAAAACAGGCCACAGAGAACAAGAGGTTCTCACTGCCCACCCTGCCTTCCTGGCAGGTGAGGTCATCTATTTCCTCACCTGTGTGTTTTCCTCCTTGGGACAGCAAAACCCAGTGTCTGCATCACCTGTTCCCAGCGGCACCAACAGCCCAGCCCCTAAGAAGAGCACCGGCAGTGTTGACTACCTGGCTCTGGACTTCCAGCCGAGCTCCCCGAGCCCCCATCGCAAGGTGCCTGGGGTAGAGCTGGGGGGAGGGTGGGGGAGAGCGGGAAGCGAGCACGGGGGCCTGGCTGCTTTCCACACTGCGGTGCAGTACCAAACCTCTTCCCCACCCCAGTACCAAGCTTTTACGACCAACTGTACCCACATCCGGGTCTTGGAGCACAGGGGTCTGGGGTCTGGCGTGGAACCGTGTCAGCCTGCCCCTACCCCCTCATTACAGATGGGCAAATGACTGCTGTGTTCCAGGTGACAGTGACAGATCTGAGAGAGAATCCACCTCCTGGGCCCAAGCACCTCTGGGTAGGGCCCAGAGCGCTGCCGTCAATACTGCAGCCTGCAGAAAGGGCTTCTGGAAAGCCTGGGAGACTTACCCGGGAGCCCCCTTAGCCAGCCCATCTAGACAGTGGGATGGGTTACTGGGCTCACCCAGGACCCTCGCCTACAGCCTGATGGCTGGTGCTCACTGGCATCTAAGCCGTTCCTTTCACTGGGTCGGGGAAGAGCAAGGTGGGGGGAAGGCATGAGGAAGCCTGGACCCCTCCACTTGACCTTCGCCTGAGGAGCGCCAGCATTAAAGCCCATGCCCCGGAGGCAGCCAGACTCTGACTGGTCAGACTGGCAGGCAGAGCCCCCACCCCGACCCTGCCACCGCCCTGGGCACTCACAGCCACTTCTCCATGTCCCCTCAGCCATCCACATCCTCTGTTACCTCCGATGAGAAGGTGGACTACGTGCAGGTGGACAAAGAGAAGACGCAGGCCCTACAGAACACCATGCAGGAGTGGACAGACGTGCGGCAGTCCTCGGAGCCTTCCAAAGGCGCTAAGCTGTGACGGGGCTCGAGGTTGCCGCTCCAGGGCCGGCCCCTCCGCTCTGCCACTCTCCGCCTTCAAAGCATTTGACATCAGGGACTCTGCACCACTCTCGGGAGGCCAAGGCTGACGGAGAGATGTCCTCTGCCCACGCAGCCCCACCTCTGCCCCTTAGTTAGGAGCTATTGCCGAAAAGCACCTGGCTGTGCCTGTCCTTCGGACCCACCTGCCCCCCCAGCCCTCTGCGGGGGAGAAGGCTTCCAGCCGCATTTACTTCTCACCACCCCAAGAGTGATGACCCAGTGGACATAGACGTTCTTGGAAGGGGTGAGGCCATGCCACTCACAGGTGACAGTCCAGGACAGCAGGAGGATCTTGAGGGCAAAGGAGTAGCTCCCAAGAGGCAGGACAGTTGACACTTGCAGGGCCCCCACTTCCAGGCCCAGGTCGTGGCAGCTCTGGTGACGTGGGAGAGGATGAGGGACGAGACGGGGAGTGGAGATGGGGGAGAGGCAGCATGGAGCAGGGCTGTGAGCTCAGGTTGGGGTGACGGGCACAGGGGGCTCAGGATCCCCTGCCCCACTGTAGCAGCAGTGAGTGGTGTGGGAAGAGGGAACGTGGCGTGGGTGAAGGTGGTGCAGAGAGGGCCAGGACTGGGCTGTAGCATGAGTCTGTGAGGTAAGCAGGGTAACAGGGCAGAGGTGACCTGATGGGTGAGAGGAGGGGTGAGGCTCAGAGCGCTGGGGTGCAGGGTGGGCAGAGTGAAGGGAGCAGTGTGTGTGGTGAGACATGAGAGTCCTACCCAGGACTGATGGAAGGGCAAACAGGGCAGGGTCCAGGGGACGACGTGGAATGTAGTGGACAGCTGGAGTCAGGTATGGGGCTGAACGAGGCCAGCCGTGTTCTCAAGTCCTCTCCCCTTGAGCCACTCACCAGCATTCCAGGTGCCACTTTGGACTCAAACCTTGGCTACGAGGACAGAGAAGCCAGCCCTCTCCTCCCGGGGCTCAGCGCAGCAGGGATGGGAGGAAAGCATGACCCAGGCCTAGAGGAGGGGATCAGAGTTGTTTCTGTTTTAAGTTCTTAACCAAATTGTCAAGAGATGCAGAGGCAGCAGAGCAGACCAAATGTCCCACCCGGATTTGAGGGGGGAGGTGACAGGGAGGACAGACCTTTCTCCAAGAAAGCACCCCCCATGTCATGGGTGTTTCCCACTCGCCTCACTCCTGTGAGCACGCACATGTCTCAGACCAAGAGCCTGGCCTTCTCTGAGCTGCCCGGCCCGGGACAAGGGTACACCTGGTACAGCAATCCCTGCCCCGCCACCACTCAGGTCCACTCCACGGACCTCCAGCAGCCGCCGTGGCCAGGCCCTGGGTGCAGGCAGAAAACACGGGAACTCATCAGACCTGGGCCCTGAACTTCAGAAGTTCAATGTCAGTAAGGACACAAGACAGCAGTGACAGGGCAGAGGGACGTAGATGCTGACGGAGTGCGGAGCAAGGGTACTGCTTCCCTGAGAGGTTGGAGCCCAAGGCCGGAGCAGAGAGGAGGTAGAGTCCGGAAGAAGAGGGGCCAGAAAAGGGAGAGCTCAGATTTTAGAAAAGGCAGGGTGTGGATCTAGTGGCGCAAGAAAGGAGAGACTTGGAAAGCTCTGTGCTTTGGGACCAGAAGTCTTTCGGTAACAGGTCTGGCCACTCAGAGGTGCTGCTGTTCCCCTGGGGGACAGAACAAGGGCAGCCGTGGCTGTGCTGGGCAGGATGCTGGTCCATTAGGCCCAGTCCTGACTATGTTCCTTGAAGGCCTGCTCCAAGGGTGCCCCTGAGGCAGAGCTTTTACCTGGCACCTCCCTGTATACTCGGCACCCCGAGGTGCCATGCTGCATGCAGCCTGCTCGGAGGTTCCGACCCAGAGTCCAAGGAGCACTTCTCCCCCTCACGTCTTAGGACTACCAGAACCCTTAGGGGCTGGGAGGAGGGGTGGAAGGGAAAGAACCAGAGCAAGGGGCCTGTTGAGAGCACAGCTCTACTCAGGCCCCAGCTCTCTCATCAGTCATGGCGAACAGGTACATTCCACCCCACCACCCTCAACAAGGGTCGTCAACTCAGTTTAGAACTGGTCTTTGGGCCTACCTATGGATCAAAGTCCACCTCCCCTGGTCTGGCAAGACTGAGATCCCAGCATGGGGTGCCTCCTCAGCCGGTCACACATGCCGGGACACGTCCTGCCTGGGGCTCCTCACAGAGCCATCTTCACCCACTTTGACCTCACCTCTGCACCAGTGACGAGAAGTCTAGTGCAACAGCAGCCTGGAGGGAGCGGGGTCTCCTTAGGAGCTTGCTTTGCCCATCGGTGATTAAGTGGCCCTGGTGCTCAGCTGCTCTAAGTGGCCCTTCTGTCACCTGCCTGGGTCTGGACCCCCAGGGATGGGCAGCACCGATTCACTGGCCCCACCCCCTCCCTAGCTCAATCCTCCCATCCACACTTGGAAACCCGTCTGACACACCCACTCTGGGACAGAAGCACAACCTTCTGCAGTTTGGGAGCAGAGGCTCTGCTCCAGTCTGCCCTCAGACCCCTCTCCCCACAGAGTTCGTCTTAGCCCTAGGCCACGGCCACCCCTTGCCCAGCCCTGAGAGCGCTCTAGAATACAGGACCAGAGGGCAGCTAGCACCAGCCCTGTGAGCAGACCTCATGAGCATGAAAGCCTGTGCTACAGGGGCCATCTTCCTGGGACCCCCAAGGTCTGGGCTCACGGTGTGCTACCTGCTGTGGGGGACCCTGGAGGTTCAAGCTGCCAAGCCCTGTCTGATAGTGTGTTCTCGTGGCTTTGTTGGCTACTTGTGTCTTGAAATTTAGAAATCATTTCTCACAGAATTGTTGCTATTTATCGGGAAGAGACGATGGGCAACAGCAGCCCAGTCTTATGTTCTTGTCTCTTTACTGTTTAGAATTGACATTTAATTTTTTCAATCACTGTTGGTGCCTAATCACTTAAGTTATTAATTTATTCTGTTTTCTTTTTTTTTTTTTTTTTTTTAAAGAAAGTGTAATAGGTGTATTTATCCCGTAGGTCAGGGTGGGGGGAACGTGTTCTCGGGTCGTGGTTTTGCTGTGGTGACACATGGTACAGGCCTAGAGCTTGCTGGTCCTTTCTACTGTGGTGTTGGAGCAGGACACAATAAAGTCCCGTAGAAACACAAACCATGGGCTGCACCAGTGTGTTTGTGTGTCCCTGTCTGTCTGTCTGCTAGGTTAGGAACGGATCGGTACTCACCCTGTCCTGGGGGCAGCTGCAGCGGACAGCTGCAGTTAAATACTCAACAAACCCCTTCAGGGCCAGCTCTCCAGTGGCACCAGCAGGGCCGACCGGCTGCCTGCTCCGTTGTCATGGGAAATAGCTAGGGCTGGGCTGGGCGCACACGTGCGGCCTCTTCCCCTTCCAGCCTGCTGTCCTCAGCTATACAAAGGGCCCTCTGCCAGCACCTGCCAAGTCATCTTAGAAAGGAGTCTGCATGGCTCAAGTCCCTGAGACCGTGTCCTGGCCTACCTTCACAAATCCAATGTCTTAAGGTTCTGTGACACTTGGGCAGAACTTAACACCTACAACAGACACCTCTGAATACCCAGTCACACCATCAGCACCCATCTGTCCCTGTCTCCTCCCATGAGGGGCGGAACAGGCTCGATGGAAAGAGCCAGCAGGGACTAGGGCAGTCCAGGGCTCCTGTGATCTGGAAATTCCAGCCGTTGGTGCTCCAGGTGCACCCAATCAGTGAGGGTCCAGACCGTGCACCCTTCCCTCTGCCAACAGCATTGCACCCCATTATCGTCCTCTGCGAGGCCACACCCTCCTTCACACGGCACCACAGGGGCCTCCCTCCATGCTGGTGTCACCATCACCAGGGCAGGGGTGTGCCCTCACCTTGTCGAGTAGCAGTCTAGGGTGCCAGCAGACAGCCCAGGCTGGGGAGAAACCCCGGTTACGGCCAACACAGCACGAGACAGAACGACATCGCCCCAGGCTTCAGACAACTGAACTTTATTCTTGATAACACGGGTCTGCTCTCTGCATGGAAAAGGGACTAGAGCGGCAGCAGGGCCCAAGGTCACATCCTGCTTCACCAGACACCCACCCTGAGGCACGGCTGCTCTCACAACGCCAGCAGCCCCGGGGCCCAGAGGAGCAGCCCAGCCAGCAGCCTCCTGGGCACTGATGGGGCTTCGTGAGAAACAGACATCTCTGCAATAAGATAAGGACCCTACCTTCACTGAGAGGGGATGCGGGGGCAGCATCTCAGGCACTGAGGCAGGCTGGGGGTCAGGGGTGCAGGGTGAAGGGCCTCCCACTGAGAGGGGGCTGAGTGCTGCTCATGGAAGGGAAGGAGGGAGACAGAGGAGAACTGAGCGGGAGACGGGGCTCCAAGGCGCTCCAGGCTGCCTCCCACCTGTGCCTCAAAACCATGAACATGGTGCTGGCCCCCCAAAGGCACCCACAAACCTTTTCTCTGAACCCCCCCCCATCAGGAGGATGGCCGGGGCAACACCGACCCTTCTCTGTGCAAGGGCTCGGTCCTGCTGTGCTTTTCCTCTAGGGAGGCCAGGAGGGCACAGCCACCACAGGGAGGGCACTGGAACTGGCTGCCCGGCCCAGCCCAGCCGCGGGCCCCATGCCTACCACGCCTTCCAGCACAGACGCCGCTGGGTGGCCAGGGGCAAGGCCAGGCTGCCTCCATCCATGTGGCTTTAAGTTCACCAGGACACTTGGGTGTGAAATCTTCATAGGACCAATCCACAGGGCCCAGGGTCCAGACCGAGGGGCTGGATCTCACCTCTGTGTCCGAGTCTCCTGGTACCCTTCAGGCTGAAGACTGGTGTCCCAGAAGCCCCCTCTCCATTGTCTGTGCCCTCAGGAGGGCTTACTTCAGGCCTGGGCCCTCCGTGGCCTCCCTCTGACCCCACCTGACAGAGCAGCTCTGCCTGGGCCTGCCTAGGCCTGGCCTTAAGCAGTCTCCAGTTGGGAGCGGGCTGGAGGGCTCGCATCAGAACACCAGTCTGTGGAAGTCCCCACCATTGCCACCCGCAGGATTGCAGCCCCCTGGAGAGCCCTCATCCTCATCCTTGTCCTCGTCGAAGCCCCTGCCCCAGTGCGGAGATGCGGGGAGCGCAGAGATGTAGGCCGCCCTGCTCCGGGCCTCCTTCTCCTGCTCCTGCAACACAGAGGGCGGGGAGAGGCAAGTCAGACCCTGGAGCCAGTCTTCCCTCTACTCCCTCCCAGGACCACCAGCTCAACACTCCTGTTGAGCGGCTCCCAGGGCCTCAGGGCAGCAAACAGCCCAGTACCAGGATAGGGGGGCAGCCCCACCCTCCACACCAGACCTGGGCCCCAAAGCCCCCTCTTCCTGGCCCTTAGAGGAAAGGAGCTGACAAGGGCCTGGGGTGGCACGAGGAAACAGGAAGGCTGGGGATTTCGGGAATCACAGCTGAGCACACAGAAACCCCTCGCAAGCTCCTGGCTGCAGTGGTGGGCTGCCTGCCTCTCAGGGACTCCCTTCACCTGGGTGGCCGTGAGGAATGGAGAAATGGGCCCAGCGTCCTCACACCAAACACTGACTGAGGGTGGGGGTGCCCACAGGCCTGGTGTGGCTATCCGGCCATCTGCAGCTCGGACACCCTGCTGGCTGGGCCCTTGCTGACTGGTCACCAGGGGCTTTGGTTTGTCTTCACTCTAAAGAATGGAGTCAGACAGCCACACAGGAGGGTCATTGGGTAAGGCCCGGGCCCCCAGAGCATCTCCTCCTGACTCCCCGACGTCTCACTCCTGCAGAGCTGCACTGCCCCCTCAGCACACTAATGCCCCTGCGACAGCCATCCAGTGTCTGTCCCCTCAGGAAGGCCACACCTGGGCCACCACTGTGTTCTCAGCATTGAGCAGCAGGCAGAGATGGACGGATCAGAAATGGCACAGGCTCAGAGAAAGGAGGACTCTCCTCCAGGCCAGGCTGCAGGGGTAGGCCCTCCACCAGGAGCACCACCGCGCGGCTGCTCACCTGCAGGTAGAGGATGTTGTCTTTGGAGATGGCCTCCATCAAGTCCTTGTGCAGAGTGGGCTCCGCCCGGGTCCTGGGCCAGCCGGGCTCAGCCTCCGGCCCTTCCTTGGACCGCTGCCGGTAAAAGAGCACGTAAGCTGTGTCCTTCGGGAAGAAGGAGGTGACGTTGCTGACAGACTCAAAAGAGGAGAAGGACACACGGGTGTCATTGAACAGGTACCACTGGTTCTCGGGCTCCGGCCTCTCGGCGGCGCCCAGGGAAGGGGCGGGGCGGGCGGCGCCCTCCCGGGCGTAGCAGTAGTAGTGCCCGCTCTCCGAGGACACTCCCGAGTGCACCACGACGCTGCACAGGTCGTAGGCCTGGCCCCGGCCCCCGGCCAGCGGCAGGCGCAGCTGCAGGGGTATGGCGACGTCGTCCAGGATCTTGCGGCGCCGCATGGTGCGCAGGTCGAAGGAGAAGCGCAGCAGCGTGAGGATGAGGTAGCACGGGCCCCGGCTCAGCTCCACCACCTTCTCAGCGTCCTGCAGCGAGGCGCACGGCTCGCAGTAGTAGCGGTTCTCGGCCGTCAGCCTCTCGGGAGACAGGAAGTAGTTGACCAGGTCCAGCACAGAGCGGGAGCCCTCGGCCCCATACGCCTGCTCCCCGGAGGTGGTGGCGGCTACAGCGGTGGGGGGCGCTGGCGCAGGGCTGTCCTCTTCCTTCCCCGCCTCCTGTGGCTCCGCCTCCTGCTCCTTCTCTACCTCCTTTTCCCGCTCTTTCTCCACCTTTTCCTCCTCCTCCTCCTCCTCCTCCTCTTTCTCCTTCTCCCTGGCCCTTTCTTCCTCCTCTTCCTTTTCCCCTTTCTCCTCCTCCTCTGCAGTCTCCTTCCCTTCCTCCTTCCTCTCCACCTTCTGCGGGCTCTGCCCCCCAGGTCCCTGGGAGCCGGGGCTTCCACCCACATCCAGCACGGTGGGGGGCGCATCCCCAGTGATGCAGTGTTTCCTTTGCCTCCTGGACCCAGCCCTGCTGGGAACCTGGGCTTGGGGTAGCGACGAGAGCTCCTGTGCTCTGACGTCCTCTGAGGGGAGCATGACGGAGCCCAAGCGGCGGCGACGACAGCGCTCAGGAGGAGGAAAGGCGAGAGACAGGTCCGTGAAGGCCTCCTCCCGGGAGGAGACGCCGAGGCAGCGGAGACAGCGTATCCGAGTCACTATCTGGCCTCCGAACATTTTCTCCACAGAGGTTGGACTTGGGCCTGGGGGCTCCTCGGGCGGGGAGGGCGTGCTGGACTGCTTGAGCTTCTGGCAGATCCTGGTCCCCGTTTTCTCCTCTTCATGCAGCCTGGAGCAGGGAGCACAGGCCTACGTACAGACGCCCGGGCCCTTCCGTGCACTTTCCTCATTCCTGCCCCTCTACCCGACTGGGCTGGTCATGCATTTAGACAGACATGCATGCATGCAGCAATCTGCACAGGGAATATACACACGTGTTCAAAATGGCATGCTAGTGCATCCACACACGTGCACTCAGAGCCAGTGCACACACCACACTTGCCCGCACGCAGGCATACCAACAGGCTGCAGAGCCCTGCCAGATCCGTGCGCGGTGCCTCTGGGGCAGTGAAGAGAGGCGCACACAGACCCCTTAGAACTCAGCCTTCCCTGCAGCTCCAGTGGTTCCCTCACACCAGCCCAGCCCCACCCCTGTGGCACATAACCTCGCCCCACCTTCAGAGGTGCAAGGTAGCACCTCTGTTTCCAGGAGGATGCAACAGCACAGCTCAAAGGTGGGACTTTCCTCCAGCAACCTCTCCAGATCTGGAGGCCCCCAACCAGGGCCTTGGCCACCCTTACCTATCCAGCAGGTACTTCAGGTACTCCGAGCAGTCCTGCTGGGTGCCTGGGCTAAACCAGGGTGTCCAGGATGCAGACAGGAAGTTCTCTGGAGAAATGGCAGGCCTCTGAGACAGGCAGGAGGAAGATGAGGTCAGGAACGGGAGGCTGCTCGCCAGCCTACAGCTGGCTCTGCAGTGTACAAGGCCAGGGGTCTGCTGGGGACTCTGCCCCAAGCTCCACCACTCCTTGCTGAAGTCCCTCCCCTTCCAAGCTGCCCCGACCCATCCTATTCCATGATCTACACAGCCCTGAGCAAGGCACCATGTCTACAGACCTGTACATTTGCTCTGGGAAGCTGCTCTTCCTGACACCTCACACTTTCCAGAACACCTCCCCCTCCAGTTTGAACACATCCAGATGCAGTGTCACCTCCCATGAGGTCTTCCTAACGGCCCCTCCCCCATCCTCATCAACCTCCCCGCCCCCACCCCGCCTCCCTGTCTTTGCCAACATGAAAGCACAACAATGTTCTCTGCGGGTCCATCTCCAACTGAGATGGGAGTGCCCTGAGCCAGCCTGTGGCTCAGGCACCTGTGTCCCCCCCCAGAGCCCACAGGGTGCCTAGAAACATGGGTGCTCAAAAACAGCAGACAGATGAATCAACACCTTACTGCAACAGGCCAACCTCTGAGGGAGATCTGGGACGCACAGCATGAGGGTGGCAGGGGCTAGGGAGGCCTTCCCCCTCCTGCCCAGCAAGGGCACCGAGTCACCCCATGGCTTTGGCCACGAGCCTGGCCCAGCCTTGACTAGGGCTCAGCTCACTCCATGAAGGCAGTGCCGAGGCCAGCTGCAGGCAGGTCTGGGAAGGGGGTCAGTGCAGGGCCTGGCGCAGCCCCCCGCCACCCCGCCCATACCTGGCTGTGCTCCAGGAAGGCGAAGAGCCACTGCAACTTGGTCATCAGGGGCTGAGAGTTGTTCTCGGTCAGCCGCAGCACACAGTGTCGGAAGCTGCAGCACAGAGGAGGGTGAGCCCAGCCCCAAGGAGAACTCGGTGCCTCAGGGCTAGAAGTGAGACCATGGTTTCTAGCTCAAGCCGAGGCCAGAGGCCAGGAAAGCAGAGCAGGTCAATGGCTTGAACAGGAGTGTCTGAGGTCACAGGCAGCCTGGCCTTGGTGCAGATGGTACCAGGTGCAAGTTGGGCCCCCAGTCCTCTCTGGCTCTAATACCCATGACTCCAGAATTTGAAGACTCAGCATCCTAAGGCCTGGTGGCCACAGGGTTCTAAGGCTGAGGCGCTCGGGCATGCGGCTGAGTCCCTGCCCACATTGTCCCAGACATGCCAGCCATTCACATGCCCCCTCTTTGCCTCCCGACAATGGCATTCACACCTACCAGCAACAGGCTTTGTTCCAACCCACTCCCATAGCCCCTGTGCCCAAAGCCAGCCAGAGTTGTTGTCCTGCCTTGAAATGAGGGCAGCACGGGTCGACATGAGAGTTCGCCGAAGGCAAAGGATGCTACAAGAGGCTGCACCCCAGTAACAAGACCTGATCCCATGGCAGACAGGGAGGACCCCCGACACCACGTGGCCTGGACCAAGCCGATTCTCAGGCCCTAGCTGGGCTCCTGCTCTCTCAAGCAGCTCTGCAGTCAGTCCTGTGTTTCTGTCAATTGAGCCCACTGCCCAGAACAGGGCCACTCCAATTATGGGCCATTGGCTGTTTTGCAACAAGGCAAACCCAGAACCTGAGTGCTTAGAAATTTTCACCATTACTATGACCTGGCATGCAGGTAATCTTTTATCTGGTCATTTCATTGTATTTCATGAAAGTAATGGTGTGCAACAGACCATCAATGAAAAAAAAAAAAGTGAACTCTTTGTCTGGCACTTTAAAAGAACAAGTAATGGCACCTGGGGGTGGGGGGTGGGAGTTGCGGCAGTCACAGCCCCAAGTTCCTCCCACTGGGCCTGGAGCTAAGAGGGGAGGCCAGCTTGAGGCTGAACTACAAGCCAGAACCAAGCTCACAGTCACCGAATCAAAGCTGAAACTCATGATTTTGTTCTTTTTAGGTGTTTTGCTCTGCTTTGCTTTGCTTCCCATAGAGCATGTGTGCTCACTGCAGAGAGGGAAATGAAAGATCATCCCTCCAGGGGTGATGGCCACGCTGTAATCCCTTCTCTTCCATTCTCCTCTCAGGATTTTGGGCAAACACCTGGCATGATTTTCAAGCTACAAGGTCCGGGACTCAAACCACTGTCAGCCACATGGGAATCCAGTGCCTTAACCACCACACCACCTGCTGGTCCTCAAAATTCTGGTGATTTTTTTAAGCAAGTCATGAGGTAAATAGGAGGTCACAGAAAATAACTATTGTATTTCATTAAAAAAGAAAGCTGGGGCCTTTTGAGCCACTCTGTTCAGGCTGGCTCCTCTCTCTCAGGAGTTCACTTTTACTTAATAAACTACCTTTTCCTTTAAAAAGAAAAAAAGAAAAAAAAAAAAAAAAAAAAAAAAGCTGGGCCAGCTATGTGGCCTGATGATTGAGGCATCCAGATCCCACACAGCTACCCACACAGTTTGAATCGCTGCCCTAGTGGCTTCAAAAACATGCCAGGCACGTGCAAGTGCTTGCCCAACATCCCACCAGGACGGAAACCTGGAAGAGAAGCGATTGTGGTGTGCCCATGCCCCATGGGGGAGAGCGGTCTTTCCTTTCTCCCTCTGTCTCATACGCATGCCCTCTAGCCGAGAGAGAGAGAGAAAGAGAGAGAGAGAGAGAACGAACAATGTCTAATACCACAATGAGTGGCAACTCTACTCAAGAAGACACAGACCGCCCTAGAGGCTCCCAGGACCCTTCACGTTCCTATCCTGTACTCAGACCTCAGGGAACCGTGCCACCAATCATGCAGGCTCTCCTCCCCCACCCCTTCCCCCAGGGACCCCAATGAGAGACATGGGTCAGACAGAACCACGCAGCCCTTACTCGGAAGCCATGAACAGAGCCTGAAGGATGCTGTTCACGTAGCACGTGTTGCCCAGGTTGATCAAACCGATCTTGCCTGTGTCTGACTTGGCCACAAGCCGCGGGTGGAAGCCAGCCAGCTCGCTCCTCTGTGAGGTCCAGGCATCTTGCCCCAGCAGCTGCTTGATCCGGTCCTCATTGGGAACGTGGAGGTCCTGAGGGAGGGAGCAGGCAGGACAGTGGAAGCCTAGCTCAGTCAGCTCGAAGGGCATCACCTCTGAGAGGCCTTCCTGGATTCGAGTCAACCCCATCCCCTCCCCCAAATGTTTGGAGATGTGTGAACAGCCTCTTGCTCACAAACTCACTACATGTCTCTTCTTGATCTGTGGGCCCGCCACATGACCTTTCATGTCACGCCTACCTTAAGGTAGAATACCATTTCCATTTGTAGATGAGAAGACAAAAATTCAGAGGAGGAAAAGCAGTAAGTGAAGAACTGACACGTGCACTGAAGGGCCCAGGGTGTGGTGGACTACAGCGTGACCACTCCGGCCACTCAACCCACCAGTTCTAGCCCTGCCTCTCGTCCTCACTGCCTGGCCCTGCTCAGTGAGCATCTCTGACTCGACAGCTAACCTTTCGGGGCCTCAGTTTCCTCATCTGTGAAGTGGGGCTACTCCCACCTTCTATTAGCTTGTCATTCTATACCTCCACAGGGCTTGCACACAGTGATGCTCCTGTTTCTATCTTCTGTATCTATTTACTTCTTTAAGAAGAAAATAATTATTATTTTATTTGACCAAAGAGAGAGAAGGAACATGAGAAAGAAAGCCACTGGGTCTGGGACTCAAACCAGTCAGCCATGTGGGAACCCAGCACCCTAACCACCATGCCACCTGCCAGGCCCTCACTTACTTCTACAACTTTTTTATTTTGATATAGGGTGCATGTGCTTGCCAGAGATAGAGAGGGAGAGAGGGAAATTGCAAAAGCACCCACTTCCCTACCCCTACCCCAGGGAGACAGCCACACCACAATCTCTCTCCTCCATTCTTCTCTCAGAATTTTGGGCACACACATCCACATACCTGGTATGTCTGTCCAGCTGCTAAGTCTGGAAGAGAGCCACACTGCCAGCCACATAGGATTCACTGCCCCAACCACCAAATGGCCCATTCATCTACTTTTAGGTTTGCAGACTCAACTTTCAAAAATAATTAGTTACCCCCAGAACTTGATTCTTCAGTCAGGATCCCAGAGGTCTGGGATGGGGGTTCTTGGTCAAAGGCTCACAGATTACCAGGCTGTTCCATTCATTGTCCTCTTTCACACTAAACAGTTGCATCTAGAATACTACCACAAGGCACCAGTTCTGATACAAGTTTTAAGGAAAACCACCTAAGGGGCCAGCAGATGGCAGAGCAGTCACGTCACTGGACTCGCACAAGGCCGACCACAGTTCAAGTGGCTTACACGCTGGGCACATGTGCATGTGTGCCCCAAATCCCAGGATGAGAAGAGAGGAGAAGGGATTGCAGTGTGGCCATCTCTCGGTGGGTGGAGGGGGTGATTTCTCGCCTTCCCTCTCACTGTCTCAGTCTCTCTCTCTCTCTCTGGCAAATGCATACACTTTAAGGCAAAAACCTCTATTAAAAATGATTTTTTTAAAGTAAAAAAAAAAAAAAAAAAAAAAAAAAAAAAAAAAAAAAAACACCTAAGCATCCTATAGCACTCCTTAATAGACCTGAATGTTATTACTAACAGTTCTTCTAGCCCCAGGGCTGTTTCCAGATCCTTAGCACAGGGCCGTAGCTTCATAAAAGGCTCCACAGAGGTTCCAAACCAACTCAGAGGGCCAGTCCTATACCACAATGGTTAAACGCTGCTCAGAGGAAGCCAGATTCCACATGGCTGACCAGGGTTCAAGTCCTGGCCTCTGGTGTACTGAAAAACCACCAGGTACAGACATGCCCAAGATCTTGACAGGCTGGAGCACAGAGGAAAATGACTTACGGTGTGATCAGGTGCCATTGGGGGATTCTCTCCCTCCCTCACCTCCTAACCCCCTCACTCATCATCTGGCAAATAAAACAGCTTAAGGACAAGCATATGGTGTAATGGTTACATTGCTTGGCTCCCACATAGTCAACCACGGTTCAAGTCTCGGACCCGGCAGCTTAAGCTCACACCAGGCACATGTGTGCGTGTACCCAAGATCCCAAGAGGAGAATGGAGGAGAAGGAATTGCGGTGTGGCATCCCCCGCCTCCCAACAGGGTGAGTGTGTGTGTGATTTCTCGCTTTCTGTCTCTTTGGCAAGCACACGTGCTGTATAGCAAAAATCTCTCAAAAACTAAGGAAATAAAACAGCTTAGCACCCAAGCCCTGACTGCCCCTTCAGGACCTCTGGCTACTGTGAAGATCTTGCTCAAGGAGCAGTAAACATTTTTGTTCACTCATTTCCCAGGATCACTTAGATGAGTCGTCAACACTCACAGATTTTAAACAAATAAAATCAAAAACTCCCTGAACACAACCAAAAAACTACCAGAGGGGAGGTAAGGAGATACAACTCAGCACCGTCCCTTAGCTCCTTCCCCCAACATTACACCTTATCCAGTCCCCCTACAGCCCGAATGGACAAAAAAGCCAACAGGCAGAACTCCCCACCTGAAACATATGCCCAAAGACACAAAAACAGCCACACTAGAAAATAAAGCCATCGAATGCCATCGTTGGGGACCAGCAGTTAGCGTAATGGCTATGTCGCTGGACTCCCATGTAGTCAACCGCAGTTGGAGTCCCAGACCCGGTGGCTTAAACTCACGCTGGGTGCGTGTATGTGTGTGCCCAAGATCCCGAGAGGAGAAAGGAGAAGGGATTGCAGTGTGGCCATCCCACCTGGTGGGTGATTTCTTGCTTTCTGTCTGTCTCTGTCCTTCTGGCAAGCACATGCACCTTATAGCAAAAACCTCTCCAGAAAAAAAAATACCATCGTCCCCCCAAATGAGGTAACTTTGTACCCCCAGGAAAATAAAACAAAAACTTCCAAATAACTCTCCATTTCCTAATGTTACTGAAAACTTATATGATGGCTACCCTAACAAGGGCCACAGCTCCCAGAGAAACTGCTGTACCCTGAGATGTCTGCATACAAGGGAGAACTTTCCAGAACTTACTTACAAGCGTGTATGTATACAAGGATGAACTCGTAGGATGCATGTGAAAGAATTGCCATAAACGACAAAATCCTATCATTGCCTGCCTTGCCTCTCCAAATGGCTTGTCCCATGGGGTATTCAAGTCACAGAATAAAAGTAGTACTTCATCCTGAAGCTTCCGTCGGACATTCAATAGAGAAAACAACATTTGTATGAAAGAAACAGACATTTGTTTGAAGTGTACACGGGAGTCTTTGAAATCAAAGGAGATCAAGAAACTCAGAGCGTACCTCGGATTGCTTCAGGAATTCGCCTCACGCCAGGCGTCAGATTCTTGGGTGGAGACACTTAGGGGGCGCAGACCAGTAGGAATAAGAGCAGACCAGTAGGAATAAGAGCAGCTGAGCCCTATTCCATCCCCCCAACTCTGCTGACACGATCACCAGACAGGACCTGCGTGTTTCCACCTCGGGCTTTCCCCGACTCCCCTGGAGTGCCCACCCCCTGCCGGTCCAAAGTCTATCCACCAAAGACTAATCCCCACATGCCCTCTCTATAAAATCCCCCAGGATCTCCTCCTGGGGGGTGGAGGACTATGCTATCAGTATCTGTCCTACATAGCCTGGCTCCTGCACTGCTGTGCAGGCATTCTGCAGACTGTCCTTGTGCCCCGAGCAGACCATCAGTTCCTGGTGGGCAAAGCCTGGGTCTCACTCAGCCTGGGTTTCTCACACACCTAGGGCAGGACCAGGCTCCCTGTCGTCTGTTCACCTATTCGTCACAGTATTTGTCACAAAACAGTCATGATGCAATGACAGTCCAGACCACCCCCCCCCCCATGCTTACTGGAGAACATGGATCAAAACGTGGTCATAAACAAGCTCACCATCTAGCAGGAAATGGAGAGAACGGTCCCAAGTGCTCAGATCTGCCTGTGATGCTTGAAAGCCTGGTACCACCCCAAGGAGAAGCCCTGTCTCTTCTGCTTGTCCACCTCCAGTGACAGGGAGCTCATATACCTATCGAGGGAGCCCCTTTCACTGAGGTTAGCTCTATTAAACCTCTTATTTTAAGTTTGAAAAAAATAAAGATTCAAGGAAATAGCAGAATTTTTGTTTGCTGCATCCATTCTCACACACGGTAGCTTATCTCATTTTTTTCTTTTTCTAAGAGAGGTTTTTGCTAGAGGGCACATGTGCTCACTCGAGACCAGAGAAACAGACAGACAGAATGGCCATGTTCCAATCCCTTCTCTATTCTCCTCCCAGGATCTTGGGCATGCATGCACACGAGCCCAGCATGAGTTTCAAGCCACTGGGACCAGGACTTGAACTGCGGTTGGACATGTGAGAGTCTAGCACCGTAACCACTATGTCACCTGCTGGCCCCCTTTCAGTTTTCTAATTCTTGGATGATAAACTCATCTTTGGTGGAGCATCTTTTTTTTTTTTTTTTAAACTTTATGGCTTTATTGCATAGTTTTTCCTGATCACTCTTTCACTTGTGGTAAAAGCCTTTCTTAGGTCCTGGTTTTTCTTGGGCATCTTGAGTACAGGCCCCAAGCCTCACTTCCCTTATCCTTGGTGATCGAAGCTGGGCACCTCATCTTCCCTCCCTCACCCCAGAGCAGAACATCATTTCTCACTTACCATTCTAGATTTTAGTTTCCTCTTCCTTTCTGGTCCCTGAAGATTCCCCCTTATTTTCTTTCTTTTTTCTTTTTTTTTTTTTTTTTTTTTTTCTTTTTTTGAGAGGTTTTTGCTATAGGGAGCGTGCGCTCGTCAGAGAGACAGAGACAGACAGAGAGACAGAAAGCGAGAAATCACCCCCCAGGGGGGATGGCCACACTGCAATCCCTTCTCCGTACTCCTCTCGGGATCTTGGGCACGCACACACATGCGCCCGGCATGAGTTTTAAGCCACCGGGTCCAGGACGCAAACCACGGTCAACTACGTGGGAGTCCAGCGACATAGCCATTATGCTAACTGCTAGTCCCAGATTCCCCCTTATTTTCTTGCAAGCTCAGCTACATAGTTAAAAAGATGTGTGTTATATCTGAACAAGCATTTCTAGGTCTGCTGCAGTGGGAGGCTGTGCAGGTTCTTGCCTGCTGAGCTGCAGAAGTGGACGTCAGACCAGAGGTTCCGAAGGGCCACCCACACCCAGAGAAGCCTCTTCTATCAGGCACTGGCAGAGCCTGGTTACATCCTTCACGGTCTCCAGGACTGCATAAGTAACTTAACCTTCCACCTCCCCTCTTCCTCATCTGTCCGGTGGCAAGAGCAGTATCTGCTTCACAGTTTCCCTGAGCATCATCGAGGCATCCATCCGCAGATGCCAGTTGCTGTCAGATGTGGGGCTCCCTTCCTGTGTGGCCTCCTTCTCTACTGGAGAGGATCCTTCCCTCTCCAACTCCTGCTCCCAGGCCAACCACTATAGCCATTTTTGGAAGCTGCTCACATCCAAGTTTCTGGAATACAGGTCTGCCACCTGTACTAGGCTAGAAGCTTCTCAATGGGAGAGCCTCGGTCCACCTCATGCCTGTGTCTCAGTTCCCAGCAGGGCCTGGCACACAGCAGGGCATTAGGAAAGTCATGTGAACAATCAGAACATTCCTTGCTCTGGAGTTCTCACTGGTGCGCCAGAGACACATGCACAGTGGCAACATGTGACAAGGATGTGTCAGGGATGTAACAGCCCAAAAAGAGCCTGATCCAGCCTGTTGTGTGTTGGGGGGTTGAGGGCTACTGGGAATTATCAGGGAGGCCTCCTCAGGGAGGTGACACTTGCACGGAGCCCAGACAAGTATGAGTGATCCAGGCAGATTAAGGATCTATAGTTAGAACGGCAAATGCTCAGGCTCAGAGCAATCACCAGAAGTGACTCATCTGGGCAATGGGTGCACCTGGAGATGCCTGGGGGCCCACTGCACAATTCAACATAGCTGCATGAGACAGGAGCCATGTGGGAGGCCTGAGTTCAAACCCCCAAGCAGCCTCAGTAGGGTGGGCATGGCAGGGCATGCCTTTGGTCCTGGCTAAGGGGGAGGCTGGGATGAGATTCCATCAAGAGGACCTGCTCGAGTCTCTCGGCCCTTCCCTCACTCCCTCCCTCTCATTTGGATGGACCCAGGAGGTGATGGGAGACAGCCAGTGACCTAATGAGGGGTGGCTGCCGCCAAGCCATCGTACATCCTTGAGCGAGGCCCACACAGGCACCTCTTTCCAAGTGGGCAAGGGGCAAGTGGGGGATCGTCACTCACCTTGATGGCCTCCATGACAGGCTCGTACAGGTCCGGGAAACCCGGGAAGCGGAACACCATGCAGTGCACAAGCTCTGCCAGCTGATCCAGGCAGCTGGTCCCCGAGTTCGAGTCCTCTTTGACCAGAGAGGCCACCATGGGGGGGATGTGTGGGAGAAGCTGCAAGAGCAGAGCAGACGGGCTCAGCACACAGTCCCAGTGGCACAAAACACCCTGAGCTGGCGGGCAGGTCTCCCCCACCCAACCATCATCTCCCTTATCCATGGGACTTACTTTCTAAGATATGACCTTGGACACCCTGCCTCAGTCTCTTCATCTGTAAAATGGGATCAATAACACCCTCCTCACAGCTGAGGGGAGGCCCAAGCCCCAGCTGTTTGGCCTCAGACAACCTCTCAGAGCTGCTCCTCGAGCCTGCAGGCCTGAGTAACCCAGGCTTCTCCACCAGCCAGGAGCAATGCTAGGGCTGTGGTCCCTCTTACACATGCAGGAAGCAAGCACTTCGTCCTCACAAGGGCCTCGTGCAGCACAGTAACCGTCCCTATTTCACAGATGACGATGTTGAAGTGAGACAGGTTATATATATTGGACTGTTGGAAAAAGTCATAACATACTTTTTCTACCCAAAAAAGCATCATGACTTTTCCAACAACCCAACAGTTTGCTGAGGATGTCGCTGTGGGCGGTGGGAGGAGCTGGGGTCCGAGTCAGGTCTGCCTGCATGAAAGCCCGTGTCTTTCCCCAGTGTATGGAAGTTTGCCTCTCAGGTCCACCTCGTACTGTGCTGCGTCGCCATGACAGACAGCATCAGGCCACAGGAACTGGAAGCATGAGGAGGTCTGAAGGAGAAAAATAGGCTTCCTTCTAGGAGTTAAACGAATGAACATATACTGTCCTCAGCACTATGTCTGGTACGAAGCTGGCCCTGAATCACATTAGCTGTCATCATTCTAGGCTCCATCACAAAACCATGAGCATGAGTGGAGGCCATACTAATCGCCCAGTCTCTGTTTTTCATCTGTAAGATGAACCTCAGGCTGACTCTAGTCCTAACATCCAGGGCTTCATGGTCAGGAGCTACACGTCCCGACCCCTTTTCCCCCTACATGGACAGCACATCCAGTCTCCCAGACCAGGCCAGGCAAGCAGGGGATCCTTGGCCAGTGGCAGAGGCCCTTACCAGGTGGAAGGCCTCGTGGGAGTGCTGGAAAGTCAGGAGCATGTACTTGAGAACCGACAAGGCAGCTCCCCGGACGATGGGGTACAGCAGCTTGGAGAAAACCTGGAAAAGAGTCCCTGGTCAGAACTCCCCCAGTTACGGGCTGCCCAAGGCCCAGTGCAGCCACATGCCAGAGTTGAAGCAGCAGATCCCACAGGAGCAAGATCATGGAGGGCTCCCAGACCTGGATACATGGACAGACAATAGAACGGACAGCAGGACAGATATCTAATGGATAGACAGGTGGTCAGACCAAAAGTGACAGTCAATGGTACACGGACTCGAAAGAGTGGTCAGAGAAATGAAGGGAGGGAACCTGAGGCCCAGAGAAGGGCATGAATGATCCCAGGTCACACAACGCCTGGGTGGAGCCCCAGTGTTCTGCCTCCCAAACCTGCACTGCCCTGGCAGGGGACGAACAGGAAAGGGGACCACCAACCTTCTCAATCTTAGCAAGTGAAACCTCGATCAAGATACTAAACTTCTTAACGGCAGCCAGGCCCTTCAGCAGTGCAATGATCCACTTGTCAATGTTCTTCCCCAGGGGCCAGGACACCCAGTCGATCATCCTGGAGAGGAAGCGACAGCGATGCAGGGGTGAGGACAGCCCAGGGATGAGCCATGCGGTCCCAAACGCCCACAGTGACTCACATCTGCACAAAGCATCCCTGGAGTCTGTGGGATGAACAAGACCCCTCCAGGAAATACAAAAGCACCCCAAGCCTCAACCCCACCACCTGGACTACAGTGGCGGGACAGGGCTTTTTAGCTGCCTCTGCCTGGCCTCTTCCCTAGGCTGGAAGCTCTGGTTTCTGCAAGTCCAAAAACTGCACTTCCCCTCTCTGAGCCTCAATTTCTTCCTCTACAAAATAAGAAATATGCCTCCCTCTCAGAGATATTATAAAGATAAGGGGTAAGTCCACACTCAGTAATTAAGAGCAATAACACTGAATGTTAACAGATTGAATTCCCCAACCAAGACATGGATTGGTTTAATGGATAAAAATACAGGAACCTTCTCTATGTTGCTTACAAAAAACACATCTCACTGACAGAAACATATGTAAACTAAAAGCTAAGGGCTGGAAAAAGTCGTTTCAAGCAAACAAAAATAAAAATTAAAAAGGCTAGAGTTGCAATACTGGTATAGACAAAATAGAGTTTAATATAAAAATGGTTAGAAGAGGAACCAGCAGTTAGTGTAATGGCTATCTCACTGAACTCCCATGTAGTCCACCGCGGTTCAAGTCCCAGACCTGGTGGCTTAAACTCACGCCTGGCGCGTGTGCATGCATGCCCAAGATCCCAAGAGGAGAATGCAAAAGGGATTGTGGTGTGGTCATCCCCCTTGGGGGGTGATTTCTCGCTTTCTATCTCTGTCTCACTCTGTCTTCCCAGTGAGCGCACATGCCCTATAGCAAAAAAACACCTCTCAAAAAAAAAAAAAAAAGAAAGAAAAATGGTTAGAAGACAAAAATGGGCACAATACAGTTCTAAATGGATTAGTTCACCAACAAAATAATAATTGTTAATAGTTAGGTGTCCAACACTGGTGCACCCAAACATAAAAGAAAGACTGCTAGATATAAAGGGAGAGATGGACTGCAACACAATAATTGTTGGGATTTCAATACCCCACTGTTGCCACCAGATATAGATCACCTAGACAAAAAATAAACAAAGAAACATAGGAGCTAACTGATACCATAAACCAAATGGACCTAGCAGACATATATATAGAACATTTCACCCAACAGCACACACTTTTTTCTCATCTCCACATGGGATGTTTTCAAAGACTGACCACGTAAGAGGGCACAAAACAAGCCTTTACAAATTTCAAAGTATTGAGACTATCCAGCAACTTCTCTGACCACAATGGGATTAACTTGAAATAAACCACAGAGAGAACTCTGGAAAATACACAAACACATGGAAACTAAGCCACCTACTCCTGAATGACTTCCAAACTAGAGAAAATTAAGACTGAAATCAAGATTCATTGAAACAAACAATAATGAACACAGAAATCTCCCTAACCTTTAAGACACAGTGAAAGCTTGTTCATAGCAATCAGTGCTCACACACGCACACGTAGAAAGTTGCAAATAAATAGCTTATGTTACATCTCAGGAAGCTGGAAAAGCTGGGGCCAGCGGGTGGCATGATGGTTGGGAGGCTGGACTCCCACATGGCCAAGTGCAGTTCGAGTCCCAGATCTGGTGGCTTCCTTTTTAACTTTCCCTCTCCCTCTTTCTCTGGTGAGTACATGTGTCCTACAGAAAATTTAAAAACAAGAATCATAAATAAAAATTAATTCTAAAAATAAGAAAGAAACTGGAAAAGCCACAAAATACCCCCAAAACTACAAGGAAAAAAAAAAAAAGATTAGAGTTTAAATAAGTGAAATAGAGAATAAAATAACGATATACGAAAAAAGAAACAAGCTGATTTTTTAGGAGGATAAACAAAATTGACAAACCAATAGCTAGGCTAATCAAGAAAAAAATGAGAAATAGATAAAATCAGTAACACAGCTGGTAATCTTAAAACCAATATGTCAGAAATACAAAAATAAATAATACTACTACAAGTGACAATATGTTAACAAACTAGAAAACCTAGAGGAGCATGTACAGATTTCTGGACACATACAAGTTACTTAGGCTGAAACAGGAAGAAATAGAAAATCTAACTAGACCAATAACAAGCAATGAGATTAAATCAGTAATAAACAGTCTACCAAAAAAGAAAAAAAGAAATCGAGGTCCCAATGGCTTCACTTCTAAATTCTATAAAACTTTTACAGAAGAGCTAATACCAATTCTCCTCAAACTATTTATAAAGATCCAAAAGGAAGGAATCCTCCCAAACTCATTCTATGAAGCTTCCATCACCTTGATACCACAAGCAGACAAGAATGTAACAAAAAAAGAAAACTACAGACTAGTATCTCTGATAAATGCAAATGTAAACATCCTCAAAAAGATACAAGCAAACCAATTCCAACAGCACATTAACACATTTATACACCATAACCAGGTTACTTTATCCCAGGGATGTGAGGATGGTACAACGTGTGCAAAATAAATGTACTACATCACATTGACAGCAGGAAAAATAAAACCACAGCATCATAGCTATAGATTTGACTCAGAAAAAGCACTTGATAGTATGCAACGCCCTTTCATGATCAAGATTCTCAGCAAAATAGGTGTAGAAAAGACCTTTCTCAAGGAACCAGCAGATGGCATAATGGTTACGTCACTATACTCCCACATAGTCGACCACAGTTCGAGTCCTGGACCTGGTGGCTTAACACTCACGCCAGGTGTGTGTGTGCCCCAGATCCCAAAAGGAGACTGGAGGCCACCAGATTACAGCATGGCCACCCCCCCCCCGGGGGGGGGTGATTTCTGTCTCTCTTTCTGCTCTCCATCATGCGCACCCGATAGCAAAAAATCTCTATTAAAAAAAAAAAAAAAAAAAAAAAGACATTTTTCAAAACAAGAAAAGCCATCTATGACAGACCAATTCCTAATATACCAAATGGTGAAAAGCTGAAAGCTTTCCCACTAAAACTTGTAACAATACAAGGTTGGTCACTTTCTCCACTCATTTTCAACATACTGCTAGAGATCCTAGCCATGCAATCAGACAAGAGAGCAAAATAAATAAAAGCCATTCAAATAGGAAAGAAGTTAAACTGTCCCTTTTCACAGATGATATTATAAACATAGAAAATCCAAAGGAATCCACGGGGGTAAGGGAGAGGACTCAAAGCGATGAACTCAGTAAAGCAACAGGATACAAAAATATACAAAAATCTGTGCATCAGGGCTAGCAGGTGGAATAGTGGTTAAGGACACTGGACTCCCACATGGCTGACCGCAGTTTGTGTCCCAGACCCAGCAGCTTGCTTTCTCACTTTCCCTCTGTCTGTCTCTGGGAAGCACACATGCTGCACAGTGAATTGAAAAATACTAAAATTAAATAACTCTTAATAAATAAAAAGATCAGTTTGCTGTATGATCTGAGGTTTATTTCTGGATTCTCTATCCCATTCCATTTGTCTGTGTGTCTATTTTTATGCCAGTACCATGCTGTTTTGATTATCACTGTTTTGTAGTATATTTTGAAGTTTGGTAGTGAGACGCCTCCTTTTTTTTTTTTTTTTTTTTTTTTTTGGCACTATATTGTCTTGGCAATAAGAAGTCTTTGATTCCAGACAAATTTTGTAATTATCTATTCCTGTGAAGAATCTCATTGGTAATTTATTTGGAATCATGCTCAAGGTATAAATTATTTTGGGTAGAACTGATATTTTGACTATATTTCTCCCATCCAGGAACACAGAATGTCTTTTGTTTGTTTCATATTCTTTTTATTTTATTTTATTTTATTTTATTTTATTTTTTTCCTGGTAGAGGTCTTTCACCTCTTTGGTTAGGTTTATTCATATGTACCTTACTCATTTTGTGGCCACTGTAAATAAGATTGCTTTCTTTAATTCTGTCTGTCTATTCATTGTTGATGTACAGATTTTTTTTAAATAATTTTTTCATTTATTATTACTTTAACCAGAGAGAGAGAGGAAAGTGAGAAAGCAAGCCACTGGGACTGGGACTCAAACCACAGCACCTTAACAACCACACCACCTGCTAACCCCCAGCCAACTGATCTTTGACAAAGGGTACAAGACAATACAGTGGAGAAAAGTCTTTTCAGCAAATAGTGCTGGAACAGCTAGACAAAGGGTACAAGACAATATAGTGGAGAAAAGTCTTTTCAGCAAATAGTGCTGGAACAATTAGACATTCACCTACAGAAAAATGAAACTGGACCTCTCTCTCATCGTTAACAAAAATCAACTCCAAGTGAATCAAAAATTTAAATGTAAAGCCTCAAACTATAAAAACAACTAGTAGAAAACTTAGAGAAAACTCTTACAGACATTGGAGTAGGCAAAGATTTATTTTATTTTATTATTTTTTTTTAAGAGAGATTTTTGCTATAGGTTGCATACACTCGCTAGAGAGACAGACAGAAGGTGAGAAATCACCCCCTGGGGGGGATGGCCATGCTGCAATCCCTTCTCCATTCACCTCTCAGGATCTTTGGTGGGCATGCACACACACGACTGGCATGAGTTTTAAGCCCACTGGGTCTGGACTGGAACCACAGTTGACTACTTGGGAGTCCAGCAACCTAACCATTACACCACCTGCTGGTTCTGGTAAAGGCTTCTTTTTTTTTTTTTTTTTTTTTTTTGCTATAGGGCGCATGTGCTCGTCAGACAGACAGACAGAGACAGAGAGACAGAAAGCGAGAAACCACCCCCCAAGGGGCATGGCCACGCCACAATCCCTTCTCCTCCATTCTCCTCTTGGGATCTTGGGCACGCACACACACGTGCCCGGCTTGAGTTTTAAGCCACCGGGTCTGAGATTCGAACCACAGTTGACTACGTGGGAGTCCAGCAACATAGCCATTACGCTAACTGCTGGTCCTCCTGGTAAATGCTTCTTAACAAGACCCCTGAAGTATAGGCAGTAATCCCAAAGGCAGACAAACTAAAAACCTCTGCACAGCAAAGGAAACGACTATTAGAGTGAAGTGACAGCACTCAGAATGGGAAAAAATATTCACAAGTTATGCCTCAGACATTGAATTGATCAGCAGAAGACACAGGGAACTCAGGGCTGGCAGGTGGCATGGTGGTTATGGGTGCTGGACTCCCACATGGCCGACCGCAGTTCAAGTCCCAAACCTGGACACTTACTTTTCGCCTTCTCTCTCTCTCTCTCTCTCTCTCTCTCTCTCACTTTCTCTCTCTTCCTCCCTCCCTATCCTTCTCTGGTCAAATTAAAATAAATAAAGTTTTTTTTTTTTTAATTCTTAAAAATAAAAAGGATACATAGGAAACTCAAGCAGTCCACTTGTAAAATAATCCAACTGAAAACTGGGCAAACAGACAACTGAACACACAACCGGCTGAACAGACAACTCTCCAAGAAAGGTATATGAATGGCCAAAATGCATATGAAATAATGTTCAATGTCTCTTATCATAAAATAAATGAAAATCAAATCCACAATGAGATAACATTAAATTCCAGTCAGAATGGCTATGATCAAAAAAATAAAAACAAGTGCTAGTGAGGCTGCAGTGAAAAGGGAACCTTCTTTCATTGTTGGTGGGAGAATAAATCAGTACAACCACTATGGAAAACAATATGGAGATTTCTAAAAACCTACAAATGGAACTACTGCCTGACTCAGTAATCCCACTCCTTGGTATTTACCCAATGTAGTCTTATCCACTAAAGACGAGGAACCCAAGAAGGCCCTACGGAGATGATGGATCAGCACGTGGGTAATGGAGAGAACGGCAGGGGGAGGCATGCCAGGTGGACAGGGTCTGCACAGGTTAAGACCTGCAGGGATGAGGATAGGTGGCACATTGCAGGGTCATTAGACAGCCAGGTGCAGCTAGATCACAAGTATGCCCACTTTCGAATAAGGTGGGGGGTGCAAAGGGCTCTGTGAGCTCTAATACACCTGAACTCCCTGTACTATTTGCCAAACTCAGAAAGCATGTCCTAAAACACTTTTACCTTCCATTCATGGAAGCCTGAGGACTTCTTGTGCCCCCTACATCCAGCCCAGGGCCAGGAACAGAGCAGGGCTCAAGAAAAGATGACAAGGGCCGGCCCCATAGTACAATGGTTAGGCACTGTATAGAGGAAGACAGATCCCACATGGCTGGTCAGGGTTCAAGTCCCGGCCCCAGTGGCTTCACATTGGGCATACAGGTGTCCTAGATCCCAAAAGGATGGAGAACTGGAGGATAAAGGATTGTGGCATGACCAGAGGGGCCTCTGGTCATGTAGGGGTGTGTACTCTTTCAAGCATGCACACTTGCCCTCTAGAGTAACAAAGATATGGAGGCCTGAACAAGCACGAGGGCCTGGGGGCCTAGGCTTCCTCATGCTAAATCTAGCCCAGCACCTCCACTCAGTAGAAGGGGCTTCTTGGAGGAAGGAAGAGGAGCCCTTGGCACCCACCTGCTGATAGCAGTCAGCATCTGGGAGTCTGTCACACTGTCATCATTGCTGAGGTTCCGGACAACGCCATCCATGAGCTCCAGTGGAAGGTGCTGGACTACACTGGCCAGGGCACTAGATGGTGGCTCCTCCTCTGGAACAGGGCATTGGATTGAGCTTAGCGAGGCAAGCAAGCAGGCCCCTCACTTCGCCACCACCCCAGGCCCTCAAGCTGCCCAAGAGCTAGCATAGGCCTCTGTAAAAAGCATATCAGGCCCACCTCCTTTCCTCTCAGTGTCGAGGCACCTGCTTCCTTTTTAACTCACGCACTCAAACACTTTCACCAGCACTGCTCTGCACCCAGTCCTGTGTTGGTGCAGCTCCACATATAGGTGCATGGGCCAGGCCTCAGAAAGGAAACACTGCAGGGCCAGCTGGTGGTGTGGTGCTTACAGCACTATATCCCACTTGACTGACAGTTTGAGTCCCAGATCCAGACTTAAAGAAACTGGCTGGATGCATGTGTGCCCAAAATCCCAAGAGGTGAATGGAGAAGGAATTGCAGTGTATCCATCCCCCACCCCCGGGGGTGCTTTTTCATTTTCTCTTTGTCTCTGGTGAGCACACCTGCCCCCTAAAAAAAAAAAGAGGAGGAATGATGAGGCCAACTGGTAGCCTGTGGTTATTTACAGGAGCTGAATCCCACATGGCGACTGCGCAGTGTGAGTTCCAAACTCAGCTGCCTGAGAAACATTTTGGGCACGTATGCATGTGTGCCCAAGATCCACAAAAGATGGTAGCACTAGAGAAGAGATTGTGATGTAGCCATGCCTATGTAGGGGGTGTACTTTTTTGCTTTCTCTGGCAAGTTGGTGTGTCTTCTGACTAAAGAAAAGGGGGAGAAGTGGAGCCAGTTAGAAAAGGTAGGACCATGGAGATCTCCGGGAAGGACACTCCCACTGGAACCACCTAAAGACCTAAAGGTCTTATCAAAAATTTTCTGAACAGTTCGAACAATCTCAAAAAAAATTTTGAAAAACTGATGAATTTTGATAAATTCATTGTCCAGTTGTATAAGGACCAGGTCCTTAAACATACAGCCATGGCCGTTCTTTCCACCAGAAAAGAAGTGCATTGGCGGGACCAGCAGGTGGCATTGTGGTTAAGATGCTGGACACTCCCACATGGCCAACCACGGTTCGAGTCCCGGACCTGGCGACTTCCTTTCTCCCTTTCTTTCTCTCTCTTTCTCTGTATCTCTCGCTGGTCAAATTAAAATAAATGAATGAATAAATAAAATTAAATAAATAATAATTTAAAAAAAAAAAAAAAAAAGAAGTGCATTGGCTTTCCTTCCCCTTACAGCCCTGGAATCAGGGAAGACATGGACCACTGCTCAGTAATTTACTCCACAGTCCAAGTTCCACACTCGGCAGAGCAGGACGGAGCTTTGACATTTCAGTTACACCTGCAGGCCCCATAACCATCCACCTCTGCCTGCCCTGAGGGCCTTGCCCCTGCTGCCGGGTGCTACCGATCTCTGAAGACTAAGCTCGAATCTCTCAGCTTCTATCCAACTCACAAGGCCATGAGGACCCATCTTCCACTGCTCCCCATTCCCACTTTATGCAGTGTGCCCCTCCCTGCCCTTCCAGCACACCCCAGAAGCCAGGCCCCTCAGGGTAGGTTTGCCAACAATTTAAATAAGGAACAGCCTCACCAAGACATCCCATCCCCCCTTGCACAGGTACTGCCCCACGGGCAGCGCAGGTGCTCCTGAGCAGGGGGTCGGCGCCCCTCCCACGCGCCCGCGCAGGCCCGTGGCTATGCGTACCGTGTCCCCACTCCCGCCCCACTGGCGCACGCACCTGTGCAAGAGATGACTGCGAACACCTCCTTCAGGCAGGGCAGGATGGCGGCGGGCTGCGCGCGCCACAACTGCGCCAGGAGCCCGCTCACCTGCTGGGCCTGCTCCAGGAACTCCACGGCGCCCTCCTCGCCCTCGGCCGGACAGCGGAAGCGGCCAAGGCAGCGCACCAGCTGCTGGCAGAACAGCAGGCGGTGCTGGCCGTCAGGCACACAGCGCGGATGCCGGGCCAGCAACCGCGCCACCTGCGCGCAGGCGGCTGGCCCCGGGCGCTCGCACACCGCGCGCAGCACCTCGCGCCGCAGCAGCGCGAACACCTCGTCGGCCGCGGGCCCGTCGGGCAGCAGCTGCAGGCCGAGCTGCACGCACGCCAGCGCGCGGACCCCGGGCGGGCCGGCGCCACCCTGCAGCAGGCGCAGCACGCGGCGCGCGCTGAAGAATTCGGCGAAGACGTCGGGGTGGTGGCGGCCGGCCACGTGCAGCAGCTGGCAGCCCACGCGGCGCGGCAGCTCTTCCGCGCCGCCCACGTACAGGCGCGCACCCAGCGCCAGCAGCGCCAGGCACTGCTCTCGCTCCAGCGGCTGCCGGGCCGCCTCCAGCACGCGCCGCACCAGCCCTTGTTTCACGCTCGCAGGGTACGACGATGTCACCACCGCCTCCAGGATCTTGTCCATGGTCACTGCCCTGTAGGGACAGAGGGACAGGGAGTGGGTCACACTCGGACCCCAGAACCTGGGTCCAGTTTTCCATGCGGTACCCTGAGCGCTGGACCCGCCCGCGAGCAGTTCAACCTTTCTGGACCCGGTTTGTTGTCTGCAAGATGGAGCTAGGGCACTATCTCCCCGGGAGGGGAGACAAAGGAAAGCACAACCCCTAGTGCAAAAGCCCCAGGAAGTTGTGGCTACTGCTGTCCACAACGACGACACGAACCTTCAGCCCACCCCCATCACTCCACCCATCTCTCCCCGGAGACTTCACCCACTCTGGGGCAGGTAGGAGCTGCGTGGAGAAGCAGCTGTCCAGGATCTTGGTGGAAGTCACGCCCTACGGAGTAAATAAATTAGGATACCGAGGCCTTCTGGGAGAGCCCACAGGATTCCCGGCATCCCTCACACCTTCATTCTGCCTCCACTCAGCTCCTTACCCTTTTCCGCATGACCTTCACCTGTGCGAGGCTGCACTTCTCTCTGACACAACCTACCTTCTGAGCCCCCACCACAGTCCCATCTGCCTTTGAAGCCTTTCTACAACACCTGCCCCAATGAGCCTAACTAAAACACCTCCCGCCCCTGGCCTCACCACAGCCACCTGTGGCCCCTTCCTTCATTACAGCTGGGGTCACTGAGCACCAATCTCCTCACTGCAGCGTACCTGTCTCTGCTTCAGCCCAGCCTGCCACATGGCTCCACAGCCCTGGGCTCAGCCTGCCTGCCTCTCAGCCTCAGCCCTGCACACCCAGGCTCAGCCCTCCCTTCTCCAGCTTCAGCCCTGCACACGTACCCTTGGCCCTGTCACCTAGGCTCCGCTCTGCACTCCTACCCTCAGCCCTGCACACCCAGGCTCAGTCCTCCCTGCTTCTCATCCTCAGCCCTATGCACCGAGCCTCAGCCCACAGCAGCCCCTCACTCTTGGCTCACTACATCCCCTCTGCCACTGTGCCTCTGTGTGTACTCTCCCCTCCCCTCCCCTCCTGCTTGGTTCACCCTTCAGACATCAGCTGATACTCACTAAAGGTCTGGGTCAAATGGCCTAGGTAGACTTACCCTATCCTCCTCTAGGGCACTACCAGGATGACTTGACTGGGGCCAGCCTCCCCCACAACACACTCCACAGTCTATGCTTCCTGAGGGCAGGAGCCTAGCATGGAGTACACAGAGCCCAGAACACAGTAGGCGTCTGTTGGATGAGCACATAGTACACAGTGACTTAGCTCTACCTTACTCCTCTGTGCCTGAAGAGCCTTCTGCCCCACCCTGCCCTACCCTCTACCCCCACACCCTGCTGTTTCCTGGCAGCCAGTGTCCCCTGTGACCCCAAGGACTCCCCATCATCATGCTGGTTCGGCTGTCTTCATCTCCAACTCTCAGCTCCCAAAAGGCAGGGCCATTTCTTTGCCTCTTTGTAAAATGCTCCTCTATACAAGACCCAATATAAGGCTTGGAATATGGTAAGTGTTTAACTAAACTTACTGATTGGCTTGGTAAAAACTATTCTTGGACCAGCAGGTGGCCTGGAGGTTAAGGCACTGGATCCCATGTGGCCTATGGCACAGTTCAAATCTCTAAATGCAGTAGCTTGGATATCATGATGGACATGTGTGTGGGCCCAAGACCCTGGGAGGAGAATGGAGAGGTGATTTCTCACTTTCTCTCTCTCTCTTTTCCCCAGTGACAGCATGTAACCTACAGCAAAAGCAAACAAACAAAACTATTCTTGGGGCCTGTAGATAGTGTAGCCGTTACATAGCTGGATTCCCACATGGTTGACCAAGGTTTGAGTCCTAGACCCAGTAGCATGAAAATCACACCAGGCGCATGTGCATGCGTGTCCAAGATCCCAGGAGGAGAGTGGAGAAGGGATTGCGGTGTGGCCATCCCCCCGAGGGGTGATTTCTCACCTTCTGTTTCACCATCTCTGTCTCTGGTGTGTGCACACACCCTAAGGCAAAAACCTCTGAAAAAAATTTTTAAAACTAGGGACCAGCAGATAGCATAATGGTTACATCCCTGGACTCCCACATGGCCGGCCACGGTTTGAGTCCTGAACCCGGTGGCTTTAAACTCGAGCCAGGCACATATGCACACATGCCTGCAAGCAGTGTAGCCATCCCCGATGGGGTGATTTCTCGTTTTCTGTCTGTCTCTCCAGCGAGCAAGAGCATGCACCCTATAGCAAAAACTATCTTTGAAAAATAAAACTATTCTTGATATCTGGAGGTGGTATAAAAATATGCCAAGGGATCAGCAGTTAGCGTAATGGCTATGTCGCTGAACTCCCACGTAGTCAACCACGGTTCGCATCCCGGACCTGGTGGCTTAAAACTCACACCGGGCATGTGTGTGTGCGTGCCCAAGATCCCAAGAGGAGAATGGAGGAGAAGGGATTGCGGAATGGCCATCCCCCCGGAGGGTGATTTCTCGCTTTCTGTCTCTCTCTCTCTGTCTGTCTGGCAAGCGCACATGCCCTATAGCAAAAACCTCTAAAAAAATAATAATAAAAAAAAATAAAGCCAGAAAATTCCTGTGTAATTGTTCAGAATTTTGTTCAGGACCTCAGATATTTGAGGATCCCAACCATGTGCCAGGCCCTTTGGAAATGCTCCCTTGTCTGTCTGACTCCTCAGCTGTGACAAACCTCCATACTGTGCTACAGTGGGTCTGTTTTGTGTCTATCCCTCCCCACGCTGTGGGGGCTCTTCAGCAGGGACTAGAGCTTCCTTCCCCATGACTGGCCTCTCCCATAAGGATAGTGAGTGTTTTTATGGGTTTACGGTGGCTATGGGTACAGCCACGGCATGACACAGATCCCCAAATGCTGGCTTGGCTATCTCAGAGCTACCTAGGCACTTGTTCAGTCACATTCCCAGGGTTCTCCCTGAGGGTCCTGAACCTGGAAGGAGAGGACCCTCTCCAGTGTGTTAGACTCTCGCTTATTTTAAAGAGTGCAGCTTATCTGGGATGCACTGTGGTTACCACGCAGGTTGCTTTTGCTCTCTGGGCCTCCTTCCACCTTACGAGGTTGTAAAGACAAATATGAAGGCCTTGGCATGGTGGCATGGTTCTGGGTATGAGGGAGTTCTCAGAAAATGTCAGTCCCCATTGCTTTGGAAGCAAAGCTCCTAACCTTAAGAAACATCCTCTCTGGTGGTAGAGGAAGACAGGTTTGTAAAGAAAGTCAGCACGAGTCATCATTGCAAAGGCCTTAAAATCTGTCTTTACAAACTACCACCCAGAGCCAGCAGGTGGCATGGTGGTTAAGGCACTGGACTCTCACATGGCTGATTGAGGTTTGAGTCTTAGACCTGGTGGCTTGCTTTCTCAGTTTCTCTCTGTTTCTGTCTCTCTTTGGTAGGCACATGTGCGCTTTAGCAAATTTTACAATAATAAATAAATAATTTTTTTAAAAAACTACTGCTCAGCCATGGTGGCAAACGTGGAAGGGCACCACTGCATGATGGCTGAGGCCACATGGGAGGGCAAAGGTTCTGTTCCCAGCCCAATCTAAATGGGGTGAGCATAGTGGTGTAAGCTGGTGGTCCGAGCTAACAGCAGGGCAGGAGGATTCTAAAGACACCATATCAAATCTCCCTCTCCCACACTTGTGCTTTCTCTTCCAGTAAAAACAAAACAAAACTAGTCTCCCTTGGGCCTGGTCCTCTTCCCTAGGCAGCACCTGGTACCGAGCAGTTGATGTAGCTGCTCTACCTTGCCTGAACACAGTCTGTCCTCTCAGCTCTGGGGTGGCCGGCCCCTCCCAGGATCCCAGGTGGCCCAGATGAAGCCCTAGTCCACGTGGTATCGGCATCACGTGTGGAGGAAGAGGGCCTGGGGCAGGCAGAAATGGAGTCTGGGGGCCAAGGAAAGCTCTAGAAGTAGAAGAAAATCAGAGTAGGAAGGAGGAGCCCTGCATTCTAGGCCCAACTCATTGTGTAACTTGAATAAATCATGTCTGAGTCTCTTCTCTCCTCGGTAAATTGGAGATAAATGACATTAGATGGAACCACATGAAATGGAGTGATGATACACTGGCCATTTCCTGTAGTCCTGCTGAAGCAGACCACATGGGCTGGGGCGTGCCCAGCAGCTGAAGCCCCGTGGGCAGAGTCATTCCGGAGCTCTCTGACCTCTACAGCCAGCCCTGCAGCCTCTACTCCCCCAGCAAGCCCTGCCTGCCCTACTCAGCAGGCAGTCTGAAGTCCCTGTCACCATGACCACCGACGAGCCTACTCAATATCTTGGATGCATTCATGTAAGAAATTCAGTGTCTTGGGGCCAACAGGTGGCGTGGTGGTTAAGGTGCTGGACTCCCACATGGCTGACTATGGTTGGAGTCCCAGACCTGGCAGCTTGCTTTCTCACTGTCTTTCACTGGTTAAATTAAAATAATAATAAATAAAATTAAATAAACTAATTCTTTAAAAAAAAAAAAAAAGAAAAAGAAAAGAAAAACTTAAGAGTCTTGACCTCAGAGGCCAGCGAAGGGAGGCAGGACATGGCCTGCTCAGAGGAGAGGGACACAGCCTTAGCAGGGCACAGCAGGACCCTGTATGCTGCCTCTCTCAAAGTGGAAACAGCAGGCTGCCAGTGTTCCTCGGGGGAGGCTGGATAAGCCTGTCCACACTGGCTCTGACCCAAGAGGCTGCTGTCCCGTGTCAATGCAGCTAGCAACAGTGTGTCCTCCTTCAGCAGAGCCAGCATTAAAAGTATGAGAGCCAGGTTACCAGCTCCAGGACCACCAGGTGACTTCGGGCAAGTCCCTGCCTGGCTCATCAGCTTTCCCACCTGGACAATGGGACATTCCAGGCATGCCACCCACAGGGTTGGGACATGGTATGAAATGGGTGAAGCCTGGATAGTGATGAGGGACACCTGGCACTGAGGCAGGGACAGACACTGTCGGGGAAGGAGGCAGGGAGCACACTGCAGATCCAGCAGGTTGTATGAGGGATATATTCCACGACCCTCACGTCACTGTCCCTTCCCTCGCTCCAGCCTGCTAGACCATCAGAATGCTCAAGGCTCTTAGCCCCTTCAGGATAAGATCCAACTAAGGCTGGACGGCCGAGCCCTTTCTGTGATACAAGCTGACATGGAGGCACACTTGCAAAACGCTGGTGGGAAATGGATGGTGGGCTGTTTCCTGATGGCCCCTTTGCATGCTATCTTCTCTGCTGAGAGGGGTCTTCCCTCTCTACCCTCCTGGCAAACTCTGGCTCAGCCTTCAGTGCCCAGCTTACATGCCCCCTCCTACAGGAAGCCTCTCCGTCCCCTCTGCAACCCCGAGTCTCCGAGGTCTGGCCTCCAAGGCCCTCCTGGCTGCTCTCCTCTCTCTGCAGTGTAACTGGATGCTACGCCTCGCTCCACCAGGCTGGGTCTTGCCTCCCTCGAGAGGAAGTAGGTCCAGTCCCTTTCTCTGTACCCAGTGCCCAGTCCAGGGCCAAACCATGGAGCAGTGCCAAGTGACCAATAGGAGGCATGTGACAACAAGACGAGATAAAACCAAGGGTGTGACCAGAAAAGGACCTTCCAGTGACCAACCCCTTGGTTTGTCTGCCTAGGTCCAGTCTCATAGATCCATAGTCCTGAGAAAGCAAGCCCCTAGGGGTCGCCGGCTGGACTGAGAGAGGTTCCAGCCATTCTAGAAATTATCCAGACAACCAAAGTAAAAGAAAAAGGAAAAAAATTAAAAGACAAAACACCTGGCCATCAGTTTACCAGCTCAGACTGTCTCCGAGGGGGGAGGAGGTTTCAGAGGGTCAGCATCTCTCTCTGGCATCTCTCCCTACCTGGGCAAAGCAGCCCCTTCCACTGGCCACTCAGCACCTCCCGTGCCCTCTGACCCTCACACCCAGCCTGCCTCCTGGGACTCCCTTTGGGGCTACCAGCTGTTCCCCCTCCCCCAAAGAACTGCCCTCCACCTGGCCCCTCCAACCTCTGGCAGCTGCATTCTCTCTGCATTTAACTCAACCTCTTCCCAAGGCGCCCGGAAAGGGGCCTCCACCCTACTCTGGGAGGCCCTTGTCTGGGCCACCAAACTGTCTCCTGGAAAGAAAGAAGAGTTTTACTGGCAGAAAGCAGAAAGCAATGGCCCTTTTCCTGAAGGTAGATGAGGGGAGAAGGGAAGAAGGCTACTGCCTCCTCAGGAGCCCACCACACTCACCCACCCCTGCTGGGGGGCGCTCTGGCAAACCTCTGCAGGCCCAGCCCTCACCTGACAGCTGAGCCCCCACCCTAAGGCAAGCTTCCCAAAAGGAAGGGTGCCAGCCACACCAGGGTCGGACTTGCAAGGACCTTACAGGTGTACCCCAAGGATGCTGAGACTAGCAAGGCCCACCCCAGGCAGTGCTGGCCTCTGGGCCCCCCGGGGTGTGCCCTCCTGGAAACCAGAGTACCCACGCCCAGCCCAGGCCAGTGCTGGGCCCCACCGTGAATGGTCGGGAAGCTTCATGGTATTGGGCAAGGGTGCCCTAAGTCCTGAGGGGGGCGGAAAGGGATCACCTCAATATATTAATACAATTGAAAGAGAAGAATGAGGCCCAGAGAGGGGTAGCTACTTGCCCAAGGTCACACAGCGAGGCCCCAGATGCACCCAGACCTCCTGCCTCCCAGCCTCTGGCTCTCAGAACCCTACTTTTGAGTCAGGGTTCTAGAAATGCCAGAGTGCAAAAACCGCCACCCTCAACCCACACACGCCCCCAGCCCCCTTACCTCTCGGACCGCAGTGGGCCCTGCCTCAGAGCCAGCTCCTGGGCGGGGCGCTCAGCGGGAAGGGCTAGGCTGGGCCGGACTAGTTCAGGGCGGGTCTTCTGCTCCCACCCCGGGTGGGGACGCCCTCCCGGTCCTGGACCGCAGGGATGCTATCTTCACTGCGAAGTCCAATCTTCCTACCCAGCTCTGCACTAGCGGGTAGGTACCCAGAGAGCTGGCTCTGCGGCGCGGCCGCGGGGCTGCAAGGAGAAACCGGGGGAGGGGCGAGGTGCGGGAAACAGGGCGGAGTCGAAACGGGGGACACCCCGCGCGCCGCCACTCGGGCTGCGTCCCCTTTAAGGCTAGCCGGTCTGTGTGCTGGCGAGGGCGGGGCAGGGAGCTGGGCGGCTCACCGCAAGGCCTCCTGGGAGATGGAGTTCGCGCCCGGCGCGCTACGACCCAAGGAACCTAGGGGGAACTACCAGTCCCAGAACACAGCGCCCGGATACTGGGCCGCCACGCCCCTGGGCTGGGCGCCGGCCCTCCGCCCCCCTTGCAAAGCTGCGCTGGCAGCTCGCGGAGGGGAGGCTGCAAAGCGAGGGCTGGAGGTGGGTGCAGCGCGGTGGGTGCGACGCGATCGGGGGAGCGGGGCCCGAGGACTGTCGGAGGGAGGACGCAGGCCCAGCTGGATACCTGTCCTACGTGAGAAATCCTTTGTGGGCGACTCTAGCCTCGCCGTTCTCATCTGTGAAATGGGGATGGCCGCGCCTGTGGCTGCAGGGAAGGGGCGTCTTTCGGGGACTGGGAAGACGAGAGGCAGAGCTATAAAAGGGGCGGAACTGCTGGGAGGAGCCGGGGTGGATGGCGGTGGTAGAAAAAGCCCGGATAATGAAGGTCGGGGTTGGGGGGGGGACAGGAGTGTGGTGGATGGGGCGAAGGGGGGCGGGGTCTCTAGGTGCGAAGGGAACGTGTGTCAGGTCGTGAAAGCAGCTCTCGGGAGGGGGATCGGGTGCCGAGAAAGCCAATGAAGTAAGGCTGGGTTGGACTGGGGGGGAGGGGCACAGTGATGAAAGGGACCCCTACCGGCTCTGCAGAGGCCAGGGTAGGCAGCGCTGCTGTGTGAACGAGAACCAGTGGATACGCAGAAAATCGTCCACTCCTCGTGATAGTAATAAACAGCCCACTCCTTGACCTCAGTGCGTCACACACATGATCTCATTCAGCTCTCACATCCTATAAAGTAAAGGCGTCACCATATCTGCGTACAGGTGAGGAACAGGAGGCTCAGACAAGTAGAGCATTCGGGACTCCTTGCAAAAGAGACCCTGCTTTTCCCTCAGCACTCCTGAGGCAGACGTTTAGTCTGGAATGGGGGGGGGGGGGGGGGGGGGGAGGTCGTTTCTTGTTGGGCTGTTTTTTAAATTATTATCTTTACTTTTCTATCTTCTTCATTTCTACTCTATTTTTAAGTATACATTTAATGGTCACCAACTATCAGCTCCACTGTGCTATAGCATTCTAGAATTCATCACACCACCTATGAGCACTCTCGTATCTTTACCCCAGTTTCCTCCCCATTTCCAACTGTTGGCACCAGCTGTCCCACTCTCCACTTCTGTGCAGTCACGTTTAGCTTCCATGGATGACAAGGACAGAAAGTATGTGTTTTCCAGTGCCTAACGTATTTCACGTACCATTATTTCCTCCAGGTTTGTCCATGTTGCTTCAAATGATTTGTCCTTTTTATGACCGAATAATATTCCATTGTGTACATATACCATTTTTTTTATGCATTCATTCATTGACAGACACAGGTTGATTCTGTCTTGGCTATTATGAAGCGCACTGCAGTAAACATGGGAGTGCATACATCTCTTTGAAATACTGATTTCCTTTCCTTTCCTTACTGGGTATATATGCAGTAGTGGAATTACTGGGTCATGAGTTTTCTGAGGGATCTCATTACTGTCTTTCATAATGGTTGTACTAATTTACATTCCCACCAACAATGTGTCTTAAGAGCTCTTTCTTGGGTGGGGCTGGCAGTTGGCGTAGTGGTTAAAGGCACTGGATTCCCACAGAGCCAACCAGGGTTCAAGTCCCAGACTTGGTGGCTTGCTTTATCACTTTCCCTCTCTCTTACACTCCCTGTCTCTCTCTGTTCAAACTAGAAAATAAAACTAACAATAAATAAAGTTAAATAAAAAATAATTCTTTTAAAAAAAAAAAGAGTTCTTGGGACCAGCAGTTAGCGTAATGGCTATGTCGCAGGACTCCCATGTAGTCGACCTCGGTTCGCGTCCCGGACCCGGTGGCTTAAAACTCACGCCGGGCGCGTATGCGTGTGTGCCCAAGATCCCGAGAGGAGAATGGAGAAGGGATTGCGGCATGGCCATCCCCCCGGGGGGTGATTTCTCGCTTTCTGTCTCTCTGTCTCTCTCTGTCTGGCGAGGGCACGCGCCCTATAGCAAAATCCTCTCAAAAAAAAAAAAAAAAAAAGAGTTCTTGGGGACCAGCAGATGGCGTGGTGGTTAAGGCGCTGGACACTCCCACATGGCTGACTATGGTTCAACTCCCAGACCAGGTGGCTTTCTCACTTTCTCTCTCTCTCTCTCTCTCTGTCTCTCTCTCTGGTCAAATTAAAATAAGTGAAAGAATAAATAAAATTAAATAATTCTTTAAAAAAAAAAGAGAGTTCTTTCTTGGGGCCAGCAGGTGGCATGGTGGTTAAGGGCACTGGACTCCCATGTGGCCAACCACAGTTTGAGTCCCAGCCCTGACAGCTTGCTTTTTCACTTTCCCTCTCTCACTCTGTTCCTCTCTGATGAAATTAAAATAAATAAATAAATACATACATACATAAAGTTAAATAATAATTTTTTTTTTTTTTTTTTGGAGAGGTTTTTTGCTATAGAGCGCATGCGCTCGCCAGACAGACAGAGACAGACATAGAGACAGAAAGCGAGAAATCACCCCCCAGGGGGGATGGTCACGCCGCAATCCCTTCTCCTCCATTCTCCTCTCGGGATCCTGGGCATGCACGCACACGCGCCCGGCATGAGTTTTAAGCCACCGGGTCCGGGACACGAACCGCGGTCGACTACGTGGGAGTCCAGCGACATAGCCATTACGCTAACTGCTGGTTCCCAAGTTAAATAATTCTTCCAAAAAAAAAAAAAAAAAAGAATTCTTTCTGTACAACCATGCCAGCACTTAGTCTTTGATTTTTTACTAGCCATTCTAACTAGGGTAAGGTGATACCTCACTGTAGTTTTGATTTACAATTCCCTGATGATGAGTGATGTGAGCATTTTTTCATAGGCTCACTAGCCATTTGTTGTTGTTTTTTTTTAATAATTATTTTATTTACCTTTATTTAATTTGACCAGAGAGGGACTGAGTGAAAGAGAGAGAGAGACAAAGTGAGAAAGCAAGCTGCCAGGTCCAAGACTCAGACCACAATTGGCCATGTGGGAGTCCAGTGCCCTTAACCACCATGCCACCTGCCAGCCCCTCACTAGCCATTTGTAATGCCTTCTTTCAAAAACTAGTCAGATTGGGACCAACAGATGGTGTAATAGTTAGGTTGCTGAACTCCCAAGTAGTCGACCACAGTTCAAGTCCCAGACCCAGTGGCTTAAACTCATACCAGGAGCGTGTGTGTGTGCCCAAGATCCCGAGAGAAGAATGGAGGAGAAGGGACTGCAACATGGCCATCCCCCCCGGGGGGGTGATTTCTTGCTTTCTGTCTCTGCCTCTCTCTCTCTTTCCATCGAGCGCATGTGCCCTATCGCAAAAAAAATTCAGATTGAAGATTGATTTTTTTTTTTTCTTTTTTGCTTTAAGATGTTTGCACTCACCAGAGAGAGACAAAGACAAAGTAGGAGGTAAAGCAAGAAATCACACCTCAAGGGGTGGCCATGTCACAATCCCTTCTCCTTCGTTCTCTCAGTATTTTAAGCGTGCACGCAAATACGCCTGGTGTGTTTTTCAAGCTGCCAGGTCTGGAACTGGAACTGCAGTTGGCTATAGCCACCTCAACCACCATACCACCAGCTGGCTTGATTTTCCTTGTGTTTTGTTTTGCTATAGGGCATGTGCACTTGCTGGGGAAAGAGAGAGAAAGTGAGAAATCAACCCATGGGAAGGATGGCCACACCATAATCCATTCTCCTTTTGGGATTTTGGGCATGTATGCACATACAACTGGTGTGATTTTCCACCCACCAGGGCCAGGATTTGAGTCGTAATCAGCATCGGAGTATTGCGCCTTAACTACCACGCCACCTGCTGGTTCCCGCACACTTCAAATTGGATTGTTTAGGTTTTTATTGCTGGTGAATTTATGTAATCCAGTTATTAATCCTTTGTCAAGTGTATAACTTGAGAGTATTTTCTCCCATTCTCTAGGTTATCTCTCTATTCTGTTGTATGCTATAGTCCATTGTCATCATTATTCTTTTAGTTACTCAAATTATCCCAGTTTGATCTGTGGGAGTCTTATGAGGTCAACTTCTGTGTCCTTTTGACATGACTTTAGTTTTTTACTGCTTCATTCTTATAAGATAAGGTTTAAGCTTACCTTGAACTTTTTCTCTCAAAGTCCTAGAACCATCACTTTCTCCAGAAAAGTGCTATTGGGTTACTTTTGAGTGAGCAGAGCTGGGAAATGACATATTGGGAAAATAGATTATTGTCATTACTTAGTAGGTTTATAGGTATTACAACAACTATTCCTCACTGGCAGTGCAGAAGGGGTAGATTGCGTGGGAAGTAACAGTTCATTATAGAAGTGACAATAGTGTATTACGTCATCAGAAAAGTCAGGACGCATTTTTGCATAGACACAGAAAACTATGTCATGACTTTTCTGACGACCCAAACGGGAAAAGAGAAAATTGCATAGAAAGAGCCTGTTCCTTCTCTTAAGCTCCCTTATGCACAGGCTGTTGGCTAGGACATCTGTGGTGGTTCCAGTCTCCTGCTGAAGACTTAGTTTGGGGAAGACCCCAGCCTGCCTCCAGAGGACAGGTTCTCTGAAGGGTGTTTAGACGTGGAACTTCCCAGAGGCCAGGATTTGGAGGTGACAAATGCATGTGAGTCCCTGGATGAGGGATTCACCTTGAGTCTGTCTCAGATTGTTTATGAAATAAAGATCACATGATCTATTGTGCCTGGGTCTAGGAGTTGTTGTAAGAGCAACATCTAATTATTTTTAGAGCTGGATCTGTGGCTCAGCAGTAATGCCCTGCTTAAGAAAAGGCAGATCGGGAACCAGCAGTTAGTGTAATGGCTATGTCGCTGGACTCCCACGTAGTCGACTGCGGTTCGCGTCCCGGATCCGGTGGCTTAAAACTCACGCCGGGTGCGTGTGCGTGTGTGCCCAAGACCCCGAGAGGAGAATGGAGGAGAAGGGATTGCAGCGTGACCATCCCCCGTGGGGGGTGATTTCTCGCTTTCTGTCTCTATGTCTCTGTCTGTCTGGCGAGCGCACACACCCTATAGCAAAAACCTCTCCAAAAAAAAAAAAAAGAAAAGCCAGATCTGGGATCAGCAGCTGGCGTAAGGGCTATGTTGCTGGACCCTCAGCGACTGTGGTTCAAGTCCCGGACCTGTTGGCTTAAACTCACTTAGGGCATGTGTGCGTGCGTGCCCAAGGTCCCGAGAGGAGAATGGAGAAGGGATTGTGGCGTGGCCATCCCCCCTGGGGGGTGATTTCTCACTTTCTATCTCTCTGTCTCTTTCTGTCTTTCTGGCGAACACACGTGCCCTATAACAAAAGCCTCTCCAAAAAAAAAAAAAAAAGGAAAGGAAAGAAAAGGCAGATCTGGGACCACTGGACTCTCACATGGCTGACTACGGTTCAAGTCCTGGCAGCTTGCTTTCTCTCTTTCTCGCTCTCTCTTTTTCTCTGTTCCTCTCTGGTCAAATTTAAAATAAGTGAATAAATCAATAAAGTTAAATAAATAAACCACAAATTTATTTTTTTTAAAAAAAAGAAAGAAAGAAAGCGGATCCTACCAGGCTGCAACGTTCAAATCCACAGCCTGGTCAGTGTGAAACATGTCAGGCATGTGCACAAGTGCCTAAAACTGGAAGAAGGGGATCACAGCCCGACCAGACCCTACAAGGGGTGCCTATCTCGCTCTCTCATGCATGTGCACACATTCTGTCATGAATAAAGAAAGTAATATATATATACTTTTTATTAATTCCTAGGCATTTACTTCAAACACATTACAAAATTCTTCCATTTTCATTGTTTTAATTCCACAATTTAAAATATCATTGCTCCCTGATCATATTTACTATATTACACAAAGAAATCTCTTTTTCAGATATTTGGTTATCACCCATTGATTCTTTCAGAATAAAATTTTAATTTTGAGAGATTTTTGCAATAGAGCACATGCTCTCGCTGGAGAGACAGAGAGAGACACAGAAAGCTAGAAATCACCCCCAAGGAAGGATGGCCATGCCGCAATCCTTTCTCCTCCATCTCCTCTCAAGATTTTGGACATGCACGCACACACTTGTGGTGCAAGTTTGAAGCCCCTGGGTTCAGAACTTGAACCACAGTCAACTAGGTGGGAGTCCAGCAACATAACCATTACGCTGTCTGCTGGCCCCAAACTTTTAATTTTTTTGATCTTTTGAGAAAAAATATTTGGATTTGGATTAGGACACTGTAACAAGTAAAATTAATTGTAGAAGAACAACTTCAATATCTTTCATCTTCCTCTCAGGAGCATCATAGCTCTCAATTCCATTCTATTTACGCTTCTTAAACAAATGCCATAAGTTGTGTGATTGACTAGGCACAGGCTTAGGAGAAAGGCCTCACCTTCAATTCTGGTTCTGCCACTCCTACCTCTGACATCGTTTTGTTTTTGTTTTTTAGAGAATTATTTATTTTACTTATTTTAATTTGATCAGATTGAGAGAGGGAAGGAACATGAGAAAGCAAGCTGCCAGGTCCAGGACTCAAACTATGGTCAGCCATGTTGGAGTCCAGCGCCTTAACCACCATGTCACCTACTGACTTCTAGCTCTGAGATTTTAACCAGCTGTTTTCACAACCCTGGCTTCAACTTTAATATGCTAAAAACTGAAGTGATTATCATTCTCACTTCACAGCATCAGTGTGTCTTTTTTTTTAATATTTATTTATTTAATTCCATTTGTTATTATTATTTTTTTAAGAGGTTTTAGCTATAGGGCATGTGCGCTCGCCAGAAAGACAGAGACAGAGAGACAGAAAGCGAGAAATCACCCCCCAAGGGGGATGGCCACGCCGCAATCCCTTCTCCTCCATTCTCCTCTTGGGATCTTGGGCACGCACGCACACGCGCCCGGTGTGAGTTTAAGCCACCGGGTCCGAGACTCGAACCGCGGTCGACTACGTGGGAGTCCAGCGACATAGCCATTACACTAACTGCTGGTCCCATGTTATTATTATTTCTATTATTTTTATTTTGACCAGAGGAAGACAGACAGAGATGGAAAGTGAGAAAACAAGCTGCCAGGTCTGGGATTCATACCATAGTCAGCTATGTGGGACTCCAGCACCTTAACGAACACGTTTGCTGCCGGCCCCAGTGTGTCATTTTAATAAGCTAAACTACAGGAAAATGCCTCACATAGCTCAGGGAATGTCACTGGTACTCAGGAAATGCTGATTCTCCATCCCCTGGTTTTTTGGTTTGCTATGTTTTCTTTGCAATAGAATATGTGCACTCACCAAATAGAGAGAGGGAAAGTGAGAAATTATACACACACACACATACACACACACACACGGGGGGGGGGGGGGGTGGCGGGGAGGTGGCCACACACAATCCCTTCTCCGCCCTCCTCCTGAGATTTTGGGCATGCACATACATGCCCCATGTAATTTTCAAGCCGTCAGGTGTGGGGCTTGAACCAGAAAGTCAACTATTTGGTATCTAGCTGCCATGATTCACATGCCACCTGCTGGCCCACCATACCCTGGTTTTTTCATAGGTCCAAATCAAATTTAGATGACAGAGTTGAGAGGTAGGAGAGAGAGGCCAGTGAGACCTTCTCCAAAGGCCTTGACAGCTAAATGCCAAAAAAAAAAAAAAAAAAAGTATCATTATTTAGAGCTCACACATTGTAGTTAGACAGGCCCTGGCTTTAATCATGCTCTGCTTTAAGCCAGTGACCTGACATCTCTGAGCCTCAGTTTCTCCTTGTTAAAATGGAGGTAATACATACCTTAGGACGTGTTAGGGGGCTTAAATGAGTTAACTTTTGTAAGGTGCCTTGCAACGACTTTGCTCTACGGGATGTACTCAGAGTATTTGCTGTTTCCTTGAGGCCTTCAGGGACCGTGGGTGCCAGGACACAGTTTCAAAGGAGGAAACTAGAGTGGTGTCTTGGCTGCCCTGACAGGACATCGCTCACCAGTTGCTACCGTCTGTGTCACAAATAGAGGTTGCACAGAGTGGCTTTCAGGCCCCAGACTAGAATCACCCTCCCTAGGCTGGGCACCCTCTCATTTCAGCAGCAACTCCAGGCACCCAGCACCCTGGCCTCCCCTAACTTGTCAGGGGTCCCAAGAGCAGCATAGTGTGATCTCCTGTTTGACACCAGTGGTGTTCTCAGGGATGCAGCTGAGGCTGATCATCTTCCTGATTCTTTTCAAGGCAATATGTACAATAGATTAGAATTTAGATTTACCTCTAAGTCTCCAGCTTATGACACGTTACCCAGACACAGTGGAGGATTTATCTTCCACTTTCTGGCTCAATAAACATCCCCCATTTGCCTTTTCTAAGCTGGCTTTTATTTTTTTAAGAACTATTTTATTTAATTTTATTTACTCTCATTATTTTATTTTATTTTTTTGAAGTTGACCATGTAGGAGTCCAGCCACTTCAACCACCACGCCACCTGCCAGCCCCTCCCTCTAAGCAGGTTCTTAAAACCTGGCTTTTTGGAAGGCCAGCAGGTGGCATGGTGGTTAAGGCAGCTGGACCCCACATGGCTGACTGCATGGTTCAAATCCTGAATCCAGCAGCTTGAAAAACATGCCAGGCGTGTGTGCATGCCCCAAATCCCAAGAGGAGTTTGAAGGAAAAGGGATTGCAACATGTCCATGCCCCCAGGGGGCGCTATCTTACTTTCCCTCTCTGTCTCCAGTGAGCACATGGGCCCATTCCAAAAACACAAACAAACAAAAAGCCCTGGCTTTTGTATTCTGCTGCTTCATCATTAGACATCTTGAGTTGCTACTGAAGTGGGAAAGTCAGACTTCTCAGCGTACTTGTCCTGTGCCCAACCTGGAGGGGCTCTGGGCCATCCTGGGACCCTGTCCTCAGATGTGAGTGGATAGGGCCTCAGGTCACAGTGGACCACCCCAGTCTGGGATGAACAGGGGATAAGGGCGTGTACGCATCTCTTACTCATGTCAGAGGCCCATAGTCGTGAAGGGAAGTAGGCAGAGGTGTTGGACTTCAGGTCCCAGGTCCTCTGCAGACTGGCTCTGTAACCTTGAGCAGCCTCGATGGAGATAATGGTATTGGAGAGGAGGAGAAATGGCTCCCCGTACCCTTTGAGGTTCTTTAGCTGGACTACAAATTAAATTGATGTACAACAGATTAACAAGAAAAAAAAGCTTAATTCTGTATATATGCAAAGAAATCCCACAAAGATGAGAAACTTAAAGAAGAACCACATGGTGAAAGTTTTATAGTATCCTGAGCTACGGAAATAGGGGCTCAGGGCTTCCAGGGAGAGGCAAATTGTGGGAGGGTGAGGAGAAGAGATGTGTGCTGAATTAAGGCTGCCTTGTTATATCGATAAAGGCTCCCAGGTGATGAATGCTTTCTTGGGGCAGCCTTCTTCCCGGTACAGATACCTTTACTAATGAAAATTTCCTTTATTAAAAGAGCAACTTTTCAGAGCTATCCTGTGTCTACAGCTTCTTAAAATAGCCAGCTGGAAATAATCAATATGTCACATAAATATACTTTGGGGAGGCACATTCTGGTCTCCTGAAGTCATATTTCAGGGTGGTGTGCCCTGAGCCCCAACGGTCCTGTCTCAGCGGTCAGGAAGACATCGAGGTAGTGTGTGGCAGGCATCTAAGCACAACAGTATTGTTCTCTGTACTTTTCTACATATTTCTATTAAAAACAAGTCACTGGGAGAACTCAGTGAAACCTCCCACATTGTGAAAACAGGAGGTGTATGCTGGGCAGGGGGTGGCTACTCTCTGCTCAAGCAAGCTGCAGAGCAGTGTTTGAAAAGGCTGTTTCAAGAATTCTGAAACTTTCTGGGACCAGCAGTTAGCGTAATGGCTATGTCGCTGGACTCCCATGTAGTCGACCGCAATTCAAGTCCCGGACCTGGTGGCTTAAACTCACGCTGGGCGCATGTGCGTGCGTGCCCAAGATCCCAAGGGGAGAATGAAGGAGAAGAGATTGCGGCGTGGCCATCCCCCCTGGGAGGGGGGGTGATTTCTCGTTTTCTATCTGTCTGTCTCTTTCTGGAGAGCGTGTGCGCCCTGTAGCAAAAACCTCTCAAAAAAAAAAAGAATTCTGAAACTTTCTGATCATTCTTTGTTTGCTACTACTACTCTCAGCCTATCTTCACCAGCTCAGCGGTTCTCAGAATCCTGTCATTTGGGATTTTATGAAGGCTTCATTATGTAGGCACAGTTGCTTACATCACTGGCCGTGGGTGATTAAGTCAATCTCCAGTCCCTCCTTGAGGTGGAGGTGGAGGTGGAGCTGCAGGCAGAGAAGCCTCCAACCCTGTAACCACAGAGCTGTTGCCTCTGCTTTCCAGTTGTCACTCATTAAACCAAACTCAGGAGTGGCTGGAAGCTGCTTGTTGTGACTAACAAAAGATGCTCCTTTCACCTTCATTTCAGGAACTGGACACAAAACCAATTATAAGGAGAGAAACTCCTGTTAATCTTATCACTAGAAATCTAGCAAGGGTTTTAGGAACCCTGGCCAAGAGCTGGAGACAAAGAACACAATGTGTATTTCTTATTATGCCTCAGAGCCCTCCCCCGCGCCTCTCCCTACAGTTCCCCAGCACCTACTGTTTGCTATCAGCTGCTATGCAGACCCGTCATTGCTCTCAAAGAACTCACAAACTGAGAACTGCTGTACTGTTTTTCCAAAAAATTTTACCATAACCCACAGTATGAAGACATATCTTATATCGTGAACCAGTTCTCTCACACAGACATACATAACTGAAACAAGTTTCACAACACACACAACTGGTGACAGCCCACTCACTGTCTTCATTTCATGACTGGCTAATAGGTCACAATCTTCATTTTCTTATAGAGGCAAAATTTACACACTTAAAATTCACTCTTCTGGACCAGCAGTTGGCGTAATGGCTGTGTCACTGGACTCCCATGGGGTCGACTGTGGTTCAAGTCCCAGACCCAGTGGCTTAAACTCACGCCAGGCGCGTGTGAGTGCGTGCCCAAGATCCTGAGAGGAGAATGGAGGAGAAGGGATTGCTGCGTATCCTCCCCCTTGGGGGGTGATTTCTCGCGTTCTGTCTCTCTCTCTGTCTTTCTGGCGAGCGCACGCATCCTATAGCAAAAAAAAAAAAAAAAAAAAAAAAAAAAAAAAAAAAAAAAAAAACTCTCCAAAAAAAAAAAATTCACTCTTAGGTGTTCCACTATATGAATTTTGACAATCATACCATCATTTGAGCACTACCTCATCCAGATTCAATATTTACATCACTCCAAAGTATTCCCTAGGGGTCAGTAGATGGTGTAATGGTTACATCACTGGACTCCCACATGACTGACAATGGTTCAAGTCCCAGACCTGGCAGCTTGAAACTCATGCCAGGTGCATGTGCATGTGTGCCCAAAATCCTAAGAGGAGAATAGAAGAGAAAGGATTGCAGCATGGCCATCCCCCATGGGTGGCGAATTCTCACTTTTTGTCTGTCTGTCTTTGTCTCTCCAGTGAATGCACGCACCCTATAGCAAAAATTTCTCTTAAATAAAAATTCCCTATGCTTCCTCGTAACCAATCCCTCTCGGCAACCCAGCCCTTAGCAATCACGAATCTGATTTTTGTCACTATAATTTTGCCTTTTCCAGAATGTTACCTAAATAGATTTATGTACTGTGTAACCTTCTCACATTGACTTCTTTCACATAATGCTTTTGGAATTCGTCTATGCAGTAGTGTGTGTGATGAGTTTCTTTATATTGCTGAGTCATATTCCATTGTATGGAGGGACCACAGTTTGTTTACTTATATTTTAGTTGTTTCTGGGTTTGGGCAATTATAAATAAAGCTACCATTCATATATGTGGGTTTTTTAATTACTTATTTTATTTTATTTATTACTATTATTATTTTAAGTTTGCTATAAGGCATATGTGCTCACCAAAGAGAGACAGAGAAAGGGAAAGTGAGAAAGCAAGCCACCAAGTCTGGTACTCAAACCACAGTCAGCCATGTGGAAGTCCAACACCTTAACCTCCATGCCAGCCCTGGTCATTTTTCTTTTTAAAAGTTTTTGCTATATGGGTTGTGTGCTACCCAGAGAGAGAGAGACAGAGACACAGAGAGAAAGTGGGAGATCACCCCCCAACCAGGATAATGACCAGGATAATCCCTTCTCCACTCTCTAGGGATTTTGAGCACACGATCGCATGTTCCTGGTGTGTTTTTCAAGACACAGGGTCCATGAATCAAACCACACAGTCAGCTGTGTATAGGTTTTTGCATGGGTGTATGTCTTCAATCCTCTGGGATAAATATCTCTGTATAAGATCACTGAATCATGGGATGATTACAAGCCAAATTATTGATACTTTCCACATTGGTTGTCCTATTTTGTATTATCACCAACTATGTATGGGAGTTTCTGTTGCTCTTTCATTAGGAATGTAGTAGTTTTTTTTTGTTGTTGTTTTGTTTTTTGTTTTTAATGTTTTTGCCCTAAGGTATGAGAGAGGGAAAGTGAGAAGTCACCCTCCAGGGGAATGGTCCCACAGCATTCCCTTCTCTTCCATTCTCCTCTCAGGATTTTGGGCATGCATGCACTCACCACCGGCATGATTTTCAAGCCATTGTGTTCGAGACTCCAACTGCAGTCAGTCATGTTGGAGTCTAGCACTTTAGCCACTATGCTACCTGCTGGCCCCTTAGTAGTATTTTAACTGTTTTTTTTGGGGGGGGAGAGATGTGTTTGTTTGTGTTTGTTTGGAGAGGTTTTTGCTGTAGGGCACATGCATTCAGCAGAAAGACAGAGACAGACAGAAAGTGAGAAATCACCCTCCCAGAGGGATGGCCACGCTGCAATCCCTTCTCCTCTACTCACCTCTTGGGATCTTGGGCACACATGCACATGTGACCAGCATGAGTTTAAGCCACCGGTGCCGGGACTCAAACCACAGTCGACTACATGGAGTCCAGCTACGTAGCCGTTACGCCAACTGCTGGTTCCATCTTAACTATTTTAATGATCTAATGTTCTAGACGTGAAAATTAATGATGCTGAATATCTTTTCATGTGATTGTCATCTGTTTATCCTGTTTGGTAAAGTATCTGTTTAGCACTTTGACCCATTTTTTAAATTAGTTTGTTTCTTTTTTTCTTACTGAATTTTGAGAGTTTTTTTTATATTCTGGTTAACAATCCTTTAACAGACAGGTGTCTTTCAAATGTTTTCTAGTTTGTGCCTTATTCTTTCATCTTTTTTAAAGAATTATCTTAACTTTATCTATTAATTTATTTATTTAAATTTGACGAGAGAGAGAGAGAGAGAGAAAGCACACCGCCAGGTCTAGGACTGAAACCGCAGTCAGCCATGTGGGAGTCCAGCGCCCTTAACCACCATGCTACCTGCTAGCCCCCTCTTTCATTTTCTTAACAGTGTCTTTTGAAGAGCCAAAGTTTTTCATTTGGACAAACTATGTTATAGTTTGTCATTTTTTTAAATACCTTGTTCCTTCTGGATCCTAAGAAATCTTTGCCTAGTCCAGAGTAACAAAGATTTTCTCCTGAAAGTTTATTAGTTTTTGGTTTTATAATTTGGTCCATCATCCATTTTGAGTTAATTTTTATAAAGTTTACTTTATTCATTATCAAGAACATATGCACGTTATGAGAGAGAGAAGCACCCTCAGTAGGGTCTCAACATACCCAGTCCCTCTTTCTTAGCCTTCAAGCTCCTCAGGATCTTGGGAATGCCTGTGTCTGGCCTGTTTTCAAGCCAATCCTGGGATTTGAACCTTCAGTGGGCCATGTGACTTCTGGCACTGTAGTTCAGTTTGCTACTGTTTTTGCCACCAAGCTCAGCAATTGAGTTTGTGTGTTTTGTTTTTGTTTTTGTTTTTGTTTTTGTTTTGTTTTGTTTTTGCAAAAGAGGCTTTTATTTTTCCAGCAAAAGAGGCTTTTATTTTTCCAGCTAGCTGGGGTCCAAGTTCCTGCCCATCACAGCGGGCCTTCACAAGGACCCCGAGCCTAAGATAAAGGGATCTTTTTTTTATTTATTTATTTATTTATTTATTAATATTTTTTTCAATTTATTTATTTGCATTCATTCTCTGAACATCATTACAGCATACAAAATGAGATTTTTCCATCCAAATTACACTATATATTGTCTCAATCAAGCACATCAACAAACATGTTATTGTCAGCAAATGATCTTCCATTTCTTGTCTTCTGTATGTTTTGCTTTTTTCCCCCCATCCTAGATTCTCTATCTCTTACCCTCTGCCATCTCCCACTCTCCTCCCACAGTCTCTATGTTTGCTTTCTATACTGTTTTCTCCTCACATTTTATTGTAACGCCAAAGACCCTAATCAATCCAAATACCCTCATAGCAAACACAGGTGATACCCACATTTCCATGAACACAAGTCTTACTTTACGCATCCTATAAAGTAGCACCTAGCTGTGGCTACATATCCTACTGCAGTCATTGAATAGATATATTTTTTTTTTTCTGAAACTTTTTTTTTGTAACTCAATTTACATTCCTTCCCTAAGCTTCATCACAGCATACAAAATGCAATCTCCCATCCAGTACACACTGCATAGTGATACAATCATGCACATTACAAAAAATTTTCCATTACTAGTTCCTAGAATTACTTCCACCCCTCTTTCTGACCCTCTGTCCCTTCCCACCCTCCTCTCACACCACCTCCGGTGTCTACAATTGTCCTTCATTCCATTCCCACCCACGTTGCATTGATCACACAATTTCCTACATAATCTAACTACTTTCAATGGTGAGTTCACTCATTACTACTAAGAAAACCAGTTTTAACTTAACTCAAAGAAATGCCAAGGAACTTTGCTTAAAGCCAGGAAACAAGTTAGGATTCTGTTCAAATGGAAGGTGCATGAACCTATCAGTCTCATGTACTTTTATCTTCTGTTCTGGTTCAATTTTCCTGATTAAATTCTGGGATATAATATTCAACTCCAGACTTGTCCCTCTGATTAAGTTGGCCACTTTCATAGTTTTTGGACTCTTATTTCCGTGTGTCTGTGTTTAATTTTCTTGATACAGCACACCCTTGAGAACTTCTTGGAGATCTGGTCTGGTGCTGGTAAATTCTTTCAGGTTTTGTTTATCTGAGAATGTTCTTGTCTTTTCTTCCCACCTGAAAGATAATCTTGCCGGGTACAGTATCCTTGGCTGAAATTGCTTCTCTCGTAACACTTTGAATATATTTTCCCATTCTCTCCTCGCTCGCATTGTTTCCGATGAGAGATCTGCTGTTAGCCTGATGGGATGTCCTTTGTAGGTAACTTGATGTTTCTCTCTTGCCAATCTTAGTATCTTGTCTTTGTCTGCAGTTTTGGTCAACCTGGCTATAATGTGTCTTGGAGAAGATCTTCTTGGGTTGATTCTATTTGGGGTCCTTTGTATTTCCTGGGACTGGATCTTCGAATGCCTCTCTAGGTTTGGAAAGTTTTCTTGCAGGATTTCATGGAATAGATTATCAATGCCCTTATGGGTCTCTTCACCTTCTGGAATGCCAATTATCCGGATATTTGGACGTTTGATGGTATCCAGTACTTCTCGCATATCATTCTCAAATTTTTGAGCCATTTTCTCAGTCTTCGTGGTGGACTTTTCTAAGCCAGCCATTTTCTCTTCTACATCTGAGATTCTATTTTCTGAATGATCTAGTCTGCTTTTAATACTTTCAAGGGAGATTTTGACTTCTTGTATTATTGACTTCATCTCTAGCAGTTCCGTTTGAGTCTTTTGTAAAGTGTATAATTCCTCTTTTAGATCTTGCAAGAATTTCCTCATCTCCTGGAACTCGGCAACTTCTTTCTCCTTTCTCTTTAGCAGTTCATTATCTCTCTTTTCTTCCATCTCTGTTAGCTTCGACATTACGAATGTTCTAAATTCCTTATCAGACATTTCCATGACTTTCACCGAACTGCTTGTGGATGAAGGAGAGTTACTCTTTTCCATTGGAAGAGAGGTATTTTCTCGTTTTCCCATATTTCTCGTGATCCGACGGTGATTTCTTGTCATCTGATGAATGGCGTGTTTCTTTCAAATTCTTGAAGTTAAGCCTCAGTGTTCAGGAGCAAGCAGACAGAGGTGTTCTAGAATCTGTTTGCCGTTCTGTTGTGATCGCTGGTGCAGCAGATTCAGTAGATATTGGGTGGAGAGACAAGAAAAAGGAAAATGAAAAAGAGAGAGAGAAACAACAACAAAAAGAGAGAAAAAAGACAAAAAAATAAAAAATTATAATTGCTTTTCTTTTTTATTTTAAAGAAAAAAATCACAAAATAGAAAACTGCGCGGCGCTTTGTGCGGTTCCCAGTATCCATGAGGAATCTTCTCAGAGAAGGGCTCAACTCTCCTGCCTGGGAGGAAGGAGCAGAAGGGATTATTAACAAAACAAAAGATGGAGCTGAGAGCCAGAGAGAAACTCTACCTTTAAAAAAATCGTAAAAAGAAAAAATTACCAAAAAAAAAATGAGACAGGAGCAGAGAGAGACAGAGACCTCAGAGACATAGAGACAGAGATAGAAGGCCAGAGGGGAAGGCCAGATTTCTCCTGGGAAATATCTAGTTCCCTCCTTCTACCAATACTAGCTTTGCTTGCTGGAGGCTGAATTATGAGTAGAAAATCTTCATTTCTCCTGTGCCCTGAAATATCTAGTTCCCAGTATCCATGAGGAATCTTCTCAGAGAAGGGCTCAACTCTCCTGCCACACTAGCTTTGCTTGCTGGAGGCTGAATTATGAGTAGAAAATCTTCATTTCTCCTGTGCCCTGAAATATCTAGTTCCCAGTATCCATCTTGAGTTTGTGTTTTATACATGAGAGATGGGTCAGAGTCCTTTTTCACCCCCATATGGATGTCCAGTGATCTGCATGTGATGAAGCCAGAGAGGAAAGCCCTTTGCAGAGCAGAGCATTACATGATGGACTGGGGAGTGCTGCTAGAGAGGGCTGTGCAGGGTATCCCAGAGCCGTTACAAGGAGAACATTGGGACCAGCAGATGGTGAAATGGTTACCTCACTGGACTCCCACATAGTCAACCGCAGTTCGAGTTCCATACTTGGCAGCTTATAACTTACACAGGGCATGTATATGTGCATGCCTAAAATCTCGAGAGGAAGGAGGAGGAGAAGGGATTGCGGTGTGGCCATCCCCCCAGGGTATAATTTCTTGCTTTCTGTCTCTTAGTCTCTCTCTGTCTCTCCACCAAGCATGTATGCTCTATAGCAGAAACTCTCTTAAAAAAAAAAAATAAGAGGAGAGCATTAACTGAGTAGAGATTTGGGGCAGCCTTACAAAAGCAGTGCTCATAGGCTAGCCCTTGAAAACTGACTGCAGAGAAAGTAGACGGGTGCTATAAGGTCAACAAAGGCCAGGCAGGGACAGTGTGAGGGTGACTTGGTGCTATCTGCAGTGCCAGAGTTGGAGTGCACAGGAAGCAGGGTTAGAGACAGCAGTGGAGGAACAAAGTGGATTGGGCTGGTATAGTGCTTCAGAAAGGTCAGCCTGCGGACCAAGATGAAAGGTGGATGAAGGCGGGAAGCCAAGTGAAGATGTAGAGTGTAGAGGGATCAGGGATGGGTCCTGAGCTCCAGAAGCAGCCATTGGGATGGGTTCAAAGAGACAGAGTCAAGACAAATTGTAGGGCACAGCAGAAACATCACGCTTGCATGCTGGAGCCATGGGGAAGGTCCAGGTTCACATCTCATGGGCTCCCCATATGCACCAGGCACATGTGTATGTCCTTGATCTTAACTGGCTGAGGCTGCGATTGGACTGGCGTGAAACCCTACTGGGGACACCTCTCTCTCTCTCTCTCCCTCTGAAGGAAGAAATATCTGGGAACACATGGGGGGCTGCATATCAGTAACATTAGTTTATCACCACCTGACTGCAACCCCTCCGCCATGCTCATGACGTTCTTTGCCTCCCCCCAAAAGGTGCTGGCTCCTGCACAGTCATATTGTTATGCCTTTGGTAACAGGACCTGTGGATTTATGATGAACACTATGGCCTACTTTCCCCAAAGGACCAGGAACCAGGATGTCATGCTGGGGTCGGGGGTGGAAGGGTGGGTGCTCTGCTGCTGTGCAAGCAAGGAATAGGATTTTGAGGATCCCTGGCTGTACCCTGTGGTTGTTGGCCACCTCCCCCACCCACCACCCACAGTGTACTGGGTACTTCAGCATTAATGAACGGAGGAGATTCAGGGCCTGCAGCCCAGGAAACTATCAGGAAAGATAGCCTAGCCCCTGATCTGTGTTGAGCCACTACAGAGCCTGGGCCTGAAATCCAATGTGTTTTTTTGGAGTTGGGGGGCGGTTCCCCAAGGAGAAAAAAAGACTGAAACTGGAATATGCAAATTACTATTCTAAAAAGAGAAGGCATTGGAGAATAGGGTCTTGAAAAGAAGGAAACGAGAGAAAAATAAGATTCTAAGATGATTAAGGGGTGACGCATTCCTGAGTCCAGCTCCTTCCTGGGCCTCTGGAGAGGGACCTGGCCACTGTCAGCCCTGAGCCCCAGCACCATCCCCAGCCAGTCTCCTGCCTTTCCATGGCGGCTTGCCCACCCTTTCTCTGGACCCTCCCTGCTGTCTCACAGCCCATCTGCTCCAGGCTTCTGCTGATGATTTTATAACCATCACGGGCTCTTCTCTGCAGATGCTTAATGCCTTTCAGCACGACAAAAGCACCCGTTAGACTGGAAGGGAATAAGGAGGGGAGGCCTATACGTGGAGTTGAGCACCTCCCATACCCGCATGGCCTCCATTCTCCAGTAAAAGGGGGTCTCGGTGCCACCAGCCTCTTTGGAAGGCAAACATACAAGCAGAAGTGTTCGGCACCCCTGCTAGTGACTTTGGGGAAGTCCCTGTCTCTGTGCTGTGTTTCACCATGTGGGCTTTAAGCACACTTGGCAAGGTGGTTTTGACATGTCAAGATTCATCTCCACTGTCCTCCCACAGTGCAGGGTACCTCTGTCCTGTCGCTGAGCCTTCACTGTCTCTTGTCTCCCCTCCCAGCCTGGGCTCTTCTTGAGGGCAGCCAGGGGGCCAGATCTTCTTGGTGCTCCAACCCCAAGGTCACAGAAAGATTGCTGATTCCATTCCATATTGCCTCTTGGGAAAGTATCATGTTGGAAGCTGAGAGAGTATATTTATATTCCCTGCTCTCTAGGACCTTAGAAAAAAGTTACTATAAAATCCAAAACTTGAGGTTGAAGGAGACTCACCAGCTCTTGATGCGGGTGGCTGTGAGATGGGCAGCTTTGTTGAAGAGTGGGTAGACCACCCTCTGGAAGGGTGCTCTGAGCAGAGCCCCATGTCTGCACTGACCTTGCATCCAGTTTCAGAGAAGCTTGGGGGCACCATCACGGACAGACCTTCAGGAGCCAAGAGCATCTTCATGGCAAGGCGAGTTGCACAGAATCAGTGAATTTCTAGAAAGGGTTGTCATTTGGTGTCCAGGGGCAGAGCAACCCATTCATTATGGGCCCGGTAGATAGTGAAAATGACACTAATCACAGCTGTTCACTGCCAATTCTGTGAGAGAGAAAAATAACTAAATTCAGAGGCAGCATTGGTACCGCAGCAGGAGCACTGGGCCTGGAGTCATACATCGTAGGGCATTTGAGTATGTGGAGCCTTCCGATCTTTGGATAACAAGCATTTCCTGTTGCTCTTACTGTTTACTACCACAAATGGTTGAGTTAATGGGCATCCTAATTACCCTGCTCCAGTCACTAAATGTCATATCCCTATACTGAAAATGCACATTGTAACCACTGTTACAGTAATAAAAAGGTTTTTTTTCTTTTTTTTTTTTTTTTTTGGAGAGGTTTTTGCTGCAGGGTGCGTGCCCCAGAAAGAGAGACAGAAAGTGAGAAATCACCCCCCTGGGGGGATGGCCACGCCATAATCCCTTCTCCTGTCAGGATCTTGGGCATGCACGCACACGCGCCCGGTATGAGTTTAAGCTGCCGGGTCTGGGACTCAAACCACGGTTGACTACATGGGAGTCCAGCAACATAGCCATTACGCTAATTGCTGGTCCCAAAAAGATATTTTTTTTAATTGACACTTTTTTTTTCATATAAAGGGACCTGAGTTTGAATTCTGGGAAGGCACTCTACCTCTCTAAGCATGGGGGACCCATCCTGGCAGTTCGGCTCTGCACAACAGGGATGGATAATGGTCTTATCTGTGTCAAAAGATAACATGACTAGTGTGTAAATGTATGTGTAAGCATGAAACAAAGCTTTCTGTCCATGCATATTTTCTTTCTTCCATTAGACCAGTGCTTCTCCATCCTCTGTGAACATTTAGAATTGCCAAGGGAGTTTTTTAAAAGAATTATTTTATTGGGAACCAGCAGTTAGCATAATGGCTTTGTCGCTGGACTCCCACGTAGTCAACCGCGGTTCGCGTCCCGGACCCGGTGGCTTAAAACTCACGCCGGGCGCGTGTGCGTGCGTGCCCAAGATCCCGAGAGGAGAATGGAGGAGAAGGGATTGTGGTGTGACCATCCCCCCTGGGGGGTGATTTCTCGCTTTCTGTCTCTATGTCTCTCTCTGTCTGTCTGGCGAGCGCACGCACCCTATAGCAAAAAAAAAAAAAAACTCTCCAAAAAAAAAAAAAAGAATTATTTTACTTAATTTTTTTATTATTTTTTATTTTGACCAGAGATAGAAGAGGAAAACAAGAAAGCAACCCACCAGTCCAGGACACAAACCGTGGTCAGCCACCTAGGTATCCAGTGCCTTAACCGCCATGCTACCTGCCAGCCCAAGGGAGCTTTTTTAAAATGCCAGTGCCGGAGCCTTGTTCCAGACCAATTAAATAGGATCTCGGGGGAATATAACCCAGGATTTGGGGTTGTTTTGTTTTCTTTCTTTCTTTAAGCCCTCTAATGAACCTCATGTGCTTTACACAATATGGCATTCATCAGGTATTACTGAATTCACTGCAAGCCCAAGAAGTGTAGGCTTGATCTACAAGGAGTTAAAACTGTGACTGTGCAGATACGGTTGGGTAATAGTCATGTCTCTGTTTCACCTTCTCCAGAACTATTTCCCAGCATCCCAGTCTCCTGCCATGTCCGACCCCATTACACTGAATGTTGGGGGGAAGCTTTATACAACCTCGCTGGCCACCCTGACCAGCTTCCCTGACTCCATGCTGGGCGCCATGTTCAGTGGGAAGATGCCCACCAAGAGGGACAGCCAGGGCAACTGCTTCATTGACCGCGATGGCAAAGTGTTCCGCTACATCCTCAACTTCCTGCGGACCTCCCACCTGGACCTGCCCGAGGACTTCCAGGAGATGGGCCTGCTCCGCAGGGAGGCCGACTTCTATCAGGTGCAGCCTCTCATCGAGGCGCTGCAGGAGAAGGAGGTGGAGCTCTCCAAGGCAGAGAAGAATGCCATGCTGAACATCACACTAAACCAGCGCGTGCAGACAGTCCACTTCACTGTGCGTGAGGCACCTCAGATTTACAGCCTCTCCTCCTCCAGTATGGAGGTCTTCAACGCCAACATCTTCAGCACCTCCTGTCTCTTCCTCAAGCTGCTTGGCTCCAAGCTCTTCTACTGCTCTAATGGCAATCTCTCCTCCATCACTAGTCACTTGCAGGACCCCAACCACCTGACTCTGGACTGGGTGGCCAATGTGGAGGGCCTGCCAGAGGAGGAGTACACCAAGCAGAACCTCAAGAGGCTCTGGGTGGTGCCAGCCAACAAGCAGATCAATAGCTTCCAGGTGTTCGTGGAAGAGGTGCTGAAAATTGCTCTGAGTGATGGCTTCTGCATTGATTCTTCTCACCCACATGCTCTGGATTTCATGAATAATAAGATTATTCGATTAATACGGTACAGGTAATAGGACCTAGCAACATCAAAGAGGATGGTCCCAAGAAGCTCCTTGTCAGTCAAGGTCTTGGAGAGTGTCTCACCGATGGCATGAGGCAGGGTCTATACTAATCTGCATTAATTGTGTAGCAGGACTCGAATCCCCCATGATGAAGTCCACCGTTTGGAATTCACATGTCCTCTAAACAGAACCACCTTTTTCTTGCCATCTTGAGCTGAAACTGAGCAGTTTAGTATGACAAGTAAAGAGTCAGCTACTTTGTATTAAAGGAGGCCAGCAGGGAGCTTTCTAGCAGGAACAGAGGAGCGGCAGTCTTCTCCTGGGCTCCATCTCTCTGTACCACTAGCCGGTGCCTCCTTTACCCAGTTGTAAAGAGGGCCTCTGGCAGAGGGCTGGGGCTGAGAACAAGAGGCTCCCTGCAGTTTCCCAGGACATGAAGTCAGCAGCTCCCTCCACACCTGTGTTTCCAGAATATGTCTAGCACCTCAGACTTCAGTCAGCTGGGACTGTAGTGTGTGCCTGGAACTCCACTTGTGGCCCCTGCAGCAGGGGAGGACAGTGAGCTATGGCATGGCTTAGAACAGTGAGCATCCAGTCAGGGCTCAGACATGGAATGTCCTTCTTGAGAGGCTGCATCTAGAGATTTCTGGCTGAATCTGGTACAAGTCATCCCTGCAATGATGTGAAAGGATCTGGAGCCAGCATGATAAAAGGCACCTGTTGCCCGATGTTCATAATCTTCTTACCACAAATCTGAGGTATTGTTGAAATAGGTCAGTTTAAACAAGTAAGTCATGGATTCTCAGGGTTGGAAAATAGTTAAGCAGTCGTAGTCCTCTTCCACCCCCAGCGCTTTTGGGGATGCGCTGCCTTCTTGAGTACCTCCATGGGATCGCCTGTGCACACTTGCCTCCCTCTGGGTATGGGAGGCTCGCCATCCCCAAGGCAAGTCCAACCAGCATTGAATGGTTCCAGCTGTTGGAAAGTTCTTCCTTATACTGAGCCAGAATCTGTCCTGCCCCTCCCATGGGCTAGATCTTGATTGGAGATCTTTTCTCACCCATCTGTGTATCTTTGCTTTCAAAATAGTCACCTTAAGGCAAGACCCTTACTTGGAAAATATGCTTGCTCAGAATTTGGCTCCCCATTGGCATCTGTCTTTAGAACCAAGATAGGTCCTGTCCATCTCTCATAAGCCAGTCTCCTTGTGTCATGGCTTCACCTTGTTTGTGACCCCCCCCCCCCCCCACGTCACCTACCTTCCCCACCAGCCATGGCTCCACATGCCTTTTGATCATTTTCTGTTGGAAATGAGATTTGTTGCTCCTAAGGAGATCCAGGGGAAGGAGACAGGATCTCAGAGGGTATTGTGCAGTGAGGAGCCCAGGAGCAGTCTGAACCACAATGCTGCCCTTGCAGTGAGTGTCCCTGAGACGCAGCTCCCAAGGAAGAGCCTCCCCCATAGTGTCTGGTCACAACTAGTCCACAGCTCTCTGGGGCTATGACCCAGGGCCAGGATGCCCCAAGCCACTGCTTCCCAGTGGGTGATGAGCCATGCAGGCTTCAGCCATGCATCATGACTCATTCCTGGGGTGAGTAGGGCTTTGGGAGTCTCTCCCACTGGACAGAGGCTCAGACCTACTTCGGGCAGCCTGGTGACACAGGCCTGCTGCGGGGTAGACCAGGGAAGGCCTTCCACTGTGAACGCCCTGTGCATAGGGAGCTTAGTCACTGGGCTGGGCAAGGCCAGGCCCTGTAGGCAATAAAGGCCTTTTCCCACCTATAATGGGACCCAGGAGTCTGTGACAACTGTCCCAGGCACCAGGTCAGCAGTTCTTGGGAAAGCCCCTCAAGGAGAACCCAATTTAGGCCAGGCAGCAGAAACTGACCACAACCAAACATTCGAGAAAGGAATCTCATAAATCATTATTGCCCTTTGTCCTCTCCACAACACTTCACTTTCTCCATCTTTTTGGTGCTTCCTAATTCACGTGGTTTGACTTTAGAGAAAGTATGGAACCTGTGAAGCCACTAACATGCTGTGACTTCATGCAAGTCCCTTGCCTCACCGAGTCACCTCTGTTCATTCGTCTGTGAAATGGGCATAACAGTAACACATAACCCAAGCTACCTCACAGGGCTATTGTGAGGGTCCGATGAAATAATGTATGTGAAAATAAATGATAAATGATTGTTAGCGTTTTGTTTGCTTATTAAGGGAAAAGGGCACCCACTCTTGAGTCAGAATGATTTGAGTTCAAATCCTGGTTCACCTTGAACAAGCCACGGAGCCTTGCCGATTTGTCTCCTCACCAGGCAACAGTCCCCACCACCTCCCAAGGTGATGCAGCTTCAGAGCTGGTATATATGGAAATTCTGAGGCACTCCTGGCTTGCAGGGGCTCCATAACTGTTTGCTTTCCCAGGAGGTAGCAGTAATGGTGGGCTGCTGGGTGGGCGCAGGTGAGGGGTCCTGAAGAAGACAGCTTAACGAGCCCTTATGGACAAGTGCTTGGGGTGTGTGCCCGGAGGAGGGGAACAGCTGCAAACAAGGGGAGCTGCATTCAGCTGGACAAAGCCTAGGGCTGCACACGGCATGCTGGCGAACTGAGGAACGGAGCTCAGTGCTTCTCGGAAGGGGCTTTCCGGACGGTGCAACTGGGCCTTTGAAGGTAGCTGGGTTTGACATAAACAGCAAGGAGGACACCGTGGGCGCAGGGAACAGTGAGCACAGAAAGCTGGCAGCCAGGGGGAGGGTGATGAAGGCAGGGTGTGTGTTCACGCAGGGCCACTGTGCAAGGGGAGCGGCAGATGCGATCTCGTGCTCACACCTTCCTTAGGAAGAGGGAACAGTGGCACAGCAGCAGCCCAGGGCCCGTGTGAGCAAGCATGGCCTGATAGGCAAGGATGTGCTGCTGTGAGCGCAAGCCAGAAGTGCTGCCTGGGCTCACTTTAGTCTGGTACGCGCCCGCCGTGGGCTTCAGCCCAGCAGCAGGTGCAGGCCGGGCTCACGTCGCCCTCTGTTCCTGGCCTGTCCACACACATAGAGGGACTGTCACAAAAGGTGCTCAAGGGAACCAAGGCATGTGGTGCGACAGTCATGCATGTTTGAAGGTCAGCAATGGCCAGCACTTCAGGCACCATGCTGTGACCTCATACCCTCCAACTTTATGGCCCTGTGCCTCAGCCTAGTAAATTTGACCCTCACCACCCCCTTCCTGGTCCTATTTCTCACAGCACATCCCCCATATATAGACATTTCAAACCCTTTGTCAATGTTTCCTAGTTAGCTGAAAGCCCTACATATTCTAGCACATTCTCTCCCTTGTGCCAGGACCACCAAAAGCCCTTTGCCCTTCCATGAGGGACTCTAGAGCTCACTGTGAAGGGGTGGCCACAGTGTCCCTTGCCCATACTCAGGGCTCACATACTCTGCACCCAGGAGGCAGCCCCTGTTTTGTAAACTGCTGTGTGGCCTCAATTGTAGCATCTGGGTTAACTGCCCATTTATCCATTCACCGAACTTCCGGCTCTCTTACAAATTATTCCTGAAACAGTCTATTGTGAATGGGGGCTTAACCAAGGCCAGCCTTGGGCTAATTTCCTGGTTCCTGTGACCAGAGCACCAGCCTATCCCCTTCCCGAACTGCAGTCTCCTCACACTGACCGCCTGTGTTGACCTTTGTCCCCAGGGGCTCAGGGCTGATGGTGTGGGGTGGCCCCATGATCATCTCCCGAGCAAAAGACCCTTGATAACAGGCCCACAGAAGAGGCAGCCGAGGTGGTGTCCCGGCCCCACGGGGTCCTGGCTCTGCAGCACCATCTGCCCAGCAGCCCGGTGATCTTCAGGACAGGGAGGCACCAGCAAAGGCGTGGAGTGGTCTGGTGACATGCTCAGCCCACTCAGCACAGGAACCCAAGAGGGCCTGAGGAGAAAAGCTGGCCTGTGGCAACAAGCCAAAAGATTGCCAAGTACCCACAGCACCCAGGACCCCTCCTGCTACTGCCCCCTGGCTCAACCAATAGACCATGTATTTCATCCTAGTGAATCTGACCCCACCACCCCATCTCCTGATTCTATTTCCCACCAACTTTCCTACCCACCCCAATATGCAGGGCATGTTAAACCCTCCGTCAACATTTCCCAGTTAGCTGGCAGCCCTAGAATGTTCTAGCCTGTTCTCTCCTTTATGCCAGGTTCCTCCCCAAAGCCTAGGTTCCCTTTTACTGAACAGTTGGGTAAAGGCCCAGTTGAGCCTCATTTGAAATCCGCTGGGAATCCTGCCAGTTAAAGGACAAAGGTTAATGTGCTGTGGCTTGGGTAGTCTCCCTTCAAGCCCAGTGACTTCCCTTTTTACATCCTACATCAGATTTGCTTCATAAACACCCTTCACACCTTCCAGGTTGCCCATTTATCCATTCACCGAACTTCCTTAAGTTCCCCTTAATGGACCCATAGGACATGCCATGCCATTCCACACACCTGCCCAGCTGCCCCTACCCACACTGCCTTCACGGCAGGCATCTGCTCGCCCTTGCACACTCCGCATAATGAAGGCTCCTGAAAGTCAGCCTGCCTGAACCGAGCCCAGCCTTGCCCCTGGGTGGCTACATGACCCTGGGCAGTTACTTAGCCTCTCATTTTCCTTGTGTGTAGAGTGGAGACAATAGAATCCACCTCAGAGAGTTGTTCCAGGAGTTTGATAGGTTATATACCTACAGCTTTTCAACCCAGAGTGTACCAAGTAAGTGTTGGGCAGCAGGTGGCATCATGGTTAAAGTGCTTGACTCTTACGTGGTCGACTGCGGTTTGAGTCCCGGACCTGAAGGGTCTGTGTGTGTGCTGCCCAAAATCCCAAGAGGAGAAAGGAGAAGGGATTACAGTGTGCAATCCACCTGGGGGGTGATTTTTCACTTTTTGTCTCTAACAAATGCACATACCCTGTAACAAAAAATCTTTCTTTTTCTTTTTTTTTTTTTTTTTTTTTTTTTTTTGAGAGGTTTTTGCTATAGGGCATGTGCGCTCACCAGAAAGACAGAGAGAGACAGAGAGACAGAAAGCGAGAAATCACCTCCCAGGGGGGATAGCCATGCCGCAATCCCTTCTCTACCATTCTCTTCTCAGGATCTTGGGCACACACACACGCGCCCGGCATGAGTTTAAGCCACCGGGTCTGGGACTTGAACCGCAGTCAACTACATGGGAGTTCAGCGACATAGCCATTACACTAACTGCTGGTCCCACAAAAATCTTTCTTAAAAAAAGAAATTACTGTAACTGTTATGGTGATGTCCTCACCTTCCCTGGTCATCCTGCTTCCCTGCTCCCTCGGAGTCTCCCACACAGTCCATGTGGATTTCCATCTCCTGATCTTTGCCAATGCTAGAACTGCCCCACATCTGTCCACTCATAGTGGACACCCTCCCTCCTCTGGTCACTCAGTGTCCTTCTGGCTGGCACTTTATTTTCTGACAAATGAATCTCTTCATATGTCTTATTTATAGACTGAACTTATTTTACTCTCTTTTAACTTGCCAGAGGGTGCATGTTCTTGCCTGAGATAGAGGGAGAGGGAGAAAGCACTCCCAAATGGGACATGGTCACACTCCAATCCCTTTCCTCTACTTCTCCATCCCATCAAGACCTGGGCACACATGCATGCACGCACACAGACCAGCATGTTTTTCAAGCCACCAGTTCCTGGACTCAAAATGCATGGCCAGCCATGTCACCAGGCCATGGGCTGGTCCTAGACTGAATGTTTATGTTCACAGTGAAACCTAACACCCCCCCCCCCAGTTTAGGGGTTTTTGGAGGTGTGTCTTTGGGAGGTGATTAGGCCATAAGAGTGAAGCCCTTAAAAGTGGGATTTGTGCCTTATAGAAGGGACCCCAGAAAGCTCCCTGGCTCTTTCTACCATATAAGGACACAGTGAAGACAGCCATGTGTGAGCTAGTAAACAAGCCTTCATCAGGCACCACATCTGATTGTGCCTTTATCTGGGACTTGCCAGACTCTAGACTATGAGAAATAAATTTCTGTGGTCGCTAAGTCCCACAGTTTATGGCATGCATAGCAGGCTGCATGGACTAAGACATTCACAAACTCTACTAAGCACCTGCCATGTGTGAGGTTCAGGCCTGGGCTCTAGGAAATAGTAGATGAATCCTGCACATTCCTCCTTGGAGGAGGCTAGTGGTAAAGAGATAGAGAAAATTCCAATATAGTGGCTAGTGTCAAAACAGAATCTGCAGGCCAGCAGGTGACATGGTAGTTAAGGCTCTGGAATCCCTCATGGCTGACCACAGTTCAGGTACTGTACTTAGCAGCTTGCTCTCTCTCTGCCTCTCTCTCTCATTCTCTGTCTCTCTGTCCCTCTCTGGTGAGCACACATGCCCTATAGCAAATTTTTTAAAATAATAATAATGATAAATAAAATTAAATAAATAATTCTTAAAAATAAAGATGGAATTTGCTACAGGTGAACCACAAAGACAGTGACTAGCTTTAGCAACTGCCCCTCAATGTACACACCACTTTAGTTTATAAAGCACTTTACCTTCTTTTCCCTTAATCCTTACAACAGGGCTCCAAGAGAAGCCATACAGAAGGAGTTTATTTCTCATAGATGAGAAAACTGAGGTTCAAGGAGGTGCAATTAATTGCCTTCAGTCCTACTGTGTTTAAGTATAGTGCCTGGCACATAACGGGGCTTTGTCTAATATCAAATTGAGTTACATGACATTTAATGTAATCAAGTGGCCAAGCTGAGGTAAGAACTCAGTCTAAACCTTCCTTTATGTCTGCTCAACTGTGAGGTCAAGGGAAGAAATAGTCTTCTAAGTGCCACAGACTCTGAGCCAGGAGTTTCCATGGATGCTCCAGGTGACCTTGGGCAATTTCCTTCACAGCTCTGAACCTGAAAGCTTTCTCAGCAAAATGCATCAAGGCAGAGTATGGCGTTACCAGCTAGAAGTGTCTTCACGCCAGAGCCAGAGAGAAGGATATCTTCCTTCCCATGGAGATGTGCAGAGACCAAAAGACCCCTGATGGGGCTGTCATGAGGTCTTCAGGCATGGGACTTGGCCCCTAGTGTCCCCCCCCCCCCCAACCCTTTCAACCTGCAACATTAACCTGTGGACATGATGTTCAGTGATGGAGCAGTCTTATGGTTTCTGTATTTTCCTGTGGGGAAGCTGGACTGTGTTAAGTTCTGCTGAAGATAAAACAATCAGGTGAGGGGGAGCCCCTGGGACAGAACGTCACACTGTGATGCTCCCATAAGTGTGGTCGTGGTCAGAAAGCTTGTGTTAGGCAAGACTCACTCCTCTGACAGGATGCTCCCCAGAGTACCACAAAGATGCCAGGAGAGACAATTTGAGCCACCATTCCTGAGCACAACAGGTTCTCCGTATGTGGTTGCTAAGGGAGAGGAAAACCTATAGGGTACTGTACAATATGATGCTTGTGGCAGTGGGCATAGAACCTGAGAATGCTGTGGTTATAAAAGGAAACTTAGGGGGCTGGCAGGTGGCATGGTAGTTAAGGGCGCTGGATTCCCACATGGCTGAACCACGGTTCGAGTTATGGATCTGGTGGCTTGCTTTCTCACTTTCCCTTTCTCTCTCTCACTCTGTCCCTCTCTGGTCAAATTCAAATTTTAAAAATACAAAAAAATAAAGTTAAATAAAAAATAATCTCTTTTTTTTTTAAAAAAAAAAAAAGGAAACTTAGGACTGACCATCAAACTCTGGCTCGTCCACATGACCTTGCCAAGCAGCACCATCTCTATCTGTTTTTTTTTTTTTTTTTTTTTTTGAGAGATTTTTGCTATAGGGTGCATGACCTTGCCAGAGAGATACAGAGAGACAGAAAGCGACAAATCATCCGCCAGGGGAGATAGCCATGCCGTCATCCCTTCTCCTCCATTCTCCTCTCAAGATCTTGGGCACGCATGCATGCCTACACGCCTGGTGTGAGTTTGAAGCTGCCAGGTCTGGGACTTGAACCTCAGTCAACCATGCGGGAGTCCAGCAACATAGCCATTATGCCATCTGCTGGTCCCTCATCTTTCCCAGTTTCAATGACTTCATCTATGAAATGAGGACAAACATGCCTGCCTTGTCCATCTCACCCACTGCCTGTGAGGATGAAAGGAGAGAAACACGGAAAGTCCTTGGCTGCCCCCTCCCTGCTCGCCCCACTCCTTGCCTTCTACCCTGGATGGAGCTCTCTCCTGCAGCAGGGACCACACCTCCTCGAGGTCCCCAGTCTCCAGTACACTGTCTCCATGGGGAGGGCCTTGTTCCCATTTGCTGAATAGGGGCTGGCCTCTACCACTTCCCTCAGGAAGAAACAGGTCCAGAGAGGCAGAGGGACTGGGCCTAGTCCACAGCCAGAGGAGAGAGAGCCAGGCCTGGTCCCCGACGCCCAGCTTCTCTGTGCCATAGGCCACTTGGTATGTGCACCGTTTGGCAAAGCCCTCTGCACTTTAGAGCCTTTCTTTGTTCAACCTCTTGGCTGGTAAGTAGCGGCTTTGGAACAAGAACCCAGGTCTGTCAGACCCGGAAGCCATGGACTCATTTTATGGCCCAAGGAAAGCTCAAGTGAGACCAAAGCAGTGTGGTGAACCTGCTGCCCAGCCATAGATTTAGCTCGTTCTGCAAGGGGTCAGCGCCAGTTGGACGATGCTACACCACCTGACCGCCCGCATAAATCTGACACTGAATAGCTGCCAGAATCCCAGGGTCCAGGCCGAATGGCCCTGCCTGCTCCCCCTTAGAGAGATCCTCACTGCCAAAAGTTAAGAAACAGGACACGGTCTTCCATCAAGTCTAAGGCAAATGTTTTCAAATCCCAGCATCCCTGAAACCAGGATGAGATTAAACAATTGATAGTATTTTGCCATGATTGTTGAAAGCATTTATTCTTTTATTTATTTATTTATTTTTTAATTTTTACCACAGGACACATGTATTTGCCAGAGGAAAAAAGAGAGAGAAGGATAATGAGAAAGCACCTGCAAGGAGGGATGGCCATGATGCAATCCCTTCTCCTTCATTTCCTTTTGAAATTTTGGGCATGCACATATATGCATCTGGCATGTTTTTCAAGCCACTGGGTCTGAGACTTAAACTACACAGCCATGGCGGATTCAACTGCCTTAACCACCATGCCCCTGTTGGCCCAACCGCATTTATTCCTATATGGCAGAACATGAAACAAATTTGTGTCTTGAAACTGCCGAGTTGAAATGAAATCCAGCCTTGGTGGGTGGGAGCAGTGTCCCCGCAGGCGGTGCATTGTTTCCCTGGGCTATTTAGACCCCGGAGGCTTGCTTCCCTCTAAGCCCCTGACCCTTATTTCAGTCATAGGGGAAATATCCAGAGCCAAGGCCTCGGCTACCTGCGGGCCAACGAGAGAGGCCCTCAGGAGAAATCACCCCTCCTGATACCTGATCGTGATACAGCCTGCAGAACTGTGAGTAAAGAAACCTCTATTGTTTAACCCACCAAGCCCTGGCACTTTGTTAGGGTAACCCTCAAAAACTCACACAGTGAGGAAATGGAGGCACAAAGAAGCAAAGTAGCCAGCCTGGGGGCAAGGGAGGATTTTGGTCTCTATAAAATATGCTCAGGTCCTGGGACAGGGTGAACTCTTTGCGAGAGAGATGAGGCAAGAGAAGATGTGCCGGGGGCTGCTGGCAATTTGGAAGCCTCTAGGGCCCTGTGAAATTTTGGATTTTTTTTTTTTTTTTTTACTTTACTTTAAAGAAAATCCAGGCATGCTGGAAAATACTTCCTCTCCAAAGGCCCCACTGCTTTAAGGGGAGAGGACCAATTTGGTGGATTCTGTCCAAGTTGACTTGGACAGGTGCCCTGCTGGCAAGAAGCCCCAGCTGGAGTTGGGAGTGTTTTGTCCTGTTGTTTTTGAGGACTGGGTCAGCAAAAGACATCCCAGGACTGTTTGCCTGCTTTTCCCTGTTACCTCATGACTTCCAGACAGGACTTGCCAAAACTCATTCTCCCACCAGCATTCTCAAAAAAATCCTCTTCGGGATAAAGTGTAAGACAGAATTAAATGCTCAAAAGGGACCAGCAGGTGGCATACTGGCTAAGGCACTAGACTCCCACGTGGCTGACGGCCACTAAGAGTCCAGACCCAGCACACTGGGTGCGTGTCCATGCATGCCCAAAATCCCTAGAGAAGAATGGAGGAGAAGAGTTGATGACATGTGCATCTCTCCTGGGAAGTGATTTCTCACTCTCCCTCTCTCTGGCCAGCACATACACCCTATGACACACAAAAAAGAAAGATTAAAAAAAATAAAGAATAAGAAGAAAAAAGAAAGAAAGAAACCCTCAGATATGCACAAAGTCTCTTCCTAATGTCCCATGCACAAACAGGGTGGGATAGAAAGTGTAAGGCTGGGAGTCGGGAGTCCTAGGGTCTAGCCCTTGGCTCCTCTCACTGTGTGATGTGAACCAGTCCCTCTTCTCTCCTGGACTTGCTTTCTCTCTTATTTATTTATTTATTTATTTATTTATCTGTACCTCCATTTTCTTTTCTTTTTTTTTTTCCATCCAAAATACACTGTGTATTAGCTCAGTCAAGCACATCAACATACATGTTTTCAGCAAATAATTTTCCAATTCTTATGTCTTGTATAGTTTGTTTTTTGTTTTGCCATCCTTGATTCCTTATCCCTCACCCTCTGCCATGTCCCACCCTCCTCCCACATTGTCTCTGGCATCCATGGTTGCTTTCTATGCCTTTCCCCCCCCTCATTTAATTGATTTGCTAATGAACTTAATTAGTCTAAATATATCCAATAGCTAGCACAGCTGATATATACCTATACATGAACCCAAGTCTGACTTTAGGCATAAACCCCAGTGAGTAGAATGAACATATTATAAAGTAGTACCCAGCTGGGGCTATATAGCTTACTGCAGTCATCAAATATGCATTTTTTTAAAAAATTGATACGAACAGTTTTACCGTTTTTTTTTCTCCTGCAACTTTTTTTTTTTTTTAATTACTTAACATTCATTCCCTGAGCATCATCACAATGTACTAAATGTGGTTTCCCATCTAGAATAAACTGCATGGTGGCTTAATCAAGCATGTTATCATCAATAATATTCCATTTCTCCTTTCATACATATGTATATGTATATATATATATGTTTTTTACCCCATGTTTGACCCTCTGCCCTTTCCCACTCTCTTGTTACACTATCTCTACTATATACAGTTGTCTTCCATTCCTTTTTCCCCAACATTTTGTTGACCACACAATATCATAAGTAATCCAACTACTTTTAGCAGATAATTTCAAGAAGAGTAGTTTTGAACTGGTAATGATATTTCCTTGAAACTTAAAGCCTAGAAACAGGTTAGTATTCTGTTCAAATAGTAGGTACATGCACCTATCAACAGCCCAAGACAGGACAAAAATCCTTTAAAACCGGAAAACAAAGCTTAGGAGAAAAGCAGCAATAATTTAGTCAAGTCACAGAATGTTGTTTCATTGGTTCAGTCTCATGTACTTAATCTTTCTTCTGTTAAGGTTCGATCTTCCAGATTGAATTCTGGGATATGATATACATCTCCAAACATTGTCCCTACAATTAAGTTGCCCATTTTCTTAGTTTTTGAACTCTTATTTCTGTGTGTCTGCATTTAATTTTACTGACATAGCACTCCCTTAAGAACTTCTTGGAGATCTGGTCTGGTGCTGGTAAATTCTTTCAGGCTTTGTTTATCTGGGAAAGTTCGTGTCTTTTCTTCCCAAATGAACGATAACCTTGCTGGGTACAGAATTCTCGGTTGAAATTGCTTTTCCCTTAATATTTTGAATATATTTTCCCATTCTCTCCTCGCTCGCATTGTTTCCGATGAGAGGTCTGCCGTTAGTCTGATGGGATACCCTTTGTAGGTAACTTGCCTTTTTTCTCTTGCCAGTCTTAGTATCTTGTCTTTGTCTGTGGTTTTGGTCAATCTGGCTATAATGTGTCTTGGAGAAGATCTTCTTGGGTTGATTCTATTTGGGGTCCTCTGTATTTCTTGGGACTGAATCTTTGAGTGCCTCTCCAGGTTTTGGAAAGTTTTCTTGCAGGATTTCATGGAATAGATTATCAATGCCCTTATGAGTCTCTTCACCCTCTGGGATGCCTATTATCCAGATGTTTGTACGTTTAATTGTATCTAGTACTTCTCGCATATTATTCTCAAATTTTTGGGCCATTTTCTCAGTCTTGATGGTGGATTTTTCTAGGCCAGCCATTTTCTCTTCTACATTAGAGATTCTATTTTCTGTATGATCTAGTCTGCTTTTAATACTTTCAAGGGAGATTTTGACTTCTTGTATTATAGCCTTCATCTCTAACAGTTCCATCTGATTCTTTTGTAAAGTGTGAAACTCCTCTTTTAGATCTTGCATGAATTTCCTCACCTCCTGGAACTCTTCAACTCCTTTCTCCTTCCTCTTCAGCAGTTCCTTGTCTCTCTTCTCTTCCATCTCTGTTAGCTTTGCCATTATGAATGTTCTGAATTCTTTATCAGACATTTCCATGATTTCCATTGAACTGTGTGTGGATGAAGAGGAGCTATCCGTTTCCCTTGTGGGAGAGGTATTTTCCTGCTTCCCCATATTTCTTGTGGTCCTGCAGCGATTTCTAGTCATCTGATGGATGGTCGGTTTCTTCCCAAACTTGGAAGTTCAATCACACAGGTTTTGTATGCTGGAGGCCCAGTTAGGAGTGGGACATCTTTCTTTCTCCCAAAATGGCTAGATCGCAGGAGCCATGGAGCAGACTGTATCTTGAAGAAGGGCTCTTTTTTTTTTTTTTTTTTTTGAGAGATTTTCGCTATAGGCTGCGTGCACTCGCCAGACAGAGAGAGACAGAGAGACAGAAAGCGAGAAATCACCCTCCAGGGGTGGTGGTCACGCTGCAATCCCTTCTCCTCCATTCTCCTCTTGGGATCTTGGGCATGCACGCACACGCGCCTGGCGTGAGTTTTAAGCCACCAGGTCCGGGACGCGAACCGCGGTCGACTACGTGGGAGTCCAGCGACATAGCCATTACGCTAACTGCTGGTTCCCCTGGACTTGGTTTCTTATGTGTGAAGGAGTGAGGTCTTTATCCATTCAGCAGGCATAAATGATGGCCCTTTCACACACAGGCACAGGGCTGAAGGCTGCAAATACCTAGGCAGGAAATGTGGCACTTGTCTCAGGGCAGCTCCCAGTCCAGAGTGGGGGCAAGTAGTAAAAAAAACAAAGTGGTGAGGGGCGACGTCCCTTCCCTGGCTGAAGAGGCAGGTGCAACCAAGGAGGCAAGCTGTAGGCTGGACTTTGAAGGGCAAGCTAAGTTTGCTAAAGCAGGAATTGAAGGAGGGCTTCCCGGCAGAGCAATGGCTTGGCAACTTGAAAGAGCACGGTCAGCTCTGCAGCAGAGTGGAGGGAAGTGGCTGGGAATGGCTGCGGGACTGGCTGCGGGACGGCCGGACAGCCTGGCTTCAAGGCCTGGCTCTTCCACTTGGTGGCATGTGACCTTTAGCAAATTACTTCAGTTCTCTGAGCCTAATTTCCTCATCAGACAAATGGGGATAATAATTCATTACCAATTAGTTAAATAATTGATAGAGTCTGTGAGGGTTTGGTGAATTAACACAGAAAATGCTTCAAACAATGGCGGGCACCCACTATACACACCCAATGAATGATAGTCATCAGTATTACTATTACTCTATGGTCGGTCTAGGCCAGAGACTAGCAAGAGTCTAGAAAAGAGAACAGGCTAAAAAAGTGTACCAAAACCAGTTTATGAAGAGTTTTGTTTTGTTTTTTAATTTGCTAGAAAGCACGTGCATTTGCCGGGGAGAAAGAGAAAATACCCCCCAAACACAGAAGAAAGTCACACTACAAACCTTTCTCTTCCATTTCTCCTTTGGGATTTTGGGCATGCACACACCTGTGCCCTGGTTGTGTTTTTCAAGCTGCAGGATCCAGGACTCAAACCATGCAGTCAGCCACATGGAACACAGCTGCCTTAACCACCATGCTACCAGCTTGCCCTATAAAGAGTTTTGTACACTATGCTGACTCAATTAAATCATCACTTATCTGGCACTGAGGATGCTATGCCCTGCCTCTGGGTAGCTGCCTTAGAGCCAGAAAACAGGCATTGTAGAGGGAGGGAAGTCAAAAAGGGAATGTGGCAGGACAGGCACGTGCTCTTCATCATGGAGCAATTATACAACAACAAAGGGGCCTGCCTGCATGGAGCCTGCGCTCAAATGTGGACAAATAACCCCTCGGCTCTTAGCTCCACATGGCACCGCTGTGACCTGGCTCACAGTTATTGAGACTTTTCCTGGGGCTCAGGCAACACCCAAATGGAAATAAACATTAAACACAACTGTGCTGGAACCTCTTCAGGAGATAGAGACTACCCCTCCTCAGTATGGAGAACCGAGCCATCTCCCTGCCCAGCTGAGCTGGGCCTGCATCAAAGGCCATTTCCCCCCGACCCCTAACTTCGAAGTCCTGCTTGGAGTATTGACTGCTTGGTGTCCCAGCCCAAGGAACAGACCCAGAGAGATGTCTGGGCTTTCTTCGCCTGTCCCAGGCACACCTTTCACAATGACTATCTCTCTTGGACTCAACTGCTCTCCAACTGTCACAGAGAACCATCACCCACTTAAAGGGGAGCTTTCCTCCCCCAGGGATGTGGCCTTACCCTCTGGCCTCAGGATATCCAGCCCCTTAGGATAACAGGTGACAAGCTAACAGTACCAGAGGCTTCTGGTTGTTCCTAAATATCCATTTCTTCCTACTTCTTTCAGTAACAGAAACCAAACTTTTTTTTTTATTTCATTTATTCATTCATTTATTTTAATTTGACAGAGAGAAACAGAGAGAGGGGAAGTGAGAAAGCAAGCTACCAGGTCCAGGACTTGAACCATGGTCAACCATGTGGGAGTGTCCAGCACCTTAGCCACCATGCCACCTGCTGGCCCCCAGAAACCAAACTTTTTAAAGTTTCTTTCTTTATTTGCAGTATTTAGATTACAGCTCGTCATAGGAAAATCATTTCCACTACAGACTCCTGCCACTGTGCCAGCCACGGGCTCCCCCAGGTACCCCAGCTTTGGACCCTAGGTACCAGCGAGGTACCAGTGTCACTGTATTAATAGACACCTTCAAGCTAGGACTCTTGGACATGTTCCACAGCGAGATCATCCCTGTCTGTCATCACCCTTCTCTTCTGCACGTGGGTCCACTGGAGGCCCTCACACATCTCCTGGCCGGGCCCAGGAAGTATAAGATAGTCTTTGCACAAGAACTTCATTCATTCTCTTTAACCACTCCAACATGCCACATCTTCTCAATTCTTCAAGATCTATCTCAAAAGGACCCCCGTCTAGGTACGACTTTCCTTAGTTCTTCCCCTGAGTTCTTGTAATTATCAACTGATCAACATGGATCAGTGTAACAACTCTGACAACACTGATCATTTTTTTTTTTTGGAGAGGTTTTTGCTATAGGGCACGTACGCTCACCAGAAAGACAGAGAGACAGAAAGCAAGAAGTCACCCCCCAGGAGGGATAGCCACACCGCAATCCCTTCTCCTACACTCTCCTCTCGGGATCTTGGGCATGCACGTACACATGCCCGGCACTGAGTTTAAGCCATCAGGTACGGGACTTGAACCGCAGTCAACTACATGGGAGTCCAGCGACATAGCCATTATGCCAACTGCCGGTCCCCCAACACTGATAGTAATTCTTTATTTCTTTTTTTTTTTTTTCTTTAGAGAAGTTTTTGCTATAGGGCATGTGTGCTCACCAGACAGAGAGAGAAAGAGAGACAGAAAGCAAGAAATCACCCCCCAAGGGGGATGGCCACAGCGCAATCCCTTCTCCTACACTCTCCTCTCGGGATCTTGGGCATGCATGCACACTTGCCCGGCGAGAATTTTAAGCCACCAGGTCTGGGACTCGAACTACAGTCGACTACATGGGAGTCCAGTGACATAGCCATTACACTAACTGCTAGTTCCAATAATTCTTTATTTATTAAAAAGAGCCAAGCACTATGCTAAGTTATTTACAAACAGAATCATCCAATTGACTCCCCACAATGACCTTCCGAGATAGCTGTTATTACCTCCTAGGGGAAGAAACAGAGGCGGCAGAGGCAGAGCTCAAGGTCTGAGAGCTGGTAAGACTCTGAGCTGAGCTGCTGTTGCTAACCTCGCCCTGCACCACTTGACTGGAAGTGAATCCTGATTCTTGAGACCCCCGACTCTTTCCCTGGACTCTCCTAGAATGTGATCATTTTCCAGATCCACTCCAGTTCTGGCAGCCTAGAGTTTGGGACTGTCAGAGGGGGTGACAAAGGAGCCATAGCATCTAGGAAGCACCACTTGGGCCTCTGGTGCTAGGTTCTTTTCTAAAAGCACGTCCTCCCCCACCCAGCTCTCTACCCAGTATGCATCTTTAGAATTCCTGAACTCAGCTTCTGAATATCGATTGTTTGCAGCAGGAGCGAGTCAGCAATTTGTGTTTCCCGACAATGGCTCTGTGTTCTATTATAGAACTTAGCTTGTCTGCATTTCCATCACCCAGCAGGTCACAGGACTGGGCCTGCCTTAACCTTTTGCCTGGTAACCTGGAACTATTCTGGTTGAATCCTGTGGACAGGTCACTGCCCCCCACCTCTCAGAGTGAGGTCCACAGGACAGGGCAGAAGGTCCCACTCTGCCATTGGAAAGATAAAACCCAAACAAAACAGTAGCTTTTGCCCAGAGAAAGAATAATGATGATGCCTGGTTTTTTATCTCTGTTGTTGTTGTTGTTATTGCTTTAATGTATATTCGGGTACTTTACATAAAAACAAGTAGGTTTAAATGCAATGTTGAGAGGAGGACAGGGAAGCAGGCACCCTCCTGTATTGCTGGTAAGGTAAAACTAATGCAATCTCCTTAAAGACAAATGGGTACTATTAGGTTGTTGGGAAAGTCATGATGCATTTTTGCATAAAAACCATAAAAAAAAAATGTTATGACTTTTCTGACAACCTACTGTTTATTGATATTTTGATTGTGCCAATTCTTTAATACACCATTCTCAGTTCTACGAATTTATCTTAGAGATATCCTTGAATACTAAGCAAAGATATATATATATATGTCATATATATATGATATATGTGTGTGTGTGTGTATACATACACAAAGATATTTAGTCCTGTATTATTTATAGTAGCAAAAAATGCTAGTAATCTATTGGGTTGTTGGGAAAGTCATAATGTATTTTTCTATGTCTTTTATGCAAAAATGCAGCATGACTTTCCCAACAACCCAATAAATAATCATCAGCTGGGGACTTATTAAGTAAATAAATTATTGTTCAACCATGCAATGGAACACCTTGTAGCCATTAAAAATTAAAAAATTAAAAAATAAAAGATTTCTGGGCTGGTCCCAAAAATTAATTGCAAAAGCAATTAAGCACAGTATATAGGAAGCTGGATTCCACATGGCTGACCATGGTTCAAATCCCAGCCACAGTGGTTTGAAAAACACGCAATGCTCATGTGCATGCATGCCCAAAATCCTGATGGGATAGAGAAATAAGAAAAAAAGGATTGTATCATGACACAACCCATTTGGGGGTTATCTTTCTGAGTGTGCACACTCTCTAGCAATAATGAAATAAAAAAATAGAGTTGGGGGCTAGCAGGTGCCGTGGTGGTTCAGATACTGGATTCCCACATGACCAACCACAGTTAGACTCCTGGATAAGCCATTGTAAAACCACACTGAGCAAGTGTGTGAGCTTGTCCAAAATCCCAGTAGGAAAATGAAGGAGAAGGGATTGCAATGTAGCCATCCCTCCTAGAGAGTAATTTCTCACTTTTCTTCAATCTCTCTCTGCATCTCTCAGGTGAGCACACACCCCCTATGGCAAAACTTGAAAAGAAAAAAAGAGAGAATAGATTTGTATATACCAAAATGGAACATTCTCTAAGCCACAATTTTAAATTTATAAAGCAAGGTAATGGGGGAGAAGGAGGTAAGTGTGAAAAAAAGGGTGTGTATACATACAGAGAGAAAAAAAACTAAAGTTTTCCTTGAAGAAGAAATTCACCTGCGAGCTGCTGCTTCAGCTCCAAGCCAGGAGTTTCCAGCCTGCTGGCCTGGCCTATAGGGCCTCAGCCAGCTCTCATACGTACAAAAGCCAATTCCTCGCAATAAATAAATATATCGGGCCAACTGGTAGTGTAATGGTTAAGGCAGCTAGGTCCCACATGACCAGCTGCACAGTTCCCAGACCTGGCAGCTTGAAAAAAACATGGGGTACATATATGTGCATACTCAAAATCCCAAAAGGAGGAGAGATGGAGGAAAAGGAATTATGGCATGGGCATCCCCTCTGGGAGGTGCTTTCTCACTCCTCCCATCTTTCTCTAGCAAGAGCACACATCCTCTGACAAAATTTAAAATAAATAAATATATACATACATTTTCTTTTCTTTTTTTAAAAAATTTTATCAGTTAACTTTATTCATTTACTTATTCATTTGTTTATTTCAATTTGACCAGAGAGGGAGAGAGGGAGAGGGAGAGAGAAAGTGGGAAAGCAAGCCGCCAGATCCGAGACTCGAACCACGGTCAGCCATGTGAGAATCCAGCGCTCTTAACCACCACGCGACCTACTGGCCCCCATACATTTTATTTTTTAAGAATGATTTTTATTTAACTTTATTTATTCATTTTTACTTATTTTATTTAGACCAGAGAGGGACAGAGTGAGAGACAGAGAGAGAGGGAAAGTGAGAAAGCAAGTTGCCAGGTCCGAGACTCAAACCGTAGTCAGTCATGTGGGAGCCCAGTGCCCTTAACCACCATGCCACCTGCCAGCCCCTATACATACATTTTTTTTTTGAGAGTTTTTTTGCTATAGGGCACATGCACTCACCAGACATACAGAGAGAGACAGAGAGACAGAAAGCGAGAAATCACCCCCAGGGGGGATGGCCACGCCACAGTTCCTTCTCCTCCATTCTCCTCTCGGGATCTTGGGCACGCACGCACACGTACCTGGCGTGAGTTTAAGCCACCGGGTCCGGGTCTCGAACCATAGTCGACTACATGGGAGTCCAACAACATAGCCATTACACCAACTGCTGATCCCCATATACATACATTTTAATAGGTTCTGTTTTTCTGGCACACTCCTGACTAATACACTTTCTGAGACCACAGGTTTAATAAATGATGTAGCTGGGGTTTGAACCTAAGTTAATCTGGTTTCAGAGGATTTGTCTTCCACCAGATGCCAGGGTAAGATTGGCGAAACACAAATGGAGGTCTAGATGGTGGCAATGGGTAACCCAACTGGACCCACATGGGAAAGGAAAGGTTCTAGGTTCACATCCTGGGACCTCCCTGAGCACACCAGACATTAAAGCTAGGGGTAGATTGTGGTGGTAAGACTTCATTGAGGTTTCTGTCTGCCAGTCAGTCACTCTCTCTGTGTCATAGAATAAATACATGAATAAAACTTAAAAAAAAAAAAAAAAAAAAAAAAAAAAAAACTACCTTGAAAACTACCAGGTTGCCTTGGTAATCTTAGATAGAAAAATTGGCACATTTGAGCTGGCCTAGTGTTTAAGGAAACCAGATCCCATATGACCAACCACAATTCCAACCCCAGCCCGGGCAGCTTGGAAAACATGTTGGGCAGGTCTGTGTGATGCCCTAAATCCCAAGGGGATAGAGAAATGGAGAGGAAAGGATTATGGCATGACCACACCCCGTAGGGGGATGCTTTCCTCCTATCTCTCACTCTATCTCCCTGTCTTTCCCTGTCTCACACAGTGGCAATTTTTAAAAACTGGCACACTTACCAAAATTATTTTAGAAAGGAAACAAAACAAAATGGGTTTATGTCACTACCCATGTGTGAATCTCTTCATTGACCCCTTCACCTACAGAATAAAATAAAACTTCTTAGCAGGACCATGCTGTTTTAGACTTCTGCCTTGAGTGGGTTGGGGTTGAAGTGAAAAGCTGTCCTCCCTTGTGCTCTAAGATTAAACAATGCTATTGGTCATAAAATGTCACGTCCATGTCCTTCCTATGAAATAGGGTCACCTGATGATAATCAGCAATCCCACTGGTCTTAGAATATTTTGCTTTCATCTTTCCCCTGGTTATATACAAAGTTGAGATTGGTGTGGTCCGATGTGAATAAAGGTAGGGATCCAAACACCAATGCTTCTGATCAGAGCACCACAACCACTGAGCACTCCTGAGGTCAAGGAAGGAGACTCCACCACAAACATTTCCAAGTCAACAACAAAGATCTATGTGCTAAATAGAGGAAGAGATTGTTTTCTCTTCCTTAGACTGTCTTCAGAATACTGAATTAGGGCCAGCAGGTGGCATGGTGGTTAAGGTGCTGGACTCCCACATGGCTGACTATGATTCAAGTCCCGGACCTGGCAGTTTGTTTTCTCACTTTCCATCTTTCTCTCTCTCTGGTCAAATTAAATAATAATAATAAATAAAATTTAAATAAATAATTCTTAAAAGAAAAAAGTTCTTACTTACTTCAGAAAGTCTATAAAAAGTCTCTGGAAATTCCAAAAACAATATATCTGGATAAGAAAGAGGGTGTGCATACATGCATGCAGGCACATGTACACACACATGCGTGTACACACTCCTACACAGCTGGACATAGGAATAGACTCGTAGGATTTAATACATAAAGGGAAAGGAGAGGTATAAAAGGGAATTAATTCAATATCCAGTTTTACTAAGGCATTAAAGGAGGGTGAGGAATGTGCGGGTACTGTTGAATAAGAACAATGAGCTATTAGGGCTGGCAGGTGATATGGTGGTTGGTGTGCTGAACTCCCACACAGCTGACTGCAGTTCAAGTTCTGGACCTGGCAGCTTACTTTCTCTCTCTCTCTCTCTCTCTGGTCAAATTGAAGAAAAATGATGGTAAATAAAGCTAAATGAATAATTCTAAAAAAGAAAAAAAAAGAACAATGAGCTAAAACAATTCCAGGGTAGCCCTCTACTTTGAAAGCACTTCTTAACCATGCAGGTAGATTTTAATAATAAGCTACCCAGCAGGCTGGCCAGGTCACCACTGTGAGGTATCAGATAGCAGGTGGAGATTAGAATGAAATGTGGTTGTTGGAAGAGAAAGGAATAGTAAGAAGCCACCTGCTCATTTTACAGCTGAATACAGAGAGAAGTGATCTGTCCACACTCACACAGCAAGTTGGTGCCAGAACTGGGACTAGAACTGGGGCCAAACTTATAGTCAGCTTCCATCTTTTGTACATCAAATATTCCCTGGAAATTATCAGGTCAAGTAACATCAACAGTCATTCTTCTATTCAGTCTTTCTCCCTCAACCATTCTCATCTATTATCAAATCACTTACTTAGTAAATGATACCTAAAGTCTACTATATTTCTAGCTTCATGCAGGGAGCTGAAGTAACCAAAATCAATCAGTTAGGACCAAATTGTTAGAGACTCCTGAAATATTCAGACAAGAAGCCATTTTAAAGCTGAGATAAGTCCTGGTGTATCCAGGGCAGCTATGCTCTAAACTCCATCCCCTACACTCCCAAAATACTCAGACAAGGTAGGGCGACCTCTGTCTTTTCTCTGTCTCTGGCTGTCTCTCTGTCTGTCTCATACACTCTCTCTCTCTTTAAATTTTAATTTTTTAAACTTTTATCTACATTTATTTTATGCTGACTTTATTCCCGTGCCATAAGTTTTTGTTTCTTCAGTTTCTTCTGAGATATCTTTTTCTTCTGTGCAACTTCCTCTTCTGGTTTAGGAACAATTTGCTCCTTTTCAGTGAAGATCATCTCGATGTGGCAGGGGGAACTCATGTATGGGTTAATCTGTCCATGAGCTCTGTATGTATGACAGCACATCTTTTATGCCTTGTTCACCTGAATGTGCTCAATGACCAGAGACTCTACATCTAACCTCTTAAGTTCAGCATTACTTTCTGCATTTTTAAGCATGTGCAGCAAAAATTCAGCACTCTTTTTGGGTCACCAACCCTTGTTCACCTGAATGTGCTCAATGACCAGAGACTCTACATCTAACCTCTTAAGTTCAGCATTACTTTCTGCATTTTTAAGCATGTGCAGCAAAAATTCAGCACTCTTTTTGGGTCACCAACCTTGTGTCCAGTCCTACTGTTTAGCCTGGGCACATCTACCAACTCCACCTTTATAACGACGGGATGGCACACACTGCTTCTGTAAAGTGACATCCTTCAGATACTTGGTGGCTTTTCAAATATGCATACCCTTGATGGCCTGGGCAGTTTCACGAGTGTTCTTAAAGTGAACACGAAGATTTGAACCTCTTGACTTACATGACTTCGTGGGGTTCTCTGGGTCAAGTGAATAGCAAACCATTTTCAAAGATCACCTCAGGCCGCTAACCTAATTTTTTTTTTTTTTTTAATTTTTCATTCACTTCTCCTCACCTTGGGCCTTTTCACTTGCTAATTTAGGAAGCCGTTTCAAAGCTGAGGTGTGTCCTGGATAGCATGCTGCACAGTTTTCATTTTTTACAAGTAAAAAAAAAATTTTTTTTTCTCTTTTTTGGTAGTATTTTTCTATTTTTTTTTTTCCTTTCTGCTTATTTTTTTTTACTTGATTTTCCCATTCTAAGCTTCACTCTCCACACACTAAATGTCTGGATATGCCTAGGTGCATAGTAGCCAATCATCTGAATACTTTTAGAGTCATTGACATCCTCACCACTTATTGAACCTCCTGCTTTAATGAAGAAATTTCTTTTTATAAATCTGAACTCCTAATATTTCTGTGACTACCATATTACAAAGCACAGTGGATGATAGATTTTGTCACAGAATGACCAGAAAAAATTGCAGAGGCACAAGAAATATGAGAAATCAATAAAATATCTCTCCACTAAGGGAAAAGAACAATCCCTCATCATCCTCAGACAGCACAGTAGAACTCATGGAAATGTCTGATAAAGAATTCAGAATATTGGGGACCAGCAGTTAGCATAATGGCTATGTCGCTGGACTCCCACGTAGTCGACCGAGGTTCAAGTCCCAGACCTGGTGGCTTAAAACTCACGCTGGGCGTGTTTGCGTGTGTGCCCAAGATCCTGAGGGGAGAATGGAGGAGAAGGGATTGTGGCATGGCCATCCCCCCTGAGGGGTGATTTCTCGCTTTCTGTCTCTCTGTCTCTCTCTTTCTGGCAAGTGCACACGCCCTATAGCAAAAACCTCTCCAAAAAAAAAAAAAACAAAACTAAATGAGATTCAAGAGCTGAGAGATCATGATCTCCAGAAGATGCAGGAGAAAAGAGAAAATGAGTTCCAGGAGGTGAAGTCCGTCCATGATCTGAAAGAGGAAATACACACCTTAAAAAAGAATCAAATGGAGCTAGTAGAAATGAAGGCTGCCCTTCAGGAAATCAAAACCTCCCTCGAAAGTATTAAAAGCAGATTAGTCCATGCAGAAAATCAAAACTTGGATGTTGAAGGCAAAACCTCTGATCTAGAAAAAACAACCAAAAAAACTGCGAAAATAACTAAAAAAAACGGGAATACTACATGAGAAATACTAGACACCATTAAGCGTCCAAAATCTGGATAATGGGTATCCCAGAAGGTGAGAAAACTAATAAGGGCATTGATAATCTATTCCATGAAATTGTGGAAGAAAATTTCCAAATCTAGAGAACCATTCAAATATCCAGACCTAAGAAATACAAAGGACCCCTAATAGAATCAACCCAAGAAGATTTTTTACAAGGCACATCATAGCCAGACTGGCCAAATCTACAGACAAAGACAAGATACTAAAATTGGCAAGAGAGAAACATCAGGTTACTTATAAAGGTTATCCAATCAGGTTAACCTCAGACTTCTCATCAGAAACAATGTGAGCAAGGAAAGAATGGGAAAATATATTCAAAGTGTTAAGTGAAAAACAGTTTCAACCAAGAATACTATACGCAGCAAGATTATCTTTCTTATGGAAACAAAGGATAAAAACATTCTCAGATAAAAAAGACCTGAAAGAATTTGCCAACAGCAGACCCACTCTTCAAGAAGTTCTGAAAGGAGTGGTCTACCAGGAAAACTAAAGACATACAGAAATAAGAGAACAAAAGGCAACCAAGAAGATGATCAATTTAATGCTAAGGACAAGAAATATCAATAATAATGTTGAATGTTAACTTCTAGGATTTAAACGGAAAGATTGGACCACAGTAACACTGCATATCAACAAAACAGAGTTTGAACATAAGACTGAAATGGCAAAATAGAATTTTATGACTTTTGAGTAAAACATTACTGATTTCTTTTTTTACTATGCTTTGTTCTCCCAATTTAAACATTTGACTTTCTTTTGAGTTGTTGATAGGTTCAGCAATTTGTTAGAATATTTTTCTCCTTTGTTTCTTTAATTGGAAACATAAACTTTTCTTCCTTCCTGACCTCTCTTGAATTGGAACTATTTGGGAGTATTCTTATTTTGTGGCAGAGGGGTTATTTGCATAAGTTCAATAATGGTTGTTGCATTGAATCAGAAATTGGAAATACTCATTATAGGACAGGGCTTTGACTGGAATGTCATACCTGAAGATTAATCAGAAAACTATGGAACTAAAGTGGATCTCAAGAAGGCCAACAGAAGCTCTTAGAATGATGGCCTGGCACCATAAATAGTTCTGCCTAGCAGAAAGGATTAGAGAAGATATATGAAAGAATTTATAACATAAAATTACCTGGACTTTTCCAGCCCAGCATTGTAATCAGTAGAGACTGGAGAAGAGTGACCACACCAGAGGATTATCTTGAGACAGATTTTGAAGGACAAAAAAGAGACTGATCTTTGCTAGCAGATGGTATATCACAGAATACTTGGTAAGCAGGGCTAAATTGAGAAGGTTTATGTGTGACTAGTGTGCTGGGCATTTGCTTTTCAACAATTTGAGTAGTTAACATGTAAATATTTTCTCAAAAATATTTAAAACCATACTGTCTCTGTTGTTATAGAGTCACAAACAAAATGATACAAAATTATAAGAAATATTTTGAACATTATCTTCAAAATTCTTTAAAATGTTGAAAGTTGTTTATTAACTGTTAAGAACTATGGAGTATGAGCAAAAATTTCTCACTGTATTTTCACATAGTGGAAAGAGAGTGAGAAGGCTCTCTGGAGTCTTATTTATCCACTTGTGAAAATACAGTGAGAAATGCTGGCAATCTACATTCTGGGAGAGTGCCTTCGCCAGAACCTGACCAAGTCAGCACCCTGATCTCGGATTTCCAGCTTTCCAAACTATGAGAAAGAAATGCCTGTTGTTAATATGCCACCCAATCTATGGTGCTTCGCTATAGCAGCCTGAGCTAAGACACATTCATAAGCATATAGTTGGGTAAGAAGATGGGGAAAATTATGTCTGCAATCACTAGCCCTAGAATTTCTCTTTGGACAGAATTGCCTTTGTATGCAATAACACCTTGGTAGGCTCCTGGGCAAAAGGAGACACAGCACTAAGTGGCACGACTCCATATAAGAAAAGCTGTGCAAGAGGTTTGTTCCCTCAGAGTGACAGGGAGACTGATAAAACACAGGAAAGGGCAAAGGGGAATGCTATGTGCCCATGCGGTAAGAGGACTGGGGAGGGCCAGGCGATTCCCAGAGATTTTTAAGTATTTGCTATATGACCCCAGCTCTTCAGCAAAGTCTTCCGTACTCATAAATACCATGTATGAGCAGGAAACAGTAAAGGAGCTGATCCCCCCATCCAGATTATGATAAAAAAAAAACATGGGCCATAGTGAGGGAGGTATGAAGTCCAGGAGAAAAGAGGGTTTGTAAAAATGTAAAAATGGGCCAATTGGAGGCATGGTGATTAAGGCAACTGGCTGAATCTCACATGGCTAAGTGGATCAAGTCCCAGACCCAGCAGTTTGAAAAACATGCCAGGTATGCATGCCCTAAATACTGAAAGGTGGAAGAAATGGAGAAGGGACTGTGGCATGATTATCCCTCATGGGGAGTGCTTTCTCGCCTTTTCTCTCTCCCTCACCCTCATAAGCACACATATCCTCTGGCAGAATTTTTTTTTTAAATGAAAGGCTCATGGAGTCAGCAGGTAGCGTAGTGGTTGAGGCACTGGACTCCCACATGGCTGACTGCAGTACAAGAACAAGACCTGGTAGCTTGAAAATAATGCCAGGCACAGGAGGAAAGTGGAGGAGAAGGGATTATGGTGTGGCCATTCCCCTCCCCAGGGAGTATTTCTCTTCAAAATAACCCTCTACAAAATGCTTGGGAAAATATCATAGATTATTTCAATTTAGTCATGAAGAACCTATGGGAGCATGTCACAGGACAGAGAAAAAATGTATTTTAGGGAGAGGAAATAGCCCATGTACAGGCACAGACATACAAAGAACTCAGTGTGGGGACCAGCGATTGGAGTAATGGCTACATTGCTGGACTCCCATGTAGTCGACCATGGTTCAAGTCCCAGACCTGGTGGCTTAAACTCAACACCAGGCACATATGCGTGTGTGCCCAAGATCCCAAGAGAAGAATGGAGAAGGGACTGCGACATGGCCACCCCCGCCTCCCAGGGGTGATTTCTCGCTTTCTGTCTCTCTGTCTCTGTCTTTCTGGCAAGCACACACGCTCTATAGATAGCAAGAAAAACCTCTCCAAAAAACAAAAAGAAAAGAAAGAAAGAAAAAAGAAAGAACTCAGTGTGTTCAGAGAAGAGTGAGAAGTCCCATGTGGCTAGAATGGATTTAGAGGGAAGCAGGGCCGTGTCAATGAATGACAGCATCAGCTTTTCTCACCGGACAATGGGGAGCCACTGGAGGTTGGGAGGAAACCCCGTGTTAGAAATGACTCGGGGTGATGCAGCCTAAGGCTTAGTTATGGTCTTCTTTGAGCCACTTCATACCTTGTACATACCAAGGGCTGCAGTTGTCATGCTCTGTCAGGAATCATGTGCCATATGCTCTGGGGCACTCTGAGCTTCAGAAAGCCAGAACCACAGGGATAGGCACAAGATGTAGTATTAGACAGACCCAGACTCAAATCCTACCTCCCTGATTTACTCCAAGTGCCTTACAGCAAATTATTTAAGCTCCCTGAGGCTTAGTTTCTTCATCCTGGAAGTGGAAATAATCATAGTACCTACCTCAGAGGATAGCTGTGAAGACAAGCAGAAGGGTTCGACATGGTGCCAGGGTACATTAGTCCTCCGTGAAATGGCTCTTGTTCTTATTCAGCCTTGAATCCCCCTGACCCAACACAGGGCCTGCACATCTCAAGAGCTCTGTAAGAACACAAAAGGCAAAAACAATTGTTGACAGGAAGACAAACCAGATATGGTAGGATCCTTCCACCCCAAGAGCTTGGTATTTTGGCTTTTTGTTTGTTTCTCACCTACATACAGTCCTATCTCTGTGTGATGATTCATTTTAGGAGTTAACTTGACTGGATAAATGAAGACCTAGAAACTTGATAAAGCATTACTCTGGCTATGTCCACAGTGGTGTTTCCAGAACAGATTAACGTGAGAGTCTGAGTAGTCTCCATGTAGACGATGACCCACCCCTTGATGTGGGTAAGCACCATTCAATCAATGATGTGCCCAACAAATAGATCTCTTTTGAGAGAGAGAAAAATAGACTAGTTTCCTTGGATATCAGAATTCGAGGCTTCTGGGACTGGCAGGTGGCATGGTGGCTGAGGCACTGGATTCCAACATGGCTGACCACGGCTCAAGTCCTGAACCTGATGGTTTGCTTCCTCACTCTCCCTTTCTCTCTGTCTCTCTCTGGTCAAAATTGGAGAATAATGATAATAAGTAAAATTACAAATAAATAAATCTTTAAAAAAAAAAAAAAGAAGAAGAAGAAGAACTCAAGGCTTCTCTGTCTTCATCCTCCAGGATTCATACCAGGGGCCCCTGGGTTCTCAGGCTTTCAGCTTTGGACTGTGAGTTACATCACTGGTTTCCCTGCCTCTGCATCCTTCACACTTGGACTGAGCCATGCTACCAGAACCCACAGATCTCCAGCTTGCAGAAGGCCTGCTGCAGGACTGCCCAGCTGCCATAATCACGTTAGCTGATTCTCCCAGTATGTCCCTTTTTATGTATCTATAGGTTCCCATCAGGTCTGTCTCCCTAGAGAACCCTAACACTCCCTGGTAGTAAGAATATGATCATTTTAATACGTCAACACATTCTTTGCTATTCCTCCCTTCGAAAAGTGAAGTCTGATTGTGCCTTCCTTCACTATGGGCTGGACTTAGTAAACGGCTTCCAACAAAGAGAATAAAGAAGGGACAGTGTGTATTTTCAGAGACTAGGTCATAAAAGGCATTGCAACATAAGCCTTCACTGTGCTCCTGGGTCACCTGATCTGGCAGAACCAGTCAGCACGTCCTAGAGACATTCAAGCAGCCCAAGCAGAAGCTCATGTGACAAGGAGCAGAGGTTTTTGCTGGCCTTGGAAGTAGATCCTCCAGCTCAGTCAAGCCCTCAGTTGATTGCAAGTCCCTAAGCTCATCCTGGCTGTGACCCCATGAGAGACCCTGAACCAGAATCACCCAGCTAAGCCACTCCAGAAGTCCCAATCAGATACTATGTTATACTGTCTCTTAAGATGCTAAATTTTGGGACCAGTAGATGGCGTAATTGTTACACCACTGAACTCCCACGTAGTTACCCACAGTTCAAGTCCCGGACTCGATGGCTTAAAACTCACACTGTGCTGGGACCAGCAGTTAGTGTAACGGCTATATCGCTGGACTCCCATGTAATCGACCGCAGTTCATGTCCCAGACCCGGTGGCTTAAAACTCACGCCGGGCGAGTGTGCGTGCATGCCCAAGATCCCGAGAGGAGAATGGAGGAGAAGGGATTGTGGCGTGGCCATCCCCTCTGGGGGGTGATTTCTTGCTTTCTGTCTCTCTGTCTCTCTCTGTCTGGTGAGCGCACGCGTCCTATACCAAAAACATCTTGAAAAAAAAAGAAAACTCACACTGTGTGCAGGTGCGCATGCGTGTGTATATGCATACCCAAAATCCCGAGAGGAGGGTGGAAGAGAAGGGATTGTGGCATGGCCATCACCCCCTGTGGGGGAGAGGTGATTTCTCACTTTCTATCTCTGTCTCTGTCTCTTCAGTGAGTGTATACACCCTATAGCAAAAATCTCTCTAAAAAAGATGCTAAATTTTAAGATAAATTATTATGCAACAATAGGTGACTAATAAGGCATCTAAGTGCAATACTGTTCATTTTTTTAATTTAAATTTTTCCTTTTATTCACGATAGAGCACATGCATGTACATGAGAAGAAAGACACGAGCAGCCTCCACAGGATCTGGTCTTGCTGCCATCCCCCTTCTCCATATCCTCCTGGCCACTGGATCCTGGACATTTCTGCCTGTGCCTACTGTGTTTCAGGCCAACCAGGTAGGGGACAACTTGAACCATGGTCACCATCTGGGATCCAGGTGCTCTTGACCAGCATGTTGCCACTGCACCACAGAGCCAGCCCATTTTTACTTTTAAACTTGGAATCGGATTGTTTCTTTCTTACATTAATTGCCCTCCAAGGGACCAGCAGTTAGCATAATGGCTATGTCGCTGGACTCCCATGTAGTCGACCACGGTTCGTGTCCTGGACCCAGTAGCTTAAAACTCACGCCAGGCGCGTGTGTGTGCGTACCCAAGATCCCTAGAGGAGAATGGAGGAGAAGGGATTGTGGCATGGCCATCCCCCCTGGGGGGTGATTTCTCGCTTTCTGTCTGTCTCTGTCTGTCTGGCGAGCGCACACGCCCTATAGCAAAAATCTCTCAAAAAAAAAAATTGCCCTCCAAGTGACATTTATGAAAAATCATTCTGAGATATATAAACAATTTATTGAATTAATGTAAATCTTTGGTTCACGGTCTAAAACATATAAGACAAAAATAACAAGTCTGTAGGTACTGAGAACCCAGAGCTGCTGCAGTTGGTGAGATCAAGCCCAAGCGCTGCCCCAACCACATACTGTCGTGGGGATCAGGGGCTTTCCAGTCACCTGACATATCCAGGGACTTAACAGGAAGGGAAAGAGGCCAGGTCACACAGTGAATGAAAAACATTACCATGTTGTGTACTGTTCCATCTACTCAGATTCTACAGCTTGAGGAATCCTATAAAACTGACATTGGCCCTTTTCTGAAATCTCCCCCCATGTCCCGAATGTATTTGGGTGAGTGCACCTGGTTGGGGAGTGGGGATCAGGGACCCAGGGCAAATATCACATTCACATCATTCAACATTGTCTGTATGGCGCCAGCTGCTGTGCTGCTACAACCAAGAATAGAAGCAGACAAGGTCCCTGCCCTCATGGAGTGAGGGAATTAGATGCCCACACAAATAAATGTACAACTGGGGGCCCAGAGGTGGCGTGCTGGACTCCCACACGGTCAATCCCAGTTCGAGTCTTGGACCTGGCAGCTTGCTTTCTCACTTTCTCTCTTTTTCTATATCTCTCTGATGAGCATATGTGCCCTATGCAAATTTAAAAATAATAATGATTTTTTAAAATTAAATAATTCTTTTTTTTTTTTTTTTTGAGAGGTTTTTGCTACAGGGCGCATGCACTCACCAGACAGAGAGACAGAAAGCGAGAAATCACCACCCAGGGGGGATGGCCACACTGCAATCCCTTCTCCTCCATTCTCCTCTTGGGATCTTGGGCACGCACACACAAGCACCTGGCGTGAGTTTAAGCCACCGGGTCTGGGACTCGAACCTTGGTCGACTACGTGGGATTCCAGCGACATAGCCATTACGCTAACTGCTGGTCCCAAAATTAAATAATTCTTTTTTTTTTTTTAATTAAACAATTTTAATCAAGTTAATAGTAAGCAATAAAGTGCAATTCCAAGAAAAGCCCCGTATTTTACATGTTTAAACTCTTTTCCATGGTCTTTACTTGTAAGGTATTGAAGGTGGAACCCACTCCTGAATCTTCTTCCTAGTAGTGGAATAAGGTACATATTGTTCTGGAGAGCCACTCACGTTGAATTTATGGTTCGCCCAGATGAATTTACGAGCAGTAGGTGGTTTTGTGGTTGGAGGATCATCGGTCATAGAATGAAGCCAACGATGCCATTCAGGAGGTACCATACTTCCATCCACATCCCAGAATGTGTTTTTGCCATTCATTTCAGTAGTATATGTAACCCATCGGTGACGGCCAAAAAATTGCTTGTTATCTTCATAGTATTTATTTCCATATTTATCTTCTCCTACTAATGTACCAACCTTCACATCGTTTGTCCTGAAAAAAATTCGTAGATAGCCGCGGAGGCCGCCGTGGCCGCTGACCTGCTGAAACCCCCACTTCAGGACTTGCAGTAACTCCATCTTGCGTGGCAGGCCAAAATTAAATAATTCTTTTTTAAAAATCTGAGAGATGTGAGGTAGGCAGCTACAGATAAGGATCTAAAGGTGAGAAAAGAGGGCTGGGTATGAAATAGAAATATGTACACAGTACTCCATGGTGGCAGTAGCAGTTGTCGGAGGGTATAAGCTTGTATAACTGCAGTACATCTCTCCAAGTTATTTAATCTGATACTTTGAATATTTTGTCCTGGCATCATGTCAAACAATTCATTCTCACTCCTCACAGTCACTTTCCAAGGGAGAATTCATTTTTTTAATGTTTTTTAAGAATTATTTATTTATTTATTCATTCATTTATTTTAATTTGACCAGAGAGACAGAGAGAGGGAGAGGAAGTGAGAAAGCAGGTTACCAGGTCTGGGACAGAAACCATAGTCAGCCATGTGGGAGTGTCCAGCGCCTTAACCACCATGCCACCTTAACCAGCCAGCCCCATGGGTGAAACCATTTTTAACTATTTACAAAAAATGGACTGAGCTTTGGACAGTTTAAATAATTTATCCAAGGTCAGTGCTGTGGCATAGTGATTGAGGGAACCCAGATCCTACATGGCTGACTCAGGTTTCAATCCTGGTTGTTTAAAAATCATTCCAGGGGATCAGCAGATGGCATAATGTTTACATCACCAGACTCCCACATGGTTGACTGTGGTTCAAGTCTCGAACCCAGCAGCTTGACACAGGCCGGATGCATGTGCATGTGTGCCCAAAATCTCAAAAAGAGAATGGAGAAGGGCTGTGGTGTGGCCATCCTCTTGGGGGTGATTTTTCGCTTTCTGTCTCTCTGTATCATTCCAATTTTAGTGTCTCTGTCTCCACCGGAAGCCCACGCACACTAAAGCAAAAATCTCTCATTAGGTTAAAAATAAAAAGTATATATAGATATATATAATCGTTCCAGGTGGAGCCAGGCCAACAGGTTACATGGTGGTTAGAGCACTGGACTCCTACCTGGTTGACTGCAGTTTGAGTCCTGGGCCTGGCAGCTTGGTCTCTCTCTCTCTCTTTCTCTCTCTGGTGAACATGTGTCCTATAGCAAACTAAAAATAATAATAATAAAATTAAATTAAAAAAAATTTTTGAGAGGTTTTTGCGATAGGTCGTGTGCATCACCAGAAAGACAGAGAGAGACAGAGAGACAGAAAGCAAGAAATAACTCTCCGGGAGGATGGCCACACCGCAATCCCTTCTCCTCCATTCTCCTCTGAGGATCTTGGGCACGGTTGCACACGCGCGGCGGGAGTTTAAGCCACCGGGTCCGGGACTCGAATGCGGTTGATTACATGGGAGTCCAGTGACGTAGCCATTATGCCATCTGCTGGTCCCAAAAATAAAAATTCTTTAAAAAAAAAAAGAAAAGAAAGAAAGAAAGTCATTCGAGACACCTGTATCTGTCCCAGATGCTGACAGGATGGAGAAATGGAAGACCAGGTTAGGCGGCTGGCCACGCCCTGTTTGATACTTTCTCAGGATTCCTCCCTCTGAGGAATGCCCACACCCTTGGCAATTTAAGTAAATAAATCATTTGTCCAAAATCACACAGCGCAAACCGGGAACGAGACTAATGCTATTCTTTCACCTCACCGTTTGTGGCTGGGGTGCGAGCAGCACCGACAGAATCTGAGTGTGAACCTGAACGCGAATCCTAAAACGACCCGCAGGTTCTTTGCACACTGAGCGTGAGAAGCACTCGATTCCAGCCTGCCTCGGAGTGGGTTCCACTCAGGCAGGAGTGCCCCAAGGGCCTAGCTCAGCGCTCTAGAAACGTGTTTTTCACCTGGGTGCCTTTGCTCACGTCATTCTGTAACTGGCGTTAATTCTCTGGTCCAGGCCTGCAGGCCAGGCTGGTTACGTCCATCTATTGGAACTCTCCGGTAACAGTTCTGTCTCCTCCACTAGCCTGTGTGGTAAAATCGTTTTCTCTCACCAAAGTATCTCCAACACTAGTCAAAATCAGGACACAGAGAGCAAAAACAGCCACCACTTCCACAAACTAGCAAATAAATCTCAAACCTGTCGCGGCGCAGGCTCGCGCAGGCGCGGTGAGGCCCGCGCAGGCGCGGTGAGGCCCGCCCAGGTCCACGCAGGCGCGTTGGAGCCGGTCTAGGCCGAAGAGGTGGCTGGATGGTGGGCGGGAAGTTTAAACCCCTAAGGTCGGTCCTCCAGCCAGCAAAGGCTGGGCGCATGCGCGCGGCTCGCGAGTGCTGCCGCAGAGAGTGCTGCCGCAGAGAGCCCTCCCCGCAAGGGCCGGATACCGGAAGTGGCTTGAGCTGATTGAAAGCGCCTTGTCCTGCAGCAATGGCGGCGCTTGGAGTTGCGGCGATTAGTGGCCATTGGTTTTCGGCTCTGGCGCTCGGGGTGACTCTCCTCAAATGCCTTCTCATCCCCACATAGTAAGGGAGCCGCACTGCCAGGGCTGGGCGGGAAGGTCCCGCGGTCGATCAGGGTGCGATAGAAAAATGTGAATATGTCTGGGAGTAAGGAGGAAAGACAAGTTTAGGTTGTGTGGCCGCCATCCGCGTTTGTTGAGTCTCGCATGCCGCCGCCGGCCTGATTCAAGCATGGCATCTGACATGGAGCAAGCCACTGTAACACTTTACCGCCTGTCGTCATCTTTAATATGCAGATTAAGATCATCTTTCTCCACCTTCCATTCAGCCAAAACTGTCAGCTGCTTAAGGTGCCAGGCACTGTTGTAAATCCTGGAGATGCAGTGAACAAGACCTTTCCAGTCCTTGGTGGAGTTAGTGGGGGCAGGTAGACAGATGGGAATGTTTCAATTGGTGGTAAGACCTATAGAGGAAATAGTAACTAAGTGGGCTTTACACCCACTTTTAGAAGGTGATGCTTGTGTTAAAATATGGAGGATGCAAAATAATAAGCAATTATTATTTTGCAGTTCAGGCATGAGAAAAAATCGAGTAGTAAGGCCCTGTGGTAGGAAAGAACTAAGGCCACAGATACTCTGCTGTGTGGAAGATGGGTGCAGGCCCAAGACTGAAAGAAAGTAAATCAGGAAGCAACCACCAAGTGGTGGTATGTATACAGTGGGGATGCAACACTCAATAGCATCCTACTTCCCTTTCTAACTTTTTCCCTTTTCACCCTTAATCCTTTTTTCCCTATCCTCCAGGTAGGGCCACTTCCTAGTTTAGGATTTGGTTAATTGATATCCTTTGATTCAGACTCTTGGTGACCCCTCATTGGATATGAGAAGGCTAGCTGTGTGTGTAGAATATATGTCCATACTGATTGTATATGTAACATATAAATGCAGTGAGATGTATAATGGCTCAGTAAAACAGGAACCTTAAGAGACAAGGGTTGGTCTGTTGAACTCTCTGCATAGCTGAAATCAAGTAAGAAACATCTTTCCATTTTAAAAGTGAATTGGAAAGGGCAAGGTAATGGTGTGGTGGTGAGGGTGACTATACCCACACTCCATGGTCAACTACACTGTTTGAGTACAGGACCAGTAGCTTGAAAAACAAGTTGGCATGTACCTGAATGCCCAAAAACCCATGAAGAGAATGGAAGAAAAGGGATTTCAGCATGGCCATCTCCGATGGGGGTGCTTTTTTACTTTCTTTCTGCAAGCACACATGGTCTATAGCAAATTCTCAAAAAGAGAATAATTCCAAGTTCAGTCTAAGATGTCTAGCATCCAACTAATAAAAATTGCAGAAAAAGAAAAAAGAGATGGGAAGAAAGTAACAAACATCTCCCAAAGTTGAGGGATACTAGAGTGCCCAGCATATTGAATGAAAAAAAGACCCTCATCAAAAGAAGTCAACAGAAATCTCAGACTGTTAGTGATTTAAAAAAAGGAAGAGGCAGAAAAAAAAGAGATGAAGGAAAGATCATAAAGGAGACTGTTGAACATTTTATCCTAAAAACCAATAGAGAAGCTTTCCAAAGTGAGTGAAAGTGATTTTCGACATCAAATTCTATACCCAGCTAAGTATAACAGAAGCAGAAATAAATAATGTACAGGTCACTAAATTTTTGACAAGTGAATATATGTGTAAATAGCATCTAGATCAATAAGCAGGATGTTACCAGAAGTCCTTCGCTCTTTCCAGTTACTTCACTCCCATCCCAGCAAGGGTAATAGTGTTCTGACTTAACTCCATAGGTCAAATTTTGCTTACTTTTCAGTTTTATACAAATGGAATCATATACCATGTTCTCTTGGGTCTGGCTTCTTTCACTCCACTCTGAGCTTATACGTTGTTGCATATAATTATAATATAATAAGGCACTGGACTCCCACATGGGCGACCTCAGCTTGAGTACCGGACCTGCCAACCTGCCCCTCTCTGTCTTTCTGATGTGTGTATGCACCCTGTAGGAAATTTTTTATAAAAATAATAATGGTAAAGTTAAATTTAAAGAAAAAAATAAAAAGGTTGTGCAGAGCAGGGTGAGTTGCATAAAAGAGGACCAAGAATGGAACCTAGGAGAACATCAATATTTACCTGATGAATATAAGAATGGAAAGCCATAATTCAGACGGAGAAGGGATTAGTGAGAGACGTCAAGTTGTCACTGTGGAAAGGTCATGTAAAACATATTAGAAGGTGTAAATTGGGCTTTGTGTGGAACTCACTGTTGACTTTGGTGAGTGGTTATTGAACAGAAATGTATTATACCCATCCATGCATAAGGACATGGAGGGGAGGTACGAGAGTGGAGAAACAAAAAAATCTTCCATGAAAGTTGAGATATGCTTGGATATATTTATAAGGGGTGGGGGCTGCAGGTGGGGAGAATTTGGAGACATGGGAAAGGCAAGGCAACACCTTTTTATACTTTCTCTGGTGAATTCCTAACTCATCCTTGAAGATCCACCTTGTATGTAAGGCCTTTTCCAGATAATGAATTTTGTTAGAACTGTTAATGAGCAAAAGTAAGTCACTTCTGAGCCAGAGTCCCTCCCTTAAGAAAAAGTATGGAGCTTTTTCATTGGCCCTTTACAAAGCTCTGAGACCCTTTCACTGACTTATAAATCCCCTACAACTTTCCAGAAGAAGGTCCAACCTCCAAATAAGTGAGGTGTTTCAAGATTATGCAATGCCTGCTTTGTCTGCATAGGAAAGTGAGCTTTGACTGTTTAGGCCTTGTCGGTCCACTTAAAGGTATAATTATAGAAATTAGAAATTAACAAATGTTTCCAAATCTCATTTTAGTCATTTAATTTTTTTCGAGTAGCTATTCCACAGATTTTGAAGTCCACAGAAACTGGCTTGCTATTACTCACAGTTTACCAATATCACAATGGTATTTTGAGGTAAGTGTTAGTTTTGAACTTTTTAATTTATTTTTTTAGTGATATATAAAACCATGTAATATTTTTAATATGAAAACAGTTTTCCATTTATTAATACTTAGTGTATGTGGGGTGTGGGGGGGACCAACAGGTATCATGGTGGTTAGGGTCCTGGACTCCCACATGCCTAACTATGGTGCGAGTCCTGGACCTAGTAGCTTGCTTTCTCACTTTCTCTCTCTCTTTGTCTCTCTCTGATCAAAAATTTTTTTAATGTAAAAATAAAAAAATAATTCTTTTTTTAAAAAAGAAAAAACTTAGGGAGCCAGCAGGTGGCACAGTGGTTAAGGTGCTGGACTCCCAAATGGCAGATCACAGTTCAAGTCCCAGATCTGGCAGCTTGCTTTCTCAGTTTCTCTCTCTCTCTCTTTTCCTCTCCCCCTCCCTCTCTCTCTGGTGACATGTCCTATACCAAATTAAAAATAATAATAACAATGGGGCCGGCAGGTGGCGTGGTGGTTAAGATGCCGGACTCCCACATGGTCAACCGTGGTTCAAGTCCTAAACCTGGTGGCTTGCTTTCTCACTTTCTTTCTCTCTCTCTCTCTCTCTCCCTCTCTCTCTCTCTCTCTGCCTTTCCAGTCACAACTGAAAAATGATAATAATAAACAAAATTAAATAAATATTTAAAAAATAATAACAAATAAAATTAAGTAATTCTTTCTAAATTTTTATTTAATTTTATTTATTACTTTTATTATTATTATTTTGTTAGAGGGCACATGTGCTTACCAGAGAGAGAGAGAGAGAGTGAGAAAGCAAGCTGCCAGGTCCTGGACTTGAACTGCAGTCAGCCATGTGGGAATCCAGAGTCTTAAACCACCATGCTACCTGCTGGCCTCAAATAAATACTTCTTTAAAAAAATAGTTTTTATCCAATTCAATTCTATACATATTTTACACATATATATAAACTGTTACACAATAGTCCATGACATAGATCCTACCATCCTTGTTATATGGATGAGAAAACAGCAAGGAAGCCAGTGAAATACAGTGTTTTTAAATTTGCATGTTTTTCATATGATCTGTGTTTTCATTTACTCATTAGTGACTTGTTTAATTTATCATTATTTAACACTTAACGGTATACCAGCACCTTAACCACCACGCCACCTGCCGGCACTAACTAAATGCTTAGAATACAAAATGACGTAGAGTGGTTTCTGCTCTTAAGGATCTCCCAATCTAGTGAAATAAAAAGTGAGTAGCATTTGTGTACCATTTTGTTGTTTATAGGTATTTTGTATGTATTATTTCACTTAATCTTCACAAAACCTTGTTTTACAAATAGAGGAGTTGAGTGTCCGACGTACAGAACTCAAACCCATGCTAGTTGATCATTTATTGCTGTATTTAGAGGAGTAAAACCTTGTCATAATTGTCTACTATTTTAAGTTTCAGAATAATTTTCTTTCAAGTATTCATGTTCTTTTTTGGTTTTTAGATTTTTGCCATAAGGCAAAATTAATAAATGTGCACTCCCCAGAGAAGAGACAGAGGAGAGAAATGAGAACTCCATCACCCTCCAAGGGGGATGGCCACGCCACAGTCCTTTCTCCTCCATTCTCCTCTCAGGAGTTTTGGGCATACACACACATGCGAGCAGTGTGATTTTTCACGCCCCCAGGTCCTGGACTCTTACCTCAGATGGCCGTGCAAGAATCTAGCCGCCTTAACCACCGCACCACCTGCTGGACCAGAAGTATTCTTATTCCTTATCTTCTATTTAAGGAAATAAAAAACTATATTAAATACCTTAGGATTCAGGTTTCAATGTTCTGATCTGTCTTATATAAGAATTGCTCTATTAATTTAGGGCATATTTTCAATGCAGTTTCACTTCATTGTGCTTTTTTAAGGACCAGAGATTAAAGTTTTTAAATCTTGGGAACCAGCAGTTAGCATAATGGCTATGTCGCTGGATTCCCATGTAGTCGACCGTGGTTCACGTCCCGGACCCGGTGGCTTAAAACTCACGCCGGGTGCGTGTGCGTATGTGCCCAAGATCCTGAGAGGAGAATAGAGGAGAAGGGATTGCGGCGTGACCATCCCCCCAGGGGGTGATTTCTCACTTTCTGTCTCTCTGTCTCTCTCTGTCTGTCTGGCAAGCGCATGCGCCCTATAGTGAAAAACCTCTCCAAAAAAAAAAAAAAAAGTGTTTAAATCTTTACCCTATATTTGCTTATTCAGTTACTTAGGATATGTTTCATCTGTAATTTTTTTTTTTTAATCAGGCAACTTCAGAGTGGACCTTGGATTACCCTCCTTTTTTTGCATGGTTTGAATATGTCCTGTCACAGGCTGCCAAATATTTTGATCAAGAAATGCTAAATGTCCATAATCTGAATTACTCCAGCCCGAGGACTTTACTTTTCCAGAGATTTTCTGTCATCTTTACAGATGCACTCTTTGTGTATGCTGTCCATGAGTAAGTCTGGGGAGTATCGTTTTGCATGGCAGATATTGAGGAAGTACCATGGCTTATTCTTGATGTAGGGGAAACAGTGTTTACGTAATAGCCAGTGCTGGAGCAGTAAAAACACTTTTGTGTTTTCAACTGCTGGAATAATTATAGTAATCAGTCTAGCTATATCTTGTGGAAGAAACAGGGATGAAATGGGGTTACAAAGCAGAGGTGAGATAAGAGGTTGTGAATGTTTGAAAAGAAATAGTCCCGGGGCCAGCAGGTGGTGTGATGGATAAGGGCACTGGACTCCCACTGGCCAACTGCGGTGCGAGTCCTGGACCTAGCAGCTTGCTTTCTCACTTTCTCTCTCTCTCTCTTTCTGTCCCTTTCTGGTCAAATTAAAATAAAATAAAATAATAAAGTTAAATAATTCTTAAACAAACAAAAAGAAATAGTTCCAGGACCAGCAGGTGGCATGGGGATTAAGGCACTGGACTCCCACGTAACTGACCATGGTTCAGGTCCCAGACCTGGCAGCTTGCTTTCTCACTTTCCTTTTCTCCCTCCCAGCCTCCCTCCCTTCTTCTCTCTCTCTGGTTAAATTATAATAATAATTAATTAATACTTTAAAATTTAGTAATCCCAAATAGGATTCCAGGGCTGTTTTCCTCACCCAGAATAGCTCCATATGCTTTTCTTTCCTTCCTTGCAGTAGGCTCCCAAAAGCTTCTGTAATCTGCCCTGTTCTTCGGGGTACACACATGTACACACAGTACATGCACTCCACACACGTGCATTCTGCTTACCTCCCACGTCCACTCTCATGGAGCTTACATCATAGGCAACACAAATCTTACCAAGTGCTTAAGGTTGTTTCTAGATTCTTTCCTTCATAAAAACTCTTATTTTCAATTGTATTTGTAGCTTATATTTTTATGTTTTTCATTTTTAGTTTTAAATTAATTTTAAGTAGCTGGTTACACATGTTGAAGATGTCTTGCACAGGGGCTTCCAAGTAATGAGTTTCCAGTTAATGCGAATTTCCATTCTTTGCTGACACTTAAACCTTTTGGTGTGATTGTGACAGAGCCGTGACTGGTGTCCATCCAGTGACCTTTGTCACAAATGAATCTTTTCTGTGTGTGAGGCCTTCTGGGCTGAACCCTTGCCTCAGTCCCGAAGGAGTCCCTCTGGAATGCTTTAACCCCTGATCATTCTATTGAGTAACTCCTGTGTGATGCTCTAATTTTTGGTCAATGTATGACCTGGCAAGAGTTGGCATGGAAGGTGAGTCATAATATGCTTATTTTGAGGCAAAACGTGTGACTCCAAGCTCCCAGGGAACGTGATACTGTATATGTAGCAAGGGAGAAGGAGTAGAATTCTTTTCCATCTGCAAAGTAGTGGGAATAATTAAATAAAATGGTTAAAATCTATGTGCCAGTTTCCAGAACCAGGGTACAGATTATTAGGTTATTTAATTTTCTTAATTATGCTATAACATTACTGAGGAAACAGACTCCATGGGGAAAAAGCAGAACACTTTTATTAGCCCCTTTTTAATTGCATCTATTAGTTGTTTTAATTTGTTTTGGGTTGTATTGATATTCAAGTGTATACGTTTTTTTTTGTTGTTTTTGGTTTTTTGGTAAGAAAGGTTTTTGCTATAGGGTGCATGTACTCACTAGAGAGACAGAAAGCGAGAAATCACCCCCCATGGGGGATGTCCATGCTACAATCCCTTCTCCTTTCTCCCTCATTCTCCTCCCAGGATCTTGGGCATGCACACATGTGCCTGGCATAAGTTTCAAGCCTCCAGGTCCGGGACTCAAACTATAGTCGACAATGTGGGAGTCCAGCAACATAACCATTATGCCATCTGCTGGTTCCTGCATTTTTTTTCATTAAGAGTTTTTTTCTTTTCTTTTCTTTTTTTTTTTTTTAAGAATTATTTTGTTTAACCTTTCTTTCTTTCTTTCTGTCTGCCTGTCTTTCTTTCTTTCTTTAATTTGACTAGAGAGGGACAGAGTGAGAGACAGAGAGAGAGAAGGAAAGTGAGAAAGCAAGCCACCAGGTCCAAGACTCAAACCGCAGTTGGTCATGTGCGAGTCTAGCACCCTTAACTACCATGCCACCTGCCATTTCCCTTTGAGAGAGATTTTTGAAGGACCTGCGGATGGTGTAATGGTTACATGGCTGGACTCCCATTTAGTCAACTGCAGTTCAAGTCCCAGACTCAGCAGCTTAAAACTCACACGGGGTGTATATGCATGTGTGCCCAAAATCCCAAGAGGAAAAGGGATCGCAGTGTGGCCATCACCTCTGAGAGAGTGATTTCTCTCCTTTCTGTCTCTGTCTCTCTCTACTTCTTCAGCAAGCGCACACACCGTATAGCAAAATTAAAAATAGTAATACATAATTTTTTATGAGTACTTTATTTGACTTTATTTATTTATTTTATTTTGACCAGAGAGGGACAAAAAGAGAGAGGGAAAGTGAGAAACCAAGCTGCCTGATCCAGGACTTGAACCATTGTTGATCACGTGGGAGTCCAGTGTCCTCAACCACCATGCCACCTGCCGGCCCCCATGATTTTTTTTTAAATGACCCATACTCCTCCACCTATGATTATCACTGGTAACATTTTGGTGCATGTTATTTGAGTCTTTTTTCTGAGTCAGAGTAGAATTTTCATGAGATGAAAATAAAATCATACTATGTTTCACCTGTTATTGTCATCTAATAATATATCTCAACATTTAAATTATACTCACTTTTACAAAACTTTTTTTTTCTTATTTGTACAATCAGGAGTTGCAAATTTACAACTCTGTTCTCAGTTTAGCTGATGTGATGATATATAATTTAGAGTGCTAAATCTCTCTGGTCTGTAATTTTTACTCTTAAAGCCTAAAATTACACATCCACTTGCAAAAAGTTTTCAAACCCTTACTTTTAAGTTTAAGCACTGCTTTTTTTCTTAATTTTTCATTTTATTAAATGAAGACTTTGTTCAAGTCATCATAGCCAAGGAAAAGATATGGAACTAACCCTGAGGAGTTTGTTTCTGCTACTTTTTTTTTTTTTTAAATCTTGATAGAGCGAATGAGTGCACACACATGCAAGAGAGAAGCAGTCCCCAGCAGGTTCTGTGTCACTCCACAATTCCTCTCCCTTAAAACTCCCTCATCAGGTCCCTGAGGATATGTATGTGCCCTGGCTGTTAACCACCTTTTTAAGTAGTCAGGAATAGCATGAAAGCCTGACTGTAGTGGTACAGTGGTAACATGCCACTCTGTGATGCTGAGGCCATATGGAAGGTCAGAGTTCAGTTCCCAGGTTTACTTGTGCAAGCCAGGTGTACATGCGCCTATGATAACAGCTGGCTAGGAATCCTGGGGGTGGGAGGTGATTGCAGTATGAGACCTGTTAAGGGTATCTGTCTGTCTCTTGTCTCTCTCTCATGGAAAAAAAAAAAAAAGTAAACTTAAAAAAAAAAAAGAGTGGCACGAAAAAATCAAAAAGTACAAAAAGAGGAGAACGACATAGACAGTTTGTCATGAATGCCTAATAACATGTATCAGAGTGTACTCTGCAGAGGTATTATGATGTTCTAATGAAGATCAAAGTTGTTTCTGTTTCTTTCCTGACGTTTCTATGTAGGTGCTGTAAATGCATTGATGGAAAAAAGGGAGGTAAAGAACTCACAGAGAAGCCAAAGTTTATTCTTTCGGTATTACTGCTGTGGAACTTCGGGTTGTTAATCGTGGACCGTATCCTTGATGTTCTATATTATTCCCTTATTTATTCGGATACGCGCGCGCGCGCGCACACACACACACACACACACGCATATACATGTAAGATTGTTTCTACCCCGGTGATTGTAAATGTGTCAGATAGGGTTGAAGGCTCTCAAAACTGTAGTCTTCTCCAATTTTACTAGACTCTGGTTGTTAGAGCACTTTGTCCCTAAGAAGTTAGCAGTACTATGTGAAAACCAGTTAAACCTACTGAAATCTGTTAGCTGTCTTTAGATTAATCTAATCCATTTGTATTAAATGGTTTTATAACACATCATTCCAAATACCTTTTATAGGAAAGGGCATAAAACAGTGTCATATATGGGCACCATGAAGCTTCTGGTTTTTTCCTACCATCTTGGCTTCCTGCATATTAGTAAGCAAAGTTCTTAAATTCATAGGACCTGCACACAGTTAAGATCCTGATGATAAGGCGGAGCGCTTTCATCACTGGACTCCCATATGGCCAAACACTGTTTGAGCCCAGGACCCAGTATCTTAAAACTCATGCTGGGTGTGTGTGTGTGTCCAAGATCCTGGGAGGAGAATGGTGGAGATGGAATTACAGCATGGTCTTCCCCGCTGGGGTAGCGGTGATTTCTCACTTTCCCTCTCACTGTCTCTGTCTCTCTTTCTCTGGTGAGTGCATACACCCTAAGGCAAAAATCTTTTAAATAAAAAAAGGAAATCTTAATGTTGGAAGCCTAATATTTTACATTTTTCTTTTTTCTTTTTATTTGGAGAGATTTTCGCTATAGGGCGCGTGCGCTTGCCAGACAGAGAGAGACATAGAGACAGAAAGCGAGAAATCACCCCCCAGGGGGGATGGTCACGCCGCAATCCCTTCTCCATTCTCCTCTCAGGATCTTGGGCATGCACGCACACGCGCCCAGCGTGAGTTTTAAGCCACTGGGTCCGGGACACGAACCCGCGGTCAACTACGTGGGAGTCCAGCAACATAGCCATTACGCTAACTGCTGGTTCCCAATATTTTACATTTTTTATAGAGGTATCCTGGTGTGGAAGAAAACACCTAGATTTTGGTTTCATTCTGACTAGGACTTAAATCTAGTTTATTTTCATGTTCACTTTAGGTCCATGTGCAGATTGATGACTCTGAGCCTTAATTTTCTTATCTCTAAATTAACTCTAAAGAGGATAATTTAATTAATACATAAACAGTAGAGTCCAGCATACTAATGATTTTCAGTAACTGTTAGTTCCCTTCTTTTCTCATCCCTAATTTTTTTTTTTTTTTTTTTTTTTTTTTTTTTTTGTAGTGGTTTTTGCCTTACGGTGCGTGTGCTCACTTGAAGAGAGAAAGAGACAGAGACAGAGGGAAAGTGAGAAATCAGCACTCCTGCCCCCCAAGAGAGATGGTCATGCTGCAATCCCTTCTCCATTCTCCTCCTAGAATCTTGGGCACCATGTACACACGCCCAGTGTGAGTTTCAAGCCACCTGGTTTGGGACTCAAACTGCAGTCAGTTATGTGGAAGTCCAGCTATCTGCTGGCTCCTCTCATCCCTAATTCTAAAAATAAAACAAAGCCCCCCTGCCCCTTAGCTATTGTGCCTTTAAGATAGAAAAAGCATATTCAAGTTTTCTGTTTTCATTCTTATACGTATATTTTAACTATGCAGTTCATTTAAGATTTGACTCTTATTTATAGAAAACACATTTATGGAAAGTCCAAAGAAGTAATTATATTTTTGTCTACAATTTACCTACTAGGAATAGCAAAAGTTTTGCAATTTTTGTAATCAGTTGGCACAGTTTATTAGGCATTTGTAATCTCCGTTGTCCTTCCTTGACGTAAGTTCAGATATTCATTTTCAATACAATGGTTTTTTATTTGGGTTGATGCTACTTTCCATTGCACGATTATTTCAGGTAAACACGAAATTGGCTAAGTGGATTTTCCCCTTTGCTTATAAAGACTGCAGTGTAGTGGGTGATGGGTAAATTTATTTGACCAGCTTTTTGTTATGTTTTGTTTTGTTTTAGTTTTTGCCATAAAGCTCATGCACTTCCCAGAGAGAGGCAAAGAAAGGGAAAGTGAGAAATCACCCCTTGGGGGGATGGCTACTCTGCAGTGTCCCTTCTCCTCTATTCTCCTCTTGGGATTTTGAGCACTCGCATATACATGCCTGGCATAATTTTCAAGCCATTGGGTCTGGAACTCAAGCTACAGAGTCAGCCATGTGGAATCTAGCTACCTTAACCTCCATGCTACCTTTTGGCCCATCTCTTTTGAGTTGCCAAATGCTATAGATGCTTTAATATATATCACAAATTTCATCTTTTTTGACAGTAATTTTCTTTGTTTTATAGATGAGAAAATTATATTCTGAAACTTATAATACTCTTAATTTTGTAATTTTATACTCCAATTATACTCTAAAAAACCTAGTAGAGTGTGACAGGCCTGAACTAAACTTAAGTTTCTACATTTGGTTGATATGTTTTATGTAGGACTGAAATCCACAGTTTTTGAAATACATTAACGGTGGTAACAGCTGTTTACCAGTGGAAGCTCATAGAATAGTGTGATGGAAAGTACTGGACTTGATATCAGATGACAGATGTTGAAATCCTTACTGACACTAATGAGCTGTGTAACTCAGAGCTTACTCAAATATATTGGCTACTTCAGATGAAATATATTATATGTAATATCTTTTTAAAGTGCATCCATTTATTTATTTATTTTAAGGTTGTTTATTTCTTCCTTGAGCAAGGGGGAAAAGCGGGACAGCACCCCCTACAGTCCCAATGCCAGGATCCACCCCCAGCTTCAGCCAATCCCAGATCACAGCATGTGTTTGCCTCATGGACTCAGGGAAGTCTCTAGACTTGACCCAGGAACGTTCCCACATGGAGTTGCCTCAAAGAACATGGCATTTTACCACTGTGCCAGCATCCCTGCATGCAGTATCTTACTGAGTTAACCTCATAACCATCCTGTGACACTATCCTCCTGTTATAGAGGACAAAATCAGAAATTCAGAGATGTGGGACCTCTCTGTACAGAGAGTCAGAATCTTTGAAATGAGGTTTAGAAGCGGCCAAGGAATTTTGATACACTGTCCAGTTTGGGAATTGTGTATGGAAGGCAAGTCATTTAACTCTCTTGGCCTCGGTTCTCTCGTTTAAAAGATGAAATTTATCCCTGCATTCTTATTTTAAAATAGACCTACCTACCTGACAGGGACTTTGGAACAATGAAATTTAATCATCTGTTTTAAAGTTCTTTGTCAACTGTAAATGTTAGGGTAGACTTTACTCTTTTAACCGTAAAATAGCCACATAGTGCTTAGAACATAATTGGTGTTAAAGGAGTGATTATTGGATACAGTTAAACAAATGAACTAAAATGTTACTATAGAATCAGCTAAGTCTTATCTGGATCTTAAGTAAGTTGTAAAAACAGATTGGGAAGTATCCCGTTCTTTTCCTTATTATACCTAAACCTACCTGTTTTAGACCACACCTGGTGAGACAGTGAGAGAGGGAACTCGGGCTCTCATGGTCCCTTTGGCAATTTGACTTGCTGAACATCAGGACCATTATCTCATTTGATCCTGTGAGGTAGGTAGAATTTAGATTTTAGTTATAGGCAACTTCTTTTTTGTTTTTTAAAAATTAAATCAAAATACTCTTTTATTTTATTTTATTTTATTTTATTTATTGCCAGAGGGTACATGTACTCACCAGAGAGAGACAGAGAGGGAGAGGGAAAAAGCACCCCTCAGTGGGACATGGTCATGCTGCAATCCCTTTTCCTCCCTCTCTTCATCCTGTTGGGATTTGGGGCATACTCATTGTGTTTTTCAAGCTGCTGAGGCCAGGACTCACTGCAGTAGGCCATATGAAATCCAGCTTCCTTAAGCACTAGGCTACAAGGCTGGCCCTAAAATCAGAATAACCTTTAGTTCTCCTAAAGTTTGTTTGCTAGGATCAAGTGTTATATACCTAGTGTCTTCACCCTGGTAGCACTATGTAAGTTACCTACTCCTCTGTAATAAAAGATTTAAGTATTTTTGTAGCACAGCATCACATGTATTCATTTATTCTCACTCCCAGCCTCACTTTGGAAATCAGCTCTAGCTACGGTCCAATAGTAAGAGGTGGGAGTAATTGAATCCTTGAGCCCTGACTCCTTAGAGAATATCCGTAGTGTGTTGTTACTCATGATATATCCTATATCTCAGCATCAGGCTTAGTACTTATTAAATGTGTATTCAAACAGTGAATTTATGAGTCCACTAGACTCAGTATTAAAGCTAATTAGACTCATTAGCCTGTGTTTCTCATTGTTTGTATTTATCTTATATTTTTAAAACTTTTTATTATAGAAAATTTAAGTCATAAAAAGTAGAGAATTGGGGAACCAGCAGTTAGCGTAATGGCTATGTCGCTGGACTCCCACGTAGTCGACCGCAGTTCGCGTCCTGAACCCGGTGGCTTAAAACTCACGCTGGGCGCATGTGCGTGCGTGCCCGAGATCCCAAGAGGAGAATGGAGGAGAAGGGATTGCGGCGTGGCCATCCCCTCTGGGGGGTGATTTCTCACTTTCTGTCTCTCTGTCTGTCTGGCGAGCGCACGCGCCCTATAGCGAAAAAACCTCTCCAAAAAAAATAAGTAGAGAATGGTCCGGCAGGTGGTGTGATTGTTAAAGACACTGGACTCTCATGGGACAGACCGTAGTTTGAGCCTCGGACTGGGCAGCTTACTTTCTCACTTTCTCTCTCTCTTTCTCTGGTCAAGTTAAAACAATAATAAAGTTAAATATAATTCTTTTTAAAAAACAGAGAGAGACAATAGTAGTTATTTACATATGCACACACACAGGACTTTTATTTTTTTAATTTGCCAGAGGGATGCATGTGCTCACTGGAGAGAGAGAAAGTGAGAGAGCACTCCCTCTCCCCATGGGGAATTTTCATATCACAATCCCTTCTCCTCCCTTTTCTCCCTCTTGGAATTTGGGGTACGTGTGTACATGTGCCCAGCATATTTCTCAAACCACCAGGTCTAGGATCAAACCATGCATTGGGTCACGTGGGATTCAGTGGTCTTAACCATCATGCTGGTCCACACAGAGGATTATTTTAAGGCATATTGCAGGTATATTACCTATGTATTATATTTCAGAATATATTTTAAAAGTTATTTTTCTATTTTTGAATAAACTTATTTTTGAAATAAATTCAGTTTTACATAAAAGTTACAAAAATTGCTCGGAGAATTCTTGTTTGCCCCGCACCCATTCTCCTGAAGCTTTACCGTATTACATGACTACGATACTTTCATCAAGACTGAGAAACCAGGACTGGGCCCATAACCTAGTGGTTAAGAGAGTGGGATCCCAAAGGGCTGATGGCCCAGTTTGAATCCTGGCCCTGGTGGCTTGAATGACATGCTACGCGAATGTGCATACATGACCCAAATCCCGACAGGATGAAGAAATGGAGAGGAGATTGCAGTGTGACCTTATTCCACTGGAGGGGGGATGTCTCTCTCTCTCTCTTTCTGACAAGTGCATACACTCTCTGGCAGTTCCAACATTAAAAAAAGAAGAGAGACTTAGGAACGAACATTGGTATGATACATTCAAATTTCACCAGTTTTTCCACTAATGTCCCTTTTATATCCTGGGATCCAATCCAAGATTATTGGATTCATTATTGCATTCATTTACCCTGAATTTTAAAGTGATATTTTCCTGTTAAATATTCTAGAAAAGGCATATGGAAGGAGCATTTCTCTTTGCTGTTCTCCTGCATTTCAAGCACATCTACCTCTACGTAGCACCAGCATATGGTGTATTTCTACTAAGATCTTACTGTTTCACTGCAAATAAACCAGGCAAGTTTTGATGGTAATAGCAAAACCTTTGTTTGTTTTTCTACTTACCATATTGACTGTGGTTTGCTTGATAGAGGGTCTATAAAACACAATAGATAACTCTCAGCTACTGACCTTATAAGCCCTTTACCTATTCTGATTTTTCTTTGCTCTCACCACATCATAAAAATGGGTGCCACATCAGGGGGTTCTTCTAGTTTTAGCACATGGTATGGGTTGTGGGTTTCCATGCTCCTGGCTAATGATAATGTTCTTTTTCTATAGATGGGTCTATCCGATGGAACAGTTTCAGCTTTGTCCGTGTCCTTTCCCTGGGGCTGGTTATTCTCCTAGTTTCCGCTCTTTCATTGGGTCCTTTCATAGTCTTGGTAAGACTTTTTGTTTTGATAAAGTATTATAAATTTTTTGGTGTTGTTTTGAAAAAAATAATAAAGTCAAGAATATATGAAATAAGTAAAAGCTCTTTCTTTTTTCTCAGGCTCTTTTGTGCATGTTCAAATATGTGTATGTTGAACTATATGTTACACATACCAGCCCACACACAGACTTGATCCTCATTATTTGCAAAGCCACTTACTTAAATGGATTCCTAACTTCAGAAATCAAGACAACAGCCAGGGGACCAGCAGTGAGCGTAATGGCTATGTCGCTGGACTCCCATATAGCCAGCTGTGGTTCAAGTCCCAGACCCGGTGGCTTAGACTCACACCGGGCACATGTGCATGCGTGCCCAAGATCTTGAGAGGAGAATGGAGGAGAAGGGATTGTAGCATGGCCATTCTCCCTGGGGGGTGATTTCTCGCTTTCTGTCTCTCTGTCTCTCTGGCGAGTGCACATGTCCCATAGCAAAAATCTCTCAAAAAAAAAAAACAAAAAAAAAACAACAGCAGTCATGCATGGACACCAAACATTCACAAGTGCCTGGACAGTACCAGATGTTCAGATGTGGTTTTCTTCTCCACCCTGAAATCAAGCATTATTCTAATTCCTACTAAAACTGAAAATCACCACAGCCTTTGGTGCTCTCCGCTCTCCCCTTTGCTCCGGGAGCCTTGGATAAGCGGCAGTCTGTGCTCTCCCTTGCACCCCGCGGATCTGTCCATTATTGTGCTTGTGTCGTAAAAGCACGCCCTGGTATTCAGAAAACCTGTGCGTATCTTATCCCACTGGACAGTTGTTTCTGTGAACCGCTCAGGACTATACAGCCGTTTACTTGAGGAAGGGAAAACTGGAACCTAGACCTTGTAACTTTCTGCATGCTAGGCCAAAGACAGTTCCCCAGTTCTCTTTTTTGAATTTGAGAAGATTAATGACTATTTAATCCATTTCTTTTCTCTTTTCCACAGAACCAACTGCCTCAAGTCTTTTCCCGACTCTTTCCTTTCAAGAGGGGCCTCTGCCACGCGTACTGGGCTCCAAACTTCTGGGCTTTGTACAACGCTGTGGACAAAGTGCTGTCCGTCATCGGTATGGTAGCAAGCCTTCTTACTTAACCTTCTCCTACAGAAAAAGAAGGATTCACAGTTGGGCTATGATGTGATCAGACTGCCTTTCAGAAACCTTGCTTCATTTCAGTGGTGACAGCAGATTACTGTTGATGCTGCCTACCAGCATGGTTCCTGGAAGCTGCATAAGTTTCTTGCCCTTTTTTTTGGAGAGAGAGATTTTTGCTATAGGCCATGTGTACTTGCTGGAGAGATAAGAGAGACAGAAAGTGAAAACACGCCCTAGGGGGGATGGCTATGCCATAACCCCTTCTCCTCCATTCTCCTTTCAGGATTTTGGATACACACACACATGCTTGATGTGAGTTGTTAAGCCCCTGGGTCTGGGACTCAAACCGTAGTCAGTTACATGGGAGTCTAGTGACGTAAACATTCCGCCATCTGCTGGTCCCAAAATTCCCTATTCTTATGTAAAGGGCTGCTTTAAATACCAGAAGCATTTTTTTAATTTTATTTATTATTTTTCATTTGTTAGTGTGCACTCACCAAAGAGAGACAAGAGAAGGAGAGAGAAAGTGAGAAAGCAAGCTACCAGGTCTGAGATTCAAACCACAGTTGGCTATGTGGGAGCCCAGAGCCTTAACCATGATGTTTCCTGCTTGCCTTACCAGGGCATTTTAGGTCAGACAGTATAGAATTAAATTCATGAGATCTTGGCCTTGAAGCAGTAAGATTTAGTAGCTGCTTTTTTCCTCAAGGGATTGATTGGTAAAATATGGTGTTCCTTTGGTAGAAATGAAAATAAAATAAAATGTCTGCTTATTTCGTAGGTTTGAAACTGAAACTTCTTGATTCCAGCAAGATTCCTAAGGCCTCAATGACAAGTGGTTTGGTCCAACAGTTTGAACATACCGTCCTTCCTTCAGTGACCCCCTTGGCCACTCTCATCTGCACTCTGATTGCCATATTGGTAAGAGCTCAAGAGATGACTCTTACTTACTGAGTTTTCTCTGCTTTTTTATTTCCCTTAAGACTGAATGAATTTTCACTTTCTTTTGTTTTTTGATGTTTTTGCCATAGGGCGCATGCACTCACTGGAGGGAGACATTGAGAGAGCAAGGGAGAAATTACCCTCCAAAGGGGATGGCCATGCCGCAATCCCTTCTCCATTTTCTTCTTGTGATTTTGGGCAAGCATGCACATATACCTGGCGTGATTTTCAAGCTACCAAGTCCAGTACTTGAACCGCAGTCAGCCATGTGGGAGTTCAGCGCCTTAACCACCATGCCATGTGCTGGACCCTGAATTTTCATTTTCAAGCTCTTCCTACTGTACGGTAAATTCCATGGCTGTCATCCTTCTAGGATGGAAGCATTTACTAGCAATTCTTAGAGTAACTTTTAACAGGTAAGGAGGGGTGGCTCTTAGCCCATCTGTTCACCATGGAATGAGGAAAAAGAAAGGTCCAGGGAGAGGGAGGCAGGGACCTGGCTGCAGAGAAGAGGAAAATTATTTGTGGCAGGAACATCCAGATTCTTTTTCATGCTCGGTTGACTGATCAAACTTCCAAAAGTATCTGGGTGGTAGGATATTTTCTCTTGATGGTGGTAACAAGTTGAAAAGTAGCTCTTTGAGTTTCAGATAGAGCCTAATAAGAGTCAGATACTGGTAGAGGCTTCATTCATAGTTGTTTTTGTTCGTGATCATGGTAACCCCAATTTCATGATAAAATGTGAGTGAAATTCAATATGAACAACTCAGTTCTATCAGTAATTATTCCCATCCTTAATTTTGGTTTCTTAATGTTCAAACCTCCTCACTAGCCACCTTGATCCCACCTAATTAAGTGGCAGTGGGATATCAGTAATTAAGCTCTGCTGGTCTACTTGGTCAAATATTCTAGCTGAAATAAACCTTTTTTCCCTAAAATCTCAGCCTGATAAGCTGTTTCATAAGTCAGTTTTATTGTAAATTAAATTCCAGCACACAAAGCTAGATTTTTTTCACTATTCTGAGCTTTTTTTATATATACATTTAATTGCTATACATCATTTAGATTGTAAAGAGAGTTTACCCAGCATGATATACACCTCAGTCCAGCCCAGTCGAGAATACTATACATGTCCTCATCAACAAATAATACCTGTGTCCACAAATGTCTTACCTCTCTATATTTTTCCCCAAATTTCCTTTCCTATGCTTTTCCCCTCCCACACTCTTCCCACTTTGGCTCTAGTGTCCATAATAATTTTTAATGCTTTTATGTCCTCCAGTCTTTCAGTCTCTACCATAGAGTGTGGACAGTCGGTATATGTTAAGTGGAGACATACAATGTCTCTCTTTCAGTCTGACTTGCTCTAGATGTTTATTAATACAGTAAAATTTAATTTATTGGCCCCAAATAGCTGTGATATAATTTGTCTAAAAAGATTCAGTAATTATTATAAGCTAGTTATAAAACTGTAATAAATTTTGGGGCCAGTAAGTGGCGTGGTGGTTAAGGGCACTGGACTCCCACATGGCTGACTACGGTTTGATTCCTGGACCTGGTGGCTTGCTCTCTCACTCCCCCCCCCCCCCCCGCCCCCTCTCTCTCACTTTGTCTCTCTCTGGTCAAATTAAAAATAAATAAAGTTTAAAAAGATTTTTTAAAAAACTGTAATAAATTTTTATATGGTGTGTTGTAGAATTTAATTATCATTTATTATTAATTCTGATATGTAGAATTCATCTGAATGTGTTAAGTATTTACTTACAAATGACTGTTCTGAGTACTTGCTTTTACGCCAGCTTTTGGTGGGTTGTGCAAAAAGTGATGAATTACATCAGTTCAATGAAGAATGGTCTAGGATCTGTTTTCAGAGATGATACAAATTGTATTCACATGAACATTGTTTCTGTAAAGCCTGCTTTAAATGATACTGAAGTTTTATCTTTGCCTGTTGTTTCTAGCCCTCTGTTTTCTGTCTTTGGTTTAAACCCCAAGGGCCCAGAGGCTTTCTCCGATGCCTAATTCTTTGTGCCTTGAGCTCCTTCCTGTTTGGGTGGCATGTCCATGAAAAAGCCATACTCCTGGCAGTTCTCCCCATGAGGTAAGCAGATAGCTCACCCAGCCAGTGTTTTTGGCACACTTCCCAGTGATCCTGCTGTTTTCCATTTGCTTGTCCCTTCTTGTCATGTTCAGAGACATAGACAAAGGCAAGGATGCATGGGAGCCACTTTCTTCTAGGACAAGACAGGGATGCTTAGCCTGGGATCCTTGACATAGGAAGGTTCTGAAGCGTGCAAATATGCATGTATTGGGCCAACTGGCGACGTGGTGGTTAAAGCAACTGTGTCTCACGTGGCCGACCGTGCAGTGACTCCAGGATCGAACAACATGCCAGGCTCCTGAATGTCTGTGCCCAGAATCCCAAGAGGAGATGTAAAGGAGAAGAAATTATGGCATAGCCATCCCCTCTAGCGGGTACTTTCTCGCTTTCACCCTCTCTCTTTCTGACAAGTGTGCACCACCCTCTCGCAAATTAAAAAAAAAAAAAAATGCATGTACTTATTTTGCATTGCTGGGAAGGGTGCTATTGTGATATAGTACTAGGACGCCAGGCTATTAGGTCTGGATACTGGGTGGCAGCATGGTGTACAAAAGGCTTGGGCTTCAGCGTCATCCCATCTGTGAAAATAGAGTCCCAAGGTTCCTTATTAAGTGTTGTTAGTTCAAGTATGGATTGAGGGGCGAGCAGATGGCGTAATGGCTATATCGCTGGACTCCTACGTGGCCGACCACAGTTCAAGTCCTGAACCCAGTGGCTTAAAACTCATGCTATCCGTGTGCATGCCCAAAGTCCTGAGAGGAGACTAGAGAAGGGATTGCAGCATGGCCATCTCCTTTGAGGGGTGATTTCTCGCTTTCTGTCTCTCTGTCTCTCGCAGTATCTCCAGTGAGCACAAAGCCCTATAACAAAAATCTCTCTTAAACAAAAAAAAAGTATGGATCGAGTCCTTTCTAGAATAATACCCAACATTTGTGCCATATTTCAGATTTCCAGAAATGTTTCTGTTTTGTTGAGTTCTTTCCTTTGAGCCTCACAACAAGCATTAAGATGATTAGGATAAATGGATACCATCCCATCTAACACTGTAAGAAACCAGAAATCCGAGAGTCCCTGACTTATACAAAACCACACAGCTAGCAGGTAGCATAGTTAGGACTTAAGCCCAAATTCATGATGCCAATCTTGTCATCTTCTCAATGTGCCATGCTTTAAAAAAATAAATAAGGAGCCAGCAGGTGGCGTGACGGTTGGGGTGCTGGGCTCCCACATGGCCTACCACGATTGAGAGGTAGAGAGAGTAAGACAGAAAAAATATCTCCCCCAGTGGGGTATGTACATGCCACAATACCTTTCCTATTTCCCCACTCTGTTGGGACTTGGGACATGCATACACACGCACCCAGCATGTTTTTTAAGCCACCAGGTCCAGCACGAACATGTGGTTGGCCATACGAGATCTAGCTGCCTTAACTACCAGGCCACAGGCTGGCCCATAGGGTCCATTTTATGCTTGGTCAAAACCCAGTAGATAGATAGATGGTAACAGAATCAGCCTTTTCTCTTCAGATTTTTCTTAGATTCTGAGGCATCATTTAAGCTCTGAAAGACATTAAGCAAATTTATCAGGTCAATAAGTATATGGCTCTTCTGGGGTCATTTAGCAGTGTGGAGCTCCAAAAATTCAAAAGTAGATCAGAACTTCCAGTGCCTCAGTGAGAATTCATACTGCACACCAGCAGGTACAGGGCCCAGGCTGGGACATAAACTAAAGGGCTGGAAATGAAATTCCCAGGTCCTGTTTCCCTGGCCACCACCACCAGGCAGCCCTCAGTCTTATAACATTCCTGTTATTAGAGAAGACAGTTACTCAGGGAGCAAGATTCTTTGTTTGGACAGTCCCTGATTCAGTTTGGTACACTCTATAGCTTGCTTTAAAGTTGGGTTTGGTTTGGTTTGGTTTTATTTGAGAGGTTTTTGCTATAGGGTGCGTGCACTCACCAGAAAGACAGAAAGAGACAGAGAGACAGAAAGTGAGAAATCACCCCCTCAGGGGGGATGGCGATGCCGGGATCTTGGGCACGGACACATATGCACCCCGTGTGAGTTTAAGCCACCAGGTCTGGGACTGGAACCATGGTCGACTACATGGGAGCCTAGTGACATAGCCATTACACCAACTGCTGGTCTGTGCTTTAAAGGTTTTTTTACTAAAAATTAATATTCTTGGCACTATAGATGGATCCTGCATGGCTGACCATGGTTCAAATTTCGCCTCGTTGGTTTGAAAAACATGCTGAGTATGTGTGCATAAATGCCCTCTGGCAATTCAAAAAAATTTAATATTCCTCATTGAATTGGACTTGTAGCAAAGTTGGTATGTTGTTTTAAGCTTAAACCGATTCTAGTAGCAATCATGGGTGTATTTTATTCAAACTATTTGCCACTGTGAATTCAGATGTTTTAAGGATTAATTATGAGAATTTGTGTTTTAGCCTTTTGTCTGTAGGAAAAGCAGAAGATGCTTCAATTTTTCTGATTCTGACCACCACAGGGCATTATTCCCTCTTCCCTCTGCTCTTCACTGCACCAGGTAAATGGCTTCTTTTTAATGAGATACACGTGACTACTGTGTCCTTTTCATCCAGGCCTAGAGATGGACACTATCTGATTTAGACCAGCTCGACATTTCTTGGAAGGAAAGAGATCTCATCCATTCTCTTAAATAAAACCTTTGGTTTGCCCGTAATTCTAAGAATCTTTAGATTCACAGAATTACAGAGCAAAACTAAAAGATCGTTCTAGCACAGTATAGCTGTGTCAGTGTTCTTATATTGCCTAAGACATCATCTACCTGTCTCATCAGCCAAATCACCATCTGTATTTCTTTTTGTTTTATTCACAGAGCTTCCCATTAAAATCTTACTCATGTTACTCTTCACCATCTATAGTATTTCCTCACTGAAGACACTCTTCAGGTAATCCAAAAATGCAAAGTTTAAATTACAGTTACTCTTGTGAAGTGTTTACTCCTAAGTGGTCAGCTAAACCTTTTAAAATTTATTTTTAAGTCATAGCAGTAATATAATACCATGACCCAAAAAAATAGTAAATGGAAGAAGAAATTGCCCATAATGCTGTCACTCTGGCATGACAACAGAGGTTGTGTCTTTTTTTTTATTTTTTAAAGAGGTTTTTGCTGTAGGATGCATCTGCTTGCTGGAAAGAGAGACAGAGACAATGAGAGAGAAAGTAAGGAATCACCCCGTGAGGAGGTTGCCACATACAATTCGTTCTCCATTCTCCTCCTGGGATCTTAGGTGCACACGTCCCTGGTGTGAGTTTCAAACCACTGGGTCTGGGATTCACACCATCATTGGCCATGTGAGAATCCAGCAACATAACCACTATGCCATCTGCTGGCCCCTATGTCTTATTTTTTTTTAATAGAGATTATATACATTATTATTATTACTATTATTATTTTAATTTGACCAGAGAGAGAAAAGGAAAGTGAGAAAGCAAGCTGCCAGGTTGAGGACTCGAACTGTGTTTAGCCATGTGGGAATCCAGCACCTTAACCACCACTCCACCTGCCAGCCCCAAGGGTAGGATCTTAAATAGAGTAGAGCACAGTCCATATCCACGTGGCCTCTGCCTGACACATTTGCTCTCTGTATATACACAACAGAAATCAGTCTTGGAAGCCCCATCCTAATCACTCAATCACTACTGTCTTCCCAAAGGCCCCACCTTGCAACACCATAATCACATTAAATTTTCACCTCCTTGATCCCATTACAATGGCTGAACATATGAATTTTGGGGATACATATTCAAAATATAGCATGCCAGCAGTTCTACTAGGTATGCACCTAGAATAATTGGAAATAGGGACCAAGACAGATACTTGAAAACCAGTGTTCATTGCAGCATCATTCACAGTAGATAAAAGATGAAAACAATCCAAATGTCCATCAACAAACAAATAGATAAATAAAATGTGGTAACTATGAAGAGTCTTCAAAAAGTTCGTGGATGGGACCAGCAGTTGGTGTAATGGCTATGTCACTGGACTCCCATGTAGTCGACCACAGTTCGAGTCCTAGACCCAGTGGCTGAACTCACGCCGGGTGCATGTGCGTGCATGCCCAAGATCCTGGGAGGAGAAGGGATTGTGGTGTGGCCATCCCCCCGGGGGGGTGATTTCTCACTTTCTGTCTCTCTGTCTCTGTCTTTCTGGCAAGTGCACGTACCCTATAGCAAAAATTTCTCAAAAAAAAAAAAGAAGTTCATGGATAATGATTATGAAAACAGGCATGGATTTAAAAATTTTTTCACACTAACATAATTCCATTTTCTATAAGCTTTTTATTTTAAGAGAGAGATTTTTGCTATAGAGTATGTGTGTGATTATCAAAGAGACAGAGACAGAAAGCAAGAAATTGTCCTCCAAGGTAATGGCCATGCTGCAATCCCTTCTCCATTCTCTCAGGATTTGGGGCAATTATACACCCGTGCCCAGCACCCGTGCCCAGCGTGAGTTTTTGTTTTTTGTTTATTTATTTGTTTACCCCAGCATGAGTTTTAAACCTCCAGGTCTGGGACTTGAACCACGGTCGTTGGCTGTGGGAGTCCAGCCATGTAACCACTACGCCATCTGCTGGTCCCCAAGCTATTGTTTTTTTAGTCAAGAGTACATTCATGCAGATAAGAGAGAGAGAAAGCACCCTTGATAGGTTCTCATCACATCATGATTTCTTTTTCCAGCCCTGCAGCTCCTCAGGATCCTGGCTACTGCTGCACACACAGGCAGACCCAAGGATCAGAGCCATAGTTCCCATGGCTTCCTGCACTGCAGGTCGCTATTGTTGCGTCCCTGAACTCTTTTTTTTTTTTTTTTTTTTTTTGGAGAGGTTTTTTGCTATAGGGCGCGTGCGCTCGCCAGACAGACAGAGAGAGACATAGAGACAGAAAGCGAGAAATCACCCCCCCAGGGGGGGTGGTCACGCCGCAATCCCTTCTCCTCCATTCTCCTCTCGGGATCTTGGGCACGCACGCACACGCGCCCGGCGTGAGTTGTAAGCCACCGGGTCCGAGACGCGAACCGCGGTCGACTACGTGGGAGTCCAGCGACATAGCCATTACGCTAACTGCTGGTCCCCGTCCCTGAACTCTTTAAAGGCCCCTGGTAGATACTGTTTATCATTATTATTGCATCCCTGAATTCTTTAGAGGCCCTTGTTTATCATGTTTTTGTTTGTTTTTTAATTTTTGCTATTGGGCACCTGTGGTTACCAGAGAAAGAGAGAAAGTGAAAAATCACCCCCTGGGGGATGGACATGCCACACTCCTTTCTCCATTCTCCTTTGGATTTTAGACACACATGCCCTGTGTGATTTTCAAGATGCCAGATCCAGTACTTGAACCGCAGTGTAAGCCGTGTGGGATCCAGCACCTTAATTCACCACACCAACTGCTGGCCCTCATGTTTTTACTATGGTATCACAACACCCAACTCCTTTCCTTCTTTCCTATGCAGAGCTACTTCTCTCTGAGCAGTTTCAGCTAAGTGACAGGTGACTGGATAAATCAGGATTATTGAGATAATACAATGGTGTATCATAATTGTTCTTCCTAAGTATGAAAATTCCTGCACCCTTTTGACTCCAGCCATGGAGAAAGCAAATTCACATCAAGGCAGAGCAGGTGGGGAAGTTTTAGCTGCCAGTGTTTACTAAGCCAGGATGACTCATCTAAAATGTGCCTTTGCTCTCCATTTCTTTTCAGAAAAGAAAAACCTCTTTTTAATTGGATGGAAACTTTTTACCTCCTTGGCCTGGGGCCTCTGGAAATCTGCTGTGAATTTATTTTCCCTTTCACCTCCTGGAAGCTGAAGTACCCCTTCGTCCCTCTGTTACTGACCTCAGTGTATTGTGCGGTGGGCATTGCATATGCGTGGCTCCGACTGTGTGTGTCAGTGTTGACTGACCCTCCCGCTGGCAAGACAAAGAAGCAATGAATAAAGGAACTGCTGGGATGTGTGCCAGGCAATTATGTCGGGTGAAATTAATCAGGACTTGAGGCAGGTTGCTAGTGGCGTGAGCCATTCATTTCAGCTGGTCTGTCTGGAGGACCATTCTTTCCAACAGCCTTGCCCAGCCTAGCAACCTGATTGTCACCGCAGTGAGAAGCCATTTGCCCTTCCTAAGCTGGAGAAGAAAGCTCATCTTCCCCTGATAAAATTGTCTGAGATCATTCTGACTGCTCTGCTTGTTCAAACCAAACAGGGAATCTGCTGAACAGAATAATTATTTGAAGCCTTTGCTGACCAGCGTCAGGATATACAGCAGAGTTAGAAGCCTCTGCTGAGGGAAATAGAAATAAAATGCCATTTTGTATTCTTGCACAAAGACATTTTGGGTCATTACCAGCTCCTGCATTTTTCTGTTGGCATGCACACAAGGCAGATGGTGATCTGTCCCCATTTTGTTACACCTTGTTCCAGGAGCTTTTATTTTTCATTGAAATTATACAGCCATGATATGCACACAGCCACCAGGAATATTTACTGCACTGGTTTGTCCAGACAGCAGAGACTACAAACCACAGCTACTCTTAGGGTGAGTGAGGGACAACCTGTACAGCTCAAACAGCAAGCACTGTAGTGTGGGTAAGATTGTTCCTCAGGTGGGCGTCAGCTGGTGGCATGGTGGTTAAGGGTTCTGGACTCACACATGGCTGACCACAATTTGAGTCCCGGACCTGGCAGCTTGCTTTCTTGCTTTCTCTCTCTCTCTTCTCTCAAATTAGCTAGAGTCAAAAGTCAGTGGCATCCTGGAATACTAATCCAGCTAGCCCGTTTCTTAAGTCCACTCTGTTTTACGAGACTTTTTTTTTCCTTTATTCACGATAGAACACATGCAATGGACGTGAAGAGAAGCACCCTCCGACTGGTCATGCCACAGTAGGTGCTAAGAATACATTAGCACTATACTTAATGCCACTGAACCGTATGCTTAAGGGTTAAGGGAGGGACAAGTTCCACAGCCTAGCAGTTAAGAGAGCCCAAGTGCACATGCCTAACATCTCCTCTCTCTCTCTCTCTCTCTCTCTCTCTCTCTCTCGCAGCACACACACTCTGGCAGAAGAAAAACACATAAATACATAAATAAAAGGATTATGTTGACAAATTTTACATCATAATTTTTATTTCTTTGTAATATAAAACCCTATAAACAAACTTAGAAAGCAACAACAGATTGGGGAATACAGAATGGAGAAATGGGATGTGGCATGACCATGCCCTATTAGGGGGTGCTTTCTTCCTGTCCTCTGCTTCTCTGTCTCTGGTGAGCACATACATCCTCTGGGAAAATTGGAAAAAAAAAAAAAAAGCTAAAATATATTTGACTATATAACAGTTAATTCTGGGTAGTAGAATATGAATATTTGTTATATTTTTCTTTGTGTTCTTAAACATGTTTTGTTATCTAAGGTTTATTTTTAAAAATAATAATAATAATCCTGGCTTGGGCCCAGAAGAATGTGGGAAGATGTCATAGGGAAGGGTGGGCTAGGTTTCTATTGTGGACTCTCTTTTTCTTAAAGAATTATTTTCCTCTAAAAATAAATAAATAAATAAAGGGACCAGCAGTTAGCGTATTGGCTATGTTGCTGAACTCCCACATAGTCGACTGTGGTTCGAGTCCCAGACCCGGTGGCTTAAACTCACACTAAGCACGTGTGCGTGTGTGCCCAAGATCCAGAGAGGAGAATGAAGGAGAAGGGATTGCGGCGTGGCCATTCCCCCTGGGGGGTGATTTCTCGCTTTCTGTCTCTCTGTCTTTCTCTGTCTTTCTGGCGAACGCATGCGCCATATAGCAAAAAACTCTAAAAAAAATAAAAGAATTATTATTTAACTTCATTTATTTATTTTTTAAATTTTGACCAGAGAGGGACAGAGTGAGCAAGCAAGCAAGAAAGATGGGGAAAGAGAAAACAAGCCTCCTGATCTGGGACTCGAACTGCGATCAGCCATGTGGGAGTCCCAGCACCCTGCGGCATGGTGGCTAAGGCGCTGGACTCCACATGGCCAACTGTAGTTTGAGTCCTAGACCTGATGGCTTGCTTTTTCACTTTTTCTCTCTGGTGTGCACACATGCCCTATAGCAAGTTAAAAATAATAATGATAGCCGGGGCTCTGCCCCCGCGGGCCGTGGCCAGGATCTGCCCCGCGTGCTGCAACCGCTGATGGCCGTCTCTGCTTTCCTGAGCCGCGTTCCTGAAACTGTGTTCCATGGAGATTCACCTACATTTGCGGGGCTGCACGAGACCCACCCTTGGTCCAGCCCTGAGTGCAGTCTACGTTTCCTATTGTTGGGAACTTTATGATCTGATAATTGGAAAAAAAAAATCATGTTTATCATAAAAAATAATTAGAATAATAATAATGATTGGGGGAAACATAGGAAAGATATTGAATGTTGAAGCAGGGAGATTAATGTCTCTGTACTGACTGACATGCATGGCATTCCCTTTTGAAAAAGCAATGTAATACACTGTAAAGTTGTATGTAATTCAATGTAATAAAAAAATAGATAAAAAAAATAATAATAATAATGATAAAACTATACATTTTTCTAAAAGGTTGTGTCTTAGGGCTGCACCATGGCCTAGTGGTTAAGAGAACCAAATCTCACATGGCCAATATGTTAAGTGCATGCCCAAAATCCTAACAGGATAGAGAAATGGAAGAGAAGGGATTGTGGAGTATGCTTTCTCTCCTCTGGCAAATCATGCACCCTCTGGTAATAAAAAAATAATAATAGTTTTGGGGTCTAGATGGTGGTGCAGAGTGAAACGCAGAGTTCTGCGAAGAAATTCCACTTTGGAACATTCCCTGTTCAAGTCCAGAGACTTCCCTGAATACTCTGGGTATTCATTTGCCCATCATCAGGGAATGACTGAGACTGGACCATGGTGTCAAGACTGTTGGGTGCATTCTCCCTCTCTCTCTCTCTCTCTCAAGAAATAAGTAAAGAAAACACTATGGTTCAAAAAGGAAAAAAAGCAGTGCAAAAGAATTTTTATGTCGGGAACCAGCAGTTAGCGTAATGGCTATGTCGCTGGACTCCCACGTAGTCGACCGCAGTTCGCGTCCCGGACCCGGTGGCTTAAAACTCACGCTGGGCGCGTGTGCGTGCGTGCCCAAGATCCCAAGAGGAGAATGGAGGAGAAGGGATTGCGGCGTGACCATCCCCCCTGGGGGGTGATTTCTCGCTTTCTGTCTCTATGTCTCTGTCTGTCTGGCGAGCGCAAGCGCCCTATAGCAAAAATCTCTAAAAAAAAAAAAAAAGAATTTTCATGTCATACTATTTCTGTAAGATTCACAGACATATGATTACTGGGTCAAAAGGTGTGAACTTTTGAAACTTGGGCTGCCTTCCAGGAAACTTTCCATATACATTGCTTTTAAAAATGTTACATTATCTGGGAATGCTTTCTATAGGTTTAAAAGGTCCATCCCTCATTTAATCACTCTTAGCTGGTATTTAATTCTCCCACTTAAGCGATCAGTAGTACCTTTGAGGCTCATCGCTTTGCACTAACCTCTGGTTTAATGAGCATTCATCAGGATAAAACGATGAGCTCTCTAATGAACAGACAGGACAAGACGGTATCAGGAAGGGCTTTCCAAAGAGGGCTGGCTGTTCATAGAAGGAAGCTGCCATTGTTGCAGGTTAGGTGAGCAGAGACTGGACAATCACTTGGCAGAGATACTGATTCCTTTTTTCATTCCTCAAACCTTTAGGGAATACCTCCTTCCTCAGCTGCAAGCGAGAATCTGAAGACTAAAAGGTGACTGACACGTTTTAGGGCGCTGCCCCTCCCCCCCCCAAGGCAAATTGCAAGAGTTGGCTAAATTATCCAGTCCCGGGGTTCTCTGTACTTTTTTTGCTTGCCAAACTTTAATTTTAGGCTGCGTGTGTGTATGGGGGGGAGGGGTCAGTTATTTGTGCAAATAAACGACTGTAAACCCAGAAATGAAAACTAGCTTTTGTGGGATTTCAATTAATTACGTTTGCAAAACTATCATGCCTACCTACCTACGGGTGTTGGGTGCAAAGATATATTACTATATCCTGAAGGAACATTCAGGAGAAAAGGAGGGTGAATCAATTCCGGTGAAAGAGTTGGACGAGAAAAAAAAAGACAAAAAAGCAGCGTGTCCTAGTCTTGGCCCACTTTGGCTCGCCCGGGGGAAATTCGCCGGTCTATAGACCAGCTGAACAGGCGCGGTCAGGTCAGCGGGTGGGCCGTTTAGCAGGCCGGAACCTTGCGTGCGGTTCCCGAAGGTTGCACGCACCCGGAAGCATTTGAGCGCTGCACCGCCCGGCGCCATGCCCTTCAGCCCGGCGCTCGGAGGAGAAAGCCGGCGGCTTAGGCCCCGGCGGTGGTCGTGGTGGTTTTCTTTGTAGTTGGCATCTGAAGCCGTGCCTCACGTGGAAACGGGGTCACCATGTTGAGCGGACGGCCGGGCCGAATGCCCTTGCAGTTCTTGCCGGAAGAGGCCCGGAACCTGCCGCCGCCCAAGCTGACCGACCCGCGGCTCGTCTACATCGGCTTCCTGGGCTACTGCTCCGGCCTGATCGATAACGCGCTCCGGCGGAGGCCGGTGTTGTGGGCCGGTGAGGGCTGCGCGGCCGGTGGGCGGGAGGACTCCGGGTCGTGGGGCTGCGGGCCGCCTGCCCGGGCCGGTCCCGTCCCGGATGCTGCTGGCCCACCTGGCCTCCGGTGCTGTCTGTGCCGGGTTCGCTCCTCACTCCGGCAGAGCCGGAGAGGCTTTGGGTACTTGAAGGGACAGCGAAGCAGGGACTTGACCCTGACCCCCAGTGGGTCTGTGAGGGTCCCGGGCTGCGCCTCACCAGCTCGCCGTGTGCCTGAGGAGCGTGCACCCCAGGCCGTGCCCTGCCGGGCCTGGAGCAGTTAGTCCTCTCCACGCTATGGGCGGTGAGAGCCGCTCGCGACCAAGAGCTTGAAGCGCCTTGCCCAAGGTCATACGGCCGGGAAGTCACAGAGCTTGTTTTCAGACGGCAGCGTGTCAGGCCACTGGGAAGCCAGTGCTTCTCAAACTTACTGTGCACACGTGTAACCCAGGGATCTTGTTAAAACGCGGATTCAGGTTCTTTAGACCTGGAGAGGGGGCTGGTGTTAACTGCCACCGCTGCTGGTCGGAGACCACACTTTTCGATAGGAGGCGCCAAACCACCAAGCCGTATTTCCAAGTAGTGTGAAAGGGCCTTCAGAAAATTCATGAGAAAGTGCCTATTATGAAAAAATAATAGGGACTAGCATTGGGACCAGCAGTTAGCGTAATGGCTATGTCGCTGGACTCCCGTGTAGTCGACCGCAGTTCGAGTTCTGGACCCAGTGGTTTAAACTCACGCCGGGCATGTGTGCTGTGCGTGCTTGCCCAAGATCCCGAGAGCAGAATGGAGGACAAGGGATTGTGGCGAGGCCATCCCCCCTGGGGGGGCGATTTCTCGCTTTCTGTTTAACTTTTATTTATTTATTTTTATTTTGACCAGAGAGAGAAAGGGATAGTGAGAAAGCAAGCTGCCAGGTCCAGGACTCAAACCGTGTTCAGCCATGTGGGAGCCCAGTGCCCTTAGCCACCGCCACCAGCTAGCCCCATTTTATGAGATTTTTTCTTTGCGGTAGGGCGCACGTGCGCTCACTGGAAAGACAGAGACAGAAAGTGAGAAATCCCTTCTCCATTCTCCTCTCAAGATTTTGAGCATGCACGGTCACACTGGATTACATACCGGGCATATGGGGTGAATAATACTGTCCCTGCCCTTAAGGAGCTTCTAGTCAATCCAAGAGACAAGTCAACAGCCCATTTCTGGTCTGATGTGAGATTGTTTTGATAGAGGCGGGTCAGCAGAGCTTTGGGAGCAGTGGGAGGGAGGCTGTTCAAGAGGAACATAAGTTGGGTCCTGCATGTGGCATGGTGGTTAAAGGCTCTAGAAAATAATAATAAATAAAGTTGGATAAAATAATTCTTAAAAAAAAAAAAAGGAACAAAGGTTGGCTAAAATATGAAGTGTGTGCTAATTCATCTCACCTTGTCAGTTTAGCAGTTCCTATCTTTGGGAGACAGACAGCTCAGTAGATAAGAGCGTATGCTTTGGGGCCAGCAGGTGGCGTGATGGTTAAGGCGATAGACTCCCATGTGGCCGACCACAGTTCTTGTCTTGCTTTTTCTCTCTCTCCCTCATAGGAGTGCACATGCCCCATAGCCAATTAAGAAATAAGTAATAATAATAAGATAAATATAAGGATTATTTATTTACTTTTTCCCAGGACTCCATCACGTTCAGTCATGGGGGAATCCAGTAGCCTTAACCACCATACCACATGCCGGCCCCAAATAAATAATTCTTTAATGAAAGAGAGCATTGAGGACAGCAGGTGGTGTGGTGGTTGGGGCACTAGACTCCAACATGGCTGACCATGGTTCAAGTCTGGGACCTGGCAGCTTGCTTTCACACTCTTGTCTCTCCCTCTCTGGCCGTATTAAAAAATAATAATAATAAAATTAATTTTTTTTTTTTTTAAGAAAGCATATGCTTTGTGTCTCCACTTGTACCATACTAGTTGTTACATTCTGGGAAAATTCCTTATTTTTGTGAGAATTAGGGGAAATAAAGTGTATAAAGCACTTAGCACAGGAGTTGGGATCAGAGTTCTTGAGTTCCCTCAGCTTACCTAAATTGCTTTAGAAAATTTAGGTCATAAGGTCTTACTGAAATGCTGTCCTCAGCATTATTTATTAAACACATACTGTGTTTGTGTAACTCAGTGTCTGGCATATACTAGGTGCTCAGTAAGTGTCTCTTGAATGGATAAGAATGTATACTTTTTTTTTTTTTTTTGAGAGGTTTTTGCTATAGGGCGCGTGCGCTCGCCAGACAGAGAGAGACAGAAAGCGAGAAATCACCCCCCAGGGGGGATGGCCATGCTGCAATCCCTTCTCCTCCGTTCTCCTCTTAGGATCTTGGGCACACACGCACACGCACCCGGCGTGAGTTTTAAGCCACCGGGTCCGGGACACGAACCACAGTCGACTACATGGGAGTCCAGCGACATAGCCATTACGCCAACTGCTGGTCCCCAAGAATGTATACATTTTAAGAAAGTATAAAATATGGTCCCAACACTCCAAAGATTTACAGATCAGATGGCCATATCCACTAAAAAGACAAATTTTGGTACAAGTTTAAGTACAGAGGATAACCGTTCTCACCCGTAAATGATGTTTCAAAAAGAGTTGGAGCAATAGGGAAGAAGAGAGAGATGGTAGATTTTCAAACTATAGTCCTGGAAAGTACCTGGTAATCTGTGGGTAATAATTAAAAATTCTGTCCGTGAAATAAAATTATGCTAATTTTTTAATTATGCTAATTTTTTTCAAGTTATCAGAAAATATTATATAGAATTTTTTCTTAAGCTTTTCTCCCATGACCTGTTTTTAAACCCTTTTTGCTGATTACCGCTTACCTGTCCTAAACTTATAGATTGTTGGTAATCTAAGTATAGTTCAAAAAATTATTTATTGATTTCCAGTTTACCATATCAGTAGTTTATGGTCTGCAAGGAGCATGGCTTCCAGGTTTAGAGTCAATGAGTAAAGAAGTGATAGAAGGGACCAGTAGTTAGTGTAATGGCTATGTCGCTGAACTCCCATGTAGCTGACCATGGTTCGAGTCCTGGACCCAGTGACTTAAACTCACACCGGGCACGTGTGCATGTGTGTCCAAGATCCCGAGAGGAGAAGGGATTGTGGCGTAGCCATCCCCCCTGGGGGGTGATTTCTCGCTTTCTCTCTCTCTGTCTCTCTCTTTCTGGTGAGCGCACGTGCCCTATAGCAAAAACCTCTCAAAAAAAAAAAAGTAAATAAGTAAATAAAAGAAGTGAAAGAAGAAATGACAGAGAAGTTTACATGGAGTGAGAGAGAAACAGCTCCTGAGTGGAGAGATTAGGGAGATGGGACTTGGAAAAAGCAGGCCATCCCTCAGGGCTGGGATGCTGGAGTCTTTTTCTACAAAGAACGTAGATCAGTATGGAGACAGTCTAGGCCTTTGTAGCTGTAGTTCAAGGACACAGGGAGAACTTGGCACTCAGTGGTTTGCTGTATTGCTGGTAGGGTAGCACCTGGCAGGGGTTTGAGCAGAATATTCTTACTACCTGGCTGTTTGGGGTAAGGGAGCATGCAAAAGAGCCTGGGCCCTGTCCAGTCCCAGACCAGTGCTGGGGCATGGCCAACCAGGTTCAAGTCTGGGCTACTTAAAAATCACACAAGGCGGGACCAGCAGTTAGCGTAATGGCTATGTCGCTGGACTTCCACGTAGTCGACCATGGTTCGAGTCCCGGACCCGGCGGCTTAAACTCACGCCGGGCGCGTGTGCGTGCGTGCCCAAGATCCCGAGAGGGGAATGGAGGAGAAGGGATTGCGGCGTGGCCATCCCCCCTGGGGGGTGATTTCCTGCTTTCTATCTCTCTGTCTCTCTCTGTCTGTCTGGCGAGCGCACGCGCCCTATAGCAAAAACCTCTCCAAAAAAAAAAAAAAAAAAATCACACCAGGCATGTGTGCCCAAAATCCTGAGAGGAGAATGAAGTACAAGGGATTGCAGCATGGCCATCCCACCTGGGGGATGATTTCTCACTTTCTCTGCTTCTGGTGAGCACATGTGCCCTATGGCAAAAAGAAACTTAAAATCTTGAGTCCTATTGATAGTTGTAGCTGTTGGGTTTCTTAATTACCAGATTTCTTTTTTAAAATAATTATTTAATTTTATTCATCTTTTTTTTTTTTTTTTTTTTTTTTTTTAATTTGACCAGGGTGGGGAGGAGGGGGCGGGATGAGAAAGCAAGCTGCTAGGTCTGAGACTTGAACTACAGTCAGCTATGTGGGAGTCCAGTGCCTTAACCACCACTCTACCTGCCAGCCCCACCATATTTCTTTTTTTTTTTTTTTTTTTTTTTTTTTTTTTACTTTTTTACTTTTTTAAATTTTTTTGAGAGGTGTTTTTTTTTTTCGCTATAGGGCGCGTGCGCTCACAAGACAGACAGAGAGAGACATAGAGATAGAAAGCGAGAAATCACCCCCCAGGGGGGATGGTCACGCCGCAATCCCTTCTCCTCCACTCTCCTCTCGGGATCTTGGGCACATACGCACATGCGCCCGGCGTGAGTTTTAAGCCACCGGGTCCGGGACGCGAACCGCGGTCAACTACATGGGAGTCCAGCGACATAGCCATTATGCTAACTGCTGGTCCTCCACCATATTTCTTGTAGGAGAATGTAGGATGTCTTGAAGTCAAGGGTCAATGCTGTTTGTTTAGAATAGCCATATAAAAAAAGCTTTATTAAAAAAAATACAATAACTATCTGAAATATAAAAACGTGGTTTTTATTACATATTAACTGACATTTGTTTTCTTTGGGACTTGTCATTTGATTTTCAGGTTTGCATCGCCAGCTTCTGTATGTTACTTCCTTTGTTTTTATCGGCTATTATCTTTTAAAACGTCAAGACTATATGTATGCTGTGAGGGACCATGATATGTTTGCATACATGAAATCCCATCCGGAGGATTTTCCTGAGAAAGGTATTTCAAGTTAACTGTAAAAAACCTCTGTCCTTATTCTGTATCATTTACCCTGATTAATTTTGTCCATGCTACAGCATCAGGTACCTTCTACTAGATTGTCTGGAAAGTCATGACATGTTTTTCTATGCGTTTTTTTCTCTGCTCACCCACCTCTCTCTCCTATGCCCCTACCCTAGTATAGGCTCTGATAATCTCTGACTTGGTCTATAGCACTTTTTAAAAAGAGATTTTTGCTATAGGGTCCGTGAGCTCACCAGAGAGAGTCAAAGCAAGAAATCATCCCACAAGGGCGATGGCCACTCTGCAATCCCTTCTCCTCTCGAGATTTTGGGTATGCATGCACACACACCTGGTGTGCATTTTAAGCCAGTGGTCCAAGACTCGAACCGTGGTCGACTACATGGGAGTCAAGCAACAGAACCATTATGCCATATGCTGGTCCCAGCACTTCTAACTTGCCTGTCTTCAGTTTTATGTCTGCTGACTGCATGTCTAGTCACGTCTCTCTACTTAAAAGAGCTAGGTCTCCATTGCTGGTAGGGTAAAATCCAGACTCCTTAGGATTTTATTTCCTTAGACTGAGCTAATTTTGTGTTGTCTAGTAGAAACACTTTGCCCATACCTTTTATCCACCACATTACAAACATGTCTGTGTCCCTCGCTGGACTCTTGCATCATCTTTTCCCTAGTCTTTGACTCAGAGCCTGCACATAGTATGTACTTAATAACTGACCTGAACCACACGGAACCTGCCTCACCTCCCATTGCTCTTCTCTTGTCTCATAAAATGCTTGTCTCAAGCCTACCCTGTATCATACATACCCCATTCATACATGTTGAGCCTCCTCCTGATACATTCTTCCTCTCCTTACCCTGTTTCCACCCCTTCCACAAGCAAATTCCTGCTCGAGACTCACCATTCTCCATGAAGTCTTCATCCAGCTAGACATGAATTCCATCAGCCTCACACTGTTATCTCAGTTTAAGTGTGATTTTTTTCTTTTTCTTTTTTTTAAATTTTTTAATTTTGCCAGTGGGCATATGCAATTGCCAGAGAGAGAGAGAGAGAGAGAGAGAGAGAGAGAGAGAGAGAGAGAGAGAGAGAGAAAGAAAGAAAGAGAACACGCGCTAAAAAGCAGTTCCCATGGGGAATGGCCACACCACAGTTCCTTTTCTTTCGTTCTCCTTTTGGGATTTTGAACACAACCTACACGCATGCCTATGTCTTTCTCAAGTCACCAGGTCCAGGACTCAAATCATGCAGCCAGCATGTGGGATCCAGCTGCCTTACCCACCACGCCATGGGCTGGCCCAAAATGATTGTAGTATAACTTTCCTTATCTGTATTTCACACACAACAAGATGTGCACATGTGTGAGCTCTTTGTAGGCTGGGAGTTGAACTTACTCAGATTTTATTTTAGTTTATTTTTTGTCTCTAGGAGCTACAGAGTTTGCCACTCCAATTTGTGTTATTTTTGGTTTTGTTTTTTTGTTTTTGGCTTTTTTTTTTTTAATGGAGTATTTTGCTATAGGGCATGTGCGCTCTCCAGAGAGACAAAAGGAGAGAAATCACTCCAGGGGAGATGGCCATACCACAATCCCTTCTCCTCTCAGGATTTTGGGCATGCATGTAAATGCACCTGGTGTGAGTTTTAAGCCACCAGGTCTAGGACTCGAACCGTGGTCAAGTGGGAGTCAGTCATCTGCTGATCCCTCCACTCAGATTCTATTAAATGTGTGAATGAATAAATGAATGAAAATGTAGGAAAATTTTAAACTTGTAAATATATAAATCGATTTTTAAAATTTTCCTACATATGGAAATATGTAATATAAAGAAATTAAATTTCATTAAACTTGATCTCTATGGGCCTATGTAGCTTTAACATTTTATTTCTCCATTTAATAGTCATATGGCTTTTAGTCACCTTTTATATTTATGGTGAATCAAAAAGATGCAGCTTTGTTTGACAAAAGCTTAAAGACTAGTACAAAGCCATGAGTGCTGGATGTATCAGGAATAGAAAATACTAAGAAGAGTTGAATGTTTGCACTAGAAAGAATCTTAGAAACACCGATTCCTGGGTGTGAGATCTGGTTGCAAGCAACCCTGTGCCTCTTTGCCTAATGATATTTTACAAGTTCCCTTGTCAGCTGGAGTTTGTATAGGCCTTGTTCTGACTGAGCAGCTGGTTACTGGCAGGTATGCCAAGAGCCTCAGGCACTAACAGCAGCAGGGGTTCATGGCTGGTTTAATCACACCAATTGCTGGTCTCTCCTCACTGACCTGCACCCCTCCCAATTTTCCCTTTGCCCCTGCAGGCAGGCTACCCTGGTAGCACCTTGCCCCTCCTAACAGCTGTCTGGATATCACTAGGTTTCTCCAAAGGTATTCCTCACTCAGCAAAACAGATGTCTCAGTGACTTCCAAGCCATAGTTGAAGACAAGAAATTCTTAGGGGTTTGTTTTAGTTCATTTGGACTGCTACAACAAAATACCTTAGACTAGATCATTTAAATAATAGAAACATTGTTGACAGTTCTGGAGGCTAGGAAGTTCCAGATCAAGGCAGAGTGAAAGTCTGGTGAGTCACTCTTTGCTTCATAGATGTCACCTTGTTGTGTGTCCTCACATGGTAGAAGGGACAAGCAAGCTCTCTCAGGCCCTGTTTATAAGAACACCAATCCAATTCCTGAAGGCTCTGCCTTCATGACCTAATCACCTCCCAGAGGCCCCACCACTACACTGGGGCTTAGATTTCAGCATAAGAATTTTGGGAGGACATAGAAATTCAGGCCATGGCAGAGTTGTTGTCAGTAAGATTATGAAAGCATAGTAGCTAAGGGTTCGGACTCCCATATGGCCAACTCTACAGTTTGAGTCTCAGACCTGGCAGCTTTAAAATCTTGCCAGGCACATGTACATGCAAGCTTAAAATCTCAGGAGGAAAAGGGATTGCAGTGTGGCCATACCCCCAGGGAGTGATTTTGCACTTTCTCACTGTGTCTCTTTCTCTTTCTTTCGCTGGTGAGCGTACATGCCCTATGACAGAAGTCTATAAAAAAAATTATGAAGTGTTACTTTTCTTTAGGAAATACTATTTTTAAAACAATTTTAGGGGCCAGCAGATAGCATGGCAGCTAAGGCGCTGGACTCACACATGGCCAACCATGGTTCAGCTCCCAGACCTGGCAGCTTGAAAATGGTGCCATGTGCATGTGTGCCCAAAATCCTGAGAGAATAGGGGAGAGGGGATTGTGTTGTGGCCATGCCCCCAGGGGTGATTTCTTACTTTACCTTTCACTGATTCTCTGTCTCTTTCCAGGGAATGCTTGTGTCTTATGGCAAAAACCTTTATAATAATAATAATAATAATAATAATAATAATAATAATAATAATGTCTTGTGATCTTTTATTTTATAGATAAGAAAAGTTACCGTGAAATTCTTGAAGAATTCCACCCAGTGCGTTGAAGTTTTCAAAATGCTCCAGATTCACCGAGATCTGTTATATCCAAATGTTAAGAAACACATTTCCAGGATGACTGAAGTTTTATGTGAATCTGTATGTTAACTCCTGTGATTAAAAAAGTTATCATGAATGCCAACTCCCTTCTTCTTGTAAGAAAAATAGTTCAGGGCCGCTGGTAGCACGGTTGTTAAAGCCGCCAGATCCTACATGGATAGCTCCATAGTTTGACTTGGACCCAGGGACCTGAGAAACACACCCAGGACGGGTGTGCCCAAAATCCGAAAAGGAAGAAGAGATAATAGAGAAGAGGAATTATGGCATGGCCATCTCCCCTAAAGGTGCTTTCTCACTTTTACTTTCTGTCTCTCTCCAACAAGCACACAAATCCTAGGGCAAATTTCAAAAAGAAGACATCTGAATTTTTTTTTCTTTTCTTTTGGAGAGATTTTTGCTATAGAGGACATAACACTTGCCAAAGAGACAGAGTACGCGAGAAATCACCCCCCTGGGGGGATGGCCACACTGCAATCTCTTCTCCATTCTCTCAGGATTTGGAGCATGCATGCATATGCGCCCAGCATGAGTTTTAAGCTGCCAGGTCTGGGACTTGAACTGCATTGACTACATGGGAGTCCAGCGACATAACCATATGCCATCTGTTGATCCCAACATCTGAAATTTTTTTTTGTTTTTTTGGAGAGGTTTTTGTGATAGGGCGTGTGCGCTCGCCAGAGATAGAGAGACAGAAAGCGAGAAATCACCATCCAGGGGGTATGGCCACACCACAATCCCTTCTCCATTCTCTCTGGATCTTGGGCACGCACGCACACACGCCCAGCGTGAGTTTTAAGCCACCGGGTCCGGGACACAAACCACGGTCGACTACGTGGGAGTCCAGCGACATAGTCATTACGCTAACTGCTGGTCCCCACATCTGAAATATTTTTAAATGGAGTTTATTTCTAGGTCAAGTTCAGCAAGTTACAGTCTACGGGTCAAATCCAGCTACTGCCAATAATTTTGTATTGGAGCACAGCCATGCTCATTTATGTGATATCTGCGACTACTTTCATGCTAGATAGTGGAGTTGCGTACTTGTGACAGAGTTCTTAGAGCCTCTAAAGCCAGTAGTTAACACTTGGCCCTTACAGAAGAGGTTTGCCTGCTCCTGTTCTAAAGCAAAGCAGACCAATTTATGGAGGGTTTTGTGAGTCATGCAAAATAATTTGACAGGATCCTATAAGTATTTAGAAGTCACTAAAAAGTTTTCATTGGAAATAATGATCAGATTGTATTTCTCAGTTATCTGCAACAATCTAGAAAGTGGTTTGGAAGAAAGACTTAGGACCGGGAGAACAGAAGTCTGATTAAGCAATGGGCTCTTTGCTCTGAGACAGCTTATCCTGGACAAAGCGAGCTCCATTAATAACATTGTACTGCAGAGCTGGCTGCGATTAGAAGTGAAAGACCTCAGAGCCAGCAGGCAGCCAGCACTGGACTCCCAACGGCCAACCACAGTTTGAGTCCCAGACCTGCTGGCTTGCTTTCTCACTTTCTCTCTGGTGAGCACATGTGCTCTATTGCAAAATTTTTAAATAATAAATTTTTAAAAAGCGAAAGGCCTCTGGGACCAGCAGATGGCATAGTGGCTATGTCGCTGGACTCCCACATAGTCAACCACAGTTCAAGTCTCAGATGTGGTGATTTAAACTCACCAGGAGCATATGCTTGTAAGTGTCCAAAATCCCAAGAGGAGATTGGAGAAGGGATTGTGGCATGGCCAACTCTCCGGGGGGTGATTTCTCACTTTCTGTCTCTGTCTCTGGTGAGCGCACGCACCCTATAGCAAAAACCTCTCCAAAAAAAAGCAAAAGATCTCATCTAGCTAGAATGAGGTTCCTTTCTATGACATCACTTCCAAATGCTCATTTTTAAGCTCAGATTTTACATTCAGATAAATTTTTTGAGATAAAATTATTTCTATTTGATGTGTGGCAGTGTGAATATAAGCAGCTGGTTTCTGAACAAAATCAGAAGAATCCCATCTAAAGCACCAATCATAAAAAATATGAAATGGGAACCAGCAGTTAGCGTAATGGCTGTGTCCCTGGACTCCCACGTAGTCGACCGCGGTTCGCGTCCCGGACCCGGTGGCTTAAAACTCACGCCGGGCGCGTATGCGTGCGTGCCCAAGATCCCGAGAGGAGAATGGAGAAGGGATTGCGGCGTGACCATCCCCCCTGGGGGGTAATTTCTCGCTTTCTGTCTCTATGTCTCTCTCTGTCTGGCGAGCACACGTGCCCTATAGCGAAAATCTCTCCAAAAGAAAAAGAAAAAAAAATATGAAATGTTTGAGAATGCCAGCCCCATCACATGGTTAAGGGAGCTGGAGCCCATGTGGCTGACCATGGTTCAAATCCTAGCACTGGTGACTTGGAAAACATGCTGAACATGTATGCATAAAAATGTGGCCAAAATCCCGACAGGATGGAGAAATGGAAGAAAAAGGATTGTGTGACCATGCCCCATGGTGATGGTGGGGGTGGGGTGGGGGTTGTGCTCCTTTCTCACTCTCCATTTCTGCTGAAGGTATATGCCCACAGGCAATTTAAAAATTTGTGTTGGGGGCCAGCTGGTGGCGGTGGTTAGGGTGGCTGAATCTCACATAGCTGACTGGTATGAGTCCTGGAATTGGCTGCTTGAGAAACATGCCAAGTGCATATACAGGCATGCCCAAAATCCAAAAAGGAGGAAGAAGGGACTACAAGCATGACCACACCCCATGGGGGTTGCTTTCTCTCTTTCCCTCTCCACCCCCTCCACCTCCATCCCTACCTCCACCCCTGCCTTGAGTACCAATATCCTCTGGCAAGTTTTTGGGTTTTTTAAGAGTTTTTTTTTTTTTTTTTTTGCCTCGGTGTATGTGCTTGGGGAGAGAGAGACCAACAGCGGGAAAGTCAAAAGTCATTCCCACTGCAATCCCTTCTCTATATGTGAACATGCACACACATATGACTGGCATGATTTTTCAACCCAATGGGTCCAGGACTTGAACTATGGTTGATCATGTGGGAAGTCCAGTGACATAAGCTCTATGCCATCTGCTGGCCTCAATCTTTTTTTTTTTTTAATGTTTGAGGAAAGTGCTCTAGAAATAAAAAGGTGCATGAATACAGGGTATTTTGGTTTTGTTTTTATTGGTAGTGCAATAAATAGTCTTTTAGTTCACCATGCTCAGCCATCAGTAGTCAACAGGTACAAGAGTGTGAACCACTCACACCATGGGACTGCCACTTCCCAGTTCTGGAGGGTCAAAGCAAGGGCTAGAGCAGATACATAGGCGAGGGTGGGAGAGAACAGCCTATTGCAATAGCTCTCACGTGCCAGGGGCTTTTGATTCATCATCTTATTTAATTCTCATAACTTTGTGAGGTAGATAAGACTCCCATTTTACAGGTGAGAAAATTTAGACTCCAATAGGTTAAATAACTTGCCCAAGATTACATAGTTAAAATTACATACTGAATTACTGCAAAACAAAAGAGGGATGCGCCTTTTGGTCACATGCTAACCCCTATGGTCTCTACTGTCCCACCCTTTGCCTGGTCTCTCCTGAACCACTGGTCAGCACTCCAAATTGGTGAGCGGAGCGAGGGGAGTTGTGAGTACAGCAGACGTCCTACAGGTGAGCCAGTGGCAATGAATCGGTGCTCAGGGAGAGGGGCAGCCCAGAGAACTGAGTTGCTGTGGTTCTAGCTGCAGGTCCAGGTGTTTACCGATCTTAGTCAGGGCCAGCAAACTGTTCCGTATCCTCATCTGTCCACGTCTGCCTCCTATCGTGTGACCTGTGGAGGACAGAAATTTTGTAAAGGATAAATTCAAACCCGAGGTGCTAGCACATGCCTGCTGAAGCAAGGACAGTCGCAAAGCTCTGCATGGGTGTTGCCGTTGGAAACCTTAGCACTGTAGGAATCAGCTAGCTCAAGAATCACTCCTCGGGTCCCCACATTGTACTCACAGAAACATGCAGAAAGGTGAAATAAATGGGAATATAAAGAGGTCAAAGGCAGAGTCTGGATTTGTGGGCTTTTGCTGTCACTCTGCCTCAGTAAATGAAAATGAATTAAGTTAAGGGGAGTCCAAGCATCATAATGCAGAATTGCCCGGCTCTTTAAACAGGGTCTCCACCCCATTGCCATCCCCATTCCCACCTCCAGCCCAGGTGGCAGAATTCTAAGGCTCTGCAGATCACAGAAAATCCACTAGTGAGGAACCAGCAGTGGATGTAATGGCTATGTCGCTGGACTCCCATGTAGTTGATCGTGATTTGATTCTTGGGCCCGGTGGCTTAAACTCAGGCCTGGTGCATGTGAGTGCTTGTCCAAGATACCGTGAGGAGAATGGAGGAGAAGGAATTTCAGCTTGGCCATCCCCCCGGCAGGTAATATCTCATTTTCTGTCTCGGTTTCTCTCTGTCTTCCTGGTGAATGCACACACCCTATAGCCAAAACCTCTCAAAAAAAAAAAGAGAAAGAAAGAAAAGAAAAGGAAAGAAAGAAAGAGAAAGAATCCACCAGTGAAGAATTAGACTCAAGTTAGGCAGACCAGGCTCACATATCACCTCTGCCATTCATTGACTACCTTGTTCTCACTTAACTTCACAGGCCTCCAGTTTCCTCAACGGTAAAAAGGAATGGTAACTCAAGTCCATAACTGAAAATGCAAGTGATTTTTAAAAGAATTATTTAATTTTATTTATCATTATTATTATTTTTAAATTTGCTACAGGGCATGTGCACTTACGCGAGAGAGAAAGAGAGAGAGGGAAAGACAAAGTGAGAAAGCAAGCCACCAGGCCCAGGACTTGAACCGCAGTAGTAGCCATATGGGAGTCCATCACCTTAACCACCATGCCACCTGCTGGCCCTGATATGCAAATATTTTTTAAACTGTAAAATTTGGAGCTATCAGGTGGTATGGTGGCTAAGCACTGGACTCCCACAAGGCTGATTGTGGTTTGAGTCCCAGACCTGGTAGCTTGAAAATCACACCGGCATGTGAGCACGCATGCATCAAATCCCCAGAGGAGACTGGAGAAGATAAGATTGTGGCATGGCCATGCCCCCCCAGGGGGTGATTTCTCAATTTATGAGTATTTATTAGTAAATAAGTATATATTAAATAAATAACTTTCTTCATTTGTAAAATGAAGATAGTAAAATCTAATTTTGTAGAGTTATTGTGGAGATTAAACGAGGTCATTCTACATCAAACATTTAGAGGCCATATTGGCACGTACTGTGTGTTCAAATGGAAGCTATTAACACATGACATCAGGGCTTCATAGGACTCATTGGCGGGCCTTGGTGGGTGGCAAGTTCCTGAAGTTATACATAGTTATGTGTCTACATGCATGAACTCTGGGGAGAGAGTCTGAAGCTTTTTTTTTTTTTTTTTTTGCCTGAGGGCACATGCACTCACCAGGAAGAGACAGAAAGGGAGAAGGAGAAAGCACCCCCTACGGGAGAATGACCACACCACAATCCCTTCTCATTACTCCTGCCTTTTGGATTTGGAGTAGGCACACCCAGCATGTTTTTCTTTTTTTTTTTTTTTAAGGGATTATTTTATTTATTATTATTATTTAACTATAACAATAATAATAATTGCTATTATTTTACCAGAGAGAGAGAGAAAGGGAAAGTGAGAAAGCAAGTCACCAGATTCAAAACTCAAACCACGGTCAGCCATGAGAGAGTCCAGCACCCCTAACCACCACACCATCTGCTGGCCCCCGGCGTGTTTTTCAAGCCACCAGTCTGGGACTTGACATGGTTGGCTGTGTGGCATCTATTGGGCCATTGGAAAAGTCATGACATATTTTTCTGTGCAAAAATCCATCATGACTTTTCTGACGACCCAATAGCTCCCTTAACCACTAGGCCACAGGCTGGGCCCGGTGAGAGGGTCCACAGCTTTAATCAGATTCTTAAAGTTAATGGTGGGGACACACACTTGTTCTATTCACACATCTAAAGCATTCACGTACTTTTTAATAAATGCACACATACACATGCACATGAGGTATGCACTTGCAGGCTTTTCTCCTCTGTCTTCATAATAGTTCACCACCCCTACTCAGCCAGTCTTGGGTCAGGATTGTGATAAAAACAGGCCTGGTCCTGGGCGCTCCCAGGTCATCATTCCCAGACCGTGATAGGAGGGTGGTTCTGTCTGAGAGCCAGGCTGTCCCGCTCTTCCTGGCTTGCACCCCCGCTCCCTCTTCCCAGGAATGTCCCTGAGTAGACTCTGACACCCCAAGCATGGCCACCATTACCTTCCCTGGAGTCCGAGGCCTACAGGACCTGGCCCTGTATCAGTTCCTGGTATTTCCTTGTCACCTCCTGGGCTTTCAGGGTGAGGTGCGTGAGGATGTGGTGAAGGCTGCAGAAGTGCAGGTGGAACTGGGCTTCCAGGTCCAGCCTCCCCGAGACCTTGTTCTCCTTGAGCTCCTCCTCTGTCTCAGCAGCTTCATTCTCGACCTCATCCACCACCTTGGCCTGCCACTCCTCCCGCGGCAGCAGTCCGTGGTCCACATCCACGCAGATGGTCTTGAGCATGGTGAAGTAGGTGTAGAGATCGGAGGCCTCGGCCTGGGTCTCGGCCTCAGCCCCAGGCCCCCCCAGCTGCACACCCCGCAGAAGGCTGGGGATCATCACCACCTGCTCCATGTTGCGCACAGTGGCCGAGTAGCGGTCCATGACGGTCAGCAGGCAGTTCTTGGGGTAGCTCTTGGCTGACACCTGCATGCTGGCTTCCTCACACACGCCAGGGCTCGCAGGCTGCCCAGCACTATTTCTAGGCTCTGGGTCTGACAGCAGATTGACAGGATGCCAAGGCCCAGCCTCTGGGTCGACACAGCCCTGTTTTAGGCCAATCCCAGCCCTCAGGCCCCTGTCTGGATCAGGTGATCCATCTGCCCAGGGCCAGACCTCCTACCCTTCTTCTGCTGTCATTTCAGCTCTGCATGCAAGCCTCGGCAATGGGCTGCCTCTTCCCGGTCAGCTTGCAGGGCCAGTTACCGTCCTGGTACGCTTGACCTCAGGACAATAAATAATTCTTTCAGGTCACTTGAGGCCATGTTGCCTATTGGCTGCCTGCTCAGGGCAGCCTTGTAAAACACAGCTCACTTCTTAAACCAGGAGTGCCTCAGCTGGGAAACAAATAGAGAAGGGGGTCCTGAAACAAATCGACTTAGTATGGGACACAGAGCACTGAAGCTAGGGCCAGGAGCCGAGCCTGGCCATTTCCTAAGTGGGCGCTTTGGTTGTTTCGGGCCAATGTTTATTGAGCATCTACTGCAGGTTGGGTTCTACTCTAAACTCTTCAGTGGGTGACCTCATTTCATCTTCACCACACCCATGCGATGAACTTTTCAAAAAGTTTTATTTTATGTCTTCAATGAGTTTGAGGGACAGATACAGACAGACAGACACTCACACTCCCAACAGAGTGTTGATGATGCTCTCCTGCCTCAGCCAGCCCCAAACTAGGGGCACCGGCATATCTAGTACATACAAGGAACTCTCCAGACATGAACCTCAAACTCTCCCAGGCGATCAGCCTTGCAAAACATCCTATTTTTACCACTGTGCCACCACGCAGCACCCAGCAAGGAAGGTTTACTTTTTTTTCTTTTCTTTTTTTTTTTTGAGAGGTTTTTGCCATAGGGTACGTGCGCTTGCCAGACAGACAGAGAGAGACAGAGAGACAGAAAGCAAGAAATCACCCCCCAGGGGGATGGCCATGCTGCAATCCCTTCTCCTCCATTCTCCTCTCATGGGCACACACGCACATACGCCTGGCGTGTTTTAAGCCACCGGGTCTGGCACACAAACCGCGGTCAACTACATGGGAGTCCAGCGACATAGCCATTACGCTAACAACTGGTCCCACAAGGAAGGTTTTAATATTTCTATTTTACTGACAAGGAAACTGAGGTACGGACAGCTGAAGTAACTCACCAAAAGTCCCACTGGAGTTGGGATTTCAGCCCAGGACCACCTCCGGACTGACATGTGAGGTCACATACATCATACAAGCTAACTAGATCCATAGTGTCTATAAATTTGAGGAGTTGCAAAACTCAAATAATACAAAGCTATTGAAAATGCCTTGTGGGGGACCAACAGACAGCGTAGCAGTTATGTCACTGGACTCCCACATGGCCTACCACAGTCCAAGTCCTGGACCTGGCAGCTTGCTTTCTCACTCTCTCTCTCTCTGGTAAAATTAAAAATAATAATAATAACCAGGACCAGCAGGTGGCATGGTGGTTATGGTGCTGGACACTCCCACATGGTCGAGTCCCAGACCTAGTGGCTCCTCTCTCTCTCTCTCTCTCTTCAAATTAAAGTAAATGAATAAATAAATAAAATTAAATAAATAATTCTAAAAAAAAAAAGAGAAAACGTCTTGTAAGCCAGAGACACATAAAATTAAATAAATAATTCAAAACCAAAAAAAAAAAAAAAAGAAAGAAAGAAAGAAAAAAAATGCCTTGTAAAGCCAGATGTGTTGTCTGTGAGGTTTTCAGTCTTTTGCTAGGGCCTCTTCCAACTCTAACCAGTGATTCCGTAAGTTACAATGCTTACACGTTGCCATTGGTCTCCTTCTGCAGTCTTGGAACAGAATAATCCTTCGCAGAGCTGTGCTGTCACAGTTTGCAAGCGACATTTACTGTGTTGGCTTATGAAATAACTGGGAGAATCCAAACTCAGGGAGAGGCCCAGAACTGTGCAGCACGTGAGTGGCAGAGTCCAGCGGAGAACGAGAGCTGCCGAGTTCGGGTTCAGACACCGGCTCTAAACACTGCATCAGGTAGAAGGATTGGTTAGTGGTGTTCCTTCCCACACCAGCAGAGAAGGAAAGAGGAACAGAGCACGAGGAGGGGATCTTCAGTGAATAGGACCCTAGAGCTGTCCCCACCTAAGCCATGCTCACCTCCACCCCAGGCTGAGAGCCCCTCTACCCCCTCCCAGATGACAGTCACTCCCTTTTCCCCGCCTACCTGCTTCCACGGCCAGGCCCATAAGGAGGCTCATCTTTACCTGGAACTGGACTCTACCTCCCTCTGACCCCTCCCTGTTAAATGGTGATCTTCCCCTACCCAGGAAGTTCCTGGCCTTAACTAGATTGTATTTGTACAGCACAGTAATATGCAAAGCCACTCTCATTCTTTCATTCATTATTCCCCCTCAACAGCCCTGAGGGCAGGAAAACATTAGTATCCCCCATTTCAAATGAGGACTCAGACTCAGAAAGGGAGAGGTACTTGTCCAAGGTCTCACAGTTTAGGCATGACAGGATGGGGCTCAATCCTGCTCTGTCAGGCCACAGGGGAAAGCAGTGCTTATCACTCTCCACCAAGCCCCCTTGGCAGGCTGGCCATGCACACAGCCAGATGACCTGGAGTTGTCCCAGTGGACCAGTGGCCTTGCATTTTCAGAGCAGGGCAGATAGCCAGTCCAGGCTCCAGCCAGTGCAAAGGGCAAACACAGTGGCGTAGAATGAAGACCACAGGGCCACGGCGAGCCTTGGCTTCCTCCTATGTTGTAATAATGATGAGCAAACATTGATTCAGGGCTTGCTAGTCCCAGCCATGTTAATATGCACAAAGTGTTTTTTATTATTTATCTTTTTAAATTATTATTTTTAGAAAGATTTTTGCTACAGGGCACATGTCCTCGACAGAGAGACAGAGGGAGACAGAGAGACAGAACGAGAAAACACTCCCCCAGGACGATTGGCCACCCCAAAATCCCTTCTCCTCCATTCTCCTCTAGGGATCTTGGGCATGCACGCACATGTGTATGGCGTGAGTTTTAAGTTGCCAGGTCAGGGACTGGAACCGCGGTTGACTTTGTGGGAGTTTAGCAACATAACCATTACACCATCTGCTAATGCACAAAGTTCTTTTTTTTAAAAAAAAAAATTATTTATTTAATTTTATTTATTCATTAAATTTATTTTAATTTGACCAGAGAGAGACACAAAGAGAGGGAAAGTAACAATGCAAGCCACTAGGTCCGGGACTCAAACTGTGGTTGACCATGTGGGAATGTCCAGCACCCCAACCACCATGCCATCTGCTGGTCCCCTGCACAAAGTTCCTAAAACAGTCTAATCTTCCTGATGGTCACACATGGTAGGTAGTTTCTATTTACGGACGAGGAAATCAAGGCCTGGGAAAATAAATAAGCTTAAGGCCACACAGTATTCTTTTTAGGCAAGAAGGATTTGGCCTGCATCTCAACTCCTACCCACAGATCATTACGGGAGATAGAGAGGTAATTGAGAAAGAGCCGGGTGCTGAGGACCGCCTGAGGATGCACTGCCTTCTAGCCCCTCCCACTCTCCTCCTCCAAGCTCTCTCCACCCCCTGTTCATTCCTTCACATTAGCACCTGTGTTCTGCATTGCAGTTCTTTTCGCACCTGTCCCAGGGCCCAGCAAGTACTGGGTGGATGGTTTCCATTACCTTCACTTCTCAGTACGTTCTGGGGTCTTTGGTTACCATGTCCAGTCACTTTCATACACAGGGTTCTGAGCTGGAAGAACGCAACAGTGAGGCCACTGGCATGGCCGGGGAGCCCACTGTCTTGCAGCTGATGTGTCACAGTTTACAAACTACATGTGCTACATTTATTCATGAGGTAACTAGGGACATGAAGGCTCAGGGAGAGGACCCAGATCACATAGCACGTTATTGGCAGAATCAAGTGGAGAACAAGAGCTTCTAACTTTGGGTTCAGGAACCTGCTCCCAGCACTGCCTCAGGTCAAAAGCACTTACCAGGCGAGAGACCCCAGCATCTGCCTCCTGGTTGCCTGGGCTCAAGTCTGCGTTGTACACCGCTGTGAGTGAAGGCAGTGCTCAGAACCACCGCACGGGCCTGACTCTATGGAGAGGTTCTTTTCCAGAATGACCCATCAGGAAAGAAGGAATATGCGGTACCCCTGTCCTGACAGTCTTCACCCTGTGGGCTGCTCTCCCACTGTTACTCCAAACACATAGCAAGATGCAGTGTCTGGCAGTACCGCCACCAGCCAGCAGGTGAAGAATTTGTACAGTTGCCTTCTAAATTACCAGCGGAAAGAGCAGTTTTTCTAAATTAATGAATTGAAATAAAGAATGAACTTGAACAGATTATGTAAGTAAACCTTTGATTAGTTCACTTGTACCCTAAAACATCTTTTGTTTGGTTTGTTTTTTACCTTTACTAGAGACAAAATTATTATTATTTTTTTAAGTTTGCTATAGGCATTTGTGCTTGCTGGAGAGAGGCAGATAGAGAGAAAATGAGAAATCACTCCCCCTCCAGGGGAGATGGCCACACCACAATCCCTTCTCCTCCACTCTCCTCTCAGTATTTTGGGCACACGCACATGTGTGCCCAGTGTGATTTTCAAGCTGATGGATCTGGGACTTGAACTACTTAGTCAGCCATGTGGGATCCAGCAGCCTTAACCTCCATGCTACCTGCTGGCCTGGAACAAAATTCTAGCATTTTTCTCCTGGAGAAAATGGGGCTTTCCTTGATTTCGGCTTCATAGATCCCTGAGTGGCAGGTACAGTCACAGTCCAGAAACTGGTTCTGGTGCTGTGCCCAGGCCCACTGGCTGCCTGGGCTTCAGTGTCCACGCTGTGGGGTGAAGGGTTGGAGATCTCTGAAGGGAAGGCCCTTCCAGCCCTGATTGTATAACTCCTCTGAATCCATGCCCAGGGCCCTCAGGGCATTACTCCCTGCCTTCGTGCCTGTGGTTTTAACCCAGCTCCAGGAAAACACGATGTTCTACTTGTGGACAGGGCTGGGAGAGCTTACTCAGACATGCTAAGCAGGCCCCCAGGCCCCCAGGCCCCCAGAGCAGCTGTTTCTGCCTCTTTTGCCCAGTGGCCTGGCGTGGCCCTGGCCTCCCTGGTCCTTCCCTTCCCCATCTGTACAGCAAAGGGACCTGATCTTGGTGGAGTCCTCTGGAGCTCAGAGGCCAGGGGACCCTCCGAGCATATGGCCCCTGTGCCTGCTATGTTATTTCACCTGTGTGTGTGCGCATTTTAACCCCAGCAGAGGCTGGTCTATTTGCAGACATATTCCTAGGCTTGAACCAGAGGGCGTGAAGGAGGCAGGGAGTAAAAGAAGGTATCCTTGGAAAAGGGAGAGAGTGAATGAATTTGTAATTGGGTGAATAAATGAGCTGTGTGAGTGAATGAGGGCCTGGGAAGGAGTGAGGAGGGTCCAGGTGACCAGGACCACCCAGCCAGCAGGTCTCCCTTGCAGATAGAAGGCCCTGGATAAAATGTGGCAGCCATGTGCCAGCTTAAAAAACAGCAGTGCTCAGGGGATAGGCTGGACTCAGACAAGTTCTAGGAGTGCAGAAAGGAGGGAGGCAAAAAGGGGAAACATGGGGTCTTTTCCAGGGGTATGGTGCAGTAAGACTGCGGTATCATGAGACTCGACTGTTCCTGCTTTTTTTTTTTTTTTTTTTTTTTTTGGAGAGGTTTTTGCTGTAGGGTGCATGTGCTCGCCAGAAAGACAGAGAGAGACAGAGAGACAGAAAGAGAGAAATCACCCCCTGGGGGATGGCCGCGCCGCAATCCCTTCTCCTCCATTCTCCTCGCAGGATCTTGGGCATGCACGCACACACGCCCGGCATGAGTTTAAGCCACCAGGTCCGGGACTTGAACCGCGGTCGACTAAACGGGAGTCTGGCGACGTAGCCATTACACTAACTGATGGTCCCTTTTTTTTCGTTCCTGCTCTTAAAGATGCTGTGTCCTGGGACTAGCAGATAGCATAGTGGTTAAGGTGCTGGAATTCCACATGGTTGATCATGGTTCGAATCACGGTTCAAATCTCAGACCTGGTGGCTTGCTTTCTCACCTTCCCTTTCTCTCTCTCTCTCTCTCTCTCTCTCTCTCTCTCTCTCTGTCTCCCTCGGGTCAAATTTAAAAATAAATAAATAATAATAACAAATAAAATTAAAAAAGAAAACAAGACGCCACATCCCACGTTGAGAGATGCCCTGTCCAGCGGGGCCCTGTGTGTGGGCAATCCCAGCGAAGGAGGGAAAGGAGTGGCAGAAACTGCACTGGACCTCAGGGTCCATTCAGTTTCCCAAGTCTTCTCTCCCACCCTTGCATGAGGAAACAGAAGCCCCGAGGTGTTTAGTGGAATGACTTAGCAGATCTACCTAGGGACTCACCTGAGTATCTGAACACCCCACAGGACAAACCAAGCTGACCCTAGACAGACAGGAGTCAAAGCCCCCAAGGGCCAGGCCAGGAACAACAGGGCCGGTTGTGTGTGGTTCCAGAGGTCAGATGCTCCAGTAATGCCTGGGGCTGCCAACCCCAAGGCCACCCTGGCTGGGCTCCAACCCAGATGGTTACAGATTAGCCTCTGATTGAAGTTGGGACAAGGTTTCTAGTTTTTAAATTCTCTTTTATTTGTTTATTTTATTTTATTTTATTTTATTTTATTTTATTTTATTTTATTTTATTTTATTTTATTTTTGGAGAGGTTTTTGCTATAGGGCGCATGCGCTTGCCAGACAGAGCGAGACAGAGAGACAGAAAGCAAGAAATCACCCCCCTCCCGGGGGGATGGCCATGCCACAATCCCTTCTCCTCCATTCTCCTCTCGGGATCTTGGGCACAACGCACGCGCGCCCTGCGTGAGTTTAAGCCACCGGGTCTGGGACTCGAACTGCGGTCGACTACGTGGGAGTCCAGCGACATAGCCATTATGCTAACTGCTGGTTCCTATTTTTTAACTGTCAATGAATTTTTTTAATTGTTAGGGGGCACGTATGGTTCCCAGAGAAAGAAAAAGGGAGAAAACACCCCACAGTGGGCATGGTCACACCAGAATCCTTTCTCCTCCATCTCTCCATCCTGTCAGGATTCTGGGCACACACATGCAGGCACATGCAAACACAAATGCATGCACACGCACACACACAAGCACCCTGTGTGTTTTTCAAGCCACCAGGGCCAGGATACAAACCGTGTGGTTGGCCATGTAGGCCTAGGCTCCCAGGAGAAGGAACTAACTCTATGACCCTCAGTAAGTCACTTTGCTTCTGTAGGCCTCATTCTCCTACAGGGAAAATGGAAGGATTGGACTGAATGGAAGATTTTTTTCAAGCTAAAAAACACAATTCTTTTTTTTCCCTTTTTTTTCAAAAATTATCTTTATTTTATTTATTTTATTTTTACAATTTTTTTTTGGTTTAACTTTATATATTTATTTCTTTTAATTTAACCAGAGAGGGACAGAATGAGAGAGAGAAAGAGACAGAGAGAGAGAAAGTGAGAAAGCAAGCCACCAGGTCCAGGACTTGAACCGCGGTCAGACATGTGGGAGTCCAGCGCCCTTAACCACCACACCACCTGCTAGCCCTAAGAAACACAATTCTGAGGACGAGCCCATGGCATAATGGTTACATGGCTGGACTCCCACATGGCTGATCGCAGTTCAAGTCCTGGACCCGGTGACTTGAAACTCACAGTGGGCATGTGTGTCCAAAATCCCGAGAGGAGAATAGGAAAGAAGGGATTGCGATGTGACCATCTCCCCTGGGGGGTGATTTCTCACTTTCTGTCTCTCTGTCTCTCTGTGTGTCTCCGGTGAGCACATGCACTCTATAGCAAAAAAATCTCTAAAAAGCAAAAACCATGTCACAGAAAACCCCCCACAGTTCTGCCGAAGGGAAGATTTTGAGGTCTCTAGAATCCAATAGCCAGCTATGGAGGAGCCATTCACCTGAGAGAGGGGCGGGCCTTTCCCTGCAGCCCTCAGCTCACCCCCAGAGGCCAGGCCTTTTCTGCCTACTCAGGAATGCGGGTGTCTGTTCAGAGAACCTGCACACTCTGCTGTCACACAGGCTCTGTAGAAGCGCTGGCCAGAGCGGCCCTGTGCAGCTGGCAGCTCTTCCTGTCCAGTGTCACTCCCAGCTTCCTCCCTGTCACTGACTCTAGTTCTGGGAACCCAGTCCTGCCTCCAGCTGATGCAATAGCTCCGGGCAGGTGGGCTCCTACGCTTGCTGAGTAGAGAGGAGCTGACGTGCCAACAAACGCTCCCCAGAAGGTCAGGTGCAGGCACCTCCTTGCAAGACTCCATAGCGACTGGGCAGGCTGGTCATCTCAACCACTTACCAGCGGGTGAGGAAACCAAGACAACTTCTATTCCCAGTCATGCTTTGTTCCCTCCCCTGGGAGGCCTTCACCTGCCATAAATGTCACCTACCATAAAACTCTGATACTTTCGGGACCAGCAGTTAGCGTAATGGCTATGTCGCTGGACTCCCACGTAGTCGACCGCGGTTCGAGTCCCGGACCCGGCGGCTTAAACTCACGCCGGGCGCGTGTGCGTGCGTGCCCAAGATCCCGAGAGGAGAATGGAGGAGAAGGGATTGCAGCGTGGCCATCCCCCCTGGGGGGTGATTTCTCGCTTTCTATCTCTCTGTCTCTCTCTGTCTGTCTGGCGAGCGCACGCGCCCTATAGCAAAAACCTCTCCAAAAAAAGAAAAAAAAAAAAAAAAAAAAAAAAAAAAACTCTGATACTTTCAAACCCTGTGACCAGACAAGACTTGTCACTTACAGCAAAACTCTATTTGTCTCTCCCATAGCTGGAGCACCTGGAAGGCAAGAACTCAGTCTTGACTCTTTATGGTTTCAGGAGTCCGAAAATAGCAGGAGGCAGAGCAGGTTCTAGGACTAAAGGAGAGAACACTCACAAAGGATTACTGAATTAAAAGAGAAAAGGTTGGGGCCGGCTCATGGTCTGGTGGTTAAGGCAGCTGGAGCCCACATGGTCAACCCTGCGGTTTGATTCTCAGCCCCAGGGCTTAAGGGACATGCTGGGCACATGTGTGTGCATGCCCAGGAGGAGAGAGAAATGAAGAAGGGATCGCACCGTGATCATGCTCCAGGAGGAATGATTCTTCCCTGCCCCTTTCTCTCTAGTGAGCACACATGTCCTCTGGCAAATTAAAACAAAAGAGAAGGGACCAGCAGATGGCATAATGGTTATGTTGCTGGACTCCCATGTAGTCAACCACAGTTTGAGTCCCAGATCTGTCGGCTTAAAACACATGCCAGGTACATGTGCCCGTGTGCACAAAATCCAGAGAGGAAAGTGAAAGAGAAGGATGGTCATCTCCCCGGGGGATGATTTCTCACTTTCTATCTCTCCGTCTACCCACAGAGCACACACATCCTATAGCAAAAATCTCTCTCTAAAAAAGAGAGAGATGAAAAAAGACCACAAGCAGAAACCCAGAGAGTACCGGCTTGAATTACTAAAGGAGACTAGAAGGAACACTCAGAGAGGTGGGAAATGGCAAGGCAGTTTCCTGCCTTGCCATTTATTGGCTAAGGGTCATTATATTAAAAGACCTAATTATTAATAACCCTTAATAATGTTTATTGGGCACTTTTGTTCCAAGCACTGTGTAAATGCTTCACCATGTGATAGTCATTGCAATTTTTTGGCTTTAGACATGTGTGCTCACCGGAGAGAGAGAGAGACAGAGAGAAAGGGAGAAATCACCCTCCAGAGGGAAGGCCACGCTGCAGTTCCCTCTCTTCCATTCCCCTCCTGGGATCTTGGGAACACAAGCACATGCTCCCAGAGTGATTTTCAAACCACCAGGTCCGGGACTCGAACTTCAGTCAGCTATATGGGAATCCAGCCACCTAACTGCTATGTAACAGCTGGTCCTTTTTTTTTTTCCCAAGGTTTTCACCACAGGGCTTTTTGGCTTGCTGGAGAAGTCAAAGATAGAGAGGCAGAGAGAGGGGGTGGCCACATGCAATGCCTTCTCCTTCACTCATCTCTAGGGATTTGGGGAGAGCACGCACGCACGCGCGCCCAGCGTGACTTTGCAGCCACTGGGTCTAGGATTCCAACCGAGGCAGTGGGTCATGTGGGACTGCAGCTGCCTTAAACCAACCACCACGCCACCTACTGGCCCCCTTCGTTTCACCTAAATAGCTATTAATCATGGCGCAATGGAGACACCGTGGCTTTGAGCTATTAAGCAGCTTCCGGCTGGCCACCCAGCGTGGTCGAACACTGGTAGAGCTGAAAGTCAATCCAGGCAGTCTGAAACCTCACCCAAGCTCTTGACCGCTCGGCCACACGTGGGTGTCTCCGAGTCGGTATGCGTGCGCGCAAACTGAGATACTGCCCACGGAAGGTTCCTTGATATTATTCCGCCCAGACCCGCCTCCTCCCCCTGCAGGACCGGCTATCACCCCAGTCGTACGGATGCGCCTACAGACCTAACGGCCCATCGCGCGATTTAGGACAGGTGATCGCCCAAAGCCCGCAGACTCCCAGCGCAGCCTGAGCTCCCCGGGGTCGGGTGCCTGCCGCTGCGGCTCCCGCCAGCAGAGGCCGCCCGCAAGCAGGCTGGCGCCCAGGCCCGCCCCGCCCGCCGCCCCGCACCCGCCTGCCCTGCGGGAGGTACGCGAGGTCCCAGCCCAGCGCCCGCCTCGTGGGCTGGAGGAGGCTGCTCTCCCGAGCTCACCAACGGGCGCCTGGGTGACCCGGGCTGAAGGGCCTGACTGGGGAGAACCCTGAGCTGACGCCTTTCTCAGGACACGGCCCTTCCGGACCGAGACTGCGTTGGTCAGGAGCACCCGGCGCTGACCCGCGTTGTGCTGAACGCCCGTGGCCGCGATGGGCTCGAGACACCTGCCTCGGGGAGGGGGCCGGACAGCCTGGCTCCCAGCTCTCAGCTCCTCTGACCCTCCCCGGCTGCTGTGAGACCATGAGACCACCCCCTCACTGAGCTGTAGCGCCCTTAAAGAGGAAACCTCCTGCCACATGGTTGGGGCGCCTGCCTGCCTCCTCACACCTGCAGTCTCACCCCTTCTACCGGGCCCTCTCCTCCAGGCCCTTCTGTGGGTCTCCCTGCAGCCGCCCTACACAGGCCCCCTCTGCCCAGCAGAGCCCAGACCCAGGGTCAACGCCCCCAGGACTCCCCAGACAGTTTTTCTGGAACCCCTCTCCTCTGGTTTGCAGTGGGGGGAGCAGCTCCTTCTACACCCAGATCAGGTGTGGGTTGGAGAGACAGACCCAATGAGCACAGTGACACCCGGCCCCCAGGATGTTTTCCCTCTAAGTTCCACGGAGATATCTCAGGAGTAGGTGGGGAAGCAGGTTTGAACTCTGGCCTCTGGGAGCATCCATACAGGGGGTCCAGCAACTGTCCTTGTCTTGCCTTTGGGGCCTCAGCTGGAATTCTGAGGAGAATGGGAAAGTCTTTGTTTACTTCTTAGCCCTGCAGAGGACCTACCCCAGGCAAAGCCCAACCCCCAGCCCTCGGTGAACCTGCACTCTCATGGGGCCCCAAGCACCTGCTCTCAGACCATTGCCCTCCTCTACAGGTTGAGCTCCAGCTCTGCCTCTTCACTGGGCCAACACCTATTGGTCTGTGAAGACCAAAGCAAAATGGCACCTCCTGGGGTGGGATGGTGACACAGTGCTAAGGCAACTGGCCCCATGTGGGCTCTGTCCCAAGTTCACCTTCAGAAACTTGAACTCAGTGCACCTGTGCCCCCAGAATTTGAGCTGGCTGAGACTGGTGATGGATGGTGGTATGAAGACTGCGTTGAGGGTCTCTGTGTCTCTGTCTCTATCTCCCATTCTCTCATTAAATAGACGTTAAAAGTCACCTCCTCCAGGGAGATTTCTCTGACACCTCCAAACTGATTCAGGTGTCTCTCCACTGTGCCTGCTAGCTTTGTCACCCATGTGCTTTCTTTATTGAAAGCAAGAACTGTATTTGTTTTATTGTGTTTAATATTTTCATGTGGAAAACACACACAAAAAACTAAAATCCTCCATAATCCCAACCACTTCTTTTCATTATTAGAAAAAAGACTAAGAATCTTTTTCTACCCACTTTGCCAGTCCCACCTCATGACAATCGCTATCTAAAGAGTGATATAGAGGCCAACAGGTGGCGTGGTTTTTAAGGTACTGGACACTCCCACATGTCCGACCATGGTTTGAGTCCCGGACCTGGTGGCTTGTTTTCTCACTTTCTCTCTCTCTCTCTCTCTCTCTCTCTCTCTCTCTCTCTCTGTGTGTGTGTGTGTGTGTGTGTGTCTGGTCAAATTAAAATAAATGAATAAGTAAATAAAAATTAAAAAATAAAATAAAATAATTATTTTTAAAAATTCTTTTAGAAAAATCTTTTTAAGTGAGATTTTTCTGTAGGGCATGTGTATTCACCAGAGAGACAGAGAGGCAGAAAATGAGAAATCACCTGCCGGGGAGATGGCCACATCGCAATGCCTTGTCTTCCGTTCTCCTCTCGGAATCTTGGACATGCACGCATATGCGCCTTGTGTGAGTTTTAAGCTGCCGGCTCTGGGACTCAAACTATAGTCATCTACATGGGAGTCCAGCAATGTAACCATTATTTCATCTGCTAGTCCCAAATAATTATTTTTTTAGAGAGAGATTTTTGCCATAGGGCACATGTGCTCACCAGAGAGACAGAGAGACAGAAAGTGAGAAATCACCTCCCAGTGGAGATGGTCACACCACAATCCCCTCTATCTCATTCTCCTCTCAGGATTTTGGGTATGCATGCATGTACAAGTGCCCTGCATGAGTTTTAAGCTGCCAAGTCTGGGACTCAGACTACGGTTGACTATGTGGCAGTCCAGCAACGAAACCACTACACCATCTGCTTGTCCCCCAAATAAATTATTCTTTAAAGTTAAAAAATAGAGTGGTGGGGGCTGCCAGGTGTCATGATGATTAAGGTCACTAGACTCCCACATGGCCAACCATGGTTCCAGTCCCAGACCTGGCAGCTTGCTTTCTCACTTTCCCTTTCTCTCTCTCTCTCTTTGTCCCTCTCTGGTCAAATTAAAATAAATAAATAAATAAATAAATAAATAAATAAACAAATAAGTTAAATTAAAAAAAATTTTTGTTAAAAAAGAGGGTGATATAATGCTTCAACTTTGCCAAACACAGAACTTTATAATTCGTACTGTTAGTACATATCTAGGTCTGCAATTTCCATTTCACTAGGCAGTTTACCTTGGGCATCTTTCCCTGTTAGAGCATACGATTCCATGTGTGTGTTTATATCTGCAAAACGTCAGATTTGCCATTTGAGTTTTTTAAGTTATTTTTCTTTATTCGTAGTAGATGTGTATACACGTGAGAGAGAGGAGCACCCCCCACAGGGTCTGGTCCCAAGGCAGCTTCTGTCTTCCAGCCCTCCGGCCTGTCGGACTGGGGGACGCACACAGTGCCCAGAGTGTTTCAGGCTGACAGCCAGGAATTTGAACCTCAGTCCCTACGTGGGGTCCAGCTTCCCTTGAGCAGTGCGTTGCCGCTGTGCCATGTGGGCCCTGAGCTGTTTTTTGTGCACGATCCTGTGACATCAACTACAGGCCAGATATCGTGCTGCTGTCACCATGATCTACTTCCAAAAATGTTTCATCACCCCACGAAGAACCTCTGTACCCATTAATCAATCATTTCCCATTCTCTGGGCAGGCCAGGTGATGTGGTGGTTAAGGACACTGCATTCCACGTGCGCCATTACACAGTTCAAAATACCCAAAGGTGAACGGGGGAGAAAGGATCACAGCGTGCCCCTCTCTTCTGGGGGGTGAGTTCTCACTTTCACTCTCCGTCTCTTACTGGAGAGTGCACAAGTCCTATAGCAAATTAAAATAATTTATATATATATATATATATATATATATATATATATATATATACACACACACACACACACACACACATATATTTTAAATAATTATTTTACTTAACTTTATTTATTTACTTATTTTGATTTGACCTGAAAGGGACAGAATGTATGAGAGAGACAAAATGAGAAAGCAAGTCGCCAGGTCTGGGACTCAAACCGTAGTTGGCCACGTGAGAGTCCGGTGCCCTTAACCACCATGCCACCTGCCGGCCACTATTTTTTTTGTTTTGTTTTAGAGAGATTTTTTTCTATAGGGCACATACGCTCGCCAGAGAGACAGAAAGCAAGAAATAACCCCTGGGGGACCAGCAGTTAGCGTAATGGCTATGTCGCTGGACTCCCATGTAGTTGACCGCAGTTCGTGTCCTGGACCCGGCGGCTTAAAACTCACGCTGGGTGAGTGTGCGTGCGTGCCCAGGATCCTGAGAGGAGAATGGAGGAGAAGGGATTGCGGCGTGACCATTCCCCCTGGGAGGTGATTTCTCACTTTCTGTCTCTCTGTCTCTGTCTCTTTCTGTCTGTTTGGTGAGCGCACGCGTCCTATAGCAAAAGCCTCTCCAAAAAAAAAAAAAAAAAAGAAAAAGAAAAAGAAAGAAAGAAAGAAATAACCCCTGGGTGATGCCGCAATCCCTTCTCCAGGGAGTTTGGGCGCGCACATACATGTGCCTGGTGTGAGGTTTTGTTTTGTTTTGTTTTGTTTTGTTTTGTTTGAGAGGTTTTTGCTATAGAGTGCATGCGCTCAACAGAAAGACAGAGAGAGACAGAGAGACAGAAAGGGAGAAATCACCCCCCGGGGGGATGGCCCCACTGCAATCCCTTCTCCTCCATTCTCCTCTCGGGATCTTGGGCACGCACACATACGCGTCCGACGTGAGTTTAAGCCACGGGTCCAGGACAAGAACCGCTGTTGGCTACATGGGAGTCCAGCGACATAGCCATTACGCTAACTGCTGGTCCCGTGGTTTTTTTTTTTTTTTTTTTTTTTTTTTTTTTTTTTGAGAAGTTTTAGCTATAGGGTGCTTGCTCTCGCTAGACAGACAGAGAGAGACAGAGAGACAAAAAGCGAGAAATCACCCCCCCAGGGGAGATGACCACGCCGCAATACCTTCTCCTCCATTCTCCTCTCGGGATCTTGGCCACGCATGCACACGCACGCACACATGCTAAGCCACTGGGTCCGGGACTCAAACCTCAGTCGACTACATGGGAGTCCAGCGACATAGCCATTATGCTAACTGCTGGTCCCTCTTGGGCTAGAATTCTAATCATGGAGTTAACCAGATGGAATCCAGCTCCCCTTAACCATGAGGCTACAGAGCCAGCATTGTACCATCACTTTTTTTTTTTACTTAGATAATGTTATTTATTTTTTTCTTTTTCTTTCTTTCTTTTTTCTTTCTTTCCTTCCTCCTTCCTTCCTTCCTTCCCTCTTCTTCTTTCTTTCCTTCTTTCTTTCTTTCTTTCTTTCTTTCTTTCTTTCTTTCTTCTTTCTTTCTTTCTTCTTCTTTCTTTCTTCTTTCTTTCTTTCTTTCTTTCTTTCTTTCTTTCTTTCTTTCTTTCTCTCTCTCTCTCTCTTTTTTTTCTTTCTCTCTTTCTTCTTTCTTTTTAATTTACTATATGCACTCACCAGAAAGAGACAGAGAGAAGGAAAGTGAAAAGGCAAGCTGCCACATTTGGGATTCAAACTGCAGTTGGCTATGTGGGAGTCGTTAGCCTTAACCACCACCCCACTTGCTGGCCCCAATATACCACCACATTTTTTTTGGGGGGGGGGAGAGGTTTTTATTTTGCTATAGGGCGCATGTGCTCGCCAGACAGACAGAGAGACAGAGACACAGAAAGCGAGAAATCACCCCCCAGGGGGGATGGCCACACCACAATCCCTTCTCCCCATTCTCCTCCATTCTCCTCTACGGGATCTTGGGCATGCATGCACACGCGCCCGGCGTGAGTTTCAAGCCACTGGGTCCGGGACGTGAACTGCGGTCGACATAGGAGTCCAGCGACATAGCCATTATGCTAACTGCTGGTCCCAATATACACCACTTTTAATGGCCACATGGCCTCGTGTTGTATGAATGTGTCATACAACGTTTCCTTCCTCCTTCTGTCTACTAGCATGTCTTTTTCTCTTCTGTAAACAGCTATACACCTGACATACATGCATGGCTAAGGCCCTGTGCAGGCTGTGTGTACCTGAAGGATCTTGTTCCTTGTGGTCAAGTCACTGGAGACGTGGTGCCCGACATCAGACACACGGTGTGGCTGCTTCTGCTTCTGCTTTTGCCCACACTCAGAGCCAGACGCCCACAGACCCAGGGGCTGCAGGCAAGGTCTAGAACCTGAGCTGGCTGACAGCCAGGACTTGAGAACTAAGACAGGCCAAGATCCTGAGAGAAGAAAGGAGGAGAAGGGATTGCAGAGTGGCCATCCCCCCGGGGGGTGATTTCTCGCTTTCTGTCTCTCTCTTTCTGGCAAGCACATGCGCCCAATAGCAAAAACCTCTCCAAAAAAAAAAAAAAAAAAGAATTCCAGCCCCAGAAACTTGAAAAACATGCAGGGTACGTATGTATGTATGTCCAAAATCCCAATAGGATGGAGAGACAGAGAAGGAATTGTGACATGACCATTCCCCATTTGGAGGGGAGAGAGCACCCCTCTCCCATTCTTTCTACCTTCCTTTCCCTCTCTCTGGCAAGTACGTGTGCCTTTTAGAAATTAAAATAAAAATAATAATAAAAGTAAATAAAATTCTTTTAAAAATAGACTAGGGGAAATCCTCACCATATGAGAAAAAAAAAAGTACATGCAAGATTAAATCAATTGTTAAAGGCATGAGTAAAGTTTGGTTGGTGGGTATGTGTGTAATGGGGTAGGGTGGGGTGGCGCTGCTGGTGAGGAGACTCACGCTGTGGGGGTCTCCACCTGGGGTGTGAAGGTTCTGAGATTCACACAGGGAAGAATTCAAGAGCAAGCCACTGAGGGAGAGAGAAAGCGAGTTTATTATTAGAAGTATAGAGAGCAGGCCGCTTCATCGAGGAGTAGCCCCATGGGAAAGGAAGAGCGGTTACCTGGAAGGGAAGGTAGAAGGGTCACCCCAGAGGCAGGGCAGCCTCGAATTCAGTGGGTCTGGCTTCTATGGCTCGGTCTGATGCCAGGTTAAACAAGGAGCAGTGTACTCATGCATTTCAGGGCAAGGGCAGAGGTTTTCCCAGAACCACTGTCCCTCCCATTTTCTGGCCTTATTAGGCTAGTTCTGGTTATTGCCATGGTTACTCCAATCTGTCCTGCACAGGTGGGAGTGCCATCTAGCATGCTCTGGCCGGACAGTGAGGGTACAATGAGGCTGAGGGTGAGGCAGAAGTCGCTCCAGGCGCCACCTTGGTTCCCACTGGTTCAGACCCAGCCTCTCAGCCACCGTTTGTCTGTCGGGTTTCAGGTGTTTGGAGTGTCCCTTGCCTCAGTTTGGAAGGGCCCTCACCTCAGTTCCCTCCAGTCTCATCGCCAACCTTGGTCTCAGCTCAGGGTTCTTTTGAAGTTCAGTCCAGCTCTGGGTAAGAGACAGTTACTTTTTTGGCATCTACAGTACGGTCTCTACCGCTTCCCTTCTGGCCCCTTGCTCGCCCTTTGGGGGAAATTCTCATTAAGGTCCTGGCAGCAGGTCTAATTCCTGGTTCCTGCTCCTTCTACAAAAGCCCAAGTGACTGACTGCTTCTCCTGTCCCCAGGGATAGCCAGGGGCCTTCCTGTGCCCAGCACAGTAGGAGCCGACTGGTTCCACAGCAACCCTGGTTGGGCTCCTGCCGGTCGGCCCTGTGCTCCCCGTTTCCCATCCTCTGTGAACACTGAGAATTCCAAGTTCTGATTTTGTTTAAGGAGCTGGTGCGGCCTTTGTCCTTTGCCCCTGGGAGCCCTGTCAGACACTCCTGTTGTGCTCAGTTGCAAGGGAATTCTGCTGCTACCACCTGCCTGGTGTGCAGGGCTCCTCCTCATTTTCTGGGGGATAGTGTCCCCAGGCTGTGCAAGAAGGTGTCCACCTGGGGGAATTAGCTGGGGCCTATACACTTGGGCCGGGGATGGAGTGAATGGGCAGCTGGATAGGATATCATTAATTCCTCCCCGGGAGCCTATAGAGGGTGAGCTGGCAGGAGTCTGGGGTGCAGTCATGGGAGGTGGCTGAGGACAGCAGTCAACTCGTTGGTAGACATGGTGTCTGGACACATGAAATTGGCCCTGCAGGCCAGAGGCCGTCAGCATAACACTAAAAAGAGAGGCTAGGGAAGAGTAGAGGCAATATTCAAGAATTTGTCACCAGCCTGGACAAGAATGAGGCCTCTGGGACTTTAAGAGATGTCTCAGAGAGGGAGGAGGGACAGGGCACCTGAGGACTCCCGTGACCTGAGGCACTGCTCAGAGTGACTACTTTGACCCGGCCTGTCTTTGCTGGTGCCAAAAACAAAATCACTAGTTAGCTTACAGTCCTTAGTTGACTTTCTTTGGGATTCTAGAATGGAGCAACACTTCATGCCATGAAACATGTAAGTTTCCCAGAAAGCCAGCCTCCGAGGTTGGCCCTGTAGACAGAGGGGGACTGAAGACAGCAGACACAGAGCACACTGCACATTTTAAAGATACTTTTGGGGACAGGGAGACAAAACAACAGGGAAATAGGGCCACCAGGTGGCACAGAGGTTGAGATGACCGGGACCCAGATTATGCGGTTTGAGTCCTGGACCTAGTAGCTTGAGAATCACGCTAGGTGTCTGTGTGCATGTGCCCAAAATCCCAAGAAGAGACTGGAAGACAGGGGACTGTGGCATGGTCATTCCACCCCCCACCCTGCCACAGGTGCGGGGGTAGGGCGATTTCTCACTTTCTTCCTGGTCTCTTCTTCCTGGTAGGCGCACAAGCCTATGGCAAAGATCTAATAAAAAGGAAAGAAGAAAAGAAAAAGGAACAATAGGGAAATAACTGATTAGTCAACATCAGATTACTTTTTCTTTTTTTACTTGGAAAGAGGGATTGAGAGAGACAAAGGGACTGTGAGAAGGCGCCCCTCCCCCCATCCTCATGCTGCCATCCCTTCTCCATTTCTTCCTCCTTTTGGGATTTTGGGTATGTGCATGCACATACATGCACACACACCTGGCATGTTTTTTATTCTTTCAATCTGTCAGGCCTGGGTCTCAAACTGCCCAGTCAGCCCTGTGAGATGCAACTATGTAACCACCAAGCCACAAGCTGGCCCCAGGCAACTTCTTTTGTGTAAAGACTAAAACAGAGGGAACTTCATTATACTGACTAAAACTGTCCTGTTTGGGAAACCAGGCTCTCTCTCACTTTCCTGATTTCTCCAAAGGTCAGATAGCAATTTAATTTTGGCTTGGTGACACTGTTAACCTAAAAAGAAGGCTGAGGTATAGTAAGTGAAATAAAAGTGGTGAACTGGAGCCAGGGCTTAGGACAAGTTGCTTGGGTGGTAGACTCCTGGTTGCCCAGACATGTGCTCACTGAAATGGCTGCTGAGGAAGCTGGTTTAACAGAGAAGGGCAAACAGAGGGGTAGTTACAAGCTGCGTGTCAAGACTTTACATAGGTTGGGACCAGCAGTTAGCGTAATGGCTATGTTGCTGGATTCCCACGTAGTTGACCATGGTTTGAGTCCTGGACCCAGTGACTTAAACTCACACCAGGCGTGTGTGCTTGCGTGCCCATGATCCCGAGAGGAGAATGGAGGGGAAGGGATTGTGGCGTGGCTATCCCTCCTGGGGGTTGATTTCTGGCTTTCTGTCTCTCTGTCTCTCTTTGTCTTTCTGGGGAGCACACGTGCCCTATAGCAAAAACCTCTCCCAAAAAAAAGAGACTATATTGGTCCATTTAAAATAATGCAGCATCTGATTGGCTATGCCTTATTTTATGTCATGACTTAGAGAACACTGGCATGGGGACCAGCAGTTAGTGTAATGGCTATGTCACTGGACACCCACATAGTCGATCGCGATTCGAGTCCCGGACCCGGTGGCTTAAACTCACGCCAGGCGCGTGTGTGTGCGTGCCCAAGATCCCGAGAGGAGAATGGAGGAGAAGGGATTGCGGCGTGGCCATCCCCTCTGGGGGGTGATTTCCTGCTTTCTGTCTCTCTGTCTCTCTCTGTCTGTCTGGCAAGCGCACGTGCCCTATACAAAAACCTCTCAAAAAAAATAATAAAAAAGAGAACACTGGCATGAAGAAAGCGTGAGGGGTGAGGGTCACACTAAAAAAATCTGTAACCCTTGGCAGCATCACATTTTGTTTTCTATAAACTAAAACATGCCTTTGGGGCAATAACCTGATAGGTGTGAGGTGTAACCAAAGTAGTGGGCCCATCTTTCCTGAGGCTCTTAAAATGTAAATGACCCTTTTATCCCACAGACTGATCTGAACTGCTTTTCTTTCTTACAGGAATGTTAGCATGAGTGACTCCATTTTGAATTTTAGTCTGGTCTGTTGGACCCTAATATAGGAGCTTAGTCCAAAACAATGAGCTTCTATAATTTTATTTAACAGTGACCAGGATTCAGTCAGAAACCCTAGATGAGAATGGCCTTGGGGTGTGACTGGGGGAGTTGTGCAGGAGGACGGCCCAGAAATCACCATCTCATTCCATGCCATCTGGTAGGGAACCCTGGGCCAAGAGTGGGTAGCAATGATTTGAGGGGAACGGGGTGGGTAAAGGGTCAACTTTTTATTTATTAATTTATTTATTTGCTTTAGGGCACGTGTGCTCACCAGAAAGAGAGAGAGAGAGAAAGTGAGAAAGCACCTCCTCACCCTCCCGCACCCAGAGGAGATGGCCAGGGTACAATTCCTTTTACTCTTGGGATTTTGGGGACACACATACACATGCCTAACAGGTTTTTCAAGGCACCAACAGGGGCCAGGACTCAAACTGCATAGTCAGCCACCCAAAATCTAGCTGCCTTAACTGCCACACTGCCAAATGGCCCTGGAAGGTCTTTTTTTTTTTTTTTTTAGGTTTTTGTCATAAGTCATGTACACTTGCCAGAGAAAGAGAGAAGGAAAGTGAGAAATCTCCCCTCAGGGGGGATAGCCATGCTCACTATAGCCATGCTGCAACCCCTTCTCTTCTTAGGGGTTTTGGGCACACACGCACATGAGCCCAGCATGATTTTCAACCTCTGGATCTGGGACTCGAACCATAGTCAGCCATATGGGAGTCCAGTGCCTTAACCACTGTGCCACCTGCTGGTCCCAGGAGGCACTGATTTTAGAAAGGAAAGTGAGCAGGGCCTGAAAGCAAAGGGGGCAGGACGAAAAAGATGGCCCAGGTGCCAGCTGAGGGCCCAGCAGGAAGGCCTGTCATGGGTGGTCAGTCAGATGTGAGCGGGCAGCCCTGAGATAAGCACAGAGAGATACCTCCTTATCAGTCGCATCTTATCAGGAGAATACAACCAGACTGTCTCGAAGACTCCTTCCTCTTACCGGGCTCCAGTTCAAGGAAGGTGGAAGCCAATCTCATTTTTATTACCTAAGCTTTCTTCAAGGAACTTGGGGACTCATACTAACTTTCCTCCTGCCATTCTGCATCAAGAGATGCTTGGTCAACATCCTAATTCCTGGGACCAGCAGATGGCGTAACGGTTACGTTGCTGGACTCCCATGTAGTCAACCACAGTTTGAGCCTCAGACCTGGCACCTTAAACTCACATTGGGTGTGTGTGTATGTGTGCCCAAAATCCCGAGAGGAGAATGGAGAAGGGATTGTGGTGTGGCCATCCCCCGGGGGTGGGGGTGGGGGATTCTCGTTTTCTGTCTCTCCATCTCTGTCTCTCTGATGAGTACACACTCACTATAGCAAAAATCTCTCAAAAAAAACCAAAACTAAACAAACAAAAATCCTAATTCCCACTGGAACAGGAAACTAATATGGACAAATAGTTGTCATAGGGATGCTCATACCTTCCAAAGTCCACACTAGACATGGGTAATTAGATAATCAAATTCCTTACCTGAGGGAGAAGTACAAGCACAGAGAAAAGCCCTGGAATTCAAACAAAGGCCAGGATACAACAATAGTTGCATCTCCCTCCTAAATATTCATACAAAATCCCACAATAAAAGAAACACTTAACCCCATCCCTAGAGCAGTTGTTCTTTTCTGGCAGCTGCCCACCCACTTGCCATTCTGACAGGGGTGGCCAGCAGGTGGCATGGTGGTTAAGGCACTGGACTTCCCCATGGTTGACTATGGTTCAAGACCTAGACTCAGCAGCTTCAAAATCATGCTGGGCATGTGTGCATGTGTGCCCCAGATCCCAGGGGAATGGAGGAGAAGGGATTGTGATGTGGCCATCCACACTGTGGAGTGATTTTTCACTTTCCCTCTTGCTGTCTCTGTCTCTCTCCCGCGAGTGCACGTGCCCTTTGGTAAAAACCTTAAAAAAAAGATCACTTTCCTGTTAAAAACTTTTTTTCCTACTTTACACATGTTTATGGTTTTTCATTCTGCATATCAGTGCAGGTCTCCAATCTTAAAAATCTTGATTCAAGGGACCAGCATATAGTGTAACGGTTATGTTGCTGGACTCCCACGTATTTGACTGCTATTCAAGTCCTGGACCTGGTGGCTTAAAATTCATGCTGGGCGTGTGTGCATGCGTGGCCAAAATCCGGAGAGGAGAATGGAGGAGAAGGGATTGTGGCATGGCCATTCCCTGTGGGGGTGATTTCTTGCTCTCTGTGGGGGTGATTTCTTGCTCTCTGTCTCTCTGGTGAGCGTATATGCCCTATAGTAAAAATCTCTCTCTAAAAACAAACTGGGGGCCAGCAGGTGGTGTGGTGGTTAAGGTGCTGGACACTCCCACATGGCTGATCACAGTTCACGTCCTGGACCTTGTGGCTTGCTTTCTCACTTTCCTTCTCTCTGTGTATCTGTCTTTATCTGGTCAAATGAAAATAAATAAATGAATAAATAAAATTAAGTAAATAATTTTTTTTTTTATTTTTTGGAGAGATTTTTGCTACAGGGTGCGGCACTCGCCAGACAGACAGAGAGAGACAGAGAGACAGAAAGTGAGAAATCACCCCCCAGAGGGGATGGCCATGCCGCAATCCCTTCTCCTCCATTCTCCTCAGGATCTTGGGCACGCACGCACACACACGCGCCAGGCGTGAGTTTAAGCCACCGGGTCTGGGACTCGAACCGTGGTTGACTAGGTGGGAGTCCAGCGACATAGCCATTACGTTAACTGCTGGTCCCAAATTAAGTAAATAATTCTTAAAAAGAAAAAAACCTGGACCCCCCAAACAGGTATTTCACAACCCACCACTCGGTTCCCCTGTCTGAGAGTACCTCCCCTTCTGTATTAGCAGCAGTGCGTGTGGACTCAGGGGTGATCAGGGCCAGCTCTTGGGAGCCGGTTGGGAGCAGGTTATATCACCAACGGCAACCCCGCCAAGAGAGGTGAGGAGCAGAGTGTTAGTAGAGGGTCAAAGACCAGGTGGAGCTGGGCTCAGGGCCCGAGAGCAAATAGGGAAGACGATCTCTTCCTGGCTGGGCTGCGAAGGTGGGTCCACAGGGCTTGGGAGTGGCTGCCCAGGTAGTGGCTGTGGCAGACACTATCTGCTCCCCGGGTTTCTGTTTGTCCAGGAACAAGTTCCACTGCGTGGCCCCTCCTCCTCTCCCCTGTGATGAGACCCGAGCTGGGCAGAGGAACCAGAAGTGAGTGCTGTGGCATCAGCAGGACCTGCCTTTGAACGCTGGCTCTGGGCGGGTGACTTTGGAAAAGTCACAGTCCCTCTCTGGCCTCACTTTCCTGCTCAGCAAAATGGGATAACAGAGACCTGCTAGGATTATTACAAAGAGGAAATGGGATAAACTGGGCAGACACTTAATAAATGTGTGTTCTTTTCCCTGTTCCCTTGCCACTTTGTCTCTCTCTGGTGAACGCATGTACCCTATTAAAATAAAAAATTAAAAAAAAAAAAAAAAAAAAAACCAAACAAACAAACAAAAAAAAACACTTAAAAAAAGAAAAAGAAAGAGACAGAGGGGAAGTGAGAAAATACCCTCTAGTGGGGATGGCCATGCTGCAATCCCTTCTCTTCTATCCTCCTCTGGGGATTTTGGTCACATACACACACGTGCCCAGCGTGATTTTCAAGCTGCTGGGTCTGGGACTCAAACCACACAGCTGGCCATGTGGGATCCAGTGCCTTAACCTCATGCTACCTCCTGGCCACTGTGGCCTTTCTAATACAGAAGCTGACCAGCCAATGGTGACCCTTTGGAGGAAGAGAAGTCACTCTCCTCCTTCTACTCAGCTCCCCTCGACCTTCAGATCTCATCTCTGGGGGCCCCGTGCTGCCCTGCCCCCCATGGGTGAGCCACCTATGTGCCTGTGCCAGTGGGCCCTGGTTCTTCCCTGGGACCACTGCTCACGCCATGTTCTGGTGGTTTGTGTGGGCGTCAGTTATAGCCTGTGTTCACGTGGAGAGCAAACCCCAAGAAATCAGTGCCTGTACCCCGGTTCATTGCCCCGTTCCTAGTGCCTGGTGCAGTGATTGACACGCAGTAGGCACTCAGATAGGCACTCAACCTCTCAAAAGAGAGACCTGCATAACTTGTTACCAGCGTTCTGAAAGTCAAACAAGGCCAAACTCTCCCAAGGGCCTGGCGTGGAGTCAGACTTGTCTCTAAAGACCTGGAGATTTCTCGAGTGGGCCTGGAGCAGAGGGAAGGGAAGAGGGTCCCATGGGTTGGCAGGAATCTCCGCTTCTGTAGGACACACAAAGGGAGCCTGTGTGGAAGGGGGTGGGCACAATGCCTCGTGGGACAGCTGGGCCCAGGGCTGGCAGGCCTGGGCTGGTCTGGGCCGGGCACTCTGCCACAGGCAGTCTTCTGAGGGCCTTTTCATCTGAGGCCCAGCTGCCACTTGGCTGGCTGGCCCTAAACTCAGCTGCCTGGAGGGAAGAGGGGCTAGCGGCTTTGTCTCAGGAGGAGGAACAGAGGGGGCGGTGGGTGGGAGAAGAGCAGAGGGAAGCAGTGTGTGTTCTCGGAATCAGGCCGAAGGAAAACAGGATCCTGTCACAGGCCACACCAAGGCACTCTCGGAATTCTTTATTGCCGTCGCATCAAGCTAGACAGGGTGAAGGGGACCCTCTCAGGGAATGCCCCAACTCCCACCACACCATAGATGGAGAACAGGCCCAGAGAGGGGCGGGAACTTGCCCAAGGTGACACTGCAAACCAAGGACAGAGCCAGAGCTAGAGACCAGCAATACTCGCTACCAGCGTTGTTCTGAAGGTCTCTTACATCCTCATGCTGATCGGCTCCAAAAGAGGCCCCTTATCTCCGGGAGCCTCGGGCTTTTCAGACATGCAATGGTGGTGCTAATTCTTTTCTCCTTCTCCTTCTCCTTCTCCTTCTCCTTCTCCTTCTCCTTCTCCTTCTCCTTCTCCTTCTCCTTCTTCTTCTTCTTTTGAGAGAGATTTTTGTAATAGGGAGCACACACTCACAAGAGAGACAGAAAGTAAGAAATCATCCCCCAGGGGAGATGGCCACACCGCAACCCCTTCTCTTCCATTCTCCTCTTGGCATTTTGTGCACACAGGCACAAGCACCCCAGGGTGAGTTTCAAGCTGCCAGGTCCAGGACTATAACTGTGGTCGGCTATGTGGGAGTCCAGCGATGTAACCATTACGCCATCTGCTGGTTCCCTTCTTTTATTCTTATCGTGAGGGTCAAATGAACTAATGGATACAAAAGAAGGAGCGGGCCATCTGAGTTGGGCCCTGACAGCCCTGTAGGAGTTTTCAGGCAGAGACGGAAGAGTTGGTGAGGACAGGCATTATAAGCAAGGGGAATAACAAACGAAAACAGGAGGCCTGAGAGATTCAGGGCGGCTGGGGCTAGGGAGCCACAAAATGGCACCAATAGCCCAGGCCCTGTGGTGCTGTCAGAACTGCCTGCTGCCCCTCGGGGCATCTGTCCCCCTTTCTGTGGTTATTCTTCCTCACTGTGGAGTCATCTTGGCCCTTGTAATGGCTCAGCCCTCTGGGAGGAGTTGGGCTATGCTCAGGGAAGTGGGTAAGATGCTGTGTGGACCCCCGCGATGCTCCGCTTCCCTGACACTCAGCCACGGCTTCCTCTCCACGGCTCGGTCCCACTGGAAGCCAGTGTTCAAGGTGCGCACTGTGCCCAGTTAGAAAACAATTCTGCATAGTCACAGAAAGACAGCCCTCGGGTGCTGACGATGAGTCCAGACGTGGCTCTGCCTAGTTCCAGCTGTTCAAGCTATTTGTGTAACTTCTCTGAGCTGGGTGTCCCCATCTGGAGAGCCTAGCAGCTTAGAGGACTGGAACGAGGGTCTGTGCGCTGAACCTTGGATCCAGGGTTAGATTTCCTCTCCTTTCCCTCCTCTCAGCAGCTGACCTCTCTGATGGGAGGAACCCTCTGTGGTCATTTTTCTAATTAATCCCTCCCTCATCAAGACTCTACTACATGCCACTTCTCCCATGGGGCCTTTTCATTAATAAATACCGGTTTGGTTTTTTTTTTTTTTTTTTTTTTTCATTTTAGAGATATTTTTTTGGTATAGGGTACATATACTTGCTGGAGAGACAGAGAGACAGAAAGTGAGAAATCACCCCCCAGAGGAGAGGGCCACACCACAATCCCTTCTTCTCCATTTTCCCCTTGAGATTTTGGGCACACATGCACACGTGCCTGCCATGAGTTTTAAGCTGTCGGGTCTGGGACTCAAACCGTGGTAGATTACATGGGAGTCCAGTGATGTAATCATTGCGCCATCTGCTGATCCCCCGTGAAGCCTTTTCAAACCCCCAGTTTGAAAAGCTGACCTCATCCCAAATGCCTTGTACTTGTCTTATAATATTGCCTGTTCTTCTTCTGTTTTTAACTGTTTTTTTTTTTTTTTAAGATTTTAATTTAATTTTTAGTTTGCTATAGGATCCATGCACAAAGAAATCTGTGGAAGTCAAGGACCATTCGAGATATATATATATATATATATATATATATATATATATACATACATATATATATGTATGTATTTTTAAAGTTTTTTTTTTTTTTGCCATAGGGCACATTTGCTCTCCAGAGAGAAAGAGAAAGAGACAATGAGAGGGAAAGTGAGAAATCACTCCCTTCTCCACCCCCTAGGGGTGGCTACACCACAATTCCTTCTCCTCCACTCTCTGGGATTTGGGGTAGGCACACACCTACTCCTAGTGTGATTTTCAAGCTGCTAGGTCTAGGACTCGAACTGTGGTCTGCCATGTGGGAGTCCAGCACCTTAACCACTATGCCACCTGCAGGACCATTTCAATTCCAAGACCTCAATAAAACTTAAGCCTGAGACTTCAGTTTTGCCCTACACCCATCAGGGTTATCATCTCCAAAGCATGTTTTAGTTTACAATAAACAAACTGGGTTGGGAGCATACATTTTTCTTTTCTTTTAATTTGCCAGAGGGCCCATGCACTAGTAGGGTGGGTTGGGGGAGGAGCAAAAGTAGAGAGCACCCCCTATGAGGACTGGTCATACCATAATCCCTTCTCCATCTCTCCCTCCTTTCAGGATATTGGGCATGCAAGTACACACTCCTGGAGTGTTTCTCAAGCCGCCGGGCCAGTGACTTGAACTGTGTGGTCAGCCATGTGGGATCCAGCTGCCTGAACCACCACACTGCTGGCTGGCCCAGTGCCAATGAGTCTTGTCTGAATAAATGAATGACAACCCATGTGAGAGGGTGAGGCTGGGGTGAGCTGTGCCGTGATGTCTAAGCTTCAGGAACTGCCCTGAATGCTCTATTCTAGTGTTCCTCAAGTTTCGAAGATAACACAGTGCTCCTTAAATATGGGACTCCCAGGCCTTTCCTTTGGGACTCGGCTTCAGTGCTCTGGACGGAGGGCCCCAGAATGGAGCTTAACAAGTGCTCCAGGCAAGTCTTACCATCGAAGAAATCTGGGAGACTCTCTAATTATTTCATTTAATTTAATTCTCACAACAACTCAGCCAAGTAAGTACTCACAAATATTTTATGAACGAGTCAGTTTGGGCTCAGAGAATAGTAATGGATGATTAATTACACCACTGGTAAATGGCAAGGGCAGGGTTCCATTCCCAGTTGTCTCACTCCAGAGTGTTAATCTTGATTTTTTTCTCTACCATTATTTTATTAACTTGAGTACAGGTCATGAACAAGAGTCAACATTTCTTTTTTTTATTGTGGTAAAAACTACATAAAATAACAATTTACCATCTTAACCACTTTTTTTTTTTTTTTTTAAGAGGTTTTTGCTATAGGGCGCGTGCACTTGCCAGAAAGACAGAGAGAGACAGAGAGATAGAAAGCCAGAAATCACCCTCCAGCGGGGATGGCCATGCTGCAATCCCTTCTCCTCCATTCTCCTCTCAGGATCTTGGGCACACACGCACACATGTCCGGCGTGAATTTAAGCCACTGGGTCCAGGACTCAAACCACGGTCGACTACATGGGAGTCCAGCAACATAACCATTATGCTAAGTGCTGGTCCCAACCACTTTTTATTTATTTTATTTTATTTTTTTGGAGAGGTTTTTTCGCTATAGGGCGCGTGCACTCGCCAGACAGACAGAGAGAGACATAGAGACAGAAAGCAAGAAATCACCCCCCAGGGGGAATGGTCACGCTGCAATCCCTTCTCCTCCATTCTCCTCCTGGGATCTTGGGCACGCACGTACATACGCCCGGTGTGGGTTTTAAGCCACCAGGTCCGGGACGCAAACCGCGGTAGACTACGTGGGAGTCCAGCGACATAGCCATTACGCTAACTACTGGTTCCCACCAACCACTTTTTTTCAAATCATTATTTAATTAAATTTTATTCATCATCTTTTTTTTTTTTTTTTTTTTTTGTATTTGACCAGAGAAAAAAACAAAGAGAGAAGGGAAGTGAGGACGCAAGTCACCAGGTCCCAGACTCAAACTATGGCTGGCCATGTAGGAGTCCAGCATCTTACCCACCATGTAACCTGCTGGCCCCATCTTTTTTTTTTTTTTTTTAAGAACTATTTATTTAATTCTATTTAGGTATTTATTTTTAATGTAACCAGAGAGAGAGAGAGAGGTATAATGAGAGAGCAAGCCACCAGGTTCAGGACTTGAATCACAGTAGGACATGTGGGGGAATCCAGTGCCCCAAACAACCTCGCCAACCGTCAGCTCCATCTTGCTCCATCTTAACCAATTTTAAGTGAACAGTACAATAGCGATGAGTGTTTTTGCATTGCTGTGAAACAGATCTCCAGAACTCTTTCATGTTGCAAATCTGAAAATCTGCAGCCATTAAATAACGGCCCCCGTTTTCACTACCCCCAGTCCCTGCTAACCACCACTCCAAGTCGGTTTGTACATAACGTGCTACTTTAGACACTTCATATCAGTGGATTTGTACAGTATTAATCTTTTTGTACCTGGCTTAATTCAGGGCCCGACATTGGTGTGGTGGTTAGGGTGGCTGGATCCCACATGGCTGACTTTGTGGAACTGAGTTCCAAATCCAGTGACTTGAAAATCACGCTGGGCACATATGCATGGGTGCCCAAAATCCCGAGAGGGGAGAGGGAGGAGATAGATTGCAGCATGGTCACCCATGGGGACTAATTTCTCGCTTTCTCTGTCTCTCTGTCTCTTCCTGGAGACATGCACCTACAAAAACAATAAATAAATCACTTGGTATATTGTCCTTGAGGGTCATCTGTACTACAGCATATATCAGAGTTCCTTCCTCTCTAAGGCTGGATAATACTCTGCTGTGTAGAGAGGCCACATTCAGTGTAGCCATTCATCCACTGATCTGCACTCACCTGAGAGACAGAGAAAGTAGGAAAGCACCCCTGGGGGATGGCCACACCATGGTCCCTCCTCCTCCATTTCTCCCTTCTTTTAGGATTTTGGGCACATATGTACACACACTCAGTGCTCCTCAAGCTCCCAGATCTGGGAATTGAACCATGCAGTAGGCCATGTGGGATCCAGTTGCCTTAAGTACTATGCTACAGGCTGGCCCATCTGCATTTTATTTTATTTATTTGCTTATCTATCTTAAAAATTAATTTATTATTATTATTATTTTAATTTGATCAGAGAGAGACCAAGACAGAGAGCATGAGAAAGCAAACTATCAGGTCCGGGACTCGAACTGCTGTTGGCCACGTGGGATCTAGCTTTCTTAACCACTAGGCAGAGACAGAGAGACTGAAAGTGAGAAATCACTTGCCAGGGGGATGGCCTCACTGCCATCCCTTTACCCTCCTGGGATTCTGGGCAGACACATGCGCTTGCATATTTCAAGCCCCTGGATCCGGGACTTGAGCTCGGTTGACCTTGTGGAAGTCCAGCACCTCAACCACTACACCATCTGCTCCCTCTCCCCCATCCTCCTCCCCGCCGCCACCCAACTCTTTATATTTGTGCCTCCGATTTTAGTTTTTAACACTCTCTCTCTCCTTCAGGCTGGTTTTACTCGTCTGTAAAATGGGCCCGGCAGCTCGCTCACCCCCTAGGACTGCAGAAGTAGAAAATCCATGGTTATCAATGTCAATTCCCTCTGCCTCCCCCAGTGGACCGTTTGGGAGCCAGAGGCCAGAGTGAGCCTTGGGTCTCACCGCAAACCCTGCTCAACTCAAGCCAGTCCCGCCAGGATCCAGCTGCCCCGGGGAGGCGGGGTGGGGAGTCAGGTGCACTTCCGCTGGCCGCAGTTACCTGCCCGGGCAGGCCGCGCAGTGACAGTCACAGGCTGGGATGATGAACCTGGCCTCGCCCGCGCCCGGGTCCCCAAGGCCTGGCCTGCTGACGGTGAGTACCGGGCCCCGGACGGAGGGGCAGACAGGAGGGGGCTTCCTCCGCGCGCCTCTTCGCGGGGCTGTCCCGCCGCCTCAGCCTTCCTTCAGTCCCTCCCAGCTCCTCCCGGGTCTGCGTCGCCCGCTTCGGGAGCGCTGTGGCTTCCCTCCACCGCCAGCTGGGCGCGCTCTTGTCCCCCTGGTTGTCGCTCCTTTCGCACCTCGGCTCGTTCCGCCCCGGCTCTGTCCAGCCTCCCCGTGTCCTCTCTCGTCCTGGCTGCCTTTGTTCGTCTCCTCCCTCTCCGCTTGGCCCTGGCTCTATTTCCGTTCCTCTCGGCGTGTGTCCTCTCTCGTCCCCTAGCTTGGTTTAGTTCACTGAGCTGCCTCTGTCCCGCCCTCTCCCCTGCCCCCCGCGCCCGCCGCCACCCGGAGAAGCCTGTCTAACTAGCCTGAAGGATCAGTCTCTCGCCCTCAGCCCTCAGGGCCTCCAGCCTGTCCCTGCCCTCTGCCTGGGCCCTGAGTCCTCCTGCCTGCGGGGGAGGGCTTGGGTGAAGGGAGTATGGGGAGAGGATCAGGACAAGGCCTGGCACACTCTAGGAGCAGAAAATTCGAATTCTCTTCTGGATGCGTGCCATCTCACAGACTCGGGAAAAGGAAAGCAGATGCTGCCGTGGGGAGTGTAGCTCTCTCCAATAGGATGGTGATAATGTCATTGTTGGCAACAGCGAAGCCACCTGCTGAGTGCCAGGGCCACTCTGGGCACCCAAACGCCAGAATGAATGACCTGCAAGGGTGGTGCACAGAGCCCGCCTTGTGCCAGGCAGAGCAACATCAGTTTTCACAGCACCCCTGCAGAGGCTACGCGCCACTCGATGTGACCCGCGTCCCAGGTGTGCTGAGCCCCATAGCAGGTTCCAGTGACATAATGATGACCCAAGGATAGTCCCTCCTCTAGAAACCTCAGTCTAATGGGAGATTGAGATGAGCAAACAAGAGAGGCACCGCCATGACTGTGGGAGTACAGGGCTCTCTGGGTCTCTGGGATCCCAAAGGGACAGCTTACCAGGAAGGGTTCCTGGAGAAATTATTGGAAGGAAGCGTGGGCCCAGCGAAGGGAGTAAGTAGCAAGTGAGTGAAGTCCTGGGGGTGAGGAGGCCAGCCTGCTCTGAATGGTGTAGCGTGTGTGTGCGGCCTGACGCTGCTCACAAAGGGCCTCGTAAACCTTGCAGGGGAGTCTAGACTATGTGGACAGGAATGAAGTCACTCAAGTGTTTGCTGCAGGAGGCGACAGGCACAGATTTGTGCTTCAGAAAGGGTGCTCTCCTTTCAGATTGGAGAACGGGTTGAGGCAGGGCCCCGGAAGGGGCAGGGAGCCGTAGAACAGAACAGGCAGTTAGAACTGCCAGGAACTGGTGATTGCTTCTGAGTGCGTGGGGAGGTTGAGGGCTGGAGCAGAATGCAAGATTACCCGGCTTTCTGGCTCAGACACCTGAGACAGGGAACAATGTAAAAGGGCAAGGTTGTGGGGTGGAAGAGATCTTGAGGGCTTGGGGGACATCAGAATGGAGACGTCCCTCCATGGCCTCTGCCAGGGTGACCTAAGCAAATGTATGGATGTTTGGGGGAGAGGTGCGGAAGTGTAGGCACCCTTTAGACTGGAACTGGGCAAGAGCTGGTCTGATCGTCCCTGCATCCTCATGGCCAGCACAGGCCTGGCCCCCAGCAGGGCTCCTAAGGACTGTGTGTTCCTGGTCTGCTCACCACGAATGCTTTGGCAGCGTGTTTAGTCAAGCTGGAGAAGAGGACGCTGTGAGGAAGGCCCTAAAGAGGGGTGGAACGAAGTCTTTATCTGCTAGAAACACATAGGACAGTATTTATGACTGAGGTAGGAGGTCTGGGATTTGCAAAGAGACTGGGAGTTTGACGGAAAAAACAAAACTAGGGAAAAGAGGAACAGAATTTAGAAGCTTGGGAATAGGGTTGAAGTCTTGCTTGATAAACAAGGAAATGGGGCTGAAGATGTTAGGGTACGAGGCTATATTTTTTTACCATTTACCAGATTATTATAAATATTACAAAGGATACAGATGAAGGGCTTTTTAGGGCAAAGCATGTGGGCAGGGGCACGCCACCCTCTGGGAGCATCTGTATGATAAGTATCTGGAAGTTTCCGGAACCTGTTCTTTTTGGAGACTTCATCTTGAAGGCATGATTAAATCATTGGCCAGTTGTGATCAGCTTAATCCTCAGTCTCTCTCCCCTTCCAGGAGATTGGGGGAAAGGGGCTGAATAGGAAGTAATTTTTTTAAAAAAGCGTTTGCAATAGGATGTATGCTTTCGCCAGAGAGGAGAGACAGAGAGGAAGAGTGGAGACATTGCCCTCCAGGGAAGATGGCCATGCCCCAATCCCTTCTCCTCCATGTTCCTCTCTGGATTTGGGGCATGAATGCGCATGCACCCAGCATGATTTTCAAGCCACCAGGTCTAGGACTTGAAAGGCAGTCGACCATGTAGGAATTCAACTGCCTTAATTGCCATGCCACCTGCTGGCCCAGGATGTAATTTTAAAAAAAAAACTATATTTTATAATTTCTTGAGAGCGAGAGAGAGGGAGAGCGTGATGCCCTCCACAGGTCTTCATGCCACAATCTACCCCCAGCCTCAGCCAGTGAGGATTACAGGCGTGTGCAGCCAGTGTGTGTACAGGGAGACCTCGGGACATGAACCCAGGACTTTCCCATATAACTTCAGTATTAAGGAACATCACATTACTGCTACATCAGGGAGCTATTTTTGGAAACATCTAAACATTAGTTTCAGACAAGACATTTGCAGTGTTTGACCTCCTTAGAGTTGCAGAGCTGGAGGGACTTTGAGTTCTCTTGGTCTATTTTGCCTCCTAAGATTAGGCCCAGAGAAGGAAAGAGAACTGCCCTAGGCACACAGTTAAGTATTGGCATTGTGGGTAGTGTATCCGGAGGGGTAAGGGCGGGGCACCCATGCTGTACAGAAGTCAGATGGTACGGATTTGGTCCCAGCGCCATCGTTATCACTTCCTCACTGTTCAGCGCTGCACTTTTCCCTGCTTGTAAGCTGGAGTCATTAGGAGGACCTGTGAGCTTTCCATGGTACAGGAGTAATGACAGCACATTGGTGCATTCAAGAGTTAAAGTCTGCAATGTAGCTTTACAGAGGTGACCTCAGGGTTACCCAAACAGTCGGGCTAAAGGGGCCTTGAGGTTTATGGGAAAAAGGAGGACTCCCAGGTTCTGGGCTTATTTTTCTCAGCTACATTGTTTGGCTGCTGTCAGGAAGCATCCCCTCCTCTGCCTTCCTCCCTCCAGCCCCCAGGACTGTCCCCTGGCAGGAGCTGTTGCCATGGCAACTGAGTTATTCCCCACAGCACTTGAGCTGCCTTTGGCTATCTTAAATCCAGTACTTTAATCTTAGAGGTGGCGCCCACAAGCCAGAGGAGAATGAGGTCACCCTTAAATCAGACTGAAAGACGCTCTGAAGCCCTGGCCCCATCACTGGCCCTGCAATGACCTCTGGTAGAATCTGAGGCTGGAAATCCAGCCTTCCCTTGAACACTACACAGCTTTTCTGCAGCAGCCGCCATCACAACCCTAGGGAACACTCTGATAACCTCCAACATACGTCCACCAAAAGGACTGATACTTTCAACCTTTGAGTCTGCCCTCTCAGCACCTCCGTATCTGAGTTGCGTGTTTCCCTCCCTCCCATGTGAGCTCCTTGAATGCAGACTGTCCTTTTCCTCTGCTTAGCACAGGATTTGCGTGGAACAGGGCATCCACACGTTGTTGAATGAATGAGTCACTAAGGGAGCGAAGAGTGGAGGATGTGGAGGTTAAAGGTAACTGAGAGGGTGAACTCTATGGCCTGGTGATTAAGGCAGAAAATTCCACATGGCTGACCATACAGGTTGAGTCCCTGATCCAGTGGTTTGAGAGACGCACCAGGCATATGTGCGTGTTGCCTAGAATCTCACAGGACGGGGAGATGGAGAAGGAACTGCAGTGTGACCATTCACTGCAGGGATGCTTTCTCCTCTCCCTCTTTCTGTTTCTCTCTGATGAGCACATACATCATTTAGCACATTTTAGCCTTTCTGAAAGGTTGAAAATGTTCCTCCCTTTTTATTCTGTCTTAGATCTGAGCCTCCCAGATTGGGAATGCTTGACTTCACAACAGCTGCATTTTATTTTATTTATTTTTAAACATTTATTAACTTATCCATTTATTTGTTGTGATTTACAAGCTGCCAAGTCTGAGACTTGAACCACAGTTGGCCAGGTAGAAATCCAGCACTTCAATCACCAGGCTACCTGCTGACCCCAACAGCTCCGTTTTTAATTTTTTTTTTTTTTTTAAAGAATCATTTATTTGGGACCAGTAGATGATGTAATGGTTTTGTCAATGGACTGTTGTGTAGTTGGCCACGGTTCGAGTCCTGGACCCAGCAGCTTAAAACTCATGCTAGGCACGTGTGCATGCATGCCTGAAATCCCAAGAGGAGAATGGAGGAGAAGGGATTGCAGAGTGACTAGCCCCCCTGGGGGATGATTTCTCTCTTTCTGTCTCTGTCTATCCTGGTGAGTACACACATCCTATACCAAAAAGTCTCTCTAAAAAATTTAAAAAAAAGAAAAATCACTTATTTAATTTATTACTATTGTTTTAAAAAATTTGCTATAGGACATTTGCACTTACCAGAGAAAGAGAGAGTGAGAAAGCAAGCCACCAGGACTGGGATTCAAACCATGGTCAGCCATGTGGCAGTCCAGTGCCTTAACCACAATGCTACCTGCTGACCCCATCAACAGCTCCATTTTAAAGATGAGGAATCTGAGGCCTAGGGAGGGAAAACTATCTTGTCAAAGACCACACAGACTTGGGAACCAGCAGTTAGCGTAATGGCTATGTCGCTGGACTCCCACGTAGTCGACCGCGGTTCGCGTCTCGGACCCGGTGGCTTACAACTCACGCTGGGCGCGTGTGCGTGCGTGCCCAAGATCCCGAGAGGAGAATGGAGGAGAAGGGATTGCAGCGTGACCATCCCCCCTGGGGGGTGATTTCTCGCTTTCTGTCTCTATGTCTCTCTCTGTCTGTCTGGCGAGCGCACGCGCCCTATAGCGAAAAACCTCTCCCCCCAAAAAAAAGAAAAGAAAAAAAAAAAAAAAAAAGACCACACAGACTTTGGAAATGTTGTCGTTGGGACTTCCTTCTATGGCAGTCTCTTCTAAGGTTTCTGACCTAAATGAGAAAGTTAAAATTCATGAATGGGGAGGCTAGCAGGTAACTGTAGGTTAAGGTGGCTGGAACCACATGGCCAACGGAGTGGTTGAAGTCCCTGACCTAGTGGCTTGAAAAGCATTCTGGGCACCTGTGCTTGCTCTAAATACTTCGAGGAGAGAGGATTGTGGAGTGTTTCTCATTTTCTTTGTCTCTCTTAAAAAAAAAAAAATTGCACAAATAGGTATTCTTATCTCAAAATGAGATGTTTTTAGCTTTACAGCTAAGTGTAACCTTTACCTGAGACAGGCCTTCCAGTATCGCTGAAGCTGGTCCTCGGGCCTCTCTATGTTATAACCACAGTATTCTTTGGATAACATAAGCTTCGAGCTCCCTGGTGATGGCATTGTCAGTTCTCTCTGCCACTTTGTGTCCCCAGGTATCCACTGTTGTGGAGCTGAACGTGGGGGGTGACGTCTATGTGACCACCGTGGGCACCCTGAGAAAAATCCCGGGTTCCAAACTGGCCGAAATGGTCTCCAGCTCGATCAAGGGTTACATGGACCCGAAGGGCCGCTTCTTCATCGATCGCCCCGGCACCTACTTTGGGCCCATCCTGGACTACCTGCGCAACGGGCAGCTGCCCACAGCACACATTCCCGAAGTGTACCGCGAGGCTCAGTTCTACAACATCAAGCCTCTGGTCAAGCTCCTGGAAGACACACCGCAGATCTTCGGCGAGCAGGTGGCGCGGAAGCAGTTCACGCTGCGAGTGCCGGGCTACAGCGAGAGCTTGGAGCTGTTGGTGCGCTTGGCGCGAGCGGAAGCAGTGGCGGCGCGCTCTTCCAGCGTGGTGGTGTGCGGGGTGCGCACCGATGAGGACGACGCGCGGTGCGCAGAGCTCCTGCATACCCTGGAGGCTGGAAAGACATCGGTGGTCAAGTTCGGGCCCTGGAAGGCTCCCCCGAAAGTCCAGGATCTCATGGACTGCGTGAAGATGGACATTGAGGCTCAGGGGTACAAGGTACACTATGATCGCTACGAAGAGAAGGTGATCTGGGGCAAGGCCAGCACCTGCTTCTTCACGTTCACCTTCACCTGGTGGTGATCCCCATGGGGACTGTTTGTTACGGGCTTGCTGGGGCTCACAAAATGCAAAGTTTCCATCAAAAGGTATCGGCCTTAATTTCAAAAATAAACATCAAACAATTTCCAAGACTGGTCTAAAGCCTTACCCCCAAAGCTGTCTTCTCCCCCTTGAGGACTCTCCCCTCTTTGCAACTGACTCCATTGTACTTGCTTCCATTTCTTTCTTTTTTTCTTTTTTGTCTTTGTTGTAGGGCATGTGCACTCACCAGAAAGAGACAAAGTGTGTGTGGGGGGGGGCAGCCAGCAGGTGGTGTGGTGGTTAAAGCACTGGATTCCCACATGGCTGAGTGTGGTTCCAATCCTGGACCTAGCCGCTTGAAAATCACGCCTGGCACGTGTGCATGCATTCCAGAAATCCCAGGAGAATGGGGGAGGAGGGACTGGTTGGCCATCTCTCCTGGGGGGTGATTTCTCACTTTCCCTCTCACAGTCTCTCTCTCTAGAAAGTGCAAGTGTTTTTTTGCAAAAATTGAAAAGAGAGGGAAAGGGAAAGTAAGAAATAATCACATTTTGGGCACACATGCATCCATGCCTGGTGTGATTTTCAAGCCACTGGGTCTAGGACTTGAACTGTGTATTCACTGGCCATATAGGATCCAGCACTTTAACCTCCATGGCACCTGCTAGTTCCATCTGCTTGAACTTTTTATCATGAAGAAATTCAATATTATTTGTCAAGCACCTGAAAAAGAAGTCCGTGGTTTTGGATTAGTAATTACACTTCGAGGAAATAGTTTCAGACATTTCTGTAATCCACGTTTTTGGTGGAGACATCCTGTTCGTTTAGATCCAAATAGAATTGCTTACGATCTCCCTTTCATGTATTTAGGATAGTTTTTTGTCCTCCCTAAGATTTCTGCACATTTCCTTTTTTTTTTTTTTTAAGAATTATTTTATTTAACTTTTATTTATTTATTTATCTTAATTTGACCAGAGAGGGAGAGAGAGAGAGAGAGAGAGGAGAGAGAGAGAGAGAGAGAGAGAGAGAGAATGGTAAAGAGAGGGAGAGAGAAAGTGGAAAAATAAGCCACCAGGTCCAGGACTTGAACTGTGTTTATCCATGTGAGAGTCCAGCGCCCCACTCACTACACCACCTGCTAGTTTGATTTCTGCACATTTCTTTCTTTCTTTTAAATAGCTTTTTTTAAAGAATTCATTTAGTTTTATTAATTATTATTTTTTAAAATTTTTACTATAGGGCACATGTGCTCACTAAAGAGACAGAGAGAGAAAAAGCAAGCAACCAGGTCCAGGATTTGAACCACAGTTAGCCACATGGGAATCCAGTGCCTTAACCACCATGCCACCTGCTGGTCCCATTTCTACACATTTCTAAAGGGCTTGTGGGAGACTGGTTCTCTACTCCAATCCTGCTGGATTCATTCTTCATAGCGATCATCTAGATATCTTGAACCTGTTGTTTCTATTCTAAACAATGCTCACCCAAATTTGACACTTAGATTTTTCTTAATTTTTATAAATGACATGCCTGTGACTATTCATGCACGTAGCAGACTGTAGAAGGTACAGGCGAATAAAGAGGAGAGGATCTACAACACAGGGACACAACTTCCGGCAAAATATTAGATATATCTCTTCTCCAAATGTTTAGGTCACCTCCATCACTCGGGACTTTGTACTCAAACTTTGTACTCAAAGATTGTATGTGTTTACTATTCTTTTTTTTTTTTTTTTTTTTTTTTTCTTTTTTAGAGAGAGATTTTTACTATTGGGCACGTGCGCTTGCCAGAGAGAGACAGAAAGCAAGAAATCATTCCCCAGAAGGATGACCATGCTGCAGTCCCTTCTTCAGTCCCATACACGCACACGCGCTCAGTGTGAGTTTCGAGCTCCTGGGTCCGGGACTTGAACTACGGTTGGTCATGTGGGAGTCCAGCAATGTAACCATTATGGCATCTGCTGGTCCCATGTGTTTACTATTCTTCCTTCTCTCCCTGTTCCCATACTTCTCTGTGGGAGGAAGTATTGCCCTCTACCCTCTGGTCAATGGAATATGTGTGGACATGACCGAGTGCCAGTCTCAAACCAAGGCTTTAGAGGCATGCCAGGTCACCACCAACCCTCTGGTGTCCCTGCCATTTGCCAGGAGGAGAATATGCCCCAGTTTAGCTAGCTCTTTTACTGCTTTGGCTCTAGCCTGCATGCATGGCCGTAACATGTGACTCTTTTCCTAACAATTTACCAAACTATTTTATTAAACAAAGCCAATTCTTTTTTTTGGAGAGGTTTTTGCCATAGGGCGCACGTGCTCACCAGACAGACAGACAGAGACAGAGAGACAGAATGAGAGAAATCAACCCCCCCGGGGATGGCCACGCCACAATCCCTTCTCCTCCGTTCTCCTCTTGGGATCTTGGGCACACACGCACACGCGCCCAGCGTGAGTTTTAAGCCACCGGGTCCGGGACTCAAACTGCGGTTGTCTACATGGGAGTCCAGCGACTTGTGGCGTGGCCATCCCCCCGGGGGTGATTTCTCGCTTTCTGTCTCTCTGTCTCTCTCTGTCTGTCTGGCGAGTGCACGCGCCCTATGGCAAAAACCTCTCCCCCCCCCAAAAAAAAAGCCAATTCTACATCCACCCCAAAGTGCAAGGATCACAAACCCAAAAGTTAATATACAGTTCTCATTCATTTAACTCACTGAGGTACAACGATTGGAAACAAGTCTTTAGTTAAATCGTCCCCATGGGAGCTGACAGAATCTGACATAGCTTTGGAACTGAATTGGATTAGATGACGCCCAGGTGGTATCTGCTGCAGAACCGTTTGCTTGCTGCTGGGGAGAACTCTCCACACATTTTGGAATTACAGAAGTGATTCGCATTGTGGGAGAGAGTTGAGAAAAATTGCTGTGTTTTTCTGGACTAACAGTAAATAGGTGAAGATTTTGGTGCTTTCTGTGAATGCCCAGGAGAGGGCATTGATTTTAGAAGAGGCTCTCCAAAATTAGGTGGACACAGGTCCAACTTGTGGATGTCGGTCAGCCTCTTTTCCCAGTTCTCCAGGGCTTGCTCGATGGAGTCATGATCAAAGTGGCTATAATGGCAGGGATGGAGGCTATCCATGGGCCGATCTGGCTTCTAGGTATGTCCAAACTGCCAATCACAGAGACCAACATGGAGGCCCAGATGCTGTATCATTTCCACAGGGCATTGTACACTTCCTGGTGGCACTGCAAATCAGTTAGCTCCCTTGCCCTGTAACAAACCATTGGGAGAAATTCTGAGCACATGGCATTGACTGCTTTGTTTGAGGATGTCTGCAAAGCTGCTTAGGAGCAGGGAGTAGATTTGCTTACATTCCAGGGTAATAAAACCAGTATTGTCCTCTACTCCTGGAGACATTTCAGAGTGATGAAAAATGTCTCCCATGGGTTAGAAGGCAGATATGTTTTCTGACCAGTATAATAAAGTCTCTAGAGGGCAGCGTTGCTGGCAATCCTCTTTGAAGATTGGGAGTCTCCTAAACGCAGCATTTTCAACAGCTGTTACAGATCTGTTGTGTCCATGGCATTCACTTGCTTCGCAGCCACGGTGCCTGGGGAAGAGAACCGATACAAACATGAAGTTCACGCCGCCTGCTGTGCTGTGAATAATAAACTGCCTGAATTCATTTGGGCTTGTAGTTTCAACAGCTGAATCTGTGAAAACATGGCAAGTTGACTTAGTAGCTGAGAGACTGCCTGACTATAGGACAACTCCACCCTCACCCCCATAGTTAATGTCTTGAGACTTCAGCCATTATTTCCCACAAACTACAGGTTGGGCAGTTCTGCTGGGCTCACTCATATGTCTGTGGTCGCCAGTTGTCAGGCCAGGATGGGGCTGGTCTAAGATGGCCTCAGCTGGGTCAGCTTGGCTCTGTCCTATGAGGCACTCACTCTCCAGCAGGGTAGCTGGGCTTATTCTCACGGCAATGGGATGGTTCCAAAATCAAGCAAAAGGCCTGGGAAATTCATATGTGGGTGGATCTTGAGACCTAGGACCCAGACTAACACACTGTCACTTCTGCCACATTCTGCTCGTCAGTTGCAAGCTCAGCCCAAATTCAAAAGGTGGGGATACAGATTGCACCTAGTAACAGAAGCATCGTTCAAGTCACATTTCAAGGGTATACATGCAGAGAAGGGGAGAATTGGGGCCATCATTTTTGCAATAGTTCCATCACTGGAACCTTTCCAACATGAAGGGAGCAGAGATAAGTGTTCTCTATCTGTTGCTAGCCCAAGTGCCTTCTGACTAAACAGAACAAATAAAGTAACTGTACAGAACTATAGCAAAGGAGAAGAACCTATCACTCAGATGTGGCTACTCTGATAAGGCAGCACAATAACTCTTCGCAGACTGGATTACGTTGGCCAAAGGCGACACAGTGTGCATTTGGGATGCTGTCTTACAGATTTGGGGTAGATGACTTATACGAACAGCTGAATGTAGTACTTTGAGATATTACAGTTAGAATACACAAGTGTGGGGCCGGCAGGTGGTGTGGTGGTTAAGGGTGCTGGACTCCCACATGGTTGATGATGGTTCAAGTCCCAGACCTGGCAGCTTGCTTTCTCACTTCCCCCCACCCCCATTCTGTCCCTCTCTGGTCAAATTAAAATGAATGAATGAATAAATAAATAAATAAATATAAATAAAATAATTCTTTAAAATAATAATAATAATAAAAAGAGTACATGGGTCTGAGAACCAACGGGTGGAGGTAGGAGTGGTTCCTCTCACTTTTATACCTAATAACTCATTTTTGAATTCTCTAATTCAGTAGGTTTGAAATGTTTTGTCCCCGAGGAAAGAACAATCACACTAGAGAATGAGTCATTGTTCATTATATTGAAATATGTCAGGAGGCTGCTTGATGGCCTCTTGTTGAATCAACAGGCAGAGAAGGTGTTTTATACCAGCCGACGTGATTGGCCCCAAATTCAAGGGTAAGTTGGGTTGCTGTTACAGAGTAGGGGCAGGGAAGACTGAAGCCTAGGGGGCTGACTGGAGCACCTCACTGTATTCTCATGTGCCATGATAAAGGTCAAAGGAAAATGGTATTAATTCAATAGATGGTTTTTCAAGTCAACATTTAAGAATGTGTGTTGTGGGGCTGGCAGGTGGCGTGGTGGTTAAGGGCACTGGACTCCCACATGGCCGACCATGGTTTGAGTCCCGGACCTAGTGGCTTGCTTTCTCACTTTCCCTCTCTCTCTCTTACTCTGTCCTCTCTGGTCATATTAAAATAAATAAAGTTAAATAAAATAATTAAAAAAAACAGAATGTGTGTTGTTTCTGTACCAGCCCAACCCTGACTTTTTCCTCCCTCAAGTCTATTTATTTCTTCCAGGAGTGAGAAAGAGAAGAGAGGGACAGCACCCCTCAAACAGGGTCTTGACCCTGGGATCCACCCCTCACCTCAGCCAGCCCCAGATCATGGACACGTATGTGCCGAGCATACACAGAGATGTCCCTAGTTATGAACCTGGAATCTTTCAATGTGGGTCAGTCTTGTAGAATGTCGGGTTTTACTATGGTGCCGTTGTCTAGGACCCATGGGTCCAACTTCTCCACTTTACTGCTCTTTCTCATATACACTTTATTCTCAATGTGAACTCAAATTGCCTTTGGTTTTCTGAGTGCACCAAACTCCTTCCTGAAGCCATGTAATTAATAACAATAATGTTAATACTTTGTATCCATGTTAGGATATATAATGAACACCTCTGAATTAGGGTGCATCTTTTCTTTTTTCTTAAGTTTGGAAATTATGATTCTTGGCTCACAAATCATCATCCATCTTTGTGGGGCCCAGCACGGCTCCTTGAAGCATGGACATAGTGTGCAATACTCATGTCAAGGATATAGACATATCCATTGTCTTCCACACTGAATGTTAAATAATGTACAATCAGTTGTTCTAGTAGTTTTTTATTTTTTATTTTTGGACATGCATATTGACTTGTCAGCCACATGTTTACTTGGCTGTGGTATACAGTGCCATTACCCATTCCACTTGTTTAAATGCACTTTTGGGGGCCAGCAGGTGGTATGGTGGTTAAGGCACTGGACTCCCACATGGCTGACAGTGGTTTTGAGTCCCAGACCTGGTGGCTTGCTTTCTCACTTTTCCTCTCTCTCTGGTGAGGGCATGTGCCCTACAGCAAATTAAAAAAAAAAAAAAAAAAAAAGAATAAGATTAAATAAATAATTCTTTTAAAAACTGTACTTTTTTTTTTTGCCTGTTGCTAATTTTCTCTTGAACCCCTTCCCCACTTTGGTGCTAAGATAAATTTTTAAAAAATTATTTCATTTGGGACCAGCAGTTAGCGTAATGGTTATGTTGCTGGACTCCCACGTAGTTGACCACGGTTAGCGTCCCGGACCCGGTGGCTTGAGACTCAAGCCGGGTGCGTGTGCGTACGTGCCCAAGAACCCAAGAGGAGAATGGAGGAGAAGGGATTGCGGCATGGCCATCCCCCCGGTGGGTGATTTCTTGCTTTCTATCTCTCTGTCTCTGTCTGTCTGGCGAGCGCATGTGCCCTATAGCAAAAACCTCTTAAAAAATTTAACTTTATTGATTTATTTTAATTTGACCAGAGAGGGACAGAGAGAGAAAGAGAAAGTGAAAAAGCAAGCACCAGGTTCGGGACTGGTACCATGGTTGCCCATGTGGGAGTCCAGCGCCCCTAGCCACACCATCTGCTGAGCCCCAATTTTTTTTAAGGTTTTTGCCATAGGGTGTGTGTGCTCACCAGAGAGAGAGAGAGACAGAGACAGAGAGGGAAAGTGAGAAATTCCCCTCCCCTGGGGGGATGGCCACACCATAGTCCCTTCTCCATTTTGGGCAAGCATGTACACACGCCTAAGGGGATTTTCAAGCTGCCAGGTCTGGGAATTCAAACCACTGTCAATCATGTAGGAAGTCCAGCTCCTTAACCACTACACCACCTGCTCGTCCCAGCACTAAGGTAAATATTAAAACTGCTATTGGCCAGGGCTAGTCCTCTGGCCTGATGATTAAGGAATCTTACATGACTGACCATGGTTCAAATCCTGGCCTCAGTGTCTTGAAAAACACACTTGGGGGCATGGTGGCACCCGCCCTATGGCAAAAACACACTGGGCATGTGTGTATTTACCCCAAATCCCAACAGTATGGAGAAATGGAAGGGAACGGATTGTGGTGTGACTGTGCCCCATTGGAGGCTGCTTTCTCCCTCTCTCTTCCTTTTTTTTCAGAGTACTCTCCCTCTGGGGGGAAAAAAAATTACTCTTGACCAGTTGGTGACACAGACCGGGTCTAACAGTTTATGTGCTACATGTGTTGTCTTTACCACTTAACATATCTTCAAAGGGATTGTCCTAAAATTTAGCATTGAAATGAAAAATTTGGAGCCAGCAGGTAGCATGGAGGTTAAGGCAGCTGGATCCCACACAGCCAATTGCATGGTTCGAGTCCCAGACCTGGAGGCTTGAAAACCATGTAGGGTACATGGATGCCCAAAATCATGAGGGGAATGGAGGACAAGGGATTGTGGTGTAGCCATTCCTCCAAGGGGGTGATGTTTCACTTCCTCTCTCTGTGTCTCTCTCTGGTGAGCACACGTGCCCTGCAGCAAAAAAAACTTACTTAAAAAAAGGAAAAAGAAAAGAAACCATTGCCTTTTAGGTTTTTTGTTTGTTTGTTTTGTAATTGCTGGCAGCTTCAATTTCTAGGGTAGGGTAATAGTATTAATAGCAGCTAACATGTACTGAAGGTCCTCTTTGCTAAGTGTTTTTCATTTCCCTGGACTCCTTTGTACATACTATAGTCTCTGCAGTCTGAGATGACTTTCTCTCTTACTGGAAAACAAAAATAATTTTTAAAAAGTAATTATTTATTTAATTTTACTTATTCATTCACTTATTTTTCATTTGACCAGAGAAAGACAGACACACAGAGAGGGGGAAAGTGAGAAAGTAAGCCACCATGTCCAGGACTCAAACCATGGTGGGCCATGTGGGAGTGTCCAGTGCCTTAACCACCACGCCACCTGCTGGCTCCTAAAAGAAAAATTCTAAGACAGGTTCTTGCTGTGTCATGATCCTCCTGACTCAGCCTCCTGAGTAGCTGGGACCACAGGTCATGCCACCAAACATCTGGCTCTTTTTTTTTTAATATTTATTTTATTTTATTTATTCATTCATTTAATTTTTAGTTTGACCAGAGAGAGACAGAGGGTGAAAGTGAGAGAGGAAGCGAATGAGAAAGCAAGCCACCAGAGTCAGGACTCGAACCCTGGTTGGCCATGTGGGAGTGTCCAGTACTTTAACCACCACGCCACCTGCTGGTCCCCACATCTGACTTTCCAGGCAAGATTGCTATGTAGCCCAGGAAAGCTCAAGTTTGGGATCCTCCTTCCTCAGGCTCATGGCCTCACATCACCTTTAGACTTGAGGAGGAATGAAACCAGGGGCTCTTGCATGTGGTTCCAGCCTGAGCAGCACAGTGTCCTAGCAGTGAGTGCCACCACAGCTCTGTAAGGTTTACTTGAGGCATTCTGAGGAAGTGAGGTCTCTTTGAACCATGTTCCTGTTGTCCAGCACCTTTTGGTTGCCATATCCGGGATTCAAATCACTGTAGTAAGTTTGGGTGTCTTCCCAGTTAGGCTGTACAATTTTGGGGATAGGAAATGCCTTTTATGTATATTTGGGTTCTTTGTGCCTACCACAGATTCCCTATTTTTCTACATATTCCACCTTTACTTCCCCCTCACATCCCCTAGGGTATGTGCGCTAGCACACAGGAGAGAGACAGTGAGAGTCAGAGACAGACCACGGAAAGTGAGAAATCACCTCCATCCCCAGGATGGCCGACCACAATCCCTTCTCCTCCATTCTCTCAGATTTCGGGCACACTTGCACATGTGACCCATGTGACTTTCAAGCCACTGGTCCGGGACTTGAGCTGCCATCGACCACGTGGGAATCCAGCCGCCTTAACCGCCGCCACCCACTGGCCCCTACCTTACTCTTTCTACAGAAGGAAACAGCGCTAAATTTCGTGTAGTTTGCAAATCTTGACCTTGCATTTACTAACACCAACATGGGCGCTCCACCTTACAGTCTGTAAATGTTTCTGCATTACTTCAATCCATTGTCCCCAAATCTTTGACAGGTGGGCGTATTTGCGGTGAGGACATTTGTCGTAAGTTTGTTGCTTGTCCCTTGGTCTCGGGATTCGTCCACTGTACTGAAGCCAACAGGGTCAGGAGGGCAGACTCCTCAAAGGACGGGCAGCTTGAGTAACGAGCAAGGGCACAGGGAAAGACCGCGTGGCACTGGGGTGGCGGTGGTGGTAGAGGTGCACAGCTTGCACGAAGGCGACGTCCGAGGAAGCCACAAGCAGGAAATACGGGAACAGCAAAGGATGGTAAGAACGTCACCTCGGCCCCCCTTTTTTTTTTGGAGAGGTTTTTCGCTATAGGGCGCGTGCGCTCGCCAGACAGACAGAGAGAGACATAGAGACAGAAAGCAAGAAATCACCCCCCAGGGGGGATGGTCACGCCGCAATCCCTTCTCCTCCATTCTCCTCTCGGGACACGCACGTACACGCGCCCGGCGTGAGTTGTAAGCCACCGGGTCCGAGACGCGAACCGCGGTCGACTACGTGGGAGTCCAGCGACATAGCCATTACGCTAACTGCTGGTTCCCACCTCGGCCCCTTTTTGTCACCCTGCAAACCTCATACAGATTCAGGTTCTTCCTCTAATTCCGGACCGCCGCGCTTCGGCCCTTTAACTTGTACTTTCTCCCTTCCTTCCCGCAGCTCGGTACCCGTCAATCGGCTCTTCTGGGACCACCCCCAAGCCTCTGAGAGCTCCCATTGGCTGGCCCGCTCTTTCTCCAGTCTCTCGCCAGAGGCCCCGCCTCCTCCCGGCCGTCCCGTTTTCGCTCCGGCAGTGCCCAACCAGCTCCGGAGCAGTCGAGTAGCGTGAAGCGGCCTCTCTTTCTCCAAGCCCCGTTGCTTTGTGGGATCGCAGTGGATTCCTCCAGCTCAGACAAGTGTTTCGCTACTACCAGGGCTCCCTCGTGGAGTACGGAAGCCTAAAGGACTGGCAGCCATGGCGGCCCACCTTAAGAAGCGGGTGTATGAGGAATTCAGTAAAGTGGTTCAGGTAAGGTCCTGGAGAAGGGTCCTGGGGCCGTCCGGGACTGGGAAGCTGATGCGGACCCCGGCATCTTGCCAGAAGAGGCTCCGCCAGCCCGTCTGGAGCCGACTACTCGAGAGGGTCTGGGAGACTAGTTTAGGTGGGCGTGTAGGTGTGCCGCCGCTGTAGTTAACACCGGTGTGTGTAGTCTGACAAGTTTTTAAAAACTATTGGAAGAAACAGTGTTTTGCAATGTGCTCGTATCCATGATCTCATTTACATTTTCACACCACCTTGCACGTCGGGTTAGGTTTGCATCCTCGTTTTACAGTCGTGGACATTGAGGCTTCCGGAGGGGTAGGAGGACACAGCCCGTTAGCGGAGCTCTTCCCAGCTCCGATCAAAAAAGAAGCGCCCAGGGACTAGTCGCGCCTATGCAAGCTCTGAGGGGCTGGAAGAGGAGTCTGTAAGATTTCTCAAGGCCAGGTTAGAGCTTGAGAGCCCAGACTTCACCGGGGTAGAAGCTCTCCGTTGGCCAAGGAAGGAGCAAATTGCCTTCTTCTCTTGGGGTTGTTTAAGCACAAGTCAGAGCAGTCAGTTATGCCGCTATGTAAAGGCTGATTCCAAATCATCTCTGTGTTCTGCTTCTCAGACTTACTGTGTATACAAATCACCTGGGAACCTTGTTAACATGTGCATTCTATTACTGCTTAGTAAAGTCAAGCAGGGAAACAGAGACAAGGTTCTGCATTTCTGACAAACCCCTGTTCATGCCAGTAGATCAGCAAGCAGCATTATTAGATCCTTAGACTTGTAGAGTATCAAGGCTTAGAGCATTTAGTAGGAAACTGATCCTCAAACAGTACATTCAGTGATTAATTCAACAAGTGCACAGGCACCCACTGTGATTTTTAAGCTACTGAGACCAGGGCTTGAACCATGGAGTTGGCCATGTGGGATCCAGTGCCTTAACCACCACACCACCTGTATGGCCCAAGGTATTCAGCTTCTCTTGAGCAGTGCATCACTGCTGCACCGTGGAGCCAGCCAGTCCTGGTTTTCTAAGGAGGGAAGCTGAGCTTAATAGGTACCTTACCATAGTCTCAAGATAAAATAGACATTTCTTGATTTTTTTTTTTTTTTTTTGAGACAGATTTGTTTCTATAGGGTGTGTATGCTTGCTGGAGAGAGAGACAGAAAGTGAAATATCACCCCCCCCCCCCCCCCCCCAGGGGAGATGGCCATGCTGCAGTCCCTTCTCCTCTTACTCTTAGGATTTTGGGCACGCATACACACACACACACCTGGTGTGAGTTTTAAGCTGCTGGGTCTGGGATGCGAACTGAGTTGACTATGTGGGAGTCCAGCAATGTAGCCATTATGCCAACTGCTGGTCCTGTTTTTTTATTTTTATTTTTTTTAAGAATTATTTTATTAACTTTATTTATTTATTTATATTTAGAATTATTTTATTTAACTTTATTTATTTATTTTTATTTGACCAGAGAGGGACAGAGTGAGAGAGGGGAGAGAGAGAGTGAGATAAAGAAACAAAGCAAACCACCAGGTCTGGGATGGTTGGCCATGTGGGAGTCCAGCACCCTTAACCACCATGCCACTTACCAGTCCCCACACCCCCTGCATGAGTTTTAAGCAGCCAAGTCTAGGACTCGAACCATAGTTGACTGTGAGAGTCCAACAATGTAACCATTACTCCCTGTGCTAGTACTTTGTGTGCCTTTTTTTTTTTTTTTCCTGTGCTAGTACTTTGTGTGCCTTTTTTTTTTTTTAGAGGATTTTGGTATAGGATAGGGAGCATGCACTCTCTGGAAAGACAGACAGAAAGTGAGAAATCACCCCCCAGGGGGTATGGCCACACCGCAATCCCTTCTCTTCCATTCTCCTCTTGGGATCTTGGGCACACACATACATGTGCCCAGCATGAGTTTAATCCACTGGGTCCGGGACTTGAACTGCGATTGACTACATGGGAGTCCAGTGACATAGCCATTACACCAACTGCTGGTCCCCTTTGTGTGCTCTTAATGCTAAAGCTATAATAGTCCTTAGAGAAAGGTAGAACAAATTGTCAGTGTACCTGTTTTACAGAGAAAAACTAAGACTTGGAGAACTAAACTGGCTTGCTCAGAGTTGAAGAACCAGAGAAAGGCAAAATTATGGCTCATAGTCTTGTCACCAATCAGTGCTCTTTTCCCAGTTTATAATAAGTGATAGTAATAACTGCTTTTCCTAGGACAAGATCTGCTCGCTAATCACATGATTTGGTACAAGGGAAAATTCTTTCCATCAACTGGGACTAGTTAAATTCATAGACTCTGGTTTTAGTTAAATCTTTTTCTCTTGGCTTTTCTACCCCCTGACAGCAACAACAGGAGGAAATTGCCACTAAGAAGCTCCGACTGACCAAACCAAGTAAATCTGCAGCACTCCACATCGATCTGTGCAAAGCAACCTCTCCAGCAGATGCTTTGCAGTACCTACTCCAGTTTGCCAGGAAGCCCGTTGAGGCTGAAAGTGTGGAGGGAGTGGTCAGGATTCTCTTGGAGCATTATTACAAGGTAAGATCTTGAGGACCTGATGGGAGTATTTATACTAGCTGTATTCTAACGGAGGATTGTATTGGTTAATACTGCAAATAAAGTCTTTGTTCAGCAAGCTTTTCTGTGTGCTAGGCACTGTGGATACAAAAATAAAAAAGGTACAGTTTCTGTCTGCAGAAGTTTGTAGTTGAGTGGATGGAGGCAGACACGTAAATGATACGGTGTATCGTGTCACTGAAGATACTTTAGGGCACATGGCGTGCGCTCTACAGAGATAGAGAGAGACAGAGAGACAGAAAACGAGACATCACCCCTCAGAGGGGTGGCCATGCTGCAATCCCTTCTCCTCCATTCTCTTCTCAGGATCTTGGGCATGCACGCACACACGCCCGGCATGAGTTTAAGCCACCGGGTCCGTGACTCGAACTGTGGTCGACTACATGGGAGTCCAGTGACATAGCCATTACGCCAACTGCTAGTCCCCCAGTGGTGACCATTTTGTAACCATATTGATCTTGAATGTAGGTACTTCCTCATTATGTGGGATCCAGCTTCTCTTTCTCTCTCTCTTTTTTTGAGAGAGATTTTTGTTACGGGGCATGTCTGTTTGCCAGAGAGACAGAAAGCAAGAAATTACCCCCTGCGGGGGATGGCCACACTGCAGTCCCTTCTCCATTCTCCTCTTGGGATTTTGGGCACACATACCTCACGTGAGTTTCAAGCTGTTAGGTCTGGGACTTGAAGTGGTGCTGGCCACATGGAAGTCCAGCACCTTAACCACTACACCACCTGCTGGCCCCAGGCATCCAGCTTCTCTTCAGCAGTGCTTTACTGCTGTACCACAGAGCGAGCCCTTTGTGAGGTTTTTAAAGACTGGTGTCATTTTTCCATAACTAGTTCAGTAAATCTCTCTAAAAAAGAGTTATCTTTTTTTTTTAATCTTTCATGATTATCACCTAATCATGGTACACAAAACTAAGTAATTCCTAGTGTCATCTCAGAATTAGTCTATACTGAGATTTTTCCAGTTGTTTTCCAAATACCCTTTTTTAAAATGAGATTTTTGCTATAGGGCACATGTGCTTACTAGCAAGACACAGAGAAGGTGAGAAATTATCCTTCAAGGGGGATAACCATGCCACAATCCCTTCTTCTCCCTTCTTCTCTTAGGATTTTGGGCATGCATGCACATATGCCTGATGTGAGTTTCAAGCCACCTGATCTGGGACTCAAACTGCAGTTGACCACATGGGAGTCCAGTGCTTTAATCACTGTACTACCCACTGCCCCCCCAAAATATCCTTAAAAAAAAAAGAATTATTTACTTAACTCTATTTGTTGTTATTTTAAGCCTGACCAGAGAGAGACGGAGAGAGAGAAAAGGAAAATGAAAAAGCAAGCTGCGGGGTCCAGGACTCAAACTACGGCCGGCCATGTGGAAGTCCAGCACCTTAACCACTACAGCACCTGCCGGCCCCTCAACTTTCCTTTTATAGTTGGTGTGTTTAAATCAGAATACAGACCAGGTCTACACATGGCATTTGGTCTTTTTAAAAAAATCTAGAAGAATTTTTATTATTTTGTTGATTCTGATTTGATAATGGGACCTGGTCAGTTTTGTAATATGTCTTGCTTTCTGGGGCCAGCATGTGGCATGGTTGGTGATTAAGGCACTGGACTCCCACATGGCAGAAAACAGTTCAGGTCCTGGATATGGTGGCTTGAGAATTATGCTGGGTATATGTGCATGCATACCTAAAATTCTGAGAGGAGGATGGAGGAGAGGGGATTGTGGTGTGGTCATTCCCCCAGAGGGGAAATTTTTCCCTTTCCTTCTCTTTGTCTCTCTGGTATATGCATGCTCCCTCCCTATAGCAAAGACCTTTAAAAACAATTGCTGTCTGAATTTGTTTACTTCCTATGGAATAAACTTGCTCCTCCATTCTCTGTATTTGCTATCAACTGGAAGTTTGATCTGTAGTTTTTTTGTTTGTTTGTTTGTTTGTTTTTTGCTGTAGGGCACATGTGCTCACCAGAGAGACAGAAAGCTAGAAATCACCTCCGCAGAGGTGATGGCCACCTTGCAGTCCCTTCTGTTCCACTCACCTCTCGGGACTTTGGGCGTTCATACACATAAGCCTGGCATGCGTTTCAAGCTGCTGGGTCTGGGACTCGAACCACACTATCTGCTGGTCCCTGTATGTTTTGTTGGATCCAGATTAATCATAGTTTTGATTCTTTTAAGACTATTTTATAGGTGATGATTTGTATTTCGTATCACACTGTCAGGATACATGTAATGTTTTGATGTCTCACCTTGTAAAACTTATCTTTTTCCCTTCTGTTTCTTTCTTTTTAAAAATTTTATTTAACTTTATTTATTTATTTATATTATTATTATTATTTTCCAGCTTGATCAGAGAGAGAGAGAGTTAGAAAGCAAGCCTCCAGTTCTGGGACTCAAACGATGGTTAGCCATGTGGGAGTCCAGCACGTTTAACCACCATGCCACCTGCCGGCCCCCTCCTTCAGTTTCTTTCTATAAACTATCTTTTTAAAAATTTGTTCAGGAGCCAGCAAGTGGTGTGGTGCTTAAGGGCGCTGGACTCACACATGGCCGACAGTGTGAGTCCCGGACCTGGCGGCTTCTTTCTCACTTCCTCTCTCTCTCTCTCTCTCACTCATTCACTCACTCTGTCTCTCTCTGGTCCACTTTAAATAAATAAAAATAAAGTTAAATAAAAATAAAATAATTCTCTTTTTTTAAAAAATCTGTTCATTCCTGTTAGTTTTATGTCTGACATAAAAGGTCCTCTCTTTTACATGTGTGATATTCTACCTTAATCAAATGCTTACTTGCAATGCTCCAAAGACCTGTGTGTTTACAGAAATTAGTGTCTTTTCACTTGCAGTTTCCTCGGCCTAGGACCCTTCTCCATACCATTGCCCTGTGATCTGGGCAGCCGCTTTCTCTGCCAGTCATATTTCTTCCTCACTGTGTTCTCACTTACCTTTCCTTCTGCCTAGAATATTTCCATGGGCTATTCATATGACGACTTCCTGCATGTCACTACAGTCTTTGTTCAAATACCATTTTTCATTGAGATCTTTTCCCCTCTATTTCGCATTGGAATTGCCTGTCCCATTGCAGCACTTCCTACCCCTTCTTTCTTCATTTTGTTTTCTCTATAGCACTTAAGTATCTTCTAATATTCCATATGATATTGTATATATTCTTCTAACCTTCTATGTATTTTTCTCGTGTATCTTGTCCATTTCTCCATACTAGAACATAAAAGCTCCTCTTGAACAGGAATATGTATTTATTTATTTATATTGTTAAATTTTGCTATGGTTTTCATGCATTCAATAGAGAGAGAGAGGAAGAAAAAGTGAGAAATTACCCCCTCCCCCGGGGAGATGGCCATGCTGCAGTCCCTTCTCCATTCTCCTTTTGGGATTTTAAGCAGACACATGTACCTGGCATGTTTTTCCTTCCTTCCTTTTTTTTTTTTTTAAGAGAGAAATTTTTTTTTTCTTTTTTTTTTTATCTTTTTTTTATTACATTGAATTACATATAACTTTACAGTGTATTACATTGCTTTTTCAAAAGGGAATGCCATGCATGTCAGTCAGTACAGAGACATTAATCTCCCGCTTCAACATTCAATATCTTTCCTATGTTTCCCCCAATCATTATTATTATTATTCTAATTATTTTTTATGATAAACATGATTTTTTTTTTCCAATTATCAGATCATAAAGTTCCCAACAATAGGGAACGTAGACTCCACTCAGGGCTGGACCAAGGGTGGGTCTCGTGCAGCCTCGCAAATGTAGGTGAATCTCCACGGAACACAGTTTCAGGAATGCTGCTCAGGAAAGCAGAGACGGCCATCAGCTGATGCGGCACGCGGGGCAGACCCCGGCCACAGCCCGCGGGGCAGAGCCCCGGCCACGGCACGCGGGGCAGACCCCGGCCACGGCACGCGGGACAGAGCCCCGGCCACGACACGCGGAGCAGACCCCGGCCACGGCACGCAGGGTCAGAGCCCCGGCCACGGCAAGTGGGGCAGAGCCCCGGTCGGGCCGGACCTCCGGATAGGGCACGCAGAGCAGAGCCCCGGCCACGGCACGCGGGGCAGACCCCGGCCACGGCACGCGGGGCAGACCCCTGCCACGGCACGCGGGGCAGACCCCGGCCAAGGCACGCGGGACAGAGCCCCGGCCACGGCACGAGGGACAGAGCCCCGGCCAGACGCGGGGCCCGGCCACGGCACGCGGGGCAGACCCCGGCCACGGCACGGGGGACAGAGCCCCGGCCACGGCACGGGGGAACAGAGCCCCGGCCACGGCACGGGGCCGACCCCGGCCACGGCACCCGGGGCAGACCCCGGCCACGGCACACGGGGCAGACCCCGGCCACGGCACAGGGGAACAGAGCCCCGGCCACGGCACGCGGGGCAGACCCCGGCCACGGCACGCGGGGCAGAGCCCCCCACGGCACGCGGGGCAGACCCCGGCCACGGCGGGGGACAGACCCCGGCACGCCAGAGCCCCGGCCAAGGCACGCGGGACAGAGCCCCGGCCACGGCACGCGGGGCAGAGCCCCGGCCACGGCCCGCGGGGGTCAGAGCCCCGGCCACGGCACGCGGGACAGAGCCCCGGCCACGGCACGCGGGGCAGACCCCGGCCACGGCACGGGGGACAGAGCCCCGGTCACGGCACGCGGGGCAGACCCCGGCCAAGGCACGCGGGGCAGACCCCGGCCATGGCCCGCGGGTGTCAGAGCCCCGGCCACGGCACGCGGGGCAGAGCCCCGGTCGGGCCGGACCTCCGGATAGGGCACGCAGAGCAGAGCCCCGGCCACGGCACGCGGGGCAGACCCCGGCCACGGCACGCGGGGCAGACCCTGGCCATGGCACGCGCGGCAGACCCCGGCCACGGCACGCAGGACAGAGCCCCGGCCACGGCACGCGGGGCAGACCCCCGGCCAAGGCACGCGGGGCAGACCCCGGCCACGGCCCGCGGGGGTCAGAGCCCCGGCCACGGCACGCGGGGCAGAGCCCCGGTCGGGCCGGACCTCCGGGTAGGGCATGCGGAACAGAGCCCCGGCCACGGCACGCGGGGCATACCCCGGCCACAGCACATGGGGCAGAGCCCCGGCCACGGCACACGGGGCAGACCCCGGCTACGGCACGTAAGACAGAGCCCCGGCCATGGCACGCGGGGCTGACCCTGGCCACTGCACACGGGACAGAGCCCCGGCCACGGCACGCGGGGCAGAGCCCCAGTCGGGCCAGACCTCCAGACAGGGCACGTGGAGTGGAGCCCCCGCGCCCTGACCCCGCGCCCCAGCACGTGGAGTGGAGCCCCCGCGCCCGCCTCCCCACCCCTGCGCGCTGGCACGCGGAGCGGAGCCCCCGCCTGCCGCCCCTGGACGTTTAATTGTATCTAGTACTTCTTGCATATTATTCTCAAAGTTTTCGGCCATTTTCTCAGTCTTTTTGGTGGACCTTTCTAGGCCAGCCATTTTCTCTTCTACATTAGAGATTCCATTTTCTGAATGATCTAGTCTGCTTTTAATACTTTCAAGGGAGATTTTGACTTCTTGTATTATAGCCTTCATCTCTAACAGCTCCATCTGATTATTTTGTAAAGTGTGAAACTCCTCTTTTAGATCTTGCATGAATTTCCTCACCTCCTAGAACTCTTCAACTCCTTTCTCCTTCGCCTTCAGCAGTTCCTTGTCTCTCTTCTCTTTGCTCTCTGTTAGCTTTGCCATTATGACTGATCTGAATTGTTTATCAGACGTTTCCATGAATTCCCTTGAACTGTGTGTGGATGAAGAGGAGCTATCCGTTTCAATTGGAGGAGAGGCATTTTCCTGCTTCTCCATATTTCTTGTGGTCCTGCAGCAATTTCTAGTCATCTGGTGGATGGTCGGTTTCTTCCCAAACTTTTGAAGTTTAATATGAGGGTTGGGAAGTGTGCAGAAAAGGAAGCAGAGAGAGGGAAACAATACCAACAACAACAACAACAACAAAAAAGACAAGAAACAGAGAAAAAGAAGAGAAAAGCTTTGGAGTAAATCTAAAAAAGAAAAATTAATATTAAAAAAATTTCAATAAAAATCAAAAATTAGAAAACCGCAGGAGCCATTGAGCAGACTGTCTCTTGAAGAAGGGCTATTCTGGGAGGAGCAGAGGGGATTATTAACAAAACAAAGGCCTAGGAGGGAGGGGCCAAAGGGCCCTGTAAGACGCCTCACCTTAAAAAATTCTAAAAAGCAAAAATTAAAAAAAAGACAGACAGAGAGAGAGAGAGAGAGAGTGAGTGAGTGAGAGGTAGAGAGAGACAAAGATTGATTCAGAGACAGGAGATATGAAAGGGGTTTTCCTACCACGTGGGTTTTGTATGCTGGAGGCCCAGTTAGGAGTGGGACATCTTCCTTTCTCCCAGCATGTCTAGATCTCAGGAGCCATGGAGGAGACTGTCTCTTGAAGAAGGGCTGTTCACGTGGGTTTTGTATGCTGGAGGCCCAGTTAGGAGTGGGACATCTTCCTTTCTCCCAGCATGTCTAGATCTCAGGAGCCATGGAGGAGACTGTCTCTTGAAGAAGGGCTGTTCTGGGAGGAGCAGAGGGAATTATTAACAAAACAAAGGCCTAGGAGGGAGGGGCCAAAAGGGCCCTGTAAGACGCCTCACCTTAAAAAATTCTAAAAAGCAAAAATTAAAAAAAAACAGACAGAGACAGAGAGAGAGAGAGAGAGAGAGAGAGAGAGAGAGGTAGAGAGAGACAAAGATTGATTCAGAGACAGGAGATATGAAAGGGGTTTTCTTACCACGTGGGTTTTGTATGCTGGAGGCCCAGTTAGGAGTGGGACATCTTCCTTTTCCCAGCATGTCTAGATCTCAGGAGCCATGGAGGAGACTGTCTCTTGAAGAAGGGCTGTTCAGTATGCTGGAGGCCCAGTTAGGAGTGGGACATCTTCCTTTCTCCCAGCATGTCTAGATCTCAGGAGCCATGGAGGAGACTGTCTCTTGAAGAAGGGCTGTTCACGTGGGTTTTGTATGCTGGAGGCCCAGTTAGGAGTGGGACATCTTCCTTTCTCCCAGCATGTCTAGATCTCCAAGAGAGAAATTTTTGCTATAGGCATGTGTACTTGCTGGAAAGACAGAGACACAGAAAGAGAGAAATTGCCCCCCAGGGGGGATGGCCACGCTACAATTCCTTCTCCTCCATTCTACTCTGGAAATTTTCGGCATGCACGCACACATGCCCAGCGTGCCTTTTAAGCTGCCAGGCTGGAACTTGAACCACGGTCGACTGTGGGAGTCCAGATACCTAACCATCACATCATGTGCCGATCCCAGCCTGGTGTGTTTTTCAAGCTGCTGGGTTCGGACTTGAACTGCACAGTTAGCTACGTGGCATCTAGCCGTCTTAACCTCCTCATCCCCTGCTGGTCCCAGCTTTGTTCTTGTTAAAGATGGTTTTAACTAGTAGAGAGCCTATATAAATATTAGATAGATGTTTCTATTTCTGTAAGAAACATTGGGATTTTGATAGAATTGCCTTAAATCTGGATTTTTAGATTGTTTGGGGACACTATCAACATCTTGACAATATTAAGGCTTCTAATATTGGAACACGGGATTTAAAAAAAATTAAAACAAAAGAATTATTCATTTAATTTAATTTATTGTTGTTTAAAAATTTGCTATAGTGTGCATGTACTCACCAGAGAGAGAGATGAGAGAGACAGAGAGAAAGCAAGCTGCCCAGGTCCAGGTCTCGACCTGCAGTTGATCATGTGGGAATTCAGCGCTTTAACCATCAAGTCACCTGTGCTGGCCCCAGTACATTTTCATTAGTGTTTTTATTTATTGGAGAGATTTTTGCTATAGGGCATGTGTGCTCGCCAGAGAGAGAGAGAAGGTAAGAAATCACCCCCTGGGGGGAAGGCCATGTCATAATCTCTTCTCTTACATTCTCCTCTCAGGATTTTGGGCACCAAGACACAGGTGCCTGATGTGGTGTCAGGCTACCAGGTCTGTGATTGGCCATGTGGGAGTCCAGTGCCTTCGCCACTGTGCCATCTGCTGACCCTTATTTGTATCTTTAATTTCTGTCAGAATTATTTCGTAGTTGGGATCGTAGAGGTCTTTCACCTTTTAGGTTAAATTAATTTTTTTTTTTCCTACAGAGATTTTTGTTATACTCTGTGTGCGCTTGGTGGAGAGACAGAGACAGAAAGCAAGAAATCATCGCCTGGGGGGATGGCCACACTGCAGTCCCTTCTGCATTCTCCTCTCAGGATTTTGGGCACGCACTCATATGTGCCTGGTGTGGGGCTTTTTTTTTTTCAATTTTAATTGAATTGGTTTATTTTAATTTGGCCAGAGAGGGACAGAGAGAGAGAGAAAGAGGGAGAGAGGGAAAGCAAGAAAGCAAGTCTCCAGCTCTGGGACTTGAACCATGGTTGGCCATGTGGGAGTCCAGCGCCCTTAATCAGCATGCCACCTCCTGGCCTCCTGGTGTGAGTTTTAAGCCACCAGGTCCAAGACTTGAACCACAGTCAGAACATATCAGAATCCAGTGATGTAACCATTATGCCGTCTGCTGGTGCCAGTTAAATTAATTTCAAAATATTTTTTCTTTTTGATGCTATTGTTAATAAAATTATTTTCTTAAGAACTTCCTTTTTTGTCATTAAATATTTGTTTGATTTTATTTGTTGTTATTATCATTTATCTAATTTGACCAGAGAGAGAAAGAGAAAGAGATAGAGGTGGGGGAAAGTGGATGCAGGAGGGAGAGTAAAATACAAGCTACCAGGTCCAGGACTTGAACTGCATTTAGCCGTGTGGGAGTCTAGCACCTTAATAGATAGCACCACTATGCCATCTACCAGCCCGTTCTTTTCATATTGTTCATTGTTACTATACAGGACTGCAACTGATTTTGTGTATTTACTTTGTATCATGCTGCTTTGCTGAATTTATTCATTCTAATAATTTTTTGGTGAGGTATCTTTAGGATATTCTCTGTATGACATCATATCTACTGGGGCTGATAGGTGGCATGATGATTATGGTGGCTGGACTTACACATGGTGACTGCAGTTTGAGGCCCAGACCCTGCAGCTTGAAACTTATACTGGGTGCATGCGTGCGTGCCCAAATTCCTGAGAGGAGAGTGGAGGAAAATGGATTGTGGCATGGCCGAGCCCCAGGTGGTGATTCTCGCTTCCGTCTCCGTCTCTCTAGCAAGCACACACGTCCTATAGCAAAAATCTTGCAAAGGAAAAAAAGAGGAAAAAAAAGATCATATTATCTGCAAAGAGATAATTTCCTTTGTCTTTTCCAATTTGGATGACTAATTTCTTTTTCTTGCGTAATTACTCCAGCTGAAACTTCAGTACTTTGTTGTATAGAAGAGGAAAAAGTGAGTTTCCGTGCCTGTTCTTGACCTTAAAGACTTTCAGTCTTTTACATTGAGTGTGATACTTGCTGTGGGTTTTTCATAAATGGCTTTCATGTTGAGATAATTTCCTTATAAGTTTGTTACTTTTTTTTCCTAAATGAAAGAGTGTTGAATTTTGACAAATGCTTTTTCTACATCAATTAAGATATTTTTAAAAAAAATTGACAAGAGTGTGCGTGTGCTTATGGGTGAGAGAGAGAGAAAGGGAGAAAGCACCCCCTTGCCCCATGTGGGCCTGCCTTGCCGCAGTCTCGTCTCCATCTCTCCTCCCCTCGGGATTTCAGGCACACATGTACACATGGTGTGTTTCCAAGCTGCTGGGTCTGAGACTCTAACTACTCAGTCAGCTATGCATGATCCAGTCACCTTAACCACCAGGCCATCTGCAGGCCCAAGATGATCTTTTTAAAAATTCTGTTAATTTGGGGCCAGTGGGTGACATGGTGGTTAAGGTGCTGGACACTCCCACATGGCCAAGATGGCTTGCTTTCTTACTTTCCGTTTCTGTCTTTGTGTCTCTCTATGGTCAAATTAAAATAAATGAATGAGTAAATAAAATTAAGTAAATAACTTTTTTTTTTTTTTTTTTTTGGAGAGGTTTTCGCTATAGGGCGCGTGTGCCCGCCAGACAGACAGAGAGAGACAGAGAGACAGAAAGCGAGAAGTCACGCCGCAATCCCTTCTCCTCCATTCTCCTCTCGGGATCTTGGGCACGCACGCACACACGCCCGACGTGAGTTTTAAGCCACCGGGTCTGGGACGCGAACCTCGGTCGACTACGTGGGAGTCCAGCAACATAGCCATTACGCTAACTGCTGGTTCCCAAGTAAATAACTCTTAAAAAATTCTGTTAATTTGGTGTATTATACTGATTGGTTTCTTATGTTGAACAACCCTTGCATGAATAGTGTCACTTGGTCATTTAATTCTTTTAATACGTGGTGGAATTCAGTTTGCTGGTATTTTATTGAGAAATTGTATGTTAATATTCATAAGAGATGTTGGTTTGAAGTTTTCTTATAATGTCTTTGTCTGGCTTTAGTATCAGGATAATGCAGTGCTCATTGAATAAATTCTGCTCGCCTCTTCAGTTTTTGGAGAAGTTTGAGAAGGATTGGTACTTGTTTTTTAAATGTGTGGTAGAATTTACCAGTGAAGCTTTGAGGTCACGGGATTTTCTTTTCTTTGCTGGGAGAGTTTTGGTTATTGATTCAATGTTCTTGCTATGCTTTTTTTTTTTTTTTTTTTAAGATTTATGCAGATTTTCTCTCTCTCTCTTGTTTAAAGTTTGCTGCAGGGTGTATGAGCTCACCAGAGGGAAACAGAAAGTGAGAAATTACCTCCCAAGGGGGATAGCCATGCTGTAATCCCTTCTCTTTCATTCTCTTGGGATTTTGGGCACGCATGCACAGGCACCTGGTGTTTAAGCCACAGGGTCCAAGACTCGAACCATGGAGTCAGCCATTGGGATCCAACTGCTCTTAACCTCCACACCACTTGCTGGCTCCCAGATTTTCTATTCGTGGTTTAGTCTTGAGTGGGTTTGTGTTTGTTGGAGCTTGTCCATTTCATTTAGGATACCTAGTGTGTTGGTATGCACTTGCTAGTAGTACTCTGATTCTTTGCACTTCTGTAAAATGTCCTGCTTTCATTTTTGATTTTAGGAATTTGAGTCTTGTCTTTCTTTTTCTTAGTCAGTCTAGTTGAAAGTTTGTGAATTTTGTTGATCTTTTTCAAGAACTTTTGATTTTTTTTTTGGTCATTTTTATTCTTTATTTCATGTATCTCTGCACTAATTGTCATTATTTTCTTTATTTGTGAATTTTGGATCTTCTTTTGTCTTTTTTTTTTCCCTCTTAGTTAGTGTCATAGGGCACATGTGCTTTCCAGAGAGTGGGGGGGGGGGTGGTAGAGAGTGCGCGCAGTAGATAGATAAAGGAAAGTGAGAAATGACCCCCCCCACCCTGGGGGGGGGCCTGCCACACCACAATCCCTTTTCCCCAGCAGGTATTTCAAGTCACTAGTCTGGGATTTGAACTTTGCTGTTGGCCATGTGGGATCCAGTTACCATAACCACCACACCACTGACTGGCCCTACTTTGTTTTCTGTTCTTTAAATTGTAAAGTTACGTTGTTGATTTGAGATTTATTTATTTATTTTTTAACTATTGCCAGAAAATGTGTGTGTTCCTGAGAGAGAGAGAGAGAGAGGTCCCTAGTAGGAGGATGTCGTTGCACCACTACCCCTCTCCTTTATTTCTTCATCCTATTGAGATTTCGTGCATGCGCACACATGCATCCAGGACATTTTTCAAGCCATTATGGCTAGAATTTGAGCTGAGCTGTGGTCGGCCATGTGAGATCTGTCCCCCCCCCCCCCCCCCCCCCCCCCCCCGCCCCCCAGAGATTTTGCTATAGGGCATATGAGCTCGCCAAAGAGAGTGACAAAAAGCAAGAAATCACATCCAAGGGAGGATGGCCACGCTGCAATTCCTTTTCTTTCCTTCTCCTCTTGGGATTTTTGGGCACTCACGCACATGTGCCTGGTGTGAATTTTAAACCACTGGGACCAGGACTCAAACTGTGGTCAACTACATGGGAGTTCAGCAATGTAACCATTATGCCATCTGCCATTCCTATAGATCTGGTCTCTTTAACCATCAGGTTATTCATGGGGCCAGCTCCTGCTCTTTTTTTGTTTTGTTTTTAAATTTACTTATTTACATTTTCTCACAAACATTTGCTTTACATATGAGAAAAATTTTGCTCATATGCCATAGTTCTTGAGAGTTAAACAAATTTCAACATTTCAAAAAAAACAACTGAATTTTAAAGATAAGTTTCAAAATATTTGTTTTAATTTTGTGACTCTGTAACAGAGACAGGATGATTTTAATTGTCTAATATTCATTCTGCAGATATTTATTATAAAATAGTGTGCCTCGCTCCATACCAGACACTGGGAAGGTTTTAAATATTTTTGAGAAAATATTTACATGGCAACTACTCAAACTATTGAGAGGCAAACACCCAGCACACAATTCACACATGGACCTTCCCAACTCAGCTCTGCTTACCAAGTATTCTGTGGTTTACCACCTGCTGGCAAAGGTCAGCCTCTTTTTCTTCCTTCAGTCTTCCTCAATGTGATCCTCTGGTTGTGGCTGCTCTTTTGTAATCTCTGCTAATTACAGTGTTGTGCTGGAAAAGTCCAGGTTATTTTAGGGTACGAGTTCTTTCATATGGCTTCTCTAATCCTTTCTGCCAGGCAGAAGTGTTCATGGTGCCAGGCTGTCTTTCTAAGAGCTTCCATTTGCTTTCTTGAGATCTACCTTAGTTCCTTAGTTTTCTGGTCATATCTTCAGATATGACATCCCAGTGAAAGCCCTGACAATAACAAGTACTTCCAATTTCTGATGCAAGGCAACACTCACGTGAGATCTGGCTCCCTTAACCAGATCTCTTGTTTTTTAACGTAAATGTTTTGGGGTAAGAACTTTTCCTTTTTCATTCCTTTTGTGGTGTCCCATGAATTTTATTCTATTGCTTTTTTATTTTCCAATTTTTCTTGTGATTTCTTCTTTGATCTATTGTTTATTAGAGAGTATATTGTGGGACCAGTGGTGGCATGGTAATTAAGGCACTGGACTCCCACATGGTCAACTGCAGTTTGAGTCCAGACCTGGCAGCTTGAAAAAAACTCAGGGCGCTAGGACCAGCAGGTAGTGTGATGGTTAAGACACTGGACACTCCCACATAGCCCACCATTGTTCGAATTCTGGACCTGGTGGCTTGCTTTCTCACTTCCCCCCTCTCTCTCTGTCTCTCTTTGGTGAAATTAAAATGAATGAATAAATTAAAAAACATCAACAAAAAACAAACTCAGGCTCATGTATACACATGCCCCAAATCCCATGAGAATAGAGGAGAAGGGATTGTGGCCTGGCCTTCCCACCAAGGGGATGATTTTTCACATTGTCTCTCACTGTCTCTCACTGTCTCTCTCTCTCCCCCTGCCCCTCTCCCCCACACCCATGAGCACATGAACACTATGGCAAAAACCTAAAAAAAAGAGTAATTTAATTTTTCATAGATATGTGAATTTTTCAATTTTTCTTTTGTTACTAATTTCTACTATTTGGTGAGAGAAGATACTTTATCTGTGATAATCTATTTTTAAGTCAGTCGACAATTGATTTGTGTCTTAATCTTTTTTCTTTTTTCTATTAGAGAGGTTTTTGCTATAGGGTGCATGCGCTCGCCAGAGAGACGGAGAGAGACAGAGAGACAGAAAGGGAGAAATCACTCCCCAGGGGGAATGGCCACACCGCAATCCCTTCTCCATTCTCCTCTTGGGATCTTGGGCATGTATGCACATGCGCCTGGCGTGAATTTAAGCCACCAAGTCCGGGACCCGAATCCCGGTTGACTACATGGGAGTCCAGTGACATAGTCATTACGCCAACTGCTGGTCCCGTGTCTTAACATTTTGTACTGGACTATGTATCCCATGCACGGAGAAGAATGCGTAGTGTGTTCTGTATGTGTTTGTTAAATCTGTTGGGTAGTCAGAAAAGTCATGACGCATTTCTGTGTAGAAAAACGTAGAAAAAACATGTCATAACTTTTCCCACGGCCCAATAGTTGGTTTATTATGTAGTTTAAGTTTTTTCTTTCCTTATTTATCTCTGTTCTGTTTGTAACAGAGTGGGCTACTAAAGTCTCTTACTCTTACTACAGATCTTTTTAAAAAAATAATTGTTTTATTTAACTTTATTTTAACTTGATCATATAGGGACAGAGAGAAAGGGAGAAAAATGGAAAGTGAGAAAGTAAGCCGCCAAGTCTGGGACTTTACCTGCGGTTGGCCACGTGGGAGTCCAGGGCCCTTAACCACCATGCCACCTGCTGGCCCCCTTATTACAGATCTTATTTCTTCCTTTAATTCTGTCAATTTTTGCTTCATACTCTCTTATCATTAATTTTTTTTTATTATTATTTTAAAAATTTTCCACAGGGCTTGTGGCTTGTAGTGTAGTGGTTAAGGGAACCAAATCTCAATGTGACTGATTTTGGATCAAATCCTAGCCCTGACAGCTTGAAAAACACTAGGTGTGTGTGGGTGCATGGCCAAAATCCTGATAAAATGGAGGAAAGGGAATTGCAGTGTGGCTATGCCCATCAGGGTATTTCTATTCTTTGTTTTTCTCTCTGGCCAGTTGCATATGCCCTCTGGCAATTGAAAAAAAAAAAAGGAAGAGAGAAAGAACCACCTGTTACACGACAGAATTTTCCCCTCCCATTTCCCAATTCCTTCACATGCACGTGTATTCCAAAGTTCTGTACATGGTAAGTGGCATAGCATTCCGGGATTCTAGGTCTCTGACTCCTTACCTCTTGTGCCTTCACTTCCTTAGAAACTTAGAAACTGCAGGTGGGAGGTGGAGAGTTGTTCATATCTGGGAGCACTTAATCCTTTGAGCATACTTGTAAGTATTTTGTCTTTAGTATAGATCACTTACATGATCTCAGTGTTGGCAAGGTACTCCTCTTCCCCCAACTCCCCATTATATCTTTGAACATCATTTTAGGTCAGGTACTGGGCATCATACTTGTGATATGGTGATGAACAAAAGGTCGTGCTCCTTTTTTTTTTTTTTCCCTTGCTATAGGGTAAGGAGTGTGTACTCACTAGAGACAGAGAAAGTGAAGAAGCACTCTCCAGGGGGAATGACCACACTGCAATTCCTTCTCCTACATTCTCTCAGGGTTTTGGATACGTACGCATATTTGAACACGTGGTTTTCAAGCCGCTGGGTCTGGGACTTGAACTGTCCAGTCTGCTATGTGGGATCCATCTGCCTTAATCACCATGCCACCTGGCTGGCCTTTTTGTCCTTGGGGGAGGTTTTTCACCCCAGGAATCTTGGTGTAAGTTAGAGAACACCTCCCATTTTAGAAACTGAAATAGCCAGACGACTCATTTCCTCAGTCTCCCTTGTAGCTGGTCTCAGGCATAAGACCTACACTCAGCCAACTTATACCCCTCGCTCTAAACCCCAGTCAGGATCTGGAGACCCATAAAAGCAGGTAGAATGAGAGATTCTGCTGAGAGCAGTGATCGCTGTCATACCCACTGTCCAGGCACACCAGCAATTGTGGGCAGCAACTAGTTATACCCCATGCTGGCAGAGTTAATGGTGCAAGTTGTTGTGACTCAAGCCTAATGTGACCACACAGTGGAAGTAAGGTGCTTTAAATGCCCACAGCACATTTTTTGTTGGATGTCAATAGTATCGAGAAGGCATAAAGTATTCCCGCTCGCTTTGCAGTGCTTGGTTGTAACATGTTGACTGAGAAAAGCTCTCTCCCCCGAGACATTTAGTTTTTCAGAAAGGGAGCTTTGAAATACTTGGACTATTGAATCTCTTCGAGGTGTTGGTTTTCCCTGTCCCCCGTGAGCTAAGAGTAGAACATCATGGTGACAAGACAACTGTTTCTTTTGTTCTAGGAGAATGACCCATCTGTGAGACTGAAGATTGCCTCATTGTTGGGTTTATTATCAAAGACAGCAGGATTTTCCCCAGACTGCATTATGGATGATGCCATTAACATCCTGCAGAATGAAAGTAAGTTGCAGTGGAAGAGCTGGGTAGTCAGAGCCAGAATCATCAGTTCCCTTTGTGTAGAATTGTGTTGTGTTATAGAAGGAATTTGAGGATGATTCGGTAAAGCTATGTACATGTGTTTTTACTAGAGTTCATTCATTGACCTTTACCAAGTGCCATCTAAAGGTAGTTTACATATGATATAAGATAGGTATTTTTGTCCCTGTTTTATTAGTAGAGGAACCAAAGCTCAGAGATGTTAATTCCCTTGTTCAAGGTTGCATGGTGTGTGGTGTAGCTGATGCTTTGCTCTCTGCCACACTAGCTCAGGAAACACGAGAGTACTGTCCTGGTTGTGTGGTCTGTCACAGTTTAGAAAAATGACATCTCTCAGGTCTCCTATGCATCATATTTCTTTTCCTACTAGTTCCTTTGAATGCTCAATATATTCTTGGAAATATGTTTTCTTTCTTTTTAAAATTATTTCATTTTTATTTATTCATTCATTTATTTTAATTCGATCAGAGAGAGACAGAGAGAAAATGAAAAAGCAAGTCATGGGGCCCAGGACTTGAACCATGGTTGGCCACATGAGAATGTCCAGTACTTTAATCACCACGCCACTTGCTGGTCCTTGAAAATATATATGGTTTCTAAAATATAGTCTTAGTACTTAGATGAAGCAGAGTACAACTGATCTTTATTGTTGTTATTATTATTAATTTTTTGAGAGATTTTTTGCTATAGGCTGATATGTGCTCACTAGACACAAAGAGAGAGACACAGAGAGAAATAACCCCAGGGGGATGACCACACCACAGTCCCTTCTCCTCTGTTCTCCTCTTGGGATTTTGGACACATGCATGTGCGTCTGGCATGAATTTGAAGCCACTGGGTCTGGGACTTGTATGGCAGTCAGCCATGTGAGAGGTCAGCACTTTAACCATTGCAAGACCCACTGGTCCCCCTTTTATTTATTTATTTAAATTGCTGTAGGTCACATGTGCTTAATCACGCCACGATCCCATCTTCATTTTTCATCCCATCAGGATTTTGTGCATGTGTATATGTGTGCCAAGCATGAATTTCAAGTTGTGGGGGCTGAGGTACAAACTGTATTCAGCCTTGTGGAATTCAGATGTCTTTAGCAGTAAGCCAGAGGACTGGCCTCACAGAATCGTCTGCGCATTGCTTCAAGGTTGAGTTTCCTTGACTACAGTTTTTTATATCAGCCCAGAATACTGAAACAGCTCTTTTTTTTTTGAAAGATTTTTTTGCACATGCACTCACCAGAAAGATAGAAAGTGAGAAATCACCCACCAGGGGGGATGGCCACGCCACAATCCCTTCTTCTCCATTCTCTTCCTGGGATCTTGGGCACGCACGCACACATGCCCGGCGTGACTTTAAGCCACCGGGTCCGGGACTTGAACCGTGGGTGGCTACATGGGAGTCCAGTGATATAGTCATTACACCAACTGCTAGTCCCCAGCTCTTTTGACTTCCTAATAGTCAACATTTGCAGCTAAATTCTTTAGGTTCGCATTTCTCTCAAGGATGAGTAATTTACAGTGCTTTACTAATCTTATTTCCTTCCTCATTTGTTCAGTAGAATTTGTTGTAATTTCAAAGAATAGCTTTATTTCATTTTGGAGTATAAGTATTTATACAAATATCAGCTTTTAACTATTGGCAACATTAGTCTATGAACTTAAACTCTTATTTATTGTACACATATTTTCTTTTTAAAGAATTATTTTATTTAACTTTATTTATTTAAATTTTATCAGAGAGGGACAGAGTGAGAGAGAGAGAAAGAGAGAGAGAGGGAAAGTGAGAAAGCAGGCTGCCAGGTCCGGGACTTGAACTGTGCTTGGCCATGTGGTAGTCTAGTGTCCTTAACCACCATGCCACTTGCCAGTCCATATACAGGTATTTTCTGTTTTTAAAAATTTGCTAGAGGATGTGTGCACTCACCAGAGACAGTTAGAGAGACTGTGAGAGGGGAAAAGTGAAAAAGGGCCCCTAGTGGGAATGTGCATGCCACAGTCTCTTCTCCTTCCTGTCGTGTTTTGGAATTTTGGGCCCGCATAGGGCGCCCATGTGTGTTTCAAGCCATTGGGTCCAGACCTTGAACTGTACATTTGGCCTTGTGGGATTCAGTTGCCTTAACCACCACGCTACCAGCTGGCCTTATTGTACAGCTATCGAATAGGAACAAATATACATATGATACCATATATACCATACATACGTGGGCCATTGGCTAAAGTTGAGAATTTAAAAAATTTGTAAGAAGTTTGGGACTAGCAGATGGTGTAATGGTTACGTTGCTAGACTCTCATGTAGTTTACCATGGTTTGAGTCCTGGACCTGGTGGCTTAAAACTCACACCAGGTGCCTGTGTGTTCCAGATTCTAAGAGGAGAATGGAGGAGAAGGGATTGCAGAGTGGTCATCCCCCTGTGGGAAGTGATTTCTTGCTTTGTCTCTCTGGTGCCTCTCTGCATGTGCCCTATAAAAATCTCTCTCTCTAGAAGAAAAACAAATTATATTAAAATTTTACTTGAATTGAATTCTTTTTTTTTTTTTTTGAGAGGTTTTTGCTATAGGGTGTGTGTGCTTGCCAGAAAGAACAGAGAGACAGAGAGACAGAAAGCGAGAAATCACCCCCAGGGTGGATGGCCACTGCAATCCCTTCTCCTCCATTCTCCTCTCGGGATCTTGGGCATGCACGCACATGCGCCCAGCATGAGTTTAAGTCACCGGGTCCGGGACTTAAACCATGGACTGCTGGTCCCACTTGAATTGAATTTTGATCTAATAGATTTTTTTTTTTTTAAAGTGGTTTTGCTTTATGGTATGTGGACTTGCTGGAAAAAGAGAGAAATTGACACAGTAAGAGGGAAAGTGAGAAATCACTCCCTGGGGGGATTTATTTATTTCAATTGCCATAGGGCACATGTGCTTCATGACGCTACAATTCCATCTTTATTTCTCATCCCATCGGCATTTTGTGTACGTCTATATGTGTGCCAAGCATGATCTTCAAGTTGTGGGGGCTAAGATAGAAACCATATTTGGCCACGTGGAATCCAGATGTCCATTCTACTCCTGCCAGAGTTCATTTTACTCCTGGGATCTTGGGCATGTATGCACTCACACCCAGCATGATTTTGGGGCCACTGGGTCCGGGATTTGAACCACAGTTGGCCTGGTGGGAGTCCAGTGACATAACCACTACGTGATCTGCTGGTCCTGATTCAATAGTTTTAATTCATAGGACACAATGAAAATATTCCCTCCACCACCATGAGGGAAATCTGTTTTACTAAAATGCCAATATAATGACATTAAAGAAAAAAATCCTACTTCCATAAAGATTTTTGGGCCAGCCCTATTGAGCGGCAGTTGGGTGCTATGTTGAGAGAGCAGATTCCGCATGGCCGACCACGGTTCAGAACTCTGCCCCAGCAAATTGTGAACACACCGGGCACGTGTGCCCAGGATCCTGACAGGATGGAGAATTGGGGATAAGAGGATTGTGGCAATACCAGTCTCGGTGGGGGGCTGCTTTTCCTCTGTCTCGCTCTTTTGCATGTGCATGTGCTCTCTGGCAAAAGAAAATAAAAACACCAGTGTTTTACATGCTACCTTTTACTTATATTCTTTGTATATGGTTGTATTTACAGTGAATACAGAATTTTATGTTAAAAAAAATTTTTTTTAAGAGAGATTTTTGCTATAGGACGCATGTGCTCACCAGAGAGACAGAAAGCAAAAAAATCACCCCCCAAGTGGGATGGCCATGCCACCATCTCTTCTCCATTCTCCTCTTAGGATCGTGGGCACACATGTACACATGGCTGGCATGATTTTTAAGGCTCTGGGTTTGAGACTCAGACTGCGGTAAACTATGGGAGTCCAGCAACCTAATCATTATGCCATCTGCTGGTCCATGTTTTTATTTTATTTATTTATTTGCATTTTTTAATATATTCAATCACATTATTTAGCTTACAAGGTGATCTTTTAAATATGTGAACATTTGTTCCCAGTCCAGTTGATCAAAATATAACAACACTACCTCCCTGTCTCAACAATGCTGTCTCCGGAACCCTCCTCCAAATGTCCTTCCCCAGTCCCCACTCCTCCACACACACCACATCTGGCATTCACACCCATCTCTTGTGTTTGTACATCCTTTAGCCCATCAGTTTCAGTTATAGAGTGTGGACGCTTGGTATATATTAAGTGGGGACATACAGTGACTCTCCTTCATAGCCTGGCCTGAGTGAAGCAAGCCAGGTCCCTGTTTTAAAAAAAAAAAAAATTAAAAATTTTTCTATAAGGTATGTTTACTAGCTGGAGAGAGACAGAAAGCGGGGTGGAAGGAGTGAGAAGTCACCCCTGGGGGGGTGGCCATGCCACATTCCCTTCTCTACCCTTCTCTTCGGATTTTGGCACACATGTGAACCCATTGTGTTTTTCAAGCTCCCGGGCTCAGACTGGAACCGTGCAGTTGGCCATGTGAGCTCTATTCGTTTAATTATTATGCCACCAGCTCCCCTCTACATTGTGTTTTACTATATTCAAGGTTATATGCAATTTTTTCTTTGTATCTATTTGCCTTCTTTTTTAAAAAAATAATTATTTATTATTTAAATTTGATCAGAGAGAGACAAAGGGGGTGGGGGGGGAGTGAGAAAGCCAGCCGCCAGGTCTGCAACTCAAACCACAATTGGCCATGTGGGATTCCAGTGCCTTAACCACCACACCAGCTGCCAGCCCCCAGAATCTACTTTCTTGACCTATTTAAATTAGTTTCTATAATGATCACCTTGGAAATTCTACAACCCAACCTTCCATCTTCTTTACAGAGTCTCATCAAGTCTTAGCCCAGCTGCTGGACACTTTGCTTGCAATCGGCACTAAGCTACCAGAGAGTCCAGCTGTCCAGATGCGATTGGTCGACGTAGCCTGCAAGGTAGGAGTGTGCTGTTTAGACACAGCATTGCTTCTTTTCTGAGTAGTTTTACATTATTTCCCTTTTTTAATTTTTTTTAAGAGGTTTTTTGCCATAGGGCGCGTGTGCTCACCAGACAGACAGAGAGACAGAAAGCGAGAAATCACCTCCCAGGATCTTGGGCATGCATGCACGTGTGCCCGGCGTGGGCTTTAAGCCACAAGGTCCGGGACACGAACCGTTGTCGACCACATGTGAGTCCAGCGACATAGCCATTATGCTAACTGCTGGTCCCAGTAGTTTTACATTATTGGGAGAAGTGATGGGAGCTGTAAAATCTGTTTAGATCCATCTTAAACCTATAACTAAGAATTATGAGAACTCTGAATGGCTTCAAGAGATGCCTCATTTCTTTTTTAGTGCTGGGTTAGGAATAAAGATAAATAAGTTGTTATTAAATGAGCTTCCTCATGCTTCCAAAAGAAATGAAAGTAATTGCAATAGGTAGCTACCACTGTATTGTCCTGAGCGATGCATTCTGCTTATGCTACTTTATAGTCGGGTTTTCACTGGATCCTTGCCATTCTTTAGGTAAGTACTGTTACCCTGTTTTACAAAGATGGAAATTCAGGCTTAAGGAATGTGGTTTGTCCAGGTCTTCACAGCAAGGAATTTGCAGAACTAAGCTATAAACTCTAGTTTCTCTGACTCCAAAGCCCTTGTTCTTTTAATTATACCTGTTACTTTTGTTTGGAGGGATTTTTGCTGTAGGGCATGTGCTTTCACTGATGAGGTAGAGAGATACAGAGAGATGATAAATTACTTCCTCCCTCAGATGGGGGATGATTATGCTGCAATCCCTTCTCTTCCATTCTCCTCTTGGGATTTTGGGGATACACACACACACACACACACACACACTCACTCACACATGCACACGTGCCCAGCATGAGTTTCAAGCTGCCAGGTCTGGAACTTAAATCTCAGTCAGCTATGTGGGAGTCCAGGGCCTTAACCACTCTGCTACCTGCTGGCCCCCAGTATATGAAGATCTTAAGTCAACAGATAGAACCATAGAACCATATAGCTTTTTAATATGTATTAAATATTATGTGTGGTTTGTTAGGAGAAGGTATCTTTTTATTTTAATAATTATTTATTTTTATTTTATTTATTCATTCATTTCATTTTTTAGTTTGACCAGAGAGAGACAGAGGGTGAGAGTGAGAGAGAGAGGGGAATTGAGAAAGCAAGCCACCAGATTCAGGACTTGAACCCTGGTTAGCCATGTGGGAGTGTCTAGCGCCTTAACCACCATGCCACCTGCTGGTTCCAGGAGAAGGTATCTTTTAGAATTAATTGTGTACAGATTAGTTTTTTTTTTTTTTTTTTGAGAGGTTTTTGCTATAGGGCACATGTGCTCACCAGAAAGAAACATAAAGCGAGAAATCACCCCCCAGGGGGTATGGCCATGCCACAATCCCTTCTCCTCCATTCTCCTCTCGGGATCTTGGGCACACTCGCACACGTGCTCGGCATGAGTTGAAGCCACCAGGTCCAGGACTCGAACCTCAGTCGACTACATGGGAGTCCAGTGACATAGCCTTTATGCCAACTGTTGGTTCCAACTGCATACAGACTATACTGAAATTTTAGCTGTGCCTAAAAGCAATCTGTATCAAAACTGAATGAGTCAGTAATTAATTTTGTCCCTTTTAACTCCATTTTTAGCTTTTCTTGATAGACTTAACCTTTGAATTTGTTTCTATAGCAAAAGTTTTAACGTAGTTGGTTTAGTTTATTTTTAACACAGATTGCTGTTATTATTGGAGATGTGGTTTGCTTACTCACTCCATTAATATAAAAATGGTGGCACTTCAACAGCCTGACACAGCGTATAGCACCAAAATAGCATCTGCTGACACTTGGCAGTTCTTGATGATGGCTGTGACGCAAGAGTGACCTATAGAGGACGGACGTCATGAAATTGTCAATGTCGTCTTGAAGCTGTGATTTAGATTCTCTCTTGAGCTAAGATTCAGTGTGTAGTAACAGGTTTGTTGTGTGTCACTGTTGCCTTTATAGAATCTTGGAAGTTCTGGTTTGCTGTGTGAAATTAAATCAAGTCTTTGCACAGTGGTAGCAACCTTCCAGGGGCTGGTGGTAGTTCAGTTAACAGTGTAGTTACAAGCAAAGATATTTCCATACCAAACATTAGTAGTTGATTAAAAATCCTGCCTGTAGGGGCCAGATGATGGCACCGAGGTAAAACGCGATGTTCTGCAAAATAATCCCACATGACAGGGTCCCCAGTTCAAGCTCACAGACCTCCTTAGTATGCTGCTGGGCACATACTTGCCCATGATCTAGGGCTGGCTGAAGGCTGGGAGGGATGCTGCCTGAAGACCTGGTTGAGGGTGTTCTCTTCATCTTTCTTGCTCATGGAAGAAATGATACATTAATCATGTCTTTTTTCCCCCTTTTTTTGGGGGAGGGCATCAAACACATTCACATTTTTTTTTAAAGCAAATGACAAAGACCCAGTTAACCAGCTTTACGTTTAAACCTAAGCTTAATAGTACATATTTAAACAATTGTCAAAACTTACTAAGTTGCCAGCATTCATGCACACCTAGAAAACATCCTTAGTTTATATTAAAGCAGAAATGTATTACCATGAATGCATTAAGTCTTTCCCTACCAAATACTGAAAAACCCTGACTTGTTTCTGCGGCAGGCCTGTCCTGACAGTGACAACTTCCTAACGGGCTGACACTGTTCGGCTCACGTCTCAAACACAATGGAGAGCAGATCCATGCCATTATTAGTTACAGTCTCGTCCAACACGCACGGTAGTCTCAGCTCACCATTTATCATTAGGGACTTGAGCGGGCCATTTTCTTCCACTTCAACCCTTTCTTGACCATTTTCGACCGTTCTCTTTGTGGTGATTTTTCTGCCGTTGACTGTCTTAGTAGAAGTTGATATGGATTTGAAGTTGCCCATCTCACTACCACCAAATGACGTGGAAGAGAATGAAGTGAAGCCCCTGACCTAGTGACCCAAATGACGTAAATCCTGTATCTAAAGATGAAAATCCACTCCCAAAAGATGGGAACCCACTGAAGATGGAAAAAAACGACTTCGTACCTTAGGTCCTGCTTCCTCGGGGTCCCAGCAATTCCCAAAGAAGTCCTCAAATGGGTCTTTGAAGAGGTGGAATGAAAATGGGTCCCTTCCAGCAAAAAATTCCCTGAAGATGTCATCGGGGTTACGAAATGTGAAGCTGAACTCGAAAGGACTGTGGGAATGGCTTCCACCTCCTCTGCCATTCAGTTTTTCCTTGCCATGCCTGTATAGATAACCTGCTTTTTAGCATCCGATAACACCTTGTATGCTTCAGCCACTTGTTTGAATTTCCTCTCTTCCTCTTCCTTATTCTCAGGGTTTCTATTGGGGTGCCACTTCAGTGCCGGCTTCTGGTATACCTTCTAAATGTCTTCAGGGAAGGCATGACTCTGCACGCCTAGAACTTTATAGTCCACCATGTTGTGACAGGTTGCTGGAACGGGTGTGTGGACGCTGCCGCCCAGCGGGGAAGGAGGAAGCTGGCATGGCCCGGTCTCTGGCCCTGGCTCAATGGCGCTGGGGATGGCGTGGCACCTCCCGCTTTCCTTTAATCATGTCCTTTTGCTCTCTCTTTCTTCACAGCACCTAACAGATACCTCCCATGGCGTAAGAAATAAGTGCCTGCAGTTACTTGGCAACCTTGGCTCTTTGGAGAAAAGCGTTACCAAAGATGCAGAAGGCCTAGCTGCCAGAGATGTCCAGAAGATTATAGGGGATTATTTCAGTGACCAAGATCCACGTGTCAGGACAGCAGCTATAAAAGCCATGGTAAAAGTGATCCTGGAAACTAATTGGGGATAGTTTTATGTTTGTTTTTGAAGAATTATTTAATTTTATTTATTTTTATTATTTTTTAATTTTACCAGAGAGACAGAGGGAAGCAGAAAGCAAGCTGCCAGGTCCAGGGCTTGAACTGTGGTCAGCCATGTGGGAGTCCAGTACCTTAACCACCACACCACCTGCTGGCCCTTTTTTTTTTTTTAAGCTCATGGCTAGTGCTGCATTTGGATCCATTCTGATCCCCCAGCACTCACTCTACGCAAACTTTCAGGAATGCATTTGTGTTGGCATTACAGAACTCAGACACCTGTTTCTGTATAACAGGCATGTTTTTCTTTGAGCTTCTAAGGCAGCTTTCTTCTGTATTTCTGAAACATGAAAGGTACATCCTATACCTGTTACAATATAACACCAAGTCCCAACCTCCTCAGGGTCCCACTTTAGAAGGGAGGGATATGACATGGTACTATTAAGATTGGCACAGGTTGTACCTTCCTTGTTTCAGAAATACATATGAAAGTTTCCAGGAGAGGGTGCTCTTTAGGAGAAGGTGTTGTACCGATTTCTTCTTTAGCCTTCTTGTTTAATTCATCTTTTTCTACTACCCTTTTGGACAGACCATGGGTTATATTTATTAAATGCTCGAATACTCCTACTGAAAAAATCCTTGACCAGGTTTTTAATTTCTGTAGCATTTATTTGGCTAAAGGAAATATAGTGGTCTGATATAATGGAGGAAGATATGTGAGATTGTGTGGAGACATTGGAAATAGTATCTCTTTTCTCAACTACTGATGTTCTCTCTTTATTATCTAGTTGCAGCTCCATGAAAGAGGACTGAAATTGCACCAAACAATTTATAATCAGGTATTTTAAGTGGTTGCTGTCTGGAAGCAGGGAGGAGGTACGTGGGACTGGGTGGGTGGCACAGCAGTTCTTAGAATTTGAAAACCCAAGACTCAGCTGACTACTAGTGGTGCTACAAATGGGGTTGTATGTGAAGTCATATCCAGAATATTCTTTTCAGAGAGAGGGTGGGATATGTATGTCATGAGTAGTGCTAGTATGTGTGCAAAAGGCTTTTAGTAGGGTTTAGGTAGTGCAGTGTGAATGTCATAGGGCATGAAGGAGAGCATCATGCTGGAATAGGAAAAGGGGAAGTCTTGCTGATCTTTGTTTGCTTGGCCCATACATGGAGTTACTTTGGACACTACACTTGACAAACTAGAATATTTCCGGAGGAGGATGACCAAGACCATGGGAGCATAAGAAAAGAAGTTGAAGGAGTGTAGTTTTGGAAAAGAAAGGCATGAGGATGTGGGAAAGCTGACTGACAGCTTAACCGAAAGGCTTTACCAGGTGGTGTTTCTCTTGAGGAAGAATGAATGAATCTAGTGGCAGGCAATCTCACTTCATGCTAAGAGATCAGATGTTAGTCTACCAAGAGTGAGTGGTTTTCTATCGCAGAAGAGGATACTGAGCCAGGCCTCTATGACTGCAGTATAAACTAAGTTTATTCTTTTACAAAATGAAGTAGAAGGGTCCAGAATGCCTGTGTTAGCATGACCATCACCCTCTCTCCCTTTAGGAAAACTAGGTGGGGAGCTAAATGGTTAAAGGAAACTTGGAGTGAGGACACAGTAAGGATTCAGATGTTGAGTGGCCCAGGACAGTGTCAGTAATTGAGACAAGTGATGGGGTCTTGTTGGAGCGAGGATGGACTGATTGGAGGATTTGAGAGATAAGGTAGAATTTGGGTCCATGAGTTCAGTTTTGATTACCTTGAATTTGAAAGTTTGGTGGGACCTCCATGCAGAGAGTTGTAGGCCATAATAGTTATGTGGGTCTAGAACCTAGGAGAAATCAGAGCCAGAGGTGTGTATTTGGAGCCAACATGGTCTAGAGGACTTGGGGCACCCAGAAACACTGACTAGATTGATTTTAGACCAAAGCAAATTAGAATAATTTGGCTTCTTTTTGCTGTTAACATTAAAACGAAACATTTATGTTGAGTGCTTTTTTTTTCAGTCAGTCAGAAATGTATGGTCTTACGTTGCAGGCCAGAGAAAACCCGATCTTCGCCCGAGCCGAAGGGCGATACAGCGGGCTCCCAGCAGGCTTTGCTGGACGGGATGCTGTTCTAGATGGGTTTTATGGTGTCAGTGTGTGGTTCTGCTTTCAGATATGGGATGGGAGGTTGCACAGCTTGAATCCAGCCAGGGTGGCTGACAGAAGCCAGGGGTTCTTTGTTGGGGAAAAGTTAAAGAAATTAAAGTCACCCACAAGTGTTTGGTGACATCCTTTTCCAGCCACCCTGGCTTCATTTTAGAAATAGTTGGGACATCACCTGGGAGGGCACAGAACTAATAGACTTTGGGACCATCCTTCACAGGCCTGTAAGTTGCTCTCCGATGACTACGAGCAAGTGCGCAGTGCCGCAGTCCAGCTCATCTGGGTTGTCAGTCAGCTCTATCCCGAAAGGTGAGTGTGGGTGTAAGCCAGCTTCCGTTCATTGCTAAACCATTTTTCTGTCCTCCCACCATGCAAAAGGCCTACCTCCAGAAGAACATTGCTTGGAGTTTTGGAAAGAGGGGTGGAATGGGAGAGAAATAAGGATGTCTGGTCCTTGTTTTTCATCTCTGGCATGAACTGTGTGTCCTGGGAAAGATACAGCCCTCTTGGAGTCCCAGCCTCCTCATCTCTGAATGAAGAGACGACTCTCTTTCTCAAGAGCTTTTTGTCACTTTTTTCCCTTAAATCTTTAGAAGGGTTTGGTATCCATTTTAGTTTAGTATAATTTAAGTCAAATGTGACATCAAGTTATCAGATGAGTTTGAGAATAATGATCCTTTATGTGGTGTTTTCCTGGTTAAGTATTTTTTCACAGCAACTAAAGAATTGATTCTCACAGTGATTCTTTGAAATGGAGAGACAAATATTTTTTTTTTAGAAGAGCTGCTTCTTTACTTGACTGCATGCCCAAATCTGAAAACCAGAATGATTTAAAACTATATAAATAGGCATAATTTGTAACTTATTTTAAAAAATTATTTACTTTTATTTGTGATTATTGTTATTATTTTTAAATTTGACCAGAGAGACAGAGGGGCGGGGGTAGTGAGAAAAAAAGCCGTCTGGTCTGGGTCTTGAACCATGGTCGGCCACGTGAAGTCTAGCACCTTAACCATCATGCCACCTGCCAGCCCCCATGTGTAGCTTATTAGAACTTAGACACACACACACACACACACACGACTAATTAAAAATTGTCTCTTCTTTTAGGACCAGATATACAAGTATGTTAGTTAGTTATTTAGTTATTTATTTTAATTTGACCAGAGAGGAACAGAGAGAAAAAGGGAGGGAGGGTAGAGGGAGGGAGGTAGGGAGGGAGGGAGGTAGAGAGGGAGAGAAAGTGAGATATCAAGCCACAAGTTTCCGGACTTGAACAGTGGTCAGCCATGTGGGAATCCAGCACTCTTAACTACCACGCCACCTGCTGGCCACTATATTGGTTTATTTTGAGGAGCCAGCAGATTGCATGGTGGTTAAGGTACTGTATTCCTACATGGCCGATGACAGTTTGGGTTCGGGACTGGTGGATTGAAAATCATTCTGGTGGGTGTGTGTGCATGCCCAAAATCCTGAGTTGAGAATGGAGGAGAAGGGATTGTGATGTGCATCCCTGCTGGGAGTGATTTCTCCCTTCCCCTCTTTCTGTCTGTCTGTCTTTCTCTGGCAAAAACAAAACCAAAAAGTTACGTATATTATAAATTATATATATAATACTTATTTTGACATTTACTATATTTTTAGTAGTTTCATTCTAGGAATGGTAAGTTTAAAGATATAAAATACTCTGTGGTAGCTAGTGTTTGGTATCTTCATAAATCTTTAATATTTGAGGCCTTACACATTTCTATTCTTGACTCTGAAAATTTGTCCTCCAACTGAAAGGGTTAGTTTGTACTTTCAGTATGATTTGTTTACTCTGAAGTATATTTCCTTTTTTAAGAGAGATTTTTGCTATAGGGTGCATACGCTTGCCAGAGAGACAAAGACAGAGAGACAGAAGCAAGAAATCACCTGTCATGGGAGATGGCCACACCACAATCCCTTCTCCTCCATTCTCCTCTTGGGGTTTTAGGCATGTATGTGCATGTACCTGGTGCGAGCTTTAAGCTGCTGGGTCTGGGACTGGAATCTCAGTTGACTACGCGGGAGTCTGGTGACATAACCATTACTCCATCTGCTGGTCCCGACTCTGAAGTAGATTTCATCGTTCTGGGGTTTGAATTCTTACTGTTTCCATGTGTGCCGATATTCATCAGTTTTTCTGTTTGTTGAACCCACAGCCTCAGCTCATGTTTTCTTATATGTGGTTTCTTTTCTTTTAATTTAGCATTGTCCCAATTCCTTCTTCTAATGAAGAAATTCGCTTAGTTGATGATGCTTTTGGAAAGATCTGTCACATGGTCAGTGATGGCTCCTGGGTGGTTCGAGTTCAAGCTGCAAAGCTGTTGGTAAGTGGAACTTGCTTCAGTGAGAAGGTTGCCCTTTACGTGTTACAAACGTTTTTAGAATCTACAGATAGAGAAAGATGTGGCTGCTTTTGTAGCCTCAGAATTTTTTCTTTTAAATTGCCAGAGGGTACATGTGCTTGCCAGGGAGAGACAGAGCAATGGGGAGACACCCCTCCTGGATCCTGGTCATGTTGTAGTCCCTCGTCTTCTGTTTTTCTTTCCTGCAGGATTTGGGCTACACACACACACACACACACACACACGTGTGCACACACGTGAACACACATACATACACATACATACATGCACACACACACATACACCATCTGTCTTTTTCAAGGGGATGGAGCTGAGATTTGAACTGCAGTTGGCTATGTGGGACTCAACTTCCCTAACCACCAGGCTGTGGGACTGGCCTCTTAACCTAATCTGCCTGTTGTCGTTTTGATTCTGGTGGTCCATTAACTAAAGTGCTGTAGGATGGTCTTTATGAGGTATAAATCTATGTTCTCCGTTGTGTGAATGAGCATTTCTAATCTCAGCCTCAATTTTTCATCCACAAAATAGGGATAATAAAGGTACATTCTTTTTTTTTTCTTGGAGAGGTTTTTGCTATAGGGCGCGTGCGCTCGCCAGACAGACAGAGAGAGACAGAGAGACAGAAAGCGAGAAATCACCCCCCAGGGGGGATGGTCACGCCGCAATCCCTTCTCCTCCATTCTCCTCTCGGGATCTTGGGAACGCACGCACACGTGCCCGGCGTGAGTTTTAAGCCACCGGGTCCGGGACGCGAACCGCGGTCGACTACGTGGGAGTCCAGCGACATAGCCATTACGCCAACTGCTGGTTCCCAATAAAGGTACATTCTTCATGGGATGATGAAGGAATAAATTGGGAGGAATAAATTTTAAAATATAAGTAAAATATTTTGTATATCATTGAGTTTACTAATTATTTAATGGAAATTAGGGGTTTTGTTTTGAGAGGTTTTTGCTATAGGGTGCATGTGTTTACCAGAAAGAGAGAAAGAGAGACAGGAAGTGAGAAATCACCCCCCGGGGGGATGGCCACCACACAATCCCTTCTCCTCCATTTTCCTCTCGGGATCTTGGGCACGCATGCACATGTGCCTGGTGTGAGTTTAAGCCACCAGGTCTGGGACTTGAACTGTGGTTTGACTACATGGGAGTCCAGTGACGTAGCCATTATGCCAACTACTGGTCCCAGATACCTTTTTTTTTTTTTTTTTTTATGTTTTTGCAGTAGGGCATGTGCACTTACTAGAGAGAAACAGAGAGAAAAGTGAGAAATCATCATGCAGGCGTAAATATCCATACCGTAGTCCCTTCACTTTCATTTTCCTCTTAGGAATTTGGGCGTGCATGCACATGCACCTGGTGTGATTTTCAGGTTGCCGAATCTGGAACTCAAACTGTGGTCTACAGTGTGGAAATCCAGCACCTTAACCACCACTCCACCTGTTGACCCCAAAATATGTATTTGTTGTGAACCTTTTGATGATCCCTTCAATTAGCTCCTAAATAAATATTTATTCTACTGAGTGAATGAACAAATGAATGGAAAGGAATGGAGAGCATGGTTAAAGCAAAGGACTCTTGGGCCTGGTTTATATCCCAGTTCTGGGATTTGCTTTCTTCGTGACCTTGAATGTGTTAATTACTTTATGCTGCCTTTTCTCTGTGTATTCAGTGTGATTAAGGATGGAATTTCCTTTGTAGGGCTGTAACAAGGATTAAATGAGTTAACATACATGTAAAGCTCCTAGAACAGAGCACGGCATGTAGTAAGTTTTATTCAGGTGTTAGCAGCTGTTGCCGATGCTGTTACCATTATTTTTATTGTTTTTCTGATGAGTCATAACTCATAAACATCTTCACTGTCAAGAACACTGTTAACTTTATGCATTTAAATTGGCTGCGAATATTTAGATAATGTTCAAATCATAAAAATTGTTTAATATGCTCTGGATTCTTTGTTTTTTACAGGGCTCCATGGAGCAAGTCAGTTCTCATTTCTTGGAGCAGACTCTTGACAAGAAGCTGATGTCAGATCTGAGGGTAACAAATGCTTTGCTGTTTACGCTCCAATTTCTGTAACCAGCATCAGTGTCACTACATTCTGAGTTGTGCTAATTTAATTTAGTAGCCTGTGCATTCAAGAAACTAATGTAGGGTGATTAGATTACATTTTAATTTCAAATTTTGGTAACTTTAACCAAATTACAAGCGACTTCATTACATTTCGTGTTATTGTAGTGAAATACTTTGCACAGGCTATGTTTCACAAAGAAAAGGCAAGCTTAACTTTTTTTTCCTCTTCTTTTCTTTCTTTCCTTTAAAACACTTTTGTCAGAGAATGTGTTTACTCCCCAGAGAAGGACAGAGAGAGAGAAACACAGGCCCCCGGTCGTGGCCACACTGCATTCACTTCTCTGTTTCTCCATCCTGTTGGGATTTGGGGCATACCCATACACATGCCTGGCATGTTTTTCAAGCTGTTGGGGCTGTGGTGTTATGGAAACGTAGAGAAGGAAATGCGTGTGGTGAATAGGCATGGAAGGGCAGCACATGGGTTTCCAAGACGTGTTCTGAGGCTCAGGCTTTACTGCTAGATCTGCCCATGTCCTGGCTGTCACAGGTCCTCTGTCCCAGCAGTGCCTCTGAGACGACCAGCCATGAGGTTATGGATTCAACACTGAGGGAGGTTCGTGGGAGGCTGATGCATAATGCAGAGTGCCGTTTCATTCGTATGCAATGGCAACCACAGCTGTCTAGTTGACTGTGTATTTACTTTCAGTGACCACTATATTTCCCTTAGACGATTTGCATGGAAAGGGAAGTTACTAGAATATTATTTGGTAAGCACAGTATTGCTCAAGTAGAGTACAACATTGCCAAGTAGAGACTGACCTCTATTTTTTAAAATTCTTTTTTGGAGAGGTTTATGCTATAGGGCGCGTGTGCTCACCAGAAAGACAGAGAGAGACAGAGAGACAGAAAGCGAGAAATCACTCCCCAGGAGGTATGGCCATGCCGCAATCCCTTCTCCTCCATCCTCCTCTTGGGATCTTGGGCACGCATACACATGCCTGGCTTGAGTTTAAGCCACCGGGTTCGGGACTCGAACCGTGGTCAACTACATGGGAGTCCAGCGACATAGCCATTACGCTAACTGCTGGTCCCCCTTCTTTTTTTTATAGGTATTTTTTAATATATTTTTTAATTTCTAGAAAAGCAGTTTTAGTGGTTTTTTTTTTTTTTTTTTTTTTGGGAGAGGTTTTTGCTATAGGGCACATGTGCTTGCCAGAAAGATAGAGGAAAAGAAAGCAAGAAATCACCCCCCAGGGGGGATGGCCACACTGCAGTCCCTTCTCCTCCATTCTCCTCTCAGGATCTTAGACACGCATGCACACGTGCCCAGCATGAGTTCAAGCCACCGGGTCCGGGACTTGAACCGTGGTCGAGTCCATGGGAGTCCAGCGACAGAGCCATTATGCCAACTGCTGGTCCCGCAGTTTTAACTTTAATAAATCAAGGAAATGCTAAGGAACTTTGCTTAAAACTTAAAACCAGGAAACACAGGTTAGAATTATGTTCAAATAGTAGGTGCATGAACCTATCAGCAGTTTAAGACAGGACAAAAATCCTTAAAACTGGAATACAAAGCCTAGAAGAAAATCAGCAATGTTTTAGTCAAAAGTCACAAAATGCTGACTTCCTTTTTTTTTTTTTTTTTTGTTGAGAAGTTTTTGCTATAGGGCGCATGCGCTCACCAGGCAGACAGAGAGAGACAGAAATCGAGAAGTCACCCCCTAGGGGGAATGACCACGCCATAATCCCTTCTCCATTCTCCTCTCGGGTGCATGCCCGGCGTGAGTTTTAAGCCACCAGATCCGGGACTCGAACTGTGGTCGACCACATGGGAGTCCAGCGACATAGCCATTACGCTAACTGCTGGTCCCACAAAATGCTGACTTTTAAAGGGACTGAAAACTGTTGTTTTCTAGAGTTAGGTGCATCGTCTATCCAAGAAGGTGTTTGAAAGGACACTGCCTTTACTTGCCTCTCTAGCCCACCCTTTCCTGTGTCGTTACCATAGCAAACATAACCGTCTGTCTGATTACCACGTTCTTCAGATATCTTTATACTCTTTAGACCCATGAGCCTTCAGTCTTCCTTCAAGAATGGGTTGTCAGGGGAACCAGCAGTTAGCGTAATGGCTATGTCGCTGGACTCCCACGTAGTCGACCGCGGTTCGCGTCTCGGACCCGGTGGCTTACAACTCATGCCGGGCGCGTGTGCGTGTGTGCCCAAGATCCCGAGAGGAGAATGGAGGAGAAGGGATTGCGGCGTGACCATCCCCCCTGGGGGGTGATTTCTCGCTTTCTGTCTCTATGTCTCTCTCTGTCTGTCTGGCGAGCACACGCGCCCTATAGTGAAAAACCTCTCCAAAAAAAAAAAGAATGGGTTGTCAGGAAAGTCATGACGCGTGTTGTGTAGAAAAACAGAAAAATAGGCCGTGACTTTCCTGATGACCTAATATATTTCTTTGCTCTGAACTACTGAGTAATTAGTAAAAGTCTCACTCTCCGAGAGTATTTTTATTTCCTGCCTTCCCATGTTCTCAGGGTGTACCTTGATGTTTCTCATGAACCTCCTATGAGTCGTAACTGTTACTGTCTTCTGCAGAGAAAACGTACCACACACGAGCATGCCAAGGAACTTTACAGTTCAGGGGAGTTTTCCAGCGGCAGGAAGTGGGGAGACGATGCTGCTAAGGAAGAAGTTGATATGGGGCAGTAAACTTGATCGAGTCCGGAGCTTGTGGAGCCCTATGAGTGGTAACTGTTACTGTCTTCTGCAGAGAAAACGTACCGCACACGAGCGTGCCAAGGAACTCTACAGTTCAGGGGAGTTTTCCAGCGGCAGGAAGTGGGGAGACGATGCTCCTAAAGAAGAAGTTGATACAGGGGCAGTAAACTTGATCGAGTCCGGAGCTTGTGGAGCTTTCGTTCATGGGTTGGAAGATGAGATGTATGGTGAGTGTGACTGAGTCATGATGATATCACCCATTTCCATCACAAGTTGAAATGGTACAAGGTGATGGGGCCAGGTGGGGGAGGGAGACGTGGTGGTTAAAGGCACTGGATTCCCACATGGCTGTCTGTGGTTGAAGTCCCGGATCTGGCAACTTGCTTTCTCGCTTTCCCTCCCTCTCTCTCTCTGTCTCTTTCTGGTCAAATTTGAAAAAAAAATAGGGGCACCAGCAGTTGGCATAATGGCTATGTCGCTAAATTCCCATGTAGTCTACTGTGGTTTTGAGTCCCGGACCCGGTGGCTTAAAACTCACGCCGGGCGTGTGTGCATGCATGCCTAAGATTCTGAGAGGAGAATGGAGGAGAAGGGATTGCAGTGTGGCCATCCCCCCTGGGGGGTGATTTCTCGTTTTCTGTCTCTCTGTCTCTCTGTCTCTCTCTCTGTTGGGCGAGCACACGCACCCTATGGCAAAAACCTCTTAAAAAAATATATATAGGGACCAGCAGTTAGCGTAATGGCTATGTCACTGGACTCTCATGTAGTCGACCGTGGTTTGAGTCCAGGACCCAGTGGCTTAAACTCATGCTGGGCGTGTGTGCATGTGTGCCCAAGATCCTGAGAGGAGAATGGAAGGGAAGGGATTGCAGCGTGGCCATCCCTCCTGGGGGTTGATTTCTTGCTTTCTGTCTCTCTGTCTCTCTCTGTCTTTCTGGTGAGTGCACACACCCTATAGCAAAAACCTCTAAAAAAAAAGAAAGAAAAAGAATGACAGATGGAATTAAATAAGTAAATAATTCTTTAAGAAAAAAGAAAAAAGGAACGGTACTGGGTGATATACGTGTGTTGTCTCGTTTGTCCTCACAGTTCCTCTCTGAAATACTGATTATGATTTTAATTTACAGATAGAGGAGGCTGAGGCCCAGGTAGTGTAATATAGTGGTTAGGGCATGGGCTTTGGGTTCAGCCACTCTAGATTCAGATTTTAGCATTTCCATGAAATGGGGATGATAGTAAGTTGCAGAGTTATAAGAATTAAGTGAGGTTTTATGTGTATGTTAGCACTTGGCACAGTACATGTCCTATTTATAGTAAGCATTTCATAATTTTTTTTTTTTTTTTGGAGAGGTTTTTTTTTGCTATAGGGCGCGTGCGCTCGCCAGAAAGACAGAGAGAGACAGAAAGATAGAAAGCGAGAAATCACCCCCCCAGGGGGGATGGCCACGCCGCAATCTCTTCTCCTCCATTCTCCTCTTGGGATCTTGGGCACGCACGCACACGCACCCGGCGTGAGTTTAAGCCACCGGGTCTGGGACTCGAACCGCGGTCGACTACGTGGGAGTCCAGCGACATAGCCATTACGCTAACTGCCGGTCCCAGCATTTCATAATTTTTAATAAAAATTGATATTAATAGAAATAATTGTTTGTTAATAGTCACCCAGCTAGTGAGAGACCAAGGAAGATTTACATTCATGTATGTCTGACCACAAAACCTCAATATATGTGTGATAAAGATTTTCTTTCACCTTTTTTTTTCTCCCAGGCGTTTTGCCACTGTTCTGCTGAGAAGAGAGAGAGAGAAGGAAAGTGAGAAATCAACCCCCAGTAGTGATGACCATTGCCACAATTCATACTCCTCCATTCTCCTCTTAGATTTTGGGCACACACGCACATGCACCCAGTGTGAGTTTAGGTCTGGGACTTGAACTAGTCAGCCCTGTGGGAGTCCAGCACTGCAACCTCTGCGCTACCTGGTAGCCCGTCGCCTTCATTTTGAAAGACATGTTTATGGAAATAGAATTCTAGATTAATGGGACCTCCCCCCAATTCTTTAAAAAGTCTTTTTCGTTTTTTGTATTTTGTAGAGACGGCATTACTAAGTTGTCCATGGACATGCATGCACACGTACCTGGTGTATTATTTAAGCTGCTGGGGCCAAGATTTGAACCATGATTGGCCTTGCGGGATCCTGCTCCCTTAACTGTAGGCTCAAGGCCAGCTCCATGACTGGTAATTAAAAAAAATATTTTTTAGAGGTTTTTGCCTTAGGGTGTGTGTGCTCTGCAGATAGAGAGACAGAGACAGAGACAGTGAGAGGGAAAGTGAGAAATAACTCCCAGAGGGGATGGCCACACCACAGTCCCGTCTCCATTCTCCTGGGATCTTGGGCATGCACACACATATGCCTGGTATGATTTTCAAGCTACCGGGTCCAGGACTGGAATTGCAATTGGCCATGTGGGAGTCCAGTGATGTAACCACTATGCCATCTGACGGGTAATTTTTAATTGGATGGCAGGCATCGTATATTTTATTATATTAAATATTGAACTTTGTTATTTTTCCATAAATATTTTGAACTTTGTTCTGGCATTTGTTACGCTCAGGTCATATTTTTAAGCTTTGCTAGGCATGGCCAGAGCAGTATTCAGGCTAGGGCTTATTTTTCCTCACCGTTGAAGCGAAATTCTTCTGAATAAACTATTATAGCTCTGTGTGAGCTCGAGCCTGGTCCCGTTCGTACTTTTGGGACTTCTTTTCCCGGCCTCAGATAATTTCTCACAGGTGAGAACTCAGCCCACGACCTGAGGGGCACCCTCTGCGGATCCTGAGCTTTTCCCCTGCAGCTCTCTCTGACCAGTACGTTGCTATGTGACCAATGGGCTCCCTGGACTACCAGTTCTATCTTCTCGTGTTAGGGAGACCTGCAGCTTGTATACTCCACACTAATGCTGTCCTCCTGGAGCACCTCATTTATTTCCCAGATCCCAGGGATCGCTGTCCTACATTGCCTGATGCTCAGCGTCTGGAATACTACTGCTTCATATATTTTGTCCAGAAGGATAAAGGTGGTTCTCTTTTCTCCATCTTGGCTCCTAATACAAGTCCTGTAAAGCTCTGTGATTTATGTCATGTGATGCTGTCTGTCTCACCTGGATCGTAGTATGTCAGCACTTAAAGTCATTGATGGTAGCCGTCTCATTTTCAGACCTGGGAAAGTAATGTTGATTATCAAAATTTTATGGTAATTTTGTATCAGAGATGGGATGAAAACCTTAAAATGCCTTAAAAATGAAAGTATTAAAAATACCTGTCGGGGGGTGGCAGGTGGCATGCTGGTTAAGGGTGCTGGACTCCCACACGGCCAACTGGGGTTCAAGTCCTGGACCTGGTGGCTTGCTTTCTCACTTTCCCTCTTTTTCTCTATCTGTGAGTACACGTGCCTTATAGCAAATTAAATAATAATAATAAATAAAAATTAAATAATTCTTGGGACTGGCAGATGGTATGGTGGTTAGGGTGCTAGACTCCCACATGGTTGACTGTAGTTTGAGTCCTGGACCTGGCAGCTTGCTTTCTCACTTTCCCTTTCTCTCTGTCTCTCTGGTCAAATTAAAACATAATAACAAAAATTAAATAGATAAATATTTTTAAAAAAATAATTATTTAACTTCATTTATTCATTCATTTATTTTAATTTGAACAGAGAGACACGGAGAGGAAGGGAGAAAGCAAACCACCAGATTCAGGACTTGAACCGTGGTCAGCCGTATGGGAGTGTCCAGTGTCTTAACCACCACTCCACCTGCTGGTCCCAGATAAATAATTCTTTTAAAAAATTCTTTAAATAAGTGCCTGTAGGTCTAGCTGGTAGTATGTGAACGCGGCAGCTGGATTGCACATGGCCAGCCGTGTGGTTCGAGTTCCACACCCGGCAACTGAAAAAACATGCTGGGCATGTATATGTGCATGCCCAAATTCTTTTTTTTTTTTTTTTTTCTTTTCTTTTCTGGAGAGGTTTTTGATATAGGGCGCGTGTGCTCGCCAGACAGACAGAGACAGACAGAGAGACAGAAAGCAGGAAATCACCCCCCAGGGGGGATGGTCACGCCGCAATCCCTTCTCCTCCATTCTCCTCTCGGGATCTTGGGCACGCACGCACACGCGCCCGGCGTGAGTTTAAACCACTGGGTCCGGGACTCGAACCACGGTCGACTACGTGGGAGTCCAGCGACATAGCCATTACACTAACTGCTGGTCCCTGCATGCCCAAATTCTGAAAGGGGAATGGAGAATGGATTGCAGCATGACTGTATGCCCTGGGGAGTGCTTTCTCACTTTTCCTGTCTCTTTCTCTCTGGTGAGTGTATTGCATCCCATAGCTAATTATTTTTTTTCCCCCATAGGCCTTCTGCAGTTGCAGAGGGGAGAGAGACAGAGACAGAGAGAGAAAGTGAGAAATCACCCATTGGGGGGATATTCACCCCGCAGTTCCTTCTCCTCCATTCTCCTGGGATTTTGGGCACACACTCACACGTACCTGGGATGATTTCCAGTCTGCCAGGTCCAGGACTTGGCCAGGTTGGCCATGTGGGAGTCCAGCGCCTTAACCTCTACACCACCTATTGTTCTCATTGTAGCAAATTTTGAAAAAATGTCTATAAAAATTGCTTCAGGGGGACCAGCAGGTGGCGTGGTGGTTAAGGCGCTGGACACTCCCACATGGCCGACCAGGGTTCAAGTCCTGAATCTGGTGGCTTGCTTTCTCACTTCCTCTCTCTCATTCTCACCCTCTGTGTCTCTCTGATCAAATTAAAAAAATAAACGAATGAATAAATAAAAAATAATTATTTAAAAAAAAATTGCTTCAGGATAGAACTTTTTAGAAAGGCAAGTATATTCTTTTTCAGAGAGAGTTTTTATCAGTAGGCGTAAGAATCTGATTACCCGATGGAACTTGCACTATGTTCCACCTGCACATAAATGAACTCTGCTCTTTTATTCTCTGTGGACTTGGACCTTGAACTAGTATTAAGCAAGGAAGTACAGTTATTAAACCTGTTTTAGCCTAAGATGAGTTACCGAAATCTGTTTTATTTTGTTCCTGTTAACATTTTTGCTTTACTTATCTTCTGTAATTGACTTTGTCATTCTCAATGTTGATGTGGTTTAGTTACATACTTCCAGTTTGTCACTAAATTTAATTAAACTCATTAAGTTTGGAATATGAGTAGAGCACAACCACACACTAGGTATGGCAGCTTTTTTTTTTTTTTTTTTTTGAATGTTTTGAATCTGACATGAGGCCTGTGTACGCTCCAGAGAAAAACAGAGGGAGAGGGAGTGAGCACCCCCAATGAGATGTGCCACACTGCAATCCCTTCTTCATTCTCACCCTGTAAGATTTGGGGCACGTACAAATACATGCCTAGGGTTTCTTTAAGTTGCCAGGGCCAGGATTGTGTGATCCGACTGTTTAACCATGTGGTCATGGGCCTGGCCCAGCAGTTTTCTAATTTTATTTTAATAATTCTAAGGGGGGGCTGGCTCTGTGGTACAGCAATCATGTGCTCTTCACGACAGTCAGATCCATGTGGTGACTGCTATTTGGGTCCCTGGCCTGGTCTTCCTGAAACATGCTGGGCACACATGAGCAGCCCACATAGTGAGTGTCCTGTCACTTTATCACAAAGAAAGAGAACAATTTCTGGGGGGCAGCAGGTGTGCTGGTTAAGGTGCTAGATTCCCACATGGACAACTATGGTTTGAGTTCTGGATCCAGTTGCTTGAAAATCATTCCGGGGTGTGTGTGTACGTGCCCAAGATCCAGAGAGGAGAAAGGTGAAGGGACTGAGTTATGGCCATTCCCCCCGCCCCCCGGGGGGGGGGTGATTTCTCGCTTTCCTTTTATCTGTCTCTCTCTGCCAAATGCATGACCCTATGGCAAAAAACTAAGAAAAAAAAATCCCAGAAAACTATTTCTGGGGTCAGTCAGGTGGCCTGGTGATTAAAGTCATTGAACAACTGATTTGAGAGCCAGATCTGGTGGCTTGAAAAATAGGCTAGGCACCTGGGCATGTGTGCCCAAAATCCTGAGAGGAGAGTGGAAGAGAAAGGATTACTGCATGGCCATCTTCCCAGGAGGGACTTTCTCTCTCTCTCTCTGTCCATTGGGAGTGTATGTGCCCTATAGTAAATTAAAATTAGAAAACAAGTTTCACTAAGTTAGAGCTTTAGGAGCGTGTTCCTGGCCATGAAATGGAGTCTTGCTTCATTCACTGGAGACTGTAGTGTAGCACCTCCTCCGATTCTTCCATTGGCCTTCCCTTTGGGACTGTATACATGAGCTCCTCTGTCTAGAAAGGCTTTCTTTTGGCCTAACAGCATCTTCAGGTATTGCCTTAGGGGTCATTTGTTCCAAAAGTTTTCTCTGTTCTCGTTGGCTGGGCTGTGTGCTGCTTTTACGTTTTCTAATACACCCCACACTTTTCCATAGTAACTCCCCTCACTGTTAATTTAGTGAGTGCTGCTTGTTTGTAAGTGCTGGGAGATGGTCTTGTTCTTGTTCATCCTTTTGTCTTTGGTACTAAACCCAAAGTCGTAAGTAGCCAATCCAGGATCTGATTGTACATGTTCAGATGCCAAGGGTTGCTCTTTTTTCTCCCCCTAATATAACAGATTCCTCTTCTGTGTCTTGGGACCTTAAGGAGTCTTCAGAATTCCAGGAAGTCCAGTGGAAAATGTGGATCGATTTGTCTTTAGCGAGCTATACAGACAGCAAAACACCATGTTTCTTTGCTTCTACCTGGAATTGCATCAGCTCAGCTCACTGTGATTTTTCTCATGCGGATCCGAAGTTCTCTGTGATTGTCTTGATGAATTGCAGAGGTTATGCCGAGGCAGCATGGACTGGCTGCTAAAGCCCTGGGAAGAAGAGCCAGCAGTTATCTTGTTTAGGGTCATCTCTGGCTTGTTTTGCTGTATCCCCTCCCCCCTTTTTAATAAAAAAAACATGTGTGCTCACGAGAGAAAGGGTTGAGGGGCATCTTTGATAGTCTTGTCAAGCCTCCGCCTCCCTTTCCAGCCCCCTTGCTCCTCAGGATCCTGGGCCCAGGATCCGTATGTTTTCCGGGTTGACCCAGGTTCTGCACCACAGTCCCCATGCATGACTCCTGAACCACAGCAGCTGGGCCAGAAAATCCTGCCCTTCTGGTGAAAGGAGAATTTTAAGTACCCAGAAAAATCAGAACCATCTCCTTTTAAGGTAATAACTTTTTTTTAAAGAGTGATTTTTGCTCTAGGATACTTGGAGAGAGGAGAGACAGAAACAGAGAGACAGAAAGTGGAAATCACTCCCCAGGGGGATGGCAGTTCAGCAATCCCTTCTCCTCCATTCTCCTCTCAGGATCTTGGGCACGCATGCACACGTGCTCGGCATGAGGTTGAAGCCACTGGGTCTGGGATATGAACTGCAGTCAACGGTGTGGGAGTCCAGCGACGTAACCATTACGCCATTTGCTGGTCCCAAGGGATAACTCTTAATGTGTCTATGATACCTTTCTTATGCAAAGGAAAAAGTATTTTGTGAGTTTTTAAAAGTGTATTTCTTTAAAAAGTGAGGGAAAAAGAGAAAGACAGAGGGACGTGGACATAAAGACAGGGATCCCCAGCAGGGTCGTCACACCAGGATCTCTCTCTAGCCTTCGCCTCCTGCATCCGAGGCAGGCCGGTGCTCCCAGTTAGTACAGCGAGGCCGTGGGATGTGAACCTTCTTTCTTCCTTTCCTTTTTCCTTCCTTCCTCCCCTCCTCTCTTCTCCTCTCCCTTTCCCTTTCTCTTCCTCCCTTCCCTTTCCTCCTTCCTTTCCTTCCCTTTCCCTCTCTCCCTTCCTCTCTGTCTCTCTTTGCCTCCTTTCCTCCCTCCTTCCCTCCCTTCCTCCCTTCACCAGAGAGGGACAGAGTTTGTGTGTGTGTTGGGGGGAAGCAAGAAAGCAAGCCGCCAGGTCCAGGGCTCACAGTTGGCCATGTGGCGGTCCAGCACCCTTAACTATCACGCCACCTGCTGGCCCCTCTTTCTCTTCTTTTCTTTATTTTTTTTTTTAAATTTGGCAGTGAGCATGTAGACTTGCCAGAGAGAGAGGGAAAATCAGAAAGCATCCCCTCATGGGATATGGTAATACCAAATCCCTTCTCCTCTCTCTTTCCTTTTGGGATTTTGAGCATGCATGTACACACGCCCAGTGTGTTCCTCACGTCTCCAGCTTTGAGACTCAACCTGCACAGCTGGCCGTGTGGGATCAGGCTGCCTGAGCCATCACACCACCAGCTGGTCTGTTACACCTCCTTTCTCAAGGTGCTTAAGAGACTGCCTATGCCTTAGCTGGTATTTTTTTTAGCTTTTGACATCTGCCAGGCAGTGTGCTGTGCGATTGACCTGCGTTTTCTCATTTGATCCTGTTAACTCTGTATGGATATGGGTTTCATCTTCATTTAACAAGTGTGAAATCGAAGTGCTAGAATGTTTTACGTTACCTTATGTGAGGTCGCCTTCCAAGTTAGTGGGCAGATCATGCGCCACAGAGACTGCTGTCATTCCATGTCATCACCTTTGCTCACCACGTGGTGCTCGCTGCCAATCAACTAGTCCTATCTCTGCCCTTATTCATGTCAGAGCAAGTTAACTTACTTTGCCCAATCTTATGTCTAAAGTGAGAATAGTGATACTTAGCATATTTTAATCTTTTTTTTAAAAGAATTGTTTATTTGTTATTATTATTGTTTTTAATTTGACCACAGAGAGAGAAATGAGAAAGCAAGCCACTAGGTCTGGGACTTGAACCACAGTTATCCATGTGGGAGTCCAGTGCCTTAACCACCATCCTACCTTCTGGGCCCCTGCTTTAATCTTAATAATAATGACTGTATTGTTCAGTAATTCACTTTTTATAATATACTTTGCTGTGATTGGAATATTGAGATAGGTAAGAAAACTTAATTTTTAGGAAACTCTGTTACTATAGACCGATGTGTGACTTGATCACATGTATATGGAGGCAGATTTAAGCCTTAGTTCTTGTGACACCACTACCCATTTAGATCTCTGTGAAGGTGGTACCTAATCTGTGGGCCTGGAGAAGCTCTTAAAGGGCGAGTTCATAGAGTGAGAATAGCGAATACAGGATAGCTCAAATAAAGAGCCTACCATAGATTTTTCCTGTGGCCCTTAACGTAGATTTGTGTACCTTTTCTCTAGAGGTCCGGATTGCAGCTGTGGAAGCTCTCTGCATGCTGGCCCAGTCTTCACCCTCTTTTGCCGAGAAGTGCCTTGACTTCCTGGTTGACATGTTTAATGATGAAATCGAGGAGGTACGTCTGCAGTCCATCCATACCATGAGAAAAATCTCTAACAACATCACCCTCCGAGAAGATCAGCTGGACACTGTCCTGGCTGTGTTAGAGGTGAGTGTTCCCACTGCGTGACTCGTGTCCTCGTGAGCCAGGCGTGGTGCTGAGCATGGGTGGCACAGCAGCGACCCAGCAGCACAGCTCTGCCTACTCAGCATACCTTTCCCCCAGATGGCGGAGGCTTTTAAACAGGGCATTTGAATCAACTTGGCATTGCTGTGATCATGAGAGGACAGGGTGCCTTGGAACCAGAGTTGGCTGATGTGAGGTTGGGGAGTTAGGGAAGAAAGAGGAAAGGGTGCAGTAGACATTCGAAGGTGCAGAAGCGCTGGTGGTGGGTGAGAGGGGGCTATGTCCACGATCCAGCGATGGGACCAGGGGATGGCAGAATGGTTATGTCACTGGACTCCCGTGGGGCTGGAGCTAGTATTTTTCACTTTTAGTAGAATAGTGAATAAATTACATGAAATATTCAATACGTTGTTATAAAATAGGCTGTATATTAGTTGCTTTTGCCCAAGGGTAGGCATGCACCTTTTGGCAGTTAAAAAAAAAATGTTTATAGTAATACTTACCAGTGAAATGCTATGATTTTTCTGACTGGCTTCAAAATAATATTATTAGGAAGAGTAGGTAAAAGTATAGATGAAACAGGATTGGCTTTGAGTTGACAGGTGTTGAAGCTAGGGGATTTATTATCTCTACTTGTTCTTCATTCTATTTTATTTTTAGTTTTGCTACAAGGTGTGTGCACTCACTGAAAAGAGACAGAGGGAGAGTGAGATATCGTCCCCCGGGGTGACGGCCTTGCCATGATCCCTTCTCCATTCTTCTCTTGGGATTTTGGGCACACACATACATGAACCTGGCATGTTCTTCGAATTGCCAGGTCTAGGACTTGAACTGTCCAGTTGGCCGTGTGGGATCCAGTCATCTTCACCATCATACTACCTGGCTGACTCTATTATCTCTACTTTTATTTGTTTACTTCATTTTTATTTGCCAGAGATCATTTGTACTTGGCAGTGAAAACTAGAGAGAGAGACTGAAAGAAAGTACTCCCCAGTGGGGCATGGTCGTGCTGTTACCCCTTCTCCATCCCATCAGGACTTGGGTGTGTGCGCTCATGTGTCTGCATGTTTTCTGGGTCGCTGGTGCTGTGATTAGAACCCTGGTCAGTCTTGGGGTCCAGCTCCCTTAAGCACTAGTCTGCAGGCTGGCCTCTGGCTCCATCGCCTGTTGCTCACTTGTGCCTGCTCTGCGCCAGCTGCACTGGCTCCTGTGCTGTCTATCAGATGCACTTCCGCTTCATGGCCCTTGTGCATGGAACAAACCTCACCTGTCCCAGTGCTCGCCTCCTTATCTTTCTTTATTTTTTTTGAGAGGTTTTTGCCATAGGGCGCGTGCGCTCGCCAGACAGACAGAGAGAGACATAGAGACAGAAAGCGAGAAATCACCCCCCAGGGGGGATGGTCACGCCGCAATCCCTTCTCCTCCATTCTCCTCTCAGGATCTTGGGCACGCACACACACGCCCCCAGCGTGAGTTTTAAGCCACCGGGTCCGGGACGCGAACCGTGGTCGACTACGTGGGAGTCCAGCGACATAGCCATTACGCTAACTGCTGGTTCCCACCTCCTTATCTTTCTGACGTGTGTATTCCATGATTTATTTTTGTCTTTCCGTTAGAATGACACTCCCATGGCCAGGGATTTGCTTTTAATCACTGCTCTATCCTCAGTACCCGGTGCATATGGATACTTGGAAAATGTTTGACGTTTAGTAAGTGTTCAGTTGATGTTAGAGTTGTGAGTGAGTGAGCAAATGAATGAATCCTTCAAATCGCAGCTCAGACGTCACCTCCTCTGTGACTTCCCTCTCAGAACACGGACAGACCCTTCATTCTGTGCTCCTGTTGTGCCTCACCTGCACTTCCACACGGCTGTTCTCTGATGGCTGCTGTTTTTCTTCATGCATCTCCATCTCCTCATTTAGATAGTGGATTTCTGGAGAGCAAGAACCGTGTCTGCTATTCCACTTCCCTCCTGTATCTACAACCCCAGACACACTAAGCCACTGTATTTTTTAGCTCCTTCAGTGTCCTTTTACTGTCATTATCGTTACTGTTTTACCAGAGGACATGTGTGCTCACTGGAGGAGAGAGACAGAGAGAGGGAAAGCAAGTGAGAAAGCACCCCCAGTGGGGGGTGCCCGCATAGCAGTCCTTTCTCCATTTCTCTACCTTTCAGGATTTGGGGCACGCATGCACACATGCACACATGTTTCGTGTTTTCCTTAAGCTGCTGGATCTGCGCCTTGAACTGTGCAGTTGGCCATGTGAGATCCAGCTGCCCTAACCATCTTGCTGCCGGCTGGCCCTGTCAGTTCCTCTCGAGTATATCAGAGTTATGCTTCTCGAAATGCCTGCTGCCTCGACCCCGTTTATCGGGTGAATTACTGTTGACTTTCAGCAATTGGCAATAGCTTTACTATTTACACGAGTCTGTCTATGCCTCTTCCAGGCAGCGTTGTGTGCTTGCTCCTCCACATCCTCACAGCACTCTGAGCTGGGATTGTTGCTGTGATTGCAAACGCACCTCACTGTCCTGTGAGCACCCCAAAATCAGGGACCATGTGTGCTCATATTACTAACACTTAGCATGCTGCCGGCTCCTGAGAAAAACCATACCAAATAGTGTTTGAATGATGGGACAAATTAATACTGAATAAAACACTGTGAATTAGGCTTGTGCTCAGCTGCAGTTATCAGACTATCTGACAGCCATGTAATGTCTTTTAAGTCCCAAACTAGGCAGTCGTGGAGCTGGGGCAGCTGCTGGCAATGCCAACGAATCTGGGTGCTTTCTTTCATTTATGGTGGCCTTTTTAGCCTGCTGTCCTCTGTCGTTTCAAGAAGGCTCCTTGTACATTGGCCATCATGATTAAGTCCCAGGCATGAAAGCAGAGGAGGACTAAGGAGCACGAGGGGGCAAAGACTATTTTTCTGTTTCTTATTTTAGCAGAAATACGGTAGCTGTTCCAGGTATTTCAGCCAGCATGCTGTGTCATGTGGCTAGGGAGACGGGGATGGTGAATGGAGGCTGGGTCTGTGAACCAACAGTAACTACTGCTGCTATAACTACCTTATTTATTTATTTTTAAGGATTCATCCAGAGACATTAGAGAGGCTCTTCATGAACTCTTATGTTGTACTAATGTTTCTACCAAAGAAGGGATTCACCTTGCACTGGTCGAGCTGCTGAAAAACTTAACCAAGTACCCTACCGATAGGGACTCCATATGGAAGTGAGTGTTCTTTGCCCTTCTGTTCACTGAGTCCTGCCATGCAGTGAAGGCGTAGTGCGGGAGGGGTTTTTTGGCAGTGTAAGGGTTGGGGCACTGGTCAGTTTCTCTGTAGTTCTCTTGGCTTTCTCCCCTTGGTTGTAAGACAGCTACTTAGAATACAGTATCTAAAGACAGAAAGGAAGGGGCATTCCCTTCATGCATTTCTCTTTCCGATTGATTATGAAAGTGTTCCCAGAGGCTCCCCAGCAGCTTCCCCTCTCGCTCCAGTGACAAGAAGCAGGTTATTTGACTACCAGCAAAGCCACTGCAGGAATGGGGATGGGATAGCTGCGATGGGGTGGCCCGGTGGCGGTCCAGCCCCGGGGCAGGGTCTACTTGCTGTGAGCACTTTGTGGCCTGCCAAAGACCTGAGCAAAATGAGGACTCTTGGCAAAGAGGATGGGGAAAATGGCTGTTGGCTAAATAACCAGTAATATCTGCCCTCCCGGCTCTTTTATCTTGATAATAACTCGTTTTTTAGATGAATTAACTGAATTCCAGAATAATTGGATGACTTATCTGGAGTTCTAGAGTTAGCAAAATTGGATGGTTGAGAATAACCAATTTCCAACTGTGTTTTCTGATTCCAGTTCTGGTACATTTTAGAGCACTTACTAATTTACCAAAATGAGTTATTTGTTTCAGATGCTTGAAGTTTCTGGGAAGTCGACATCCCACCCTAGTGCTCCCCTTGGTGCCGGAGCTGCTGAGCACCCACCCGTTTTTCGACACAGCTGAACCAGACATGGACGACCCGGCTTGTATCCTCCGTGTGCAGGGCAGGGCTGCCGAGTGGCCAGGAGCCCTGGCATCCCACTCTCTAGTGTAGCTTGGGTGGCCTGAATTTTATTTCCTTATTTTCTTTAGGTAAAAGAATAAGCGTGTCCTCAGGCAGCCTGATAGTTATTTTTATTTTTCTTTGCCATTTAATAGTAATGGTTATTTTCCCATTTATTTAGTATGTGTTATATTCTATGTCCTGTTTAACTGCTTTAAACATATCATTACTGTTCTTTCAAACAACCCTGGAAGGAGGTCATATTTACAGATGAGGAAACAGGCCCAGAGGATTTAAATAACTTTTGTTTTTTTCTTTCAGTTTTTGCCATAGGTGCATGTACTCACAGAGACAGAGGGAAAGTGAGAAGTCATCCCCCAGCGGGCATGGCCAGGCCACAATCCCCTCTCTTCTATCTTCTTCTCAGATATTTGGGCTTGCATGCACTTGCACCCAGAGTGATTCTCAAGCCACCAAATCCAGGACTGGAACCTTGTGGGGTCCAGCCACCTTAACTACCATGCTACTTGGCCAGCCCCAGAAGTTTCCTTTTTAACATCTGAAGATTTACTAACCAAAATAATCTACTGTTAATATTTTGGTGTATTCCTCCCACTTATTATTACATTTTTAAAAGACTGGCATTGGGATTTTGCCTCTGTTATTTTGTCACATAGTGTATTTCATCAATACTTACTGATAACCCGTATCTTGCAATCATATCTTCTATATATTTTAGAGTCTATGTTTCACTTTTGAAAAACTCCTTATGATATACTATTGCAAATTCTTCATTAATATAATTTTCTTTTCTTTTTTTTTTTTTTTGAGAGATTTTCGCTATAGGGCGCGTGCGCTCGCCAGACAGACAGAGACATAGAGACAGAAAGCGAGAAATCACCCCCCAGGGGGGATGGTCACGCCACAATCCCCTCTCCTCCATTCTCCTCTCGGGATCCTGGGCACGCACGCACACGCGCCCGGCGTGAGTTTTAAGCCACCGGGTCCAGGACGCGAACCGTGGTCGACTACGTGGGAGTCCAGCGACATAGCCATTACTCTAACTGCTGGTTCCCCGATTAATATAATTTTCAATGATTGCCTAACATTCTGGTAAATGAAACATAAGTTGTATAATCATTTTCCTGTTTTTGAATATTTAGATTATTTGATTATGCGCTATTATAAGTGATTCTGTGAAATTAGGTTATTTACTTAGCATGCATTTTGAGATGTAGAATTATTCAGTATTCATAATACTCTTACTGCCTTGTATCAAATTATTATCCAAAATGATGGTGCTAGTATATACTTCGATATGCAGTGTACCAAGAGTTTCTGTTTGTTGGTTATTCTCAGTAGTATTGGGCATTATTTTAAAAAAAATTTGGTTACCGAGGGTCAGGGTAGAGTGGAAAAATATATCTTCTTTGATTTTACATTTCTTTGATTTGTACAAAATTGCAGTCCCTGAGTGGGAATTTTGGAGATGGGAAGTGGTGGGGATTTTTTCCCATTGTTTTTTTTTTTTTACTTTTTTTTTTTACAGTCTGGAGAGGGCTCCAGACTGGCCAAGCTCAGCATCTTATACTTCAAAGTTGACTTAACCCACTGATGTGTCAGACATTGCAGTTTTGGTCCTGATTTTCAATGCTGCTAAAACCTGCCCAACGATGCCAGCGTTATTCTCAGATCACACCTTCAGGCACTATGCCTACCTCAGAGACAGTCTTTCTCATCTTGTTCCTGCCTTGAGGGTATGTTAAGAACACGGTAGTCTTTGCTTTTGACATTTTGATTTTTGATGCTTTGTGGCCTCCATCATTCCCTCCCTTCCTCTTCCCCTCCCTCCCTTCTTCCCTCCCTCCCATCCTTTCTTATTTGCAAGAGGGTACATGAGAGAGAGAGAGAGAGAGAGAGAGAGAGAGAAACAAGAAAGCACCCACTATGGGGCAATACCTTTTCTTCCATCACTTCCTCTGTTTGGGATTTCGGGCACACACACATGCCTGGTATATTTTTTAAGCCGTAGGGTCAGGACTCAAATGGTGTAGTTGGCCATGTGGGATTAAGCCTCCTTAACCATCATGCCACCAGCTGGCTGGCTTTGTTGTGATTTTTAAATAGGAGAAAGTGGACTGTAATCTCTGAAAACTCGCTTATCCATACACTTTCTCTCTGGGGCTTTTTTCCCATTGTTTTTTTTTTTTTTTTTACTTTTTTTTCTGTATCCTTTAAGAAGATTCATTTCTTAAGAACAGTGTCCCTGGGTTTGGTGATACTAGGCAGGAAAAAGGAAATCTGGAAAAACAGATTATTTTTTAGGCCAAGGATTAAATTGTTATATTTTAACAATTACATAAAGCCAGATTCAAGTCAATGTTAATTTTTTAAAATAGTAAAACTAGTACTGTTTTTAAAGCTTAGAGAAACAGAAAGAAGAAAATGTTACCATGGACCATAATGATAAATGCAGCCGCTCGTGAATGCTGTGTGCCAGGTACTCTTCCGAGCTCTCTCTTTGTGTCAAGTCCTCCCTGTTCAGAGAGCTCTGAATGACTTTGTTTAGAATGATATTCTCTACCCAATGTACATGGGTAGAGAAACTGAACTTTATGAAGATTCAAAATGAAAAGTGATATCCTCTTTGCTGTCCCCTCGTCGTCCCTTTCTTGAAAGGTAATCACTCCTCCCATAAAACATTTTATAGCATTTTTTAAAATATATTTTATTTATTTAAAAATTTTTTTATTCTGAGAGATTTTTGCTACAGGACACATACGCATGCTAGAGAGACAGAACGTAAAAAGTCATCTCTGGGAGGATGATCATGCAACAATCCTTTCTCCATTCTCCTCTTGGGATTTTTTAAGCCACCGGCTCCAGGACTTGAACTATAGTCAACTACATGGAGTCCAGTAGTATAACCACTTACGCCGTCTGCTAGTCCCTATTGTTACTATTTTTAGAAATCTGACCAGAGAAAGAGAGGGAAAGTGAGAAAGAAAGCTGCCAGATCTAGGACTCAAACCATGGTTAGTCATGTGGGAGTCCAACACCTTAACTCCCATGCCTCCTGCTGGCCCCATAGTTTATAGCATGTTACAAAATCTTATTTGGGAATAAATCATCACTGTTCTATTAAGTGAAAGGCAGAATAAATCTAAAGTAGGTTAATTTTTAGTCCCTTTCTTATAGTTAGTACATTTATTTTAATTAGCAACAGGAAATAGCATTCTACCATTTATTTTTTTCATTTTCTTTTGGCAGCTGTGACTTATTGGTAGACTATGTTTGCTTTCTCTCTCTCTCTTTTTTTCTGTTTCTTTCTCACTGTTTTTCTGGTATCTTTGTATTACCAAAAGCTGAGCCACAGGCCTTGACAGCACTAACTTTCCACTGTGTTTGCTTAGTTACCAGGTAGAAAGCTCGTGTCCTCAGCCGTTTCCCCGAACATAATGCCTCATGAGGACCCTTCCCAGCAGTTCTTGCAGCAGAGCCTTGAGAGGGTGTATGGCCTTCAGCACCTGGACCCTCAGGGAGCACAGGAGCTGCTGGAGCTCACCATCAGGTAAGCGATCATCCCTTTCCTCCAGCAGAGTTCATTTTTTTCTTTTTTTTTTTTTAAGTGTATTTCTTCCACGTGGAAGACAGGGAGAACAGGGAGACATACCCTAGTAGGGTTGTCATGCCACAGTCCCCCCAGCCAGGACCGTGGGCGTGCACTTGTGCCCCATGCAGTGTACAGGTACAGGGAGACCTCTGGACAGGAACCTAGAACTCTCTCCTGTGTCTTCAGCATTGCCGAGATGGTGCTACTGCCGTGCCACCAAGGCCGCCCTGACAGAATCGATTTTAACGTGTTATAGTCAGCTGCCCTGTTTCTAATTCCGCTGTTGATTATTAATTAGGTTTGGTTTTCTCAGCCTGTTGGCCTACACATCAACATAGCTCTATGGTCTGTTTGTATTTGGATTAGATTAGGTTTTAGCATTTTTTAATTTTTTAAAATTTTTTATTGCTAGAATCACCTGGGTTTGACAGAGATTGCAAGTGAGCCAGAGAGAAAAGGCATTCCTTCAATGGATTGTGTTCACACCACAATTCTTTTTGCACTATTTCTCACTCCCTTCTGGATTTGGGGCATGTACACACATGAACCCAGCATGTTTCTAAAGACGCCAGGGCTGGAATTCGAGCCTTGGTCAGCCATGTGTGATCTGGACCCATATGTACAGTGTTTAACCACTGTGCCATGGGGCTAGTCCTGAGCGTTTTTTTTTAAAAAAAGGTCTTTGCATTCATGACTCAATTGATGAGTATAAAATAGAAAAATAGTTATAAAGAAACTGGTTTCATTTTTTTCTTTCTTGTTTATTTGTTAGAACTGGTGTCAGAAACGCAAAGTAACAGTGCTCAACCATGAGCTTCACTCTCTCGTAGGCAGGACATAGCTGAGATCCCGTCAGGGCTCACGCTCATCATTTCACCTGTCTCCACCTTCCCACGTAAAGCGGCTTCAGTCTAATAGTCCAAAATCGAACTCTCTCCTCTGTATTCCAGCCCATGGGAAAAGGAAAGGGCAAGAGAAGGAAATAATTTCTACCCCCCCTTTTTTTTTGAGAGGTTTTCGCTATAGGGTGCATGCGCTCGCCAGACAGACAGAGAGACATAGAGACAGAAAGCGAGAAATCACCCCCCAGGGGGGATGGTCACACCGCAATCCCTTCTTCTCCATTCTCCTCTCGGGATCTTGGGCACGTACGCACACGCGCCCGGCGTGAGTTCTAAGCCACCGGGTCCGGGACGTGAATCGCGGTCGACTACATGGGAGTCCAGCGACATAGCCATTATGCTAACTGCTGTTTCCTTACCCCACCCCTTTTAAAAACTCTAATTTTAGTTGTATCCCCTTGACGAGACCTCAGGTCACACATGGCCATATCTAGCTTCAAGGATTCAGGAAGTGCAATGTTTACGCTGAGTGAGTGGGCTTGGTTAGCGTCTGATGATTGTTACTCAGGAGGAAGGGGAGAAAAGACACCGGGGAACGACCAGCAAGCTCTGTCAGACCTTGCTAAAATGGCCGGAATGCTAAGAAAACCATCAAAGCCTATATGCTTTTAGGAAAAGCAGTAGTGTTGTTTGCTCTTAAAAGAGAAAAATGTGATTGTCATTTGTAGTTTGGTTGAGATTTCTTTCATTCCTGATACTGCGTGAACTTAGTAATTTTCGGCAGATGACTTCATTGCAGACAGAGACATCAGCTCTATGCTAGACGCAGGTCAGCAAATAGGGTTTTGCCTTTCGAAAGCCACAGGGATGAGATGGACACAGACAGCATGGCGGATGGTAGTGCTTCCACCCTGACTCATGTTTTCTTCTCCATTATTGCATCTTTTTATTTTTTCTTTTTTTTCCCGAGGTTTTTGCTATAGGGCGTGTGCGCTCATCAGAAAGACAGAGACAGAGAGACAGAAAGTGAGAAATCACCCCCCAGGGGGATGGCCATGCTGCAATCCCTTCTCCATTCTCCTCTTGGGATCTTAGGCATGCACGCACACACACCTGGCGTGAGTTCAAGCCACCGGGTCCGGGACTTGAACTGTGGTCGACTACATAGGAGTCCAGCGACATAGCCATTATGCTAACTGTTGGTCCCCAGTTTCTTTTCTATAGGGCATAAGTGCTCTCCCAAGAGAGACAGAGTGAAAGAGAGAAAGGGAAAGTGGAAAATCACCCCCTAGGGGGATGGCCATACTGCAGTCCCTTCTCCAGTCTCCTGTTGGGATTTTGGGTACTTGGGCACACATGCACACATGCCTGGTGTGATTTTCAAACCTCTGGGTTGAGGACTTGAACTGTCCAGCTGGTGGGATCTAGCACCTTAACTCCCACACCACCTGCTGGAGGTGCGCCTCAGGAAGCAGTCCGTCTGAACCATTCTCCAAGTTGTTTACCCACTGTGTGAGATCTTGTCCTGTTCTAAACTCTGCCATTCACTCAGCAGCATTGACTGTGCTTATTCTTATTGGCCGGATGCTGAGGAGGGAGAGAAGTCTGAGGTGGACTTAGTTCCCAAGGTTCTCAGTGACCATTACAGGACCCCGGTGAGAACTCATCGGTGTGGTAAATACTGCAGTCGAGGCAAGAGTAATAAGTCTGTGGAAAAACAGATGCAAGTCCCTGACCCAGCAGATGGTGGCGGCCAGGGGCACGTTGCAAAGGAGAAGGCCCATCAGTGCGGGGCGTGATAACCAAGCACACCACTGTGCAGTCTGGGGCGGAGGAAAATCCGGTTGCAGCGGACAGGCGGAGAACCAGGTGACATGAGAGAGTTGGTCTCCTCACAGAGCTGTAGGGCATGATTGAACGGTGGGGCTTCGAAAGCTGGCTGTCTTTGGTTCCAGGCTGAGCGCCACCGCCTCAGAGTTGATCTTAGGTGGTGTGTTTTTTCAGGGTTCATTTATAGAAAATAAAATGGGTTTTTATCTAATTTAAGCAGAGAAGACATCTACTACAGTACATTGCATGCCTCAGCATTGGTGGGCAAGCTAAAGACAGACGAGGTTGAATTTCCCAGGATGGTGTCCAGAGCCATACCACCGGGGGGGTGCCCACTGAGTCAGGGTGCCGCTCCTGGCTCCAGAATTGTGTCCTGCACTCCATCTCTTTCCCCACATTGCTATACCACACTCATGAGAGTGGGTTTGATGGACAGATACTAAATTGCTGGCGGAACTGGTCACGAGCCTGAGAGAAGCAGGGCACCTTTGCAGCCTGTGGGTTCCAGGGAGGTACATAGGTGAGGACTGCAGTATGCACGAGTGAGACAGCCGTGGCAGTTGCCCCCGACTTGAACTGCTCAAGGTCAGTTTTCTCACCTATGACCTGGTGACTCACAGGGTACAGCAGGGGAGGGAGGAACTGGGAGAGGCGCATGGTAGTCTGGTAACTCTTAACAAGTTGAGGTGCTTCCTGGGCTTCTCTGGAAGCACTGCAGGCCAAAGTGGGCAGGCTTTGGGGACAGTGCCCCCACAGGTGCGGGCACAGGCATGACAAAGTGCACATCCTGCCTTTCTGCCTGAGGAACTTGGTCTGCTGCTCCTCGGGGGTCCTCCCATCTTGCAAAAGCCATGTCGAGCAGAGGCCCGTTGGCTTGCTGTGTTCCACAGCTACTCCAGCAGGACGGCCCCATGCAGGGAGGTTCCCAAGGTCCCTGCCGAGCCCAGGCCTTTGCAGTCTGACAAAACATACCTGCTGTGGACTGCACGCTTCGAATTGGGTCAGGAGATCCTGCCTCCCTCCGATCACACCAAAAATGATAGACGCTGCAAGAAACAAAGCTCAAGTGAAAGCTTGTTACGGAATCGTTAGGCTCACAGTCCTTGCCTGCTGTACTGCGATAGTGTCAGCCAGAGGGCTGCAGAGCGACAGGAGGCCCTCCGCTGGAACCTGGCAAACGAAGAAGCTATGGTGGCTGCACGTCACTTAGCTGTTCCAAGTGACGCGTTCTCCTGATTCCCATCTCTAAGCAGCGGCAGTGGAAGATGCTTTTTAAGCATTGACGCGATTTGTAGCGTGCCAGTTTGCTCACGCGTACATTCAGCCGGTACTTGTGTGTGTCTCCTGTGAAGTGGCCAGCACTCACATTCTTTCCTCTTCTCCCTCACCAAAGTGCTTCATTAAGGAGGCCACTAAACGAGGTTGCTGGCTCTGAGCCCAGGAAAATAAGCTCTACTTCCTGACTCATCCCCACCTGAATAAACATGTAGGTTTTGTCCGTGACAGTTTTATCCTGTTGGCACTGAAGCAAGTGCGGGATACACTGAAGCATGCCAGTTCGGTCCCTGGTTGCGGTGCCAGGTGTTAGGGAACACCTACTGTTGGTTCGAGTTGCCTTCATGACCTGGGTTTCCCGAGGTGAGAGTCGGGTTGGGCTTTGGAGTGACCAGACCACCGTGCAGTGCCGCAGGCTGTCCTGGGCACTGCGTTTCCAGCTTGAGAACGTTTTCAGGATGGTAGCTGAAAGATCCTGAAAGGAGAGCCGTCGCTACCAAGATCTACTGAGCTTTACACGGATGATTTGTAGATGTGAAACTACTTGGTAGGAAGTGGCAGAACCAGGATTTGAACCCAGCTTTGTCGAACTGAAATTGATGGTCTGTGCAGTGCACCAGTGGAGGGGATTCCTGCGTCGAGTAGAGATTAAAGCCAGAGATCCCTGGGGTTCTTCACAACTCACAGGTTTGTAGTCGTAGGAAAGTGGATGTCGGACAGGTCCATACAGAGGTTCTCTGACCGGACTGGCGTCGTGAGTTTGTTGGCACAGTCGCGCCTGCCTCAGCGTTGCCGTCAGCGATGGGCCACGAGTGGTGGCAGTCCCGTCAACTGTAGTTAGCTGCATCATACAGCCCAGGCCTGCGGGAGGCTCGGCCTTCTCAGTTTGTGGAAGTGTGCTCTGCGATGTTTGCACAGTGACAGCATCAGCCAGCAGCCATTTCTTGGGACACATGGCTGTTAGTGTAAAACAGGCTTCACCTTTACTCGTGTTGCCCAGGCAGCCGTTTGACCCGACCAAGGTCTCACATATAGGATATCTGCCGCAGTTCCATGAGGGGTCTGGGATATGATTTTTGTTTGTTCCTAGAACTTGACATCAATGTTAGGTTGTCGGAAAAGTCATGACATATTTTTCTGTTTTTTCTATGCAAAAATGCATCATGACTTTTCCAACGACCCAATATTTTGCCTTCACCACTTTGCCTTGAGTGCCTTGCAAGGTGCTATGGTATAGATAATGGTTTGTCCCCCAAAGTTTATGTTCTGAAAACTTGGTCCATGTAATGGTATCTGGACATCGTGAGACCTCTAAGAGAGAAAACCCACGTTCAGTTTGTAGAGCACCTGCCAGAGTCCACTGAGCATCAGTGGACTGAGAAGAGGAAGACGCACCTTCCGTGTGGGCATCCAGTTGTCTGGGAGCATGAGAGGGAGAAAAAGTGGAAGTGGAGGAATCTGTTATTTCTTCCCCTTCCCCCTTTTCTTGCGAGCCTGCTTTTCTTGCTCTGCTTCTGTCAGCCTCCTTGTGACATGACGTCAGATGCCACCCAGATGCTAGCCTCAGGCCTTTGGATTTTGCAGTCACCAGAATCCTGAGCCAAGTGAATGTACAAAAAATTTATTTAATATTATTTATTGTTATTATTTTTTAATTTGCTGCAGGGCACATGTGCTCACCAGAGAAAGACAGAGAGAGAGAGGAGGAAAGTGAGAAAGCAAACTGCAGATCCAAGACTCAAACTGTGGTCAGCCCTGTGGGAGTCCACCACCTTAATTACCATTTCACCTGCTGGTCCCACTAAATAAACCTTTACTTTATTTTATTTTTTTAAGAATTATTTATTTGGGAACCAGCAGTTAGCGTAATGGCTATGTCGCTGGACTCCCACGTAGTCGACCGCGGTTCGCGTCTCGGACCCGGTGGCTTACAACTCACGCCGGGCGCGTGTGTGTGCGTGCCCAAGATCCCGAGAGGAGAATGGAGAAGGGATTGCGGCGTGACCATCCCCCCTGGGGGGTGATTTCTCGCTTTCTGTCTCTATGTCTCTCTCTGTCTGTCTGGCGAGCGCATGCGCCCTATAGCGAAAAACCTCTCCAAAAAAAGGAAAAAAAAAAAAAAGAATTATTTATTTAATTTTATTTATTCATTCATTTAATTTTTAAGTTTCCAGAGAGACACAGAGACAGAAAGAGAGAGAGAGACAGAGAGAGAGAGGAAGTGAGAAACCAAGCCACCAGGTTTGGACTTGAACCGTGGTTGACCATGTGGGAGTGTCCAGCACCTTAACCACCATGCCACCTGCTGATCCCCATTTATTTTATTTTTATTAAAGAATTACTCTTATTTATTTTTATTATGATTACCTTTAATATGACGAAAGAGAGAGAGAGATAGAGAGAAAATGAGAAAGCAAGCTGGTCAGGGACTCGAAAAACAGTTGGCTGTGTGGGAGTCCAGCACCCCAAACACCAGGCCACCTGCTGGCCCCTAAAAGGTGGGGCATTCACTGGAGAGACAGCCAAAAAGTGAGAAATCACTCCCTGAGGGAATGGCTACACTGCAGTCCCTTCTCTAGTTCTCCTCTTGGGTTTTTGGGCATGCACACACACATGCCCGCTGGATCTGGGATTCGAACCATGATAGACTACATGCAAGTCCAGTGATGTAACCATTACGCCATCTGCTGGTCCCTGCTAAACTTTTACTCTATAAATTACCTAATCTTAGGTATTTCTGTTTAGCAGCCCAATTACTGCCGCATACATAGTGGCTCAGTAAATATTGTTGGAACTGTAGTTATGATGGCTTAACCAGGAATGAATACGTGTGTGTGTTTTATTGCCAGAGGGCTCATATGCTCACCAGAGAAAGGGAGGGAGACAGAGAAGGTACCCCCCAATGGGGCGTGACCATACTATTGAGTTGTCATAAAAGTCATGACATATTTTTCTATGCAAAAATGTGTCATAACTTTTCCAATGACCCAGTACATTCCTTTTTTCCTCCATTTATCCATGCTGTCAGGATTTGGGACATTCTCGCACATACACCCAGCATGTTTTTCAGGTAGCCAGGGCTGGGATTTGAACTATGGTTGGCCATGTGTGGTCTGGCTCCCTATGCACAGTGCTTAATCACTGTGCTATGGGACTGGCCCCTTCAGATTTGTACAGATGGCATCTTTACCTTCAGGCATAAAGATTCGCTGTATGTGCATTGTTGCTGTCTTCTATTATAAGAGCTGCTGTCTCTCACATGCCCGCAGTGTGCCCACCCTTCTGAGCGCTCATATACGTAATTTCATTGTATGTGAGAATTACCCATTTTTACCATGAGCGGGATGACATGCCTGAGAAGGGGGCTGGGGTTCGCCCATTCATTTGCTGTATGGTTTTGAGTATCTTTCACATGCTGTGTATTCTAGGCAGAGGGATCCAACAGATAAGCAAGACAGTCTGTGCTATGCATGATCTTAAAGCTCCATATGGGAGAGAGCTAGGTGAACAGGAAATGCAGAATTGTGCTTTCCATCTTAAAGAATGGGCCAGGAGGTACCTCACCCTTTTGTGATGACCCGAAGAATGAATAGAAGTTAGCCAAGCGAAGAAGGAAGAGTGTGTCCAGGATTAGGAACAACAAAGACCTGGAGTACCACACTGCTTTTTCTAGAAGTTTCCCACCTGGCCACATTCTCTGTTTCCTGTTAACACTTGGTATGAAGTAAAACAGCCAGTATAACGAGATTTGAAATAGAAAAGACTTGGTTCAGGCCTTAGTTGAACTCGTAGGTGTGTGGTCTTGGACCCTCTGTGTATGTAGGTCCCAGGACTGTTCTGTGGTGTGTTGTAAGGATATTTGTGAAAGCATTTTGAGGATAGCGGTTACAGAGATAATAGACGTTTATAAAATTTTGCTTTAAAATTCGTCTTAACTCTGATTTCACTCGATACATGGGATGTGCTCTTGATATTTTGTAAATCCAATCTAGATTTTTTTTTATGATTTTTATTTATTCATTTTAATTTGACCAGAGAGATAGAGGTGAGAGACAGCGAGAGAGACAGAAAGTGAGAAAGTAAGCCATCAGCTCCAGGATTCGAACTGTGGTTGGCCATGTGGGAGTCTAGCACCCTTAACCACCACACCACTTGCCAGCCCCCCAATCTGGATTTTTATAGAGGAAATTCTGTTTTAAATTCTGAGGAACAGGTATTTCTTTGAAAGAATGATGCAATCATTTGTTCACTATGTCTCAACATGCAGGAGTCTTCAGAAAGTCCGTGGAAAGTGCATATTATGATAAAACTATGTATGGATTTCAAGGGTTTTTTTTGCATACAAAAATTTCTATTACTATTATATATACATTTAATTGCTACACATTATTTAGAGTGTAAGGAGACTTTACCCAGCATGATACACACCTCATTCCAGCCCAGTTGAGAATACTATACACATCCTCATCAACAGATAATAAACCACCTCTGTGTCCCACAAATGTCTTACCTCTCTTTTTTTCCCCAGATTTCCTTTCCTATGCTCTTCCCCTCCCACACTCTTTCCATTTTGTCTCTAGTGTCCATAACAATTTTTAATGCTTTTATGTCCTCCAGTCTTTCAGTCTCTACCACAGAGTGCAGACAGTCGGTATATGTTAAGGTGAGACATACAATGTCTCTCTTTCATAGCCTGACTTGCTTCACTCAGAAAAATATGGAACGCTTGACGAATTTGCATGTCATCCTTGCGCAGGGGCCACGCTGATCTTCTATGTATCATTCCAATTTTAGTCTATGTGCTGCTGAAGGAAGCACCAACCTTTTTTTTAACACCAAAATAAATTTATAATTTAATTCCACTTTTCCCATGAACTTTTTGAAGTCCTCTTATATAATGACCTGTGGTTTTCTAGAGTTTATATTTTTACGTAAGTCCACGAAAATCCAGTTACTAGAAATATTCGTCATTGTCTCAGGAACCATATCACTTTTGCAGTGTTCCATAATAGAGAATTGTTCTTTTGTTCAGCTCATTTCATTTGGAAACAGGGACTTAATTTTTCTGGAGTCAGTAGAAATACATTTCTTTCTTATGGGAATTCTTTTACATGCCAGCCTTACAGAACATGGGATTTCTTGGTTGAGTTCTTCTAAATTATTTAAAATCCTCCTTTGCAACATTTAATGTCTCTGAGGAATAGCACTTGTCTTTTAGTCTGGGAACCAGTCCAGTAATTAAAGAGGTGGAAATAAATGTTTATAATCTGTAATCATCTAGGTGTAAAAATGAAGATAGCTTTTGAAAAATCACTAGGATTTTGTACCTATTTTGCATTTTCTAACATTTCTTTGTTCTACCCCACTACAAAAAGACATCAGTTGTAAATTTGACGTGTAGCGGTTGAGAGAAATGTGTAGCCATAGTAATGTTTGATTTGCTTCTCCTGAGCGGTCTTTTACTGCCTCTAACTGTGATTTACAATATACCTGCTTCAGGGCCAGCAGGTGGCATGGAGGGTTAAGGTGGCTGGATCCCACATGGCCACCTGTGCAGTCTGAGTCCCACACGGTTGACTGTGGTTTGAGCCCCAGACCTGGCGGCTTGCTTTCTGACTTTCTCTCTCTCTTTGTCCTTCTCTGGGACAAATTAGAAATAAATATGTAAGTAAGTAAGTAAATAAAGTTAAATGAAATAATTCTTGGAGAGGTTTTTCGCTATAGGGCGCGTGCGCTCGCCAGACAGACAGAGAGAGACATAGAGACAGAAAGCGAGAAATCACCCCCCAGGGGGGATGGTCACGCCGCAATCCCTTCTCCTCCATTCTCCTCTCGGGATCTTGGGCACGCACGCACATGTGCCCGGCGTGAGTTGTAAGCCACTGGGTCCGAGACGCGAACCGCGGTCGACTACGTGGGAGTCCAGTGACATAGCCATTACGCTAACTGCTGGTTCCCAATGAAATAATTCTTAAAGAAAAAAAAAATGCAGCGTTTGTATGTACGTGCCCAAAACCCCAACAGGAGGAGAAGGGATTGTGGCTTGATCATCCCCTCTGGTGGTGATTTCTTCCCTTCTCTCTCTTTCTCTCTCTTTTTTTTTTTTTTTTTTTTGTCTCTCTCTGGTGAGTACACACACCCTATAGCAAACTAAAAAGCAACAACAATAGAAAAAACAAAAACAGAAGCCTAAAATACTAAAAGTAATTAATTACTCCTGCCTGTGGTGTAAATTAAAAAAAAATTAGTTTTCCTTTGATATTTTAAAAATACTGTTTGGCAGCCAGTGGCATGGTGGTTAAGGCAACTGGATCACACATGGCAAACTATACAGTTCAAGACCCAGACCCCCACCTTGAGAAACATGCCGGGTGTGTGTTCCTCTGTGCCCCACATGGAAGGGGCTCCTTTTCCTTGCCAGGTCCTATCAGTAGAAACGTGGCTCAGTATATCTGGTTTTAAATCAGTTTGGTCTCGTCTATATGTAGTATAGTTTATAAATAAGTGAAAAGAGTTTAATAGCAAATACGTACACAAGATGTTATATGGTACATTTTTGAAAAAGAACTTGGGAGTCTGACATACTTGGATTCATGTCTTGTTTTGCCATTTATTGTGTGACCTTGGGCAGACCACTTAAACTCTGGTCTATAGTTTCGTGCTCAGTGAAATGAGATTAATTGCAATTCACATTCTGAGGATTAAATGACCTCAAGTAAGCAAACGCCTAACACAGTACAGTGCACATAGAAAACGCCTTCAGAGCTGGCCTCAGAGCGCAGTTGTTAAGTGCTTTGCAGAGGAAGCTAGATCACATACGACTGACTGGGGTTTGAATCCCAGCCCTCGTAACAACTGGCCAAGCATACACGTGTGCCCAGGATCTTGACCAGATGGACAGCTGGAGAAAAAAAGAATTGCTGCCTGATCAGACATCACTGGAAGGTGTTTCTTTCCCTCTCCCTTCTCTTGTGCATATGCATGTGATCTAGCATAAATAAAAGAAAAAAAAAATTAAAGGAAGTGCTCTTTGTACCTTTCTTGTTAAAGAGACCATAGATTCCTGATGAGTGTCTACACTGAAGTTTCAGGCATAAAGAGGTACAGATAGGAATTACAACACAGGATTTTGCCCAGGACTAAACAAGTTGTTTTGATGGTAGTTCAGATTTCCATGACTAGTTGAATTGGGTTGCATCTTGTTCAGTTGCTACCGTCCAGCCGCAGTAGAACAACCTGACACCTGCAGGCAGTCTGTGAACGCAGTCAGCTGGTCAGTGCTCTCTGCGATTGGAACAGAAGGCAGAATCTTCCTGGAGAGGCAGTGCTTCAGAAGTCAAGTGCATCAGGGCTCTCTCTCTCTCTCTCTTTTCTTTTTTTTTTTTTTTCAGAGATTTTTTTTTTTTTTTTTGCTATAGGGCAAGTATACTTGCCAGAGAGAGAGAGAAAATGAGAAATCACCTCCTCAGGGGGATGGCCATGTCCCTTCTCTTCCATTCTCTTGGGATTTTGGGCACATGTGCACCTAGCATGAATTAAGCTGCCGGGTCCAGTACTCAAACCACAGTCGGCCATGTGGGAATCCAGTGACATAACCATTATTCCATGTGCTTGTCCAGGGCTCTCTTACAGGAGACACAAAGGGAGAGGCTAGCTCACTTCCCAAGTGTGCCTAGCTAGTCCAGGTCCGTGTCTTTCATTGTGCTCACCTCCCATGTGTGTGCAGACTCTCCCGGATCAGCTCAGCTCAGGCCACTCATACTCACCAGGGATGATACATGCCAGAGACACCAATCTCGTCCATCATTTAGGGCTCACTCACTCGCCTCCCCCTTGCAGGGCATCTCCTTCCTGGGGTTGAGGTCCTTGGGAGGCAGCATTGAGCATCATAGTGTTGCCCACTGAGCCCGAGATGGAAAGACTTAGGCCAGTGGACAGTTTTGTCTAGGCTGCTATTAAACCTGATATATTAGGCCTGTTACAGCTTCCCTGAAGACCTAATCTTTGGGTTTCCCACAGTTAGTTCTATATGAAATTTTGATTTTTCTATTAAAGAGGCAGCTTTCTGTGAATGCTGAGATCGATTGTTAGATAACATACATGACATGTACAAACAGAAACCTCCCTAAAAAAGAAGGAAGAAAAGAAAAACAGGGCTGACCCTGTCACCCTATGGCCCTATTGCTTAGTGCTTAAGGGAGTTAGATTCCTTGTGACCAGCCGTGTAGCTCTAATCCCAGCCCTGGTGACTTGAAAAACACGCTGGTTATGTATGTGTGCTTGGCCAAGATCCCAACAGGATGGAAAAATGGAAAAGGGATTACTGTGTGACCACATCCCATTAAGGGACTTTCTCCCTTTACCTCTCTCTTCCTGTCTCTTTCTCTAGTGAATGCACACACATTCTGGCAGATTAAAAGAAAAGGCACCACCTTGGGGGCCAGCAGGTGGCAATGGTGTTTAAGGCACTGGGCTCCCACATGGCCGACCACAATTCGAGTCCCCGAACCCAGACACTTGAAAATCACACCGGGTGCATGCGCACATATACCCAAAATCCCAAGTAGAGTGGTAGAGATGGAGTATGGCATGGCCATCCCTCCGAGGGGGTGATTTCTCACTTTCTATCTCTCTGTATCCCACAAGCGAATGTGCCCTGTGGCAAAAACAAAAAACTACTACCCAGAAAAACACTTTACCATATTTTTCTCCTATAATATAATCTTTATATTTTAAATCACACATCTTCTTACCATTTTTTAATTTTAGTGACTATAGAGAATTTTATGACTGGGTGTTCTATATTTTGACAGTTTCTCTACCATTGGATATTTAAGTAGTTACTGAATTTTCATAATAGTCCATATGATGATGAATAATGTGGGGCATAAAGCTTTTCATTTCTGTTGAATATTTCCCTTAGGGTTACTTCTCAGCATAAAGCTACTGATCAAATATTTGATTGTCTCATGCGGCTTTTGGAACACTGTGGTTTTGCTTTCCAAATGCTTAAGCTGCCATCAAAGTGTGAGTGAACCAATTTCACTAGCACACCCAAGCAGTTTTTGTCATTTAAAATTTTTATGACTGATTTAGCAGGCATAAAATGATAACATGGTTTTGCTGTATCTGTATGTTGGTGACATTATCCTTATGGTGTGTTGGCTTGTGTTGTTTTTTTATTTGCTATAGGGATCTGCAAAGACTTGGAGAACTTCAGTCTGAACTGGCAGGAGTGGCTGACTTTTCTGCTACGTATCTTCGATGTCAGCTACTACTCATCAAGGTTGGTCTGGCTCCCTTACATTTATGATTGAGGCTAGGAATGCACTTTAATGTGTCCAGCAGTGTTTTTGGTCATAGGTGGGAAAACTTAGGATCTTCTGCAACTACGTAGCAACTGAGAAATGATGTACTCTGCCATGTAATTATATTTATCTCTAATTAAAGAAATGGTAGCTCATAAAGGAATTTGAATTTTTGAATTTTGGGAGAAGTCGTCTACCATTCTATAATTAAAGCAGCTTGTATAATCATTTTAATTAGAAACCCAGGGATCTTAAATGTTTTGTATAATGTGAATAGACTTACGTGAACTTGTATACCATTTTCTTAAGCATGTTCATTTCACTGTCAAAGTGAAAAACGATAATTTCAGGGGCCAGCAGGTTGGCGTGGTGGTTAGGGCACTGGATTCCCTCATGGCTTACTGTGGCTTGAGTCCAGGACCTGGTGGCTTGCTTTCTCTCTGTCCCTCTATGGTGAACATGTAACAAATTCAAAAAGTAATAATAATGATAAAATTAAACAAATAATCCTAAGAAAAATAGGTTAATTTCATTGCTCCTAAAAAGGGCCAACTTCCTGCCATTTCATACTAAGTATCTATTTCTCTCCTTCTCACACACACATACAATTGGTACCCATGCAACTATTTAGATTTGCCAAGTTAAAAACCAAAAACCAATTAAAGTAGTTCATCTTTCAGCTTCTGCAGAATTTTGCTATAAATTTAATCTTAAGATTGAGGATAAACCTTTATCCTAAAAACAAAGTGTTCTTAGTCTTTAAAGTCACTAATGATATTTGACCAAAGTCAGAATACATGGGGGATTCAGAAATTGCTTTCTACTGTAAGGTGTGTGATCTTGTGCTAAATGTTATACTTAGGGTGTGTAAGTGTGTGTATATTTGTAAAGGTGAAGTGTACACTATGGTAGGTTGGGATTTAAATAACCCTTGGTAGGCTAGATAAATTCCTTCAAATGAGGGGTCAGTAGGTGGTGTGGTGGTTAAGACACTGGACTCCCATGTGGCATACTGCAGTTTGAGTCCTGGATATGGGTGGCTTGAAACTCACATCAGACACTGTGTGTGCCCAAAATCCTAAGAGGAGAATGAAAGAGAAGGGATTGTGGTGTGGCTATCCCCCTTGGGAGGTGATTTCTCACTTTCTCTGTCTCTGTCTTGTCTCTCTGGCGAGTTCATGGACCCTGTGGTAAAAAATCTCTAAAAATAATTCCTTCAAATGTGTTTGTCTTGTAACTGCTGCCACAGGCAAGATGTAAAATATTTCCATCATCTCATAAAGTGTCTTTGCCAAGCTGTTTGGTGTTTCCAAGCCTCTAAGAGAAAGTTAATAACTGTCCCCCTTGTGGACAGAGAAGGCTTGGTGAGAAGCTGTGCATGTGAGAGCCCTGGCTGTCAGGTACACAGTGAGACCATGGAAGTATGGCCTCCTTCCTTCTTCCTTGGCTTGCTCTCTTCTCCATCAGAATACAAGGAGGCCTTTGAAAAGAATCTATCTGGGGTTTTCAAGTGGCTTGGTGGTTAAGGCACCGGGCTCCCATATGGCCTACCATGGTTTGCGTCCCAACATGGTGGCTTGCTTTCTCACTTTGCCTCTCTGTCTCTCTGGTCAAATTAAATAAATAAATAAATAAGATAAAATAATTCCTTAAAAAAAAAAAAGTAGCGAAAGATAGGTGAGAAAGAGATTAGTTCTAAGGGGAAAAAACACAATTGACTACTTAGTGTCAAGGTGGGTAAGAAGCCCAGACCTAGAACTCCAGGTAGCCTTAGGAAGAGCTGAACAGATCGCAGCACTTACTTGACAGGATATTCAGTCCCTAGTGCTGATTTTTGTGAAGAATGCAATATACGTTGTAGAATACTTACGATGTAATGTTATGTACTCAAAAAAAGGTACAAAATAACTGCTTTCCGACTGCAGCTATATAAAAACCATGCATATGAGGAATGATTGGAAGTAAATATTCAAACCGTTTCTGTATCCTTGTCTAGCCCTGCTGCTGTCCACTGATAGCCACCAGGTACATGGGACTGTTGAGCACTTGAAAGGCTGTAGTTCCCACTGAATGTACTGCATGTACAAAGTACATACTGGGCCTTTTAGACTTAGCATGAAAAGGTGTCCATTATTAATTTTTAAAATACTATATCAGTGAATTTCCAGTGTCTTGGATATATATTGAGTGTAGTAGACGGTATTTTAGGATCAGCCCTGTGGCTTAATGGTAAGAGAGCTGGATCCTGCACGACTGACTGCAGTTCAAATCTCACCTCTGTGGCTTGAAAAATACTCCGGGTGCCTGTGTGTGTGTGCCCCAAATCCCATCAGGATGAAGAACTGGAGGAGAAGGAATTGTAGTGTGACCATACCCCACTGAGAGAGGTACTGTCTTCCTCCTCCTCTCTGACTCTTCTTCTCTTTCTCTCTAATGAGTGTATGTGCCTTCTGGTAATTAAAAACAAAAAAGCTATATTTGGAAAATTAATTTCACCTATTTTTTACTTTTAAAAATTGGCTACTAGAACATTTAAATTACATATATGGTTCCCACTGTGTTTGTATTGGATGCATTATGTCATTGTAATGAAGACGTTCCAAGAAAGAAAGAGGTGATAGTGTAGATGAGAGATGAGATCATTTGCATGAATGGCCAAGGAGAGGCATGTTAGGCTCGCAGTGATAGTTTTAAATATAGAGAGGTCGAGAGGGGGAGGAGTACAGGAAAGCTGGTTCATTTCTAGTTTGGGTATGTTGGTGACATGATGGGGCTGTTGCAAGGATTGTAAGCATAGGAACAAAGGAAAAAACAACTGTAGTCAAGGAAGAAGGTCTGGGTGGCTCAGGTTAGGCTAGTGGTCTGAGAACAAGGAGACCTAGAGCCCAGGACGCTGATCAACCCTTCATGACTCCTATACTCCAAGTGCTGGTCTGGGACGCAGGGCCTCTTGGCTAAGAATTGGGTCTAAAGGACATGAGTTCATTTAGCCCAAACCATTGTTTACCTTTTGTCCATAGTAGGTAGGGCTTATTGGCTTAAAGGAATAAACTAATTGAGAGGAAGTCTTGATTATGTGATCATGGTAGATTTTCAAGGCAAAGCAAAACAAAAATAAAAATCTCAAGTAGTGTAGCAGTCTGTGTGACCTTTGTGTTCTGTTCTCTCCTGCTCTGTCTGGGTAGGCCTTGCAGGAAAAATTGTGGAATGTGGCTGCCCCTTTGTATCTGAAGCAGAGTGATTTGGCCTCAGCTGCGGCAAAACAGGTAAGCTTCTTGAGACCTGCTCCTCAGGTTGGTCTCCTTCCAAAATTGACTAGTCCAAAGCAGACCCATGGCTCCAGGCCTCTACCGTGGTCTTCCTGCTTTCAGACAGAAGTTAGTGACAAGAGAAAGTATAATTACGGGACACAACCCTAACTTTGGAGTCAGGGGACCTGGATTCTGATCCCAGTTCTGCCTCTAATTTCCTGCATGATATTGAGCAAGTTCCTTAGCCTCTCTAGATTTTTCCTCCTCTGCAAAGTAGAGCGAGTAGGGACCAGCAGATGGCGTAATGGTTACATTGCTGGACTCCCATGTAGACAACTGCTGTTTGAGTCCCAGAACCAGTGGCTTAAAACTCACCCTAGATGCGTTTGTATGCGTGCCCAAGATCCTGAGAGGAGCATGGAGGAGAAGGGCTTGCGGTGTGGCCATCCCCCTGGGGGCAATTTCTCGCTTTCTGTCTCTCTGCCTCTCCAGTGAGTGCGCATGCCCTATAGCAAAAAATCTCTCTCAAAAAAAGAAAGAAAGAAATGAATTATATGATTTTTTTTAAAAGAATTTTTGTATTTAACTTTATTTATTTTAATTTGACCAGAGAGGGAGCTGGGGGAGAGAGAGTGTGAGCACGCACAAGGACAAGCCACCAGGTCTGGGACTTGAACCACAGTCACCCATATAGGAGTCCAGCGTCCTTAACCACCACACCACCTGCCAGCCCCGAATTAAATGATTTCTAAGATTATTTTATGTTCAAAAATATTGTTATTTCAGTTCTACTAAAATCTACTAAATACTAAGATTAACGTAGTATATTTTACAATCTTTCCTCTCAAATTGAGGTGAACTCAACTTGAAGTTGTTTATAGTTTTAGCTTATACCATCTCAAATGTTAGAAAGTCCTAATGTTTCATTTAATTGATTAAATATTTACCTCAAGTTGTTTTTGTTTTTGTTTTCTTTTCCTTGAGCAGTTCCCCTTTGTTCTTAAGTATCGAGACTTGGTGAGCTCGATATGAGTCTGTATTGACTCAGTGATTATGACCCAGAGGGAAGCTAGTGGAAGTGCTTGTGATTGTTACATTACAATTCACTAAATGATTTAAGTCTATTTATCAATCCCATTAGTTAGGAATAAATTAATACCTAGGAATTAGGAATCACTATCAATATTAACCCTAGCCCTAACCCTGCCAAAAAGTATTAATACTTATTTTTCACTTTTCAGATGAGATAGTTGAGGCTCAGCAAGGTGATAGTGTTAAGACTGTAGGTGGCAGAGTCAGGACTTGATACCCAGCATCCTCTGATCCACAGGATCTGTTTTCTTTCTCCTGCGCTGCCTGGTCTGTAATCTGATCCATATTCACTCTCAGATCAGATATGTGGCTCACCGTAGGAGAGTGGGACTTAATGACTAGAACCCCAAAATGGGCCATATGAGGAAGGGTGGGACCAGGAAGCAGTAGTTTGGAAGGAGGAAAAGAAAGGAATTACCATTGCTGTGTATCAGATTCTGTACTAAGCACTTCCAATGACCCATTTGATACTTTAAATTTTATGATGTTGTGCTGTTTCTTCTCAATTTACATACTGGGAAATTGAGGCACCATGTCATTGAGTTACTCACCTTACTGTCAATGTTGGAGAGCCTAGAGTAATTTCTCTGACCCCATAGCCTTCTAAGGGAGGCAAGCACAGAAGGGAAAGAGGAGCTTCATTTGGATGGAAGTAGCTGGTTTGGAGAGGATTGAGTAAGAATGTAAGATGTACTGAGCTGGATCTGGGGTCACAGACAATGTTTCTGCACTTGCTCCCTTCCCAGACTCCCTCAGACAGACCAGGCCCATAGAACAGTCTGTCTGTAATAGAAATACAAAACGTCATTAGTGGATACTATGAGCAACCATATGCCAACAAACAAGAGAACATGGAGAAGAAGGACAAATTCCCGGATGCATGTAATCTACTAAGATTGAATCAGGAGGACATAGAAAACCTGAATAGATCCATAACAACCATGAGATTGAATCAGTAATAAATACCCCCCCCCCCCCCCCCCAAATAAAAAAGTCCAGGTCTCGATGGCTTTTCTTCTGAATTCCACAAAACTTTTAAGTAAGAGTTAACCCTATCCTACTCAAATTATTTCTAAAGATCCAAAAGGAAGGAAACCTTCCAAATTCATTTTATGAAGCCTCCATCATCCTCATTTCCAAAACATATAAGGACATGAGAAAAAAGGAAAACTACAGACCAATATCTCTGATGAATATAGATGCAAAAGTTCTCAATAACATACTTGCAAATCGTATCCAACAACATATAACAAAGATTATTCATCATGACCAAGTAGGCTTTATCCCAGGTATGCAAGGGTGATTTAATATACATAAGACTGTAAATATAATATACCATATTAACAGAAAGAAAGATAAAAACCTCATGATCATCTGAATTGATACAGAGAAAGCATTTGATAAAATACAACATTCTTTCATGATTAAGACTCTCAGTAAGATTGGTATAGAAGGGTCATTTCTCAACACGATAAAAGCCATATATGGAAAAATCCATAGCTAACATACTGAATGGAGAAAAGCTAGACCTTTTCCACTAAAAACTGGTATTAGACAAGGTTGCCCACTTTCTCCACTACTTTTTAATATAGTGCTGGAAGTCTTAGTCAATGCAGTCAAAAAAGAGAACAATATAAAAGGCATTCAGATAGGCAAAGAAGAGTTGAAAATATCTTTATTCGCAGATGACATGATGGTATACTTAGAAGACCCAAAGGTTTTCATGAAAAAAACTTCTTGAAGTAACAAATGAATACAGTAAAGTGGCAAGATACAAAATCAACATCCAAAAATCTACAGCATTTCTATATATGAACAACAAGTTGAATGAAGTAGAGCGAAAGAGGAATCCCTTTTACCATAGCCACAAAATGCATAACATACCTATGGATGAACCTAAGGAAGTCAAAGACCTTTATAAAGAAAACTATGAAAATCTTAAAAAAGATATTGAAAACGACATAAAAAGTGGAAGGACATCCCATGTTCCTGGATTGGAATAATTAACATAATCAAAATGACAATTCTACCCAAATTAAGCTACATATTTAACACAATTCCAATAAAAATATTGGAGACATTCTTCACAGATCTAGAAAAGACAGTCATAGAATTTGTCTGGAATCATAAAAAACCTTGTATTGCCAAAGCAATCCTGCTCAAGAAGAGTGGGGTGGGCAGCATATCACTCCCTGACGCCAAGATATATTATAAAGCTTCAATAATCAAAACAGCATGGTATTGGCACAAAAACAGACACAATTGGCACAAAGGAATAGAATAGAGACCCCAGAAATAAACTCCAAAGCTTACAGCCAACTGATTTTTTAATCTTTTTTTTTTTTTTTGAGAGGTTTTCGCTATAGGGCGCGTGCGCTCGCCAGACAGAGAGAGACATAGAGACAGAAAGCAAGAAATCACCCCCCAGGGGGGATGGTCATGCCGCAATCCCTTCTCCTCCATTCTCCTCTCGGGATCTTGGGCACGCACGCACGCACACGTGCCCGGTGTGAGTTCTAAGCCACCGGGTCCGGGACTCGAACCCCGGTCGACTACGTGGGAGTCCAGCGACATAGCCATTACGCTAACTGCTGGTTCCCCAGACAACTGATTTTTGACAAAGGATACTAGTCAATCCACTGGGAAAAGGAAAAGCACTTTAGTAAATGATGCTGGAAAAACTGGGTATCTACCCGCAGAAAGATGAAACTGAATCCACTAACAAAAATCTTTGACCATTAGCAAAAATCAACTCAAAATGGATCAAAGATCTGAACCCAAGACCTCAAACTATAAAACTACTGGTGGAAAATACTGGGGAGACTCTGGGAGACATTGGGATAGGCAAAGACTTTTTAAGTAAGACTCCCAAAGCACAGGCAACAATCCCTAAAATAGACAGCTAGGACTATATCAGACTAAGACATTTCTGCACAGCAAAGGACACAGTAATTAGTATCAATTGACAACCCTCAATTTGCAATTTTATTAGTAATTAAACTTTCACATTTTCACATCAAATAAGATGATTTCATTAACAGATGAAAGTATTTTTAATTGACAAAATAATTTATTCTCTTTTCACAAGGCATACTATACTGATAACTCTTAAAAATTAAAGCATAGGTATTTAAAATTTCAGTCCAGAATTAAAGCATGTAAAATAAACTTAATTCCCGAGTTTAACCTAACTTCTTAGGTAAAGCTTCTTTCTTTATTTTTTTTTAATAATTAATATATTTTATTTATTATTTTTTAATTTCATCAGAGAGTGTGAGAGAGAAATTGAGAAAGCAAGCCTCCAGGTCTGGGACTTGACCCATGGTTAGCCATGTGGGAGTCTAGTACCCTAACCACCATACCATCTGTTGGCCCCTCTCAGAAGATCTTTGAATAGAATTCTGTGCTGTTCTCAAATAAGACTTTTTTTTTATCCCTCCCCCTCAAATACTTGTTACTTTTTCCTCACAGATCATGGAAGAGACCTACAAAATGGAGTTCATGTACAGCGGTGTGGAGAATAAGCAGGTTGTGATCATACACCACATGAGGCTGCAAGCCAAAGCTCTGCAGCTAATAGTCACGGCACGGACTGCGCGAGGGTAAGAGGTGGGATTGACCAGAGTGTACAGCACGTTCCTTTCAGAGACACTTCCAAAAGCATCTGGGGATCTCACCAAGGTTATTGATAAGTAAAACAAGACATAGGAAAGATTAGCTAAGGGAAGTGTGATCTGTTCATTTTTTCAGGTATTCCACATTTTGTTCTTGGTTCAGATTAGATTCTTCAAAATGCGATTATATCTCTTGCTCAAAACTGACTGGGGGCTCTCCATTACCCACGGCACAGCACAGGGCTTATTTGCAACAGGGACATTCTGTTTGGTTCTGCCTGAGAGGTTTAAAGAATTTAGTGCCAGAAACTGTTTTTCTCTTCTGCAGGGACTAGTCAGCTTTCTCCCAGGCAGTAAAGACAAATGGAGAGGATGTACTCCGAGGTCAGACGACTTTTTAAAGATCCTGACTTCCCTAACTAGCTTAATTGTGGACACTTTTTTTTTTTTTTTTAACCTTTCTGTGCCCTTTTTCCCTGATACAAAATGAGAATGATGATAGAGTCTATCTCATGGGGGTCTGTGACGAATAAACAGTAAGAAACAGGTGAGAACACTTAGCATGTACATTGGAAGAGCTCAGTGTAATGGTAGCTATAAGACTTCCTGCTCATGGAATGGATTTATTTGATTGATTCTAAGATATGTATTTTTTTAACTTTATTTGGTAAAGAATTATTTATTTAATTCTATTTGTTGTTGTTATTTTTTTAATTTGACTGGAGAGAGAGAGAAAGAAAGTGAGAAAGCAAGCTGACAGATTTGGGACTCGAACCATGGTCCACCATTTGGGAGTCCAGGGTCTTAAACACCACACCATTTGCTAGCCCTGAGATACATATTTTTTTATTACTGTAACTTCTCTGAAATAAAACTTTTTTTTTTAAGAGGTTTTTGCTACAGGGCGCGTGCGCTCGCCAGGCAGAGAGACGGACAGAGAAACAGAAAGTGAGAAATCGCCCCCCAGGGTGGATGGCCACGCCACAACCCCTTCTCCTCTGTACTCCTCTTGGGATCTTGGGCATGCACGCACACACGCCCGGCGTGAGTTTTTAGCCACCGGGTCCGGGACGCAAACCGCGGTCGACTACGTGGGAGTCCAGCGACATAGCCGTTACCTAACTGCTGGTCCCTGAAATCAAACATTTTGATAGTGTGTCATAATTTGATTGAAAATGTTTTTTGTTTCTTGGTATTTCATAAAATAAGGTACATTTTCTCTTTTTTTTGGGGGGAGAGGTTTTTGCTATAGGGTGTGTGCGCTCGCCAGAGAGACAAAGAGAGACAGAGAGACAGAAAGCGAGAAATCACCCCCCGGGGGGATGGCCACGCTGCAATCCCTTCTCCTCCATTCTCCTCTCGGGATCTTGGGCATGCACGCACATGTGCCCAGCATGAGTTTAAGTCGCCAGGTCCGGGTCTGGAACGCAAACCGTGGTCGACTACATGGGAGTCCAGCAACATAGCCATCACGCTAACCGCTGGTCCCTAAATAAGGTACATTTAAAGAGCATTGGCATGGTAGATTTGCTACAGTACAGCCCATGTAACTTGTTGCTAACTTACAAACATATTTGCTGCTCGGTCCAGCTGGTGTCAACCTGAAAGTGGCATAGTGAAATAAATATGAGTGTTCAGGTAAGTACTAAGAATATAAGGTCAGAGAGAACATCCTGAATGTCGTTTTTATTTCTTGACTTTTTTTTTTTTTAATTTTGCAAGAGGATGTGTGCACTTACCAGAGAGACAGGGAGAAAGTGAGTCCCATCCTTGCCCCAGGAATGGCAATGGTGCAGTCCCTTCTCCCCCACCTCCCTCTCCATTCAGGATTTTGGGCATGCACACACATGTATTTGATGTTTTTCAAGCCACTTCCTTCAGGACTTGAACCATGCAGTTGGCTATAGGAGAACCAGCTGCTTCAACCACCACACCATTAACAGGCCCTCCACTTATCTTCATAGTGACCTAATAAATTCAGATAGCAGTTTAATCTTAAAGATATCCATGGGTCAGCAGGGAGCATAGTGCTTGGTGTGCTGGACTCCCAAATGGGTGGTCATGGTTTGAGTCCTGAACCTAGCAGCTTGAAACTCATGCTGGGTGCATGTGTGTGTGTGCCCAAAATCCCAGGAGAAGAATAGAGGAGAAGGGATTGCGATGTGGCCATCCCCCCGGGGGGTGATTTCTCACTTTCTCTCTCTGTCTCCAGCAAGTGCACGTGCCCTAAGGCAAAGACTTTTAAAAAAGCCCATTATTCATTTAACAAATATTTAATCTCAGTATGTGCCAGTCATGGCTTAGAAATGAAAGGTTATGGTGACATATATAATTTTTATTTTAAAAAAATAGGTGTTTTGGGGCCAGCAGGTGGCGTGGTGATTAAAAGCACTGGACTCCTACATGGCTGACCACAGTTCGAGTCTTGGACTTGGCGGTTTGCTTTCTCATTTTCTCTCTGTGGTCAAACTGAAAAAAAAAAATAATGACAATAAATAAGTTATTTAAAAAGTGTGTGTGTGTGCACACGCATGCATGTATGTATTTATTTATTTATTTTGGGGCCAGTAGATGGTGTGGTGGTTGAGGTGCTGGACTCCCACATGACCGACCATGGTTTGAGTCCTGGACCTGGCCGCTTGCTTTCTCACTTTCCCAATCACTCTCTCCATGTCTCTCCCTAGTGAAATTAAAAAATAATAAAATTAAAAAAAAATATATATATATACAAACACACATATATATTTAGTTTATATGTAGTTGTAAAAAATTGCAGAGTATATGAATGTTTTTTGGTAATCCACATATTCTGAAACAACTGTCATTTTTTCATGTATGTACTTTAGTTTTTTCCCAAGTGATGAAAACGTGTGGTTTATATGTGTGTGCATATTAACTTGAGTAAGTTAATGTAGATGTAGTATACTTTGCTGCTCTGTTCCTAGTCCTTTCCCCTGTGTAATAGTCTTTTTTTTTTTTTTTTGGAGAGCTTTTTTTTTGCTAAAGGCCCGTGTGCTTGCCAGAATGACAGAGAGAGACAGAGAGTCAGAAAGCAAGAAGTCACTCCCCAGGGGGGATGGCCATGCTGCAATCCCTTCTCCTCCATTCTCCTCTTGGGATCTTGGGCACACATGCACACGTGCCTGGCGTGAGTTTTAAGCCACTGGGTCTGGGACTCAAAGGTGGTCCAGTGACATAGCCATTACACCAGCTGCTGGTCCCACAAGAAAATCCTTGTTCTGGTCCACCCTAGATGGCACAGCCCATAGCATGCTGGACTGCACTGCTGCACACCATAGGTTCAGTTGCATGTTCAGATCTATGGGTTGGCCTGAAAACACACCAGGTATGTGGTTGGGTGCTCGAGGTCCCGAGGAGTTGGAGGGCTGGGGAAGCAGGATCATCGCCTGGCAAGACCTGGTTGAGGGTACTTTCTCTTTCTTGCTTTTCCATATGCATGGATATGCTCTCTCTCATAAATTAAAACAGTAAAATACTAAAATCCTGGTTCTAATTCCTTTTTTATTTGTCTGGAACACAATCTCTTGAAAGGGCTTTTCAGAACAAGTGTGTAAGCAGTATACTCATTGAGACTTTACTTTTCTGAACTGCTTTTCTTTTGCTCTCAAACATGAATGGAATTGTTTTAGAACTCTAAATTGCTTTGGTGCCTTTTAGTATTTAATATCACAGTTAGGATTTCTGATGTCAGTTGGTTCTTCTTCCTATCTAGTTAGTTTTTCTTTCTTGGCTCAAGCTGTAAAATTTTCTTTTTCCCTTTAGAAATCAGAAATGTCTTGGGGCCAGCAGGTGGTGCGGTGGTTGGGGATGCTGGACACACACATGGCCAACCATGGTTTGAGTCCCAGATCTGGCTGCTTGCTTTCTCACTTTGTCTCTCTCTCTCTTGCTCTCCCTCTGGTCAAATAAAACAAACAAACAAATAAATAAATTTAAATCTTTTTTTAAAAAAAGAAATGTAGGTATATGTTTTCTTTCAGTATCCTTAGTGACCTTCTGTGGAACTTTGAATTTTCCATGCTGCTTTTAACTCCAGGATTTTTTTCCCCCTCCATTATTACTTAGTACTTTTCCCTTCATTCCAGTCTTTCATACTGGATACTGATCATCTGGATCTGTTTTCTCTGTATCTATTCTGTTGTAATTTCAGTTTCTTTGTTTTTCTTTGAAATTATTTATTTCACTTTATTTCATCATTTATTTTAATTTGACCAAAAAGAAAGAGAGGGAAAGTGAGAAAACAAACCATAGGTCTAGAACTCGAACCATGGTTAACCGTGTGGGAGTGTCCAGTGGCCTAACTATCATGCCACCTGCTTGCCCCAATTTCTTTGTTTTTCTAGCCTGTATCCTCAGTAAATGCTTCAGTATCCTCTTTTAAATTTACCATTTCATTTTCCACATTGTCCATTCCTGTATTCATTGACCATTGAGTTTGATTTGTTGTTATTTTTAATTTCCAAGTGCACCTTCTTTTCTACTGTTTTTGTTGCAGTTTCTCTTGCTTTATGAATGCAAGATTCTTTTTAATCTCATCAAAATTAAAACAATTTTTGTGTGTGTGTGAGGGTGCATGTTCTTGTCAGAGAAAGAGGAAAGGAACACACCCTCCGTGGGGCAAGGTCACACTGCAGTCCCTTCATCTTTATTTCCCCTCCTTTCAGGGTTTTGGTCACACACATACGTGCACATGTGGTATGTGCTTGGCATGTTTCTCAAGCTGCTGGGTCCAAAACTTAGGAACCATGCAGTTAGCTTTGTGGGATCCAGTTGTGTTAATCACCTTGCCATGTGCGGGCCCCCTCAGATCTCTTCTTAATTCTCACTGGGGTTACTTACTAGATTGTTTTTTCAAGTCTCCTGTGCTTTCTTGCCTTGACTTACCCATTGAGGGCCCCTTGGTCTCCTTTACAGCTCCTGGTTACCCTTTATAACACCTAGTAATGTTCCATTTTCCTTGCATCCTTATGAATAAACATCTAGACTAGTTTAAATTGGTGGTCTTTTTTTTTTTTTTTTTTTTTTTGAAGAGGTTTTTGCTATAGGGCGCGTGTGTGGAGACAGAAAACAAGAAATCACCCTCCCCAGGGAGGATGGCCATGCCACAATCCGTTCTCCTCCATTTTAAAATAATCATTGTATTTATTTGTTTATTTTATTTCATTTTGATCAGACAGAGGCAGAGTGTGCGAGAGAGAGGAAAAGTGAAAAAGCAAGCCACCAGGTCTGGGACTCAAACCATGGCCATGTGGGAGTCCAGCCTTTTTTTTTTTTTTTAAAGAATTATTTTATTTAACTTATTTATTGTAATTTGCCCAGAGAGAGATACAGCGAGAAAGAGAAAGAAAATGAGATACAAGCTGCCAGGTCTGGGACTTGAACCACATTTGGCCAGGTGGGAGTCCAGTGCACTTAACCACCACACCACCTTCTGGCCCCCGATGAATAATATATTAGTGAAAATAATTGGGGAGTTTTGTACAGACATTGCATACAAGAAAAGAGAAAATTCACAAGGAAATAATGTTTGTGGGATTTGTGAATTATACTGGCCTAGCACATTGCCTGGATTATTTAGGTATGCAGTAAATACTGAAATGCAGTACTCTCAGTACTGTGAGGCTTCAGAAGCCAGGAGAGTAGTCCCTAAACCCCTCCCCCTCTGTCTGAGAATTTACCTTTGACAGGTCTGTCTCCTGGAACCCTGAAAGTATCAGCTGCATTAGTAGGTCATTTTGTCATGGAAAACATGGCCTCCAAGTAAACTGCATCTAGACTAGAAGGACCTGTCAAGTAGTTTCCTGATGCAGACACCAGGACTTCTCTGGTGCCGTGGTTCTCGTCACTGGATATATCCACCGTGGGCTCTGGCAGCCCTGCCTGCGGAATTGTCTCAGGAGATATTAGCACCTGCGGGTAGGAGACTTCTGAGCCAGGGTGGGCTCTACCCCTGCCTCTGGTGGATAGCATGTCCTTGCACCCTGGTAATCAGATACGGGATCAAACCTTCTAGGCAGCCACGTGGACTGTGGCGAGGACTCTAGCAGAAGGGGAACTCGACACTGCGCTGCCTGTAGACTGCACCCTGACTGGGTCCCCGTCTCAGTGAAGTGTGGTCTCTTACAGTCTTTGATTTCGAATGTTCATAAAGCCTCATGGTGTCTCAGGATCCTCACTGGTACTTCCCTCTAGGTCCTCTAGAGTCTTCTGTCTCTTTTCGTGAACGTTTTTATAGTGTAATATCCTTATTCGCCTCTCATACAGGCTCAGGTTTCTGGGACTTTTGGTCCCTAGTTCTTTTTTTCAAAAGGAAGTTATTTATTTTGCATTTCTTTTCTACAGAGTTGATCCCTTATTTGGGATGTGTGAAAAATTTTTACAGGAAGTGGACTTTTTTCAGAGGTAAGTATTTCTTAACTTTTCTGGTTTATTAAGTCTTTGCTATGCACAAAGTAACACTTAGGGACACAGAGCAGCCACAGCCAGATGCCGTGGCTTAGCACATGCAGCCGAGCTGTCATCTGTGCCCTGACTTGGTATTTTCTATCATGCTGTTTGGAGTTAGATCTTCAGAACTAAACAGACGGCCAAGTAATAACACCAGGAATCATGTGGATTCAGTGTTTGGCTAGGCCATAAAAAGACAAATATTATGAAGAAAACTCATCAACTCTTTTGTTGAGAAATCACAACTTGTCTGTTTTTTCCACCACAGTTCTTTTTTTAAATTATTTTAAATTATTTACTTAATTTTGTTTGACCAGAGAGAGATAGAAGATAGGGGGAGTGAGAAAGCAAACCGCCAGGTCTGGGACTTGAACTGTTGTTGGCCATATGGGAGTCTAGCACCTTAATCACCATGCCATCTGCTGGCCCCCTCACCACAGTTTGTAAAAATTATTTTATTTAACTTTATTTATTTATTTTAATTTGACCATTGAGGGACAGAGAGAGAGAGAAAGAGAGAGAGAGAGAAGGATAGTGAGAGTGGGAAAGTGAGAGAGAGAGAAGCTGCCAGTCCGGGACTTGAACCACGGTCGGTCATATAGGAGTTAGTGCCCTTAACTACCATGCCACTTGCTAGCCCCTCAACCACAGTTTTTAAACTTGTGTCTTTTTTATACTTGAGAGTTGTTCTGAAAAACTGCAGATAATTTTCATTTTGTAGAATAGCTGTGTTGTCTCAGGGTTCCATATGAAACGAATCAGTTAAAACAGATGTATAGGGCCAGCAGGTGGTATATGGTGGTTAAGGCACTGGGCTCCTGCATGGTCGTTCATGGAACTGGTGGCTTGCTTTCTCACTTTCCCTCTATCTTTGTCTGGCCAAATTAAAGAATAATAACAATAAATAATAAATAATGCTAAATAAACAATTCCTAAAAAAAAATAAAAAAGTCAAACAGATGTATTAGATGCATATAAGCTTTAGCAAAGAAGTGGGAGTTGAGGTAGTGACCAGATCCCAGTGTGCTGGCAATTCAGTACTTGGGGGAGGATATTTATAGGAATGCAGAGCCCTCAACCTAATCTATTTCTATTTCTTCTTCTTTTTTTTTTAAGAATGATTTTATTTAACTTACTTTCTTTTTCTCTTTCTCTCTTTCTCTCTTTCTATTTGACCAGAGAGGGACAGAGTGTGAGAGTGAGAGAGAAAGTGAGAAAGCAAGCCGCCAGGTCTGGGACTTGAATTGCGATCAGCCATGAGGAAGTCCAGTGCCCTTAACCGCCATGCCAACTGCTGTCCCCCCCCCCCCCCCCCCATTTTTTTTAATTCATTGTCTCTGCCCTCATGAACTTTAACAAACCTTGAGGTTTCAGGGATTTAACACTTCTCATTGTTTTTTAAATTTTTGCCATAGGGTACATACACTTGCTGGAGAGAGAGAGAGACAGATACAGTGAGAAAGCAGAGTTCTCAGGAGTGTTTTCTTTTTTTTCTTTTTTTTTTTTTTTTTTTTTTTTTTGTAGAGGTTTCTGCCTTAGTGCATTTGTACTAACTAGAGAGAGACAGAGACAGTGTGAGGGAAAGTGAGAAATCATTCCCCAGAGTAGATGGCCGTGCCACAATCCCTTCTCCTCCATTCTCCTCCCAGGATCATGAGGACATACGCACATACACCCGACCTGAGTTTCAAGCCACTGGGTCTTTGACTTGAACTGTGGTCGGCCATATGTGAGCCCAGTGACATAACTGCTGTGCCATTTGCTTGGCTCCCCTCAGGATTTGAATGTGCACACACACGTGCCCAGCATGTTTTTCTTTTCCTTTTTTTCCCCAGAGAATTTTGCTATAGGACATGTGCTCATCAGACAGAGACAGAGACAGAGAGACAGAAAGCGAGAAATCACACCCCTTAGGGGGATGGCCACGCCACTGTCCCTTCTCCTCCATTCTCCTCTCAGGATCTTGAGCACACAGGCATACATGCATGCACACTGGTGTGAGTTTTAAGCTGCTGGGTTCAGGACTTGAACCACAGTCGGTTATGTGGGAATCCAGCAACATAACCATTATGCCATCTGCTGATCTCTCCCAGCATGTTTTTCAAGCTACTGAGTGTAGGGCTTGAGCCTTGCAGTCAGTCATATAGAATCCAGCAACCTTAACCACCATGCCACTGGCTGGCCCCTCTGGTTATTTTTCATGGGGGTGATGATTGTTTCCTATAGGGCTGGGTTCCATTACCGCTCTTCACCAACAGGTGATGCTCTCTAGCAAATGGTATAGTCTGTCTTGACTCCGATGTTCGCCTAGTCTGAAATCAGCTCATGCTTCTCTTTTGGGTTTAGCTTCTCTAAGATAGCAAGGCTGCCTTTCCACCGTTGGGTTGAGTTTTTGGGAAAGATGACAGCTCTGAATTGCCAAAGTTCTCTGTTGTTATCTAGAGCTGCATGTACTTTATTAATTCAGCTGCTGAGGCCCTGTACAGAGAGAACCTCCTTAGCGAAATTGTTTTTGAGCATCCTCTTCCACTAGGCAGATTTACCATGGAAGGACTCTGAGCCAGGAAAGGGTTTTGTAGCTTTTTTGAGCCTTAATGAAACATTAATATCTTGGAGTGACATCATTCTCTCAGAGCCTTGGTGCTTCTATTACTTGACTATAAACTACATTAAAATAGTCATTTTGGGGATCAGCAGGTGGCATAGTAGATAAGGTGCTGGATTCCCACATGGCTGACCTTGGTTTGAATCCCAGACCTGGATGCTTGAAAAATCACTGAGCATGTGTGTGTACATGCCCAGAATCCCAGGAGGGGATTCCTTCCCTTTTCACAGTCCAAGGGAAGGAATTACAGTGTGGCCATCCTCTCTGGGGGGTGATTTCTCATTTTCCCTTTCACTGTCTCTGTCTGTCTCTCTGGCAAGTGCATGCACCCTATGGCAAAAACCTTGAAAAAATAAAAGTAATTTTGGTCCAGCAGGTGTCCTGATGGTTAAGATGCTGGATTCTAGGGACCAGCAGATGGCATAATGGTTACATCACAGGACTCCCATGTGGTCGACCATGGTTTGAGTCCCAGACTCAGTGGCTTGAAACTCACACCAGATATGTGTGCGCGCGTGCCCAGGATCCTGAGAGAAGAAGGGATTGTAGCTTGGCCATTGCCTGTGGGGGGTGATTTCTTGCTTTCTGTCTCTCTGTCCTCTCTGTTTCTCTGGTGAGTGCACATACCCTATAGCAAAAATCTCTCTATAAAAATAAAAATTAAAATTAAAAAGAAAGATACTGGATTTCATGTGGCCGACTCTGTGGTTGTTGTTCGGGACCTGACAGCTTGAAAAACGCATCATGTGTATGCATGCCCAAAATCATGGGAGAAGAATAGAGGAGAGAAGATTGAGGCTCATCCATCTCCCAGGGGGTCGAGTTTTCTCTTTTCCTCTTTCTCTGTTGAGCACCCATGCCCTATGGCAAAAGTCTAAAACAAACAAACAAACAAAACAGTAATTTTCTTCTTGTTTGCTCATTGCATGTTCTCAGTACCTGGACGGTACCTGACTCTTGGTGTGTCCTAAAAACGTATTTATTAAACAAATGAATAAATATGAACTGTGAGGGCCAGCCGGTGGTGTGGTGGTGGTGAAGGGTGCTGGATTCCCACATGGCTGACCGTGGTTTGAGTCCCGGACCCAGTGGCTTGCTTTCTCACTTTCTTTCTCTGTCTCTCTCACTCTTTCTGGTTAAACTGAATTGAATAAATGAATAAATAAAGTTAAATAAAATAATTCTTTAAAAAATATGAACTGTTGGGAACCAGCAGTTAGTGTAATGGCTATGTCGCTGGACTCCCACGTAGTCAACCGCGGTTCGCGTCCCGGACCCGGTGGCTTAAAACTCACGCCGGGCGCGTGTGCGTGCGTGCCCAAGATCCCGAGAGGAGAATGGAGGAGAAGGGATTGCGGTGTGACCATCCCCCCTGGGGGGTGATTTCTCGCTTTCTGTCTCTATGTCTCTCTCTGTCTGTCTGGCGAGCGCACGCGCCCTATAGCGAAAAAACCTCTCCAAAAAAAAAAAAAAAATATATGAACTGTGAAAGTAAAGTATTTTTAGGCACTATTTATTTTAATTAAATTAATTAATTTATTATTTTTAATTTGACCAGAGAGGGGGAAAGTGAGAAAGTAAGCCACCAGGTCTGGAAGTCAAACTGTGGTCGCCCATGTAGCAGTCCAGCACCCTAACCACCACACCACTTGCCCCCAAAATAACGTTCCATCAGTGTACAGGATTGTTAGGGGGGTAAATAAGATCATGTAAAACACAGGAAAGCCTGGTACATGACGGTTATTCAGTAGGCAAAAGCTCTTAACGATCGTGGGACTGAGGCGTGATTAGGGGTACCCATGTCTCTGTCCTTGCGCTTGAGCTCATGCTGTCCGTGGCTTTTCTTGTCTGCGGATTTGGTGGATGTCCGGGGCTCCAAGAAGTTAAATCATGGCTTTCCAGCGTGGCGGCAAATGGATGCACAGTTGATTGTTTGTTCCTGCAGGTGTTTCATCGCTGATTTGCCCCATTTGCAGGACAGCTTCGTGGACAAACTTCTTGACCTTATGCCCCGACTCATGACATCCAAACCTGCGGAAGTGGTCAAAATCCTACAGACCATGCTGCGGCAGAGTACCTTCCTGCACCTCCCCCTCCCAGAGCAGGTCTGGGTCTGTCACACCCCTTCAGGCCAAATCTGTCAGATGCTCAAACTGTTCACTTTGGTGATCTTTTTTTTTTTTTTTCCTACTGGGCATGTGCACTCGCTGGAGAGAGACAGAGAGAGGGAAAGTGAGAAATCACTCTGCTGGGGGGCGGGGGGATGGCCATACTGCAATCCTTTCTTCTTCATTTTCCTTTTGGGGCTTTCAGCACATATCCGCACATGCACACACGTCCAGTGTGATATTTCAAGCCACCAGATCTGGAACCTGAACTGTGCAGTTGGCCATGTGGGATCCAGTGCCCTAAACTCCATGCCACTTGCTGGCTCACTCCTTGGTGATGTTCTGGGACCCATCTAGCAGTTGGGGCCTTCCCTGATTTACTGCCACATGCCCAACCTTAGAGAAGGAGACAGAAAGGCAGGGATCGTGTTTGTTGCCTGGGGATGACCTGGCTTTGTGTTCATCACATTCCTTGTTGCTCGTAGATCCACAAAGCCTCGGCTACCATCATTGAGCCCGCGGGCGAGTCCGACAACCCCCTGCGGTTCACGTCCGGGTTGGTGGTGGCCTTGGATGTGGACGCAACCCTGGAGCACGTGCAGGATCCTCAGAGCACTGTGAAGGTCCAGGTCGGTTGGGTTTTGGTCCCCATGCAGCTTCTAGACTGATCTGACATTGAAACATTTAACTCTACCACCCCTGTGATCTGTCCCCGAGGGACGGAAACTGGGAAGGGAGAAGGTGGGAGCCTCTGTGGAAAAGAGTCCGGGCCTGAATCTCAGCTCTGCTGTCGAGTGTGGCCCAGCACAAGTTACTCGAAACTGTAAGCCTCAGAGTCTACGACTGACATATGGAGGTGATGTTGAAATGAGATAAAATAAAACCCTGCTGCTCAGGAAGGCTGCTAAATGACAGGGGTCCTTCTGCTCCCACAGTGTGAGGGTAAGGCTTGGTCTCTTATCACAGCGGACTATAAGAAACGAGTCTCTTTCAGGCTATGGAGGGTTCAGCTGGTAAACAAAATTTATAGGTGGGATTTATCGAGTGGGGAGTAGCAGCTTGAAGAAGAGCAGAGTATGGGGTGGACAAGGGTTTAGGAGAGAAGAGGATTATGGGGCAATTGGGCTGCAACATGCCTACCAGAGCTTCGAAGTCGACAGACTGGTGTAGCTGCCTGCTCTGTCTGTCTTCTTATTGTGTTGGAACAGAAATCCCTAAGACCGGGTGAATTTTAGAGACTAGAAGTTTATTTGCTTATTGAATTATTTAATTTTATTTATCATTATTATTTTCTTAATTTGCTACAGGGCATATATGCTTACCAGAGAGAGAAAGGGAGAGAGGGCGGGTGGAGGAAGTAAGAAAGCAAGCCTCCAGGTCTGGGACTTAAACCTCTGTTGGCCATGTGGGAGTCCACGCCTCAACACCACACCACCTGCTGGCCCCAAGAAGAGACATTTATTTTGACTCATGACTCTGGTACCTGGAGAGTCCAAAGTTATAAGGCTCCTCACAGCATAGATCCTGAGCAGACTGGCTGGACGTCAGTTTCTGTGTCTCATTCTCTGTTCTCCTATACTACCAGACTCAGTCACGGGGACCCCACCCTAATGACATCATTACACCAAAAGGCCCACCCTGGGACATCACAAAGTGATTTTTCATGTGACACCTTTACAACAAAATGAGATTCCAATACATGAATTTCTGGGGGACATCCAGATTCAAAAAACATCCTTGGGGGATAACTCATCAGCCAAAGAACAGTGGCTCCCTGTCTGTGTGTTTACAGTACAGGTGTGGAGCAGGTCCTGTCTGAGAAGCTGCATTTGTTCCCCCTGTAATGTAGTAGGCCTTCTACACTGGGAGGACCCCCCAGACGCTCAGGAAGGAACTCGGTGGCGACTTGTAAGATTTGAAGGAACTGAGTAACTCGAGCAGACTTCATTGCTTTCTTGCAGTGAGACAGATAACTGACTTCCCAGCTGCTTCACTTCCAGTGGAGAGAATAGAGTTACAGAATAACTCCTAATACTGGTAGTTCGTGACCATGGTTAGTGATGGTGGCTGGGCCAGGATAAGATTCAGAGCAGAGCCAGGGAGGGAGGTCTTTCATCTGCAGTGGGTTCCTGGGAAGGCTGTTCAGTCAGAGTTAATACTCTGCCTTGTCCTTGCACTTAGTCAACACCGTGTTTTTTGGACTCATTTACTGTGAATTCATTACGTTTCCTGAACACTGTTCTGCTCTGCTTTGTTGCCCTCACCTCCAAGTCAGGCCTTCCATCAAGGCTAGAGTCATCTTTCTTCTTCTTTGGGCTCATAACAGGTGTCATGACTAGTTTTAGTAAAAATCTTTTCTGCCTCTTTTTTTATTTCTGTCACCTCTTAGGTCTTATATCCTGATGGCCAGGCTCAGATGATCCACCCCAAGCCGGGAGACTTCCGGAACCCTGGCCCTGGGCGGCACCGGCTCATCACTCAGGTGTACCTGTCCCACACTGCCTGGACTGGTAAGGAGTTGGGCCTGAGTGCAGCAAGATGTGCCCCTGGGATCAGACCCACCCTGTAGCATTTGGTTTTGCAGTTAGAAAAAAATATATGGTTGACAGGCCAGCCAGTGGCATGGTTAAGGTGGCTCAGTAACACATTGGCAACTAACGATTTGAGTCCTCGACCCAGTGGCTTGAAAAACATACTGAGTGTGTGTGTGTGTGTGTGTGTGTGTGTGTGCGTGTGCACATGCCCAAAATTCATGAAGAGAAGGGATTATGGCGTGGCCACCCCCTCACCCAGGACTTCTCACTCCCCACTACCCCCTTCACTCTGGTGAACGCACATGCCCTATGTCAAAACTAAAAACACATATATGGTTGAGTCAGGCTTGCTGAGGACCGAATTTGATTCCTGGAGGTATAAGCTTCCACTTTGCCCTTATAGAAGGGTAAATAGAAGAATTGATTGTGTCCCTTTATAAACTGGGCTCACATTCTGTCATCTGTATGGATTTGGGAAGTCACAAAGAACCTCTCCGAGCCTGAAGACTTTTTTAAAGATGGTGACTTTCTTTCCTGCTGTGGCATGATAAGAACTCTGAGGAGACATGCTTGGCATAGGGTGAGCATTCTCTTCCCAAGCCTTCTTGCATTCTTTTTTCTTTATTTGAGAGAGATTTTTGTTGTAGGGCACGTGTATTGCCAGAGACAGAAAGCGAGAAGTCACCCCCCAGGGAGATGGCCACACCACAATCCCTTTTCCTCCATTCTCTCAGGATTTTTGGCACACGTGCACATGTGCCTGGCGTGAGTTTTTTGAAGCCACTGAGTCTGGGACTCGAAACGCTATCAACTATGTGGGAGTCCAGCGACGTAACCTTTATGCTGTCTCACCTTCTGGCATGCTTTCGACATTTCAAGTGCATTCCTTCACAACATACCCATCCCATAATACAGCTGAGGAAACAGACTTGATGAGAGAATATACTGCACTCCACTGCAACGTAACAGCCAGCGCCTCGAGGAGAGGCCTTACTCTGGTAGGGCCCGCCCTAGATCAGTATTGTAATTGGGCGTAATGAGATAGTGTGAGGTTTTCTCACATGATTTCAGCTCCCTGGAACATGTTCCCGTTTACTGGTGAGACATTCCTGGTGGAGCCGTTTCCAAAGGGAAGGCTTCTTTTCCACTAAGAAAGCAGAGCCTGTGGGGCACATAGCCTGAGGCTTGAGCTCGACCCGCACTGAAGAGCATGCATACGGAGGGAGAAAAGGCCTCGCGCACTTCGGGGCCCTCCCTCCTGAGGCTGGAAGGCACCTGTAGGATGGGAGTGTTTAGCTACTTTCTGGTGGTCTCAGCAGCCGTGGCTCTGAGCTGCCGGGAGCCTGCAGAGACCCCCGAGGAGGACGTGCAGAGAAGTGTCACCCCTGCAGGCGCAGGACCAGCCTCAGAATTCAGCCTGGGGATGCGTTCTGGATTGGCAAGAAGGATGCAGACAGGGAGAATGTTCTTGGAACCCTATCACTTCCATCTTCGATGTTGGTTTTACTTGTAAAATCTAATTCCTGGCAGCTTCCAGTCATGGATGATTCCTGTTGTTTTCCCAGAACCATGCCAGGTGGAAGTGCGGCTGCTGCTGGCCTACAGTTCCAGTGCTCGCATTCCAAAAGCCCCGTGGATCGAGAGCGGTGACGTGTCAGCCCAGGTGGAGACCAGCATTGAGGGCACCATCCCCTTCAGCAAGCCCGTCAAGGTCTACATAATGCCCAAGCCTGCGCGGCGCTGAGCTCACAGTCTTCACAGCCACTCCCGGAAGGCCTTCCTAGGTTCAGAGTCCCCAAAGCCTGGAGCTCTTCCCTTGGAAATGGTGTGTAGGAGAAGGATCAGGAGAGCTTTTTTTTTTTTTTTTTTTTTTTTTTTTTTAAAATGTTTTTGCCATAGGGTGCTCACCAGAGAGAGCCAGAGTGAGGGAAAGTGAGAAGTCACCCACTGGGGAGATGGCCACACTGTAGTCCCTTCTCCATTCGCCTCTTAGGATTCGGGGAGCGCGCGCGCGCGCGCGCACACACACGCCCAACATGATTTTCAAGTCAGTGAATCGGGGACTCGAACCACAGCAGCCACGTGGGATTCTAGCACCTTAACCAGCCACCTGCTGGCTCCAGGAACATGAGATCCTTAATGTCTCTTCTAGTTTTTGAAGATAGGATAAATTATTTTTGCATTAAAAACTAAAACCCGACAATTCTACGTCCTCAGTCCGCCCCCTCGCCCCGCCATCCTATAATAAAGTTGAGAAAACATCACGCTGCTCTAGGTCCTGGTCCTTCAAGAAACCTGGGTGGCTGTAGCATCTTTGTTTGTACCATGTACATATCCTTTAGGTGTAAAACACGAGGACGAGGGGCCAGTCTCCCAGCCACCTCTGACAAACTTGCTGTTTAAACCATAATCTTGTTTATTTGAAAAGATTTTTGCCATAGGGTATGTTTACTTGCCAGAGAGAGAGACAGGCAGTGAGAGAGAAATCAATAGATCACCCCCAAAGCGGGGTGGGAGGATGGCCACTATGCCATGCCTTCTCCATTCTCCTCCTGGGACTTTGGGCACACACGCACACACACATGGCTGGCATGTCTGGGACCCAAACTGGGGTTGGCCATGTGGGAATCCAGCATCTTAACCACTGCGCCACCTGCTGGCCCCTGTAATAGTGTTTCTTTCTTTCTTTTCTTTCTTTTTTTTTTTTGAAGAGGTTTTTTTGCTATAGGGCATGTGTGTTCACCAGAGAGAAAGAGAGAAAGTGAAAAATCACCCCACAGGGGGGATGGCCACGCCACGATTCCTTCTCATCCATTCTCCTCTCAGGATCTTAGGCACGCACGCACACACGCCTGGCGTGAGTTTAAGCCACCAGGTCCGGGACTCGAACTGCGGTTGACTACATGGGAGTCCAGCGACATAGCCATTATGCTAACTGCTGGTCCCAATATAATCGTGTTTCTTAAAACAGTAGTCTGTTTGTCAGGGCCAACCCTTGAACAGCCTTAACACCTGTGCCTTTTCACCGCTGATAGTTCCTAAATGACCTAAGACATCCCTTATGTTGGTGAGGCCTCTCCCCTAACTTAGGTAATAGCTGGCCTCGAACTGACTCAGTAGCCGGAGAATAAGTCATTTTCATCCCTGAGGGAGTTTCTTGATCTTGCCTGCCATTATTCTCAAAACCTCTATGGCTCTAAGAAAATAAAAGGAAGAGCCATATCATAGAGGAGAAATCCAAGTTGTGTTCCAGAGATGTTCTCCGTGTGGCAGGCCTGTGGTCAGTGCTCCACCCAGTATTGGTTCCTCAGAGCAGCCAAATGGGACTTAGCAATTAAGTCACTTACAGAGTAACTGTACTGTAAATGGGAAGCCTGCATTTATTCCAGGCTAAGAGGACCCCGGAGGCCTAAGCTACTTCCTCAGGGAAGGCATATGGGAAGGAGCCTTCAGATCATCAGTTCTCTATGCCTCAGTTTCCTCATCTGTAAAGAAGAGAGAATTATCCTTAAAACCCAAAATTCACCGCTCAAGGACTGTTGCATGGCCTGGCCCTGTTTTGTACTTGGAGAGCATATGGAAATAACGGTAAGATCATACAGTTCCTGGGAGGTAGAGTTGGAGTTTAAATTCAAGCTTTTTTTTTTCTTTTTTGAGAGAGGTTGTTCACTATAGGGCGCGTGCGCTCGCCAGACAGAGACAGAGAGACAGAAAGCGAGAAATCACCCCCCGGGGGGATGGCCACGCCACAATCCCTTCTCCTCCATTCTCCTCTCGGGATCTTGGGCATGCACTCACACGCGCCCGGCGTGGGTTTTAAGCCACCGGGTCCGGGACACGAACCGCGGTCGACTACGTGGGAGTCCAGCGACATAGCCATTACGCTAACTGCTGGTTCCTAGAAGCGTGTTTTGACTTTGGGTTTAATGAACATACTGTGTGCCTGCCTGACAGTGTAGTAAGCCCTTTTCATGAATTTACCCAGTTAACCCTCACAACCTCCTTATGAAGTACTGTTTCCTTCATCTTACAAACAAGGCGACTGAAGTTCAGAGAAATTAGATAACTTGACCCCGGACCCACGACCGACAGATCTTAAGATTTGAACCTAGGCAGTCTGACTTCAGGAGGTCATAATTGCTATAAGGGACGTGGAGGAAAAAGGCTCGTTTTCCTACAGTACTCCTCTGTACAGCTCAAGGATGTGTCACCAGTGGGCTCTCAAATTAGCAACAAAATGGCCTGAAAAGGGTACCTGTCTTGGAGGTAATAGGGAGCTTGGGCCCAGGCTGCATCACCTGGCCCCAACATGAGCGCAGATGGCAATGCTGGGTGGGGGCAGAGATGAAAACGGGAGACCTGTGGCTGCCCACTGAGCCTGACTGAGCCTGCCGAAGGGAAGGCGATTCTGGCACCCTCCACTTTTTTTTTTTTTTTTTTTTTTTTTTAAACTAGAGGGCATGTATACTTGTCAGATAGCAGAGAAAGGGAAAGTGAGAAAGTACCCCCATGGAGAATGGTTGTGTCTCAGTCGCTTCCATCTCTTTCTCCTTTTGGGGTTCTGGGCAGGCATGCACACACGCCCTGTGTGTTTCTCAGTTTGCCAGGTCTGGGACTTGAAACGCACGGTTGGCTATGTAGAACCAGCCGCCTTAACCACCAGGCCGTGGAGCCGGCCCTGAGTCATCCCGTTTTACAGATGGAGAAACAGGCTTTAAAGGGGCATAAGCCATGACTTGATCCTATCTTAAAACCCAAAATATAATACTTTCCCCACCGTACACTGAAAGACAGATTTTGGCTTAGTATCAGAATACATCTTAAAATGCTGCGTAAGAATTGAGTGGGTGGGGCTAGCAGGTGGCATGGTGGTTGAAGCATTGGATTCCCACATAGCTGACCACAGTTAGAGGCCTGGACCTGGTGGCTTTCTTTCTCACTCTCCCTCCCTCTGTCTCAGTCTCTGGTCAAAACTGAATAATAATGATAATAAATTAAAAATAAATAATTCAAAAAAACAGAATTGAATGGGCAGGGCCAGCAAAGAGCATGGTGGGTAAGGTGCTGGACTCCCACATGGACAATTGCAGTTCAAGCCTCGGGCCTGGCAGTTTGCTTTCTCATTTTCTCTGGGTACTCCTCTGTGTGCCCTGTAGCATATTTAAACATAATGATAATAAATAATTCTTTAACCAAAATAATAATAATAATAAAAGAACTGAATGGCTGCACTAGGAGATAAGAATTCTCCATGCTGATGTGTCTGAGCAGAGGCTAAACAAGCTCCTGACAAGTTTACTGCTAAGGAATTCAAGTACTCATCTGAGCTTGGGCTCAGCCTTTTAAATTCCTTTTACCTTTAATTATTAGGTTCTATGAAATAGGAGAATTTTAATTTTTCTGGATCTGATTCTACTTTTTCACTGAAGTAGAAAAAAAGAATGGCCATGTATTTCAAAGGCCTGGAAGGGAGAGATTTTTGCTATAGAGCACATGCGTTCACTGCAAGAGAGAGATGGAGATGGAAAGTGAGAAATCCCCCCAGGGGGAATGGCTACACCACAATCCCTTATCCTCCATTCTCCTCTTGGGATTTTGGGCATGCACACACACGCACCCAGTGTGAGTTTCAAGCCAGCAGGTCTGGGACTTGAATAGCAATTGGCTATGTAGAAGTCCAGCAACGTAACTATTACACCATCCGCTGGCCCCACTATAATAATTCTTTAAAAAATATTCTTGGTAACTAAACACTAAAATTACTGAGAAAAATCATATTTCTAGGTAGTCTGTGCTAATTTGCAACTTCTACCCCCTCACTGTATGTTTATCCTTCTTTGTTATTGTCAGAGGGCTTGTGCACTTGACAGAGACAGAGGGGTGGGGAGGAGAAAGCATCCACAGTTGGGTGTGGTCATGCTCTATTCCCTTCTCCATTTCTCCGTCCTACTGTTTTTTTTGTTTTGTTTTGTTTGTTTGTTTGTTTGTTTTGAACTTGCCATAGAGCATGTGCACTCACTGGAGAGAGACAGAACCCCCTGGGGGGTGGCCACACTGAAGTCCCTTCTCCATTCTCCTCTTGGGATCTTGGGCATGCATGCACACAAATCTGGCGTGTCTTCAATGCTCCCGGGTCTAGATTCGAGCTATAGGGTTGGCTGTGTGGGATCTTAGCTGCCTTAACTACTGAGCTTGCACCTGGCTCTCTACTGGGATTTGAGCACACACACATGCACATAGGCCCATGGTTTTTTTGTTTGTTTGTTTTTTTCTAATAATTATTTTATTTATTCATTCATTCATTTTGACCAGAGAGAGACACACAGAGAGAGGGAGAAAGTGAGAAAGCAAGCCACCAGGTCCAGGACTCAAACCACTGTCGGCCATGTGGGAGTGTCCAGCGCCTTAACCACCATGCCACCTGCTGGTCCCTGGCCCATGTTTTTAAAGACGCTGGGAATAGGATGCGAAGCTCAAGTCAGCCATGTGCAATCTGGCACCCTTAACCCTTAGGCTATGTCATGTGTTGGCATGCCGTCTATGTCTGTTCCTGTCAGTGCATCTGTGGTGTACCTGGAAATGAGTGTCTGTGTTGTTGCATCTGTAGCACAACTCCTGGCACGTATCAGGCAAGGAAAAAAGAGAGTGAATGTATAAATCCCTAACAAACTTAGCAGTTCCAGGACCAGCAGTTGGCATAATGGCTATGTTGCTGGACTCCCATGTAGTCGACCACACTTCGAGTCCTGGACCCTGTAGCTTAAACTCACACCGGGCGCGTGTGCGTGCGTGCCCAAGATCCCAAGAGGAGAAAGGAGGAGAAGGGATTGTGGCATGGCCATCCCCCCTGGGGGATGATTTCTCACTCTCTGTCTGTCTCTGTCTTTCTGGTGAGCACATGCACCCTGTAGCAAAAACCTCTACAAAAAAAAAAAAAATAAACTTAGCAGTTCCATAGCCTGCCTGCAAAAGCAAGCCAAGATTCAAGTTTCTGAAAGGACTTTATATTTGGCTTTGGCATGATTGAGTTCAGCAAACAGAATTCTGGAGAAGGCACAATGAGCACTCGGCGGGCTTGTCTTAGGAACTGCTCAGGCTAGAAGAAATGAAGTGTGGGCAGGCTGAGGGTGTGCTACCTACAAACAGAGCGTTTAGTGATTAAGTTGTGAGGCTAAGTATAATGTCATGTAGAAAAATAGCTTCTCTCGGGCTCTAGATGTTTCCAGGACTAACTATGTGGACCAGATTCAGAAGTAGGGGCTATTTATTAGCAGGTTTTAATTATTTATTTATTTTTTATTTAAAGATTTTTGCCATAGGGCATAATCTGTGCTCACTAGAGAGAGGGAGAGACAAAAAAAGAGAGAAATCTACCCCTAGTGGGATGGCCACACCCCAATATCTTCTTTCTTCTCCTCTCAGGATTCTGGGCCTGCATGCGCATGCACCCAGCGTGATTTTCAAGCTGCTGAATCCAGGACTCAAACCGCAGTTGGTCATGTGGGAGTCCAGCACCTTTACCACCACATCACCTGAGGCCCCAATTTATTAGCAGGTTTTACGCTAAGTTTAATAACCCCTCTGCCTAATGCCTAATACTTCTTTCTCTAAAAAGTTTATAGTAAGCTTTCTTTAACGTGGAGACAGCTCTCTTAGGAACAGTGATTACACCCACACCTAATTCAGCACCCACTGGAGCTATCTACATTTGACCCAAAAAAAAAAAAAAAAAGGATTGTATCTATAGAAAAAGTGTCTGGATTTTACCAAACATCCCTCATAGCTAGATAGGGCTGGCTTTACAAGTGCAGGGAACAGATCTGGTCTCTGACAGATGCAGAAAGAGCTGTAGAAAGTGCCCTAAGCAGGACCTGCCCAGACTTCTGTGCCAGGTGTCAGATCTGTGAGGCCCTGTCACACCTGCTGGCCTCTAGGGAGCAAGATGGTACATGTTAAGAAAGAGATCAAGACACAACACTGGGTAAGCGGGGAAAATCTCTTCACTTTCCATTCTCATTGTCTTAGTTCATCTTTTCTTGCGAAGCCACATCTTTGCTGTCTAGTCTGTGGTTTGGCCTCTCTTTATTATTTATTTATTTATTATTTAAAGAATTACTTTATTTAACATTTATTTATTTATTTTTATTTTTCTAGAGAGGGACAGAGTGAGAGATAAAGAGGGAAAGTGGTAAAGCAAGCCACCAGGTTCAGGACTCGAACCGTGGTTGACCATGTGGGAGTCCAGTGCTCTTAACCACCATACCACCTGCTGTCCCCTGGCCTCCCTTTTAACCAGATGCCTAAATGGGTCAATCAGGAGGTAGGATCACATGGAACAAACACCTCCACTTTTAGGGCTGCTGCCCCCATTTTTTTTTTTTTTTTTTTAAGTTATTTTATTGGAACCAGCAATTGGCGTAATGGCTATGTTGCTGGACTCCCATGTAGTCAACTGTGGCTTGAGTCCCAGACCTGGTGGGTTAATCTCCCACCAGGCGCATGTGCACGTGTGCCCAAGATCCCTAGAGGAGAATGGAGGAGAAGGGATTGTGGTATGGCTATCCCCCCCCCCGGTGGGTGATTTCTCGCTTTCTGTCTCTCTCTGTCTTTCAGGTGAGCACATGCATCCTATAGCAAAAACCTTTCCAAAAAAATTATTTTATTGACTTTATTTACTTTAATTTGATCAGAGAGGAACAGAATGAGAATGAGAGAGAAAAAAAGGGGGGAGAGTGAGAAACCAAGACACTGGGTATGGGACTCGAACCATGGTTGGCCATGTGAGTCCAGCGCCCTTAACTACCCCACCACCTGCCAGCCCCTTGGGACTGCTGTTTAACAAGAGCTGGGATAGAGAGATTTTATTTAATTATGGCTAATTACCATACCTAGTAAATGTCTGTTTAAGAGAGTTGCCATGTAAATGTTTAATGCATTAATGAACTTTTTATGCTCTGAGACTCAGCTTAAGTGTCATCTTCTCAGTGATAGCTTCCCTAATTTTCCTTCTATCCTGGTAGGGTAAATCCATCTCTGTGCAACCAATGGACCTTGTCACTTCCGTAGTAACACACCCTATCACTACTGTCTGCCTACTTAACCTTTCTCCCACGTAGCTCCAGAGGGCAGGTGCTATTTATTCATTGCATGCCAGGGCTCTGAAGTAACTGGCCATGAAGCATTAGTAACAGACTCAGGACATCGGCACGAATGACTAACACCGAGTACCTGAGTGAGAGTTCCTCTAAGCTCCAACATTCTGTGAATCTATGAAATACCACGTGGCTATATTCAGAACCATAAAGTACAACTAGTTGGTTTTACATGATAACCCCATGATAGATTGATAGATGAGGACAACAGTGCTTTGTTTATTGAGTCCTTACCACACAGGCAGTGAACTAAGGTTCAGAAGAATTAGTTCCTTTACCACCTACTGTGATTCTAGGTACTAACATTACCCCATTGAAGGTGAGAGTGGTCAAAATGAGCAATTTTGAGTGAGTGAGTGGCAGAGTGCTGCAGTTCAAAGTTATGGCAATATGACAGCTAAACTCATAATCAAAGCTCTTTGATTTTTTTTTTTAATTAATTTTTTTGGAGAGGTTTTCGCTATAGGGTGCGTGCGCTTGCCAGAAAGACAGAGAGAGACAGAGACAGAACGTGAGAAATCACTCCCCAGGGGGAATGGCCATGCTGCAATCCCTTCTCCTCCATTCTTCTCTAGGGATCTTGGGCACGCACGCCCACGCGCCTGGCGTGAATTTAAGCCACCGGGTCCAAGACTCGAACTGTGGTCAACTACATGGGAGTCCAACGACATAGCCATTACTCTAACTGCTGGTCCCTAAAGCTCTTTGATTTTTAAAGAATTATTTATTTAACTGTATTTATTTAATATTATTTTAAAAATTAGGGGAACCAGCAGTTAGTGTAATGACTATGTCACTGGACTCCCACGTAGTCAACCACGGTTTGCGTCCCGGACCTGGTTGCTTAGAACTCATGCCAGGCGCGTGTGCGTGTGTGCCCAAGATCCCGAGAGGAGAATGGAGGAGAAGGGATTGCGGCGTGGCCATCCCCCCTGGGGGGGTGATTTCTTGCTTTCTGTCTCTCTTGTCTCTGTCTGTCTGGCAAGCGCACGTGCCCTATAGCAAAAACCTCTCAAAAAAAAAGAAAAAGAAAAAAAAATTTGTTGCAGGGCACATGTGCTCATCAGAGAGAAAGAGCCACCAGGCCTGGGACTCAAACTGTGGTCAGCTGTGTGGGAGTCCAACACCTCAACCATCACGCCACCTGCTGGCACCTCAAAGCTCTTTAAAGAGGAAGAAATAAAAACTTAAATTTTCTCAGTCTGTTCTAAGGCTTGGTAAAAGCTACCTGAGTAATGGAACAGAGACTGAAGGAGTAGGGATTTTTTCTTTTTTTAAGAGATAGATTTTTGCTATAGGGCATGTGCACTTGCTGGAGAGACAGAGACAGAAAGTAAAAAATCATTCCCAGGGGGGTGGCCACACCACAATCCCTTCTTCTCCATTCTCTTCTTGGGATTTTGGGCACACGCACAAGCGCCTGGTATGTGTTAAGCTGCTGGGTCTGGAACTCAAATCATGGTTGACTAGGTGAGAGTCCAATGACATAAACATTAAGCCATCTGCTGGTCCTGGCAGTAGGGATTTTTACTGTGAACTTTTTTTTTTAAAGACTTATTTAACTTTTTTTATTTTTATTTTAGTTTGACCAAAGAGGGACAGAGAGACAGAGAAAGAGAGAGAAAGGGAAACTGAGAAAGCAAGCCGTTGGGGTCTGGGACTTGAACTGCAGTTGGCCATGTGGGAGTCCAGTTCCCTTAACCACCACACCACCTGCTGACCCCATGGCAGTAGGGATCTTTAAAAGGCATCTAGTCCAGCTCTAACATTTTATAATCAGGGAATCTGAGGCCCAGAGAGAACTATCTAACGTGAGTCTCAGGGTTGGTAAGACAGCTCATCTAGAAGCCAACCTGTAAGGCATGCCAGGTACACCCTCCTGCAACTCTCCTGTTAGCCAGGTGCACGCTCACCGCATTCAGGGTTTGGTTCATTCATCATCCACACAGAGACCTTTGTAGACACAGCTGCAGATTCCCACATCACCCTTGTCCTTTTTTTTTTGGCGAGAGAGATTTTTGCTTAGGGCGCGTGTGCTCGCCAGAGAGACAGAAAATGAGAAATCACCCCCCAGAGGGGAATGGTCATGCTAGAATTCCTTCTCCTCCATTCTCCTCTTGGGCTTTTGGGTACTCATGCACATGTGCCCAGTGTGAAGTTTAAGCCACGGGGTCTGGGACTCGAATCATGGTTGACTACGTGGGAGTCCAGCGACATAAACATTATATAATCATCTGCTGGTCCCAACCCTTTGTCTTCTTATCCTGCTTTATTTCTCTTCGTAAGAGATTCTACTTACATATATATTTGTTTATATGTGCATTTCCCCCAATAGAATATAAAGTTCATGGAAACAGGGCTTTCTTTGCTGTTTCTGTAGAGCTTATATAATAGTGCCTGGCATACGAGGTGTTCAGACAGCTGGGGCCCAGCCACAGTGGTGCACACATAGCTCCACCACTTGGAAGGCACAGGGGGCAAGGCTTCGGATCCTGGGCCAACCTGAACATAACAGATGTGGTTGTGTGCACCTGTGGCCCAGGCAGGTTGGGAGGCTAGGGCAGGGCCAGCCCAACACAACAGATCCTGTCAGGTGTACCTAGCTCTGTTACACTCCCTTTCCCCCACCTGTCTCATAAAGGTAAACAAAACATTAGTTAGATCCATGAATAAACATTCCAAAACATTGATAGACATTTGATTTTTTTTTCCTGTCTTTTGCCATAGTGCACTTGTGCTTACTGGAGATAGAGAGAAAATAAGAAATCACCCCCTGGGGGGATGGCCATGTCACAGTCCATTCTCCTCCATTCTGCTTGGATTTGGGACACTCTCAAGCACCTGGCATGATTTTTAAGACACTAGATCTGGGACTCAAACCGTGGTCAGCCATCTGGGAATCCAGCATCTTAACCACCATGCCACCTGCTGGCGCCAGCAATGTGACTAATGTGCATTAATGCACTGAAACTTTATTGTGACAACTTCAAGGCACAGGCTTTATTTGTCTGATGTTTCTCATAGTTGCCCCCAGAACAGCACATTTAAAAACTTTAGTAAACATCCATCTCTTCTAAAGTTTAGCGCCCCTAGGGACAGCGACCTTGCTTGTCATCCATGCATCCCAAGAACCTAGCCCAGCACTGGGTGTGAGCAGGTGTTCAGAACTGCGTTGGGCAGGCAATGGCAAGAATGATTTCTTCTCCCCTCAAGGCTGTCAGCAGGTGGAATGGAAGACACCTCCCACCCTGACCCCTTGGGCAACCAAAGCGTTGTATTCCTTCACTGCCTGCTGTGTCTGGAGGACCCGCACATCAATGCCTTGTTTCTCGAGGTACTCCACAGTTGATGGAGGAACCTGGGAATAAGTAAAAGAGATGAGTAAGTAGGGAAGGCCTCTAGGACTTCCCTCTGGCCCTGGGGCAAGGGTGCTGTCCAGAATTAGATAGTGACAACAGCCATTCCTCCCTTAGCCCCGCATGTCGCCAGTCCAGAAGTTGATGGTGAGCCTTAATGAGTCAAATAGGCCTCTGAGAAGTTGACAGAGGTAGCATAATACCAACGCATGAGGCTCTAGTGAAGCAGGAACAGAAAGAGCATGGATTTTGGATGTAAGTCCCTACTAGCAGTGAAAATTTGGTTACGTGAATTAAGTTCCTGGAGCCTTTGTTTCTATGTCTGTACGTTAGGGATAATAATAACACCTAGCTCACAGGTTGGTTTAGAACTAACTCAACTAAGGTCTGTAAATGTCTAGTACAGCACAGAGCCCAGACAAAGTACATGTGAGATGTTCGAGTTCAGTCTGAATCTGTATCTGAACTGCCATGTAGTAGCCACGAGACCCTAAGCCAGCTCTTTGAAGCTTTTCAGCCCCAGTCTCCTGCCTTGTGAAATAGGGACAATGATGCTTAACTTAACATCATGGGTGGTTGTGAGGTGAAATTAGCTAACGTACACTGCAGCTCAGCTGTCTTCTCAGGAAGGCCTTTCTTGACCTTACAAGTCACCATCTTTTTCACATTTTTTTTATTATCTGAGATTAGTTGTTTTTTTTTTTTTTTTTTTTTTTAATCTACCTGGTTTATCTCATTGTCCCCAGTGCCCAGAATAGTGCCTGGCCCATAAAAATGCCTAAGAAATATTTGCAAATAAATATATATAGAAGATACTCTCAATGGTGGCCGCTATTATTGGATAGTATTTTTTTAACTCTGGCTTGTCCTTAATATTTTAAAAATAGATTTGAATTAGATTCTGCCTCCTCAAAAATAACTGAGTAAAATGTTTCAATATATCAAGTATCACAAGTATCACTTTCCTGTATGTTTGGAAGATTATCACAAAAGTTTACAGACAGGAATTCCTGCATTTACAAAAAATTAAAGTTTAAATTAAAAAAAGATCAGAAACATAAAGAACGCCTATATCATAGAGAACATGATTGTAGGACATCTACGTAAAGGAGAGAAAGAGGACAGCTCTACATACTTAGGTGGGAGGCTGTCCATAACATAATGTAAGCAGGGATAGACAGTTACAGAGCAGTAGACAGTTCGATCCTGTCAAGAGGCTGTAAGCATATGTATGTACACACGTGTGTATGTATTTACACACACACAGGGAACTGGAGTAGTATAAACCGAATGTGGAGACTGGGAAGGAGAAATTGTTCACCTTTTTCACCTTTCTATGTATACATTCGTATACTAAATCTTAAATTTTTTATGGTAAGCATGAAAGTACAATTTCTTGTTTGCTAGAGGGTGTGTGTGCTTGTCAGAGACACAAAGAGTGAGGGACAAAAGCACCCCCCATGGGGAATGGCCATGCCACAATCCCGTCTCCACTTCTCCCACATTTCAGGATTCTGGGCACACACGTGCAATTGGTGTTTCTCTCACGCTGCTAGGTCAGGACTCGAACCGCGCAACTGGGCACGTGGGATCCAGCAGCCTGAAATAACAGGTCATGGAACTGACTCAGTAATTCTTTTTTACATAAAGGGTAAAAAAGTGTAACTTGAATGTCCAAGAAGAGAAAAAGAACAAGTAGTGTAATAAAAACCGTAGGCCCAGCTGTGGTAGCATGACTGGATGTGGCTGATGGCTACCTAAGGGACTAGGGGCCCAGGGTTCATTCCCAGCCCATCTTCACAGGCCACATGCCTACAGTCCCAGCTGTTCAGGAGGACTGTGTACCGTGAGACCCTGTCTAAAAACACCACACACATACTGGTGATTGCAGAACTAGAGAAATGCTGGGGCTTAGGTTTTTCTAAGAAATACCAGATGGAATGATAGTCTCAGGGTCTCCAGTCTCAGACTGGAAAGCCCTGCCCCCCTGGCAGAGTGGTATATGCAGCCATTACTCTGTCTTGGCTCAGCAAAATGATGCATGATATAGATGAACCCACCCATAGACAAAATCGTGAGGATATTATTATTTGCAAGGTAAAGAACCACAAGATCACCACCTGTTCTCAGGAATGCTATGTGCACAGTAACACTGATACCTACCTTCAGGGCCTCACTCATGCCTCGGCCAATCACAAGGGTCTGTACGCCCTTCTCCACGACTTCCTTCACGTCTGCAGGCTGCACACCAGGGGAATGCTGGATGTGGCAAGAGAAAGACAGGCACCTGTGCTCACTCTTTCTTTGCAAGTGGCATTCTTGTGGGTTTCATTCATTCAGAACTGGTTACAGTTTGCTCTGTGTCAAGCATCATTCTGGGCCCTGGGAATAATAGGAAAGATAGATAGACTGCCGCCCTTAAGGAGCTTCAGGTCTAGTGAAAAATACAGGAGACTGTAAAGAGTCAATTGTGTTACACATGCTACAAGGAAATAAGTTCAGGGTATTTTGAGAGCATAGGGAAAGGACTCCTAAATTCAGACCTGGGAGGCTGGGCCAAGTGGCTAGGGAAGGCGTCCCAGAGGAGGTGAAGTCTAAGCTGACAGCTGAAGGGCAAGTAGGAATTCACCCAGTTAAAGGAAGTCAGGGAAACGAGGCGTTCCACATACAGAACAGCATGCACAGAGGCTTAGAGGAAAGAACCTGCCTATACTCTAAAACGTCTTCCAGGCATACTTGAGATGCTTAACAAAGATGAACTAAGCATTATAAAACGGTGGCTTCTGATCTGCCTCTATGTCAGCAAAAGAGATGTAGGAGTTAGAGTTAGTTAAGTAAACACCAGCCCAACAAACGGCCTCAGGTGTTCTGCACCTCCACAAGGAAGATGCCATTGGCACTCAAGTGCAGAGATGCAGAGCTTCCCTTCCCTGTCCCATGTACCTGTATCCTGAGCACTTACTCTGTGCCAAGCCGGGCCCCAACACCAGAAATAATGAGATGAACTGATGAATATTCCCTGGGGGAGTTTTACGCAGGTAAGGTTAGTAAACGTGCAAATAGTTACAAAAGGATAAGATCAGACAGAGGAGGGAGTGAGTTAATAGGAGTGGAAGTTGTTACGGAAGATATGCTGTTGTAACTGGGTCTTGAAGTACAGGGAGGAGTGCACCTTGATGCCGTGTAGAAGGGGTACATTCTACATAGAGACAGTACAGGGAAAGAGCTGAAATTATCAACAAGATACAAAACAGGCCAGAGAAAGAAGGGTTTCTCAGTCCATGAAGATGGTGGTTTAGAAGAGAGAGGACTGAAATTCACGTTTGGGCCGGGTCTGTGGCCTGGTGGTTAAGGCAGCTGGCTCTCATGGCTGACTATGTGGTCTGAGTCCTGGACCTGCTGGCTTGAAAAACATACTGGGTGCACAAGCATACATCCAAAATCCCGAAAGGAGGGAGATGGGGGCAAGGGATTGCGGTGGAACATTCCCTGTGGAGAATGCTTTCTCTTCTTCTCCTCTCTCTGGAAAGTGCATATGCCCTTTAGCAAAAGACAAAAAAAAAACAAAAACAGCGACCAAGCTAATCTGCAACAGGGTATATTTTCCTCTTAGGATGGGATTCAGAGTGCCCAGGTGTGTCTGAACAGTATCTGTGTATCCAGCTTACCCTGTTTCCTGGTCTTCCACAAAGAGATTAGCGGAAATTAGGTTGTTTGCTCTAAAGGTAACAGGGCCAGCCTATAGCCTCATGGTTAAGGCAACTGGATCCTACACAGCTGAGCACATGGCTTGAGTCCTAGACCCAGTGGTTTGAGAAACTCACTGGGCACTGCACATGCATACCCAAAATCCCAAAAGGAGGGAGAAATGGAGAAGGGATTGTGGCATGACAGTGCCCCATTGGGTGTGCTTTTTCACACTGTCTCTCTGGAGAGTACACCTGCCTTCTGGCAAAAAAAAAAAAAAAAAAAAAAAAAAAAGAAAGAAAAGAAAAACAAAACAAAAAAACAACTTCTTAAAGACTCTGAGCGGATTGGAGTAGATGTCCATCTTAGTTCGTGGCTCGAGTCAATCCAAGAACCACCCTGAGCTGAATACACATGCCTTGAAAGACTTCAAATATTTTTCTGGGGATATGCCCATGCCAATATTTAATACAATTACAGATCAGGGTTGAAGATCTTTACCTTTCTCAAATAAATCCATGTACCTGGGGCCAGATGGTGGCATGGTGGGTAAGGCTGCTAGATCCCACATGGCCAACTGCACATTTGAGTCCTGGGCCTGGCGGTTTGAGAGATAAGCTGTGCATATGTGCATATGTAGTGCAAAATTCCAAGTGGAGAATGGGGGATAAAGGTTGGTGGTGTGGCTAATCCCCCCTGGGGGTGCTTTTTTTCCTCTCTCTGGTACATGCACACACCTTCAAGAAAAATTTAAAAAATTATTTAAAAAAATGCATTTTCCTGAATTATTGTATGATCCCTACATTCAACAAAGACCAGGACCTACTTTGAGTAGCACCATGTTCCCTGGAATCTAAGAGCTCACATTCTAGTGTAATTCAGCCAGGCCATTGACTGCTAGAAATCAAGTGAAAGGTCAAAAGAGCACAAAACCATAACCCTGCAGAAACCCAGAGACGACAGACAGCTGCAGCCCAGGGTGTCACGTGCAGTGACAGATACTGCAAGGGCCTATGGGTCCAGGTGCTGGTGGTAATTTCTCAGGTTTGTGCAGTGGCCTGCAAGTGTTACTGAGAAATCCTCACCCTGCCACCAGCTCCTCTGTGCTTCTTCCAGTCCCTCTGGGCAAACCAAACCATCAAGGCTCTAGCTCCTCCTGAGGGGCTGATTCTGTTCTTCTTTAAGAGGCTTTCCCTCATGTGTCCTAAGACTGTAAAAGCTTACTGGTTTTTATTTTTTTCCCCTTAGGAAAAACCTATTAATTGTGGGAAACAGTCTAGCTAGTATTGTTATGCTGGCTAAACAGGATGGCATTCTCTGTGGCTCTGATATTCCCCCTATTTTTGTTTGTTCAGTTTGCGATAGGGTATGTACTCTAGCCGGAGACAGACAGAGACAGAGACAAAGAAAGGGAGAGAGTACCCCCTGCCCCCAGCCCTGGGGGGATGACTATGACACAATCCCTCCTCCATTCTCCTCCCAGGATTTTGGGCACACATGTGCAAGTGCCCAGTGTATTTTTTTTTTTGAGAGGTTTTTGCCATAGGGCGCGTGCGTTCACCAGACAGACAGAGAGAGACAGAGAGACAGAAAGCAGGAAATCACCCCCCAGGGGGGATGGCCACACCACGATCCCTTCTCCTCCATTCTCCTCTCGGGATCTTGGGCATGCACGCACACGCGCCCGGCGTGAGTTTAAGCCACCGGGTCCGGGACGCGAACCGCAGTCGACTATGTGGGAGTCCAGCGACATAGCCATTACGCTAACTGCTGGTCCCTGCCCAGTGTATTTTTCAAGCCAGTGTATTTTTAGCCTGTTGGCCATGTGGGATGCAGCCACCTTAAACACTACACCACTGGCTGGCCCTGTCTCCCCCCTCTTTCATGTTAAATTTTATTGAAAACATCCCTAGATTACACTTTGAAAGAAGCATTTCTTTCTGCTAGAATTGAGAGCACAAATGGGTAGTAGCAATGCCATTATCTGCCTACTGCTGATAAAAGCAGATTGTGTGAGTGAAGGTTACAGGATCTCTGGATCTGTCCCCTGTGGACACTGCCAGAGTCACATTCTCATTATTGCTTGTCCAAATACACAGCCTCTTAAATGATGTCTGGCTGTACCAGGGCAGAGGCCGGTCTCATGCCCAGCCCCTCTGGCAATTGGAGGAAGCCTGTGGCCCCCTTCTCAGAATAATGTCATAAAGTACATAAAAGGAAATGTAGAATTCCAAAGGAAACACTTGATATAAATGGCATTATCAAAACATTCAAAACAAATATATGGTCTAATACTGTATATGCTTTTTACAATTTTTAAAATTTTAATTTATTGTTTCCCTTTATTCATTATAGGGCCAGTGTGTACACATGAGAGAAAGAAATACCCCTCCACAGAGTCTGGTCATCCCACAATCCCCTTCTTCCAGTCCCCCAGCCCACGGTGTCCTGGGCATTTGTGCTCGAGGCTGGTGTGTTTCAGGCTGACTGGGTGGGGGAGTGGAACTGCAGTTGCCAAGTGGACCAGGCCTCTCCTGTGTATCACATTAGCGCTGCACCATGGGCCGGCCTGTGCTTCTCCACTGGTTTAGGAGAGATCTCAAAGCCCACTAGCGGGCTTACCCTTACATCTCACATGGAAGACTGCTATGCTAGTTCTCTCCAAATCCATTGTGAGGCACATGGCTGCGAGGCTAGAGACTCCAGAGACTCCAATTTCTGTTTTGTTTTGTTTTAATTTGCCAGAGGGTGTGTTTGCTTGCTAGAGAGAGGGGGAGAGGAATAAAGCACTCCCTAATTAGGCGTGGTCACACTGAGAGCCAGTCTTCATACTTTGGGGATTTGGGCACGCGCACACATGTGTGCCTGGTGTATGTTTCTGAGCTGCCAGGCTGGGATTCCAGCTGCAGTTGGCCATGTACGAGTGGCTTCCTTGACCACCAGGCCACAGGCCAACACTCCATTTTCTGTTTTTACTGTTGTGGTGGCTATGTGACTATGCTATCATCAGTATAAGGCTCAACAGACTGTGAGCAGAAGAAATGGCGCCACATTGGCAGGAGTTTTTATTTTTTTATTTAGTTTTTAGAGGTTTTTGCCTTAGGGCATGTATGCTCACCAGCAAGAGAGAGACAGAGACAGAGAGACAAAGTGAGAAATCACCCCCCAGGGGAATGACCATGCTGCATTTCTTTCTCCTCCGCTGTCCTGTTGTGATTTTGGGCACACATGCACATATGTCTGGTGTGAGTTTCAAGCCTCCGGCTCTGGGACTTGAACTGCAGTTGACAATGTAGGAGTCAGCAACGTAACCATTATGCCATCTGCTGGTCCCCTGTGTGAGTTTCAAGCCACTGGATCTGAGACTCGAACTGTGGGCAGCCATATGGAAGTCCAGTTACGTAAACGTTATGCCATCTCCTGGCCCCTTGGCAGATGCTTTTAATTCTCATTCAGGTTAGAACTCAGGCAATGTCTTCAAGCAGTTCCCATCATTCAAATGCTCTAGGAGGTAGTAGATCAACACAAAGGAGGAAACCCAAGTCTCTAAATGACCCTGTGCAGTAGAGCTATCTGCGCTTCCTCAGCTGCACCCCTCAGCTTAATTAATGAGAGAAATACATTTCTATCTTCCTTAAGCCACTGGGTTTCGGGATATCTATTGCAATAGCTTGGCCTTTATACTAAATAATCCACAGATCCATTCCTAAATGAAACCATGATTAGATAGATCATGTGCGGTGAAATGGGAGTCAACCACACTGGATCGGTATAAGACTACATGGATGCTTGCATGCCACATGTCCTACATGTGGAATATTTACCAGGCAGTTATATGATGGAGCATATACCTTACAAGAACTCAATGCCATGTCTTCAGAAAAAAAGAAAGAGCTATTGAAATAGGGTAATTCAGGACCAGCAGGTGGTATGGTGGATAAGGTGCTAGGTCCCAAATGGCTAACTCTGCAGTTCAAGTCCTGGACCCAGCGGCTTGAAAAACATGCTGGATGTGTGTGCATGTATGCCCAAAATCCTGAGAGGAGAATGGAGAAGGGACTCTGGTGTGGCCATCCTCCCTGGGTGTTGATTTCTCACTTTCCCTCTCTCTATCTCTCTCTGGCAAAGCACATAAATCCTAGGGCAAAAGATCTTAAAAAAAAAAAAAAATAGGGTAATTGAGCCATCCTACTCAAATAGCATATATGCCCTGGGTTAAATGTGAGATAGTAGGTATACACTTGCTATTTCTTTTTTTGTTGTTTAAAGAATTGTTTTATTTAACTTTATTTATTTATTTATTTTTAAATTTGACCAGAGAGAGAGAGAGAAAGCAAGCCACCAGGTCCTGGACTCAAACCGCGGTCAGCCACATGGGAGTCCAGCACCTTTAACCACCATGCCACCTGCCAGCTCCTGCACCTGCTACTTCTTCCTTTAAAATTCCATAGTTGCTGTTTCCATGAACCTTTTACTCACTGAGTGTGCTTCTAGTGTTCAAAATTACAACATGCATATTCCATATAATATAGACACCAAAGGCCATCATTTTATGTGGTTTTTAGTCAAAGATAACCACTATGTTATAAAGGATTTGGACTAATTTTTGCCCCGAGGTTTTCGCTATATCCCACATGCACTAACCAGAGAGAGAGGAAAATGAGAAATACTACCCCTCCCCAAAGGGGTTGAGGGGAATGGTCATGCCGCAACCCTTCCTCCTCCATTCTTCTCTCAGGATTCTGAGCGTGTGTACACAGGTGCTTAGTGTGTTTTTCAAGCTGCTGGGTTCAGGATTCAAACTGCAGAGTCAGCCATGTGGGATCCAGTGCCTTAATCACCTCGCCACCTCTGCTGGTCTTATATTAAAATCTTTTCTTTAAAGAACTATTTTTTTTTCTTTTTTTGGAGAGGTTTTTGCTACAGGGCGTGTGCGCTCGCCAAGCAGACAGAGAGAGACAGAGAGACAGAAAGCGCGAAATCACCCCCCAGGGGGGATGGCCACGCTGCAATCCCTTCTCCTCCATTCTCCTCTTGGGATCTTGGGCACGCATGCACACACAACCGGCGTGAGTTTAAGCCGCCAGGTCCAGGACTCGAACTGCGGTCGACTACGTGGAAGTCCAGTGGCATAGCCATTACGCTAACTGCTGGTCCTAAAGAACTATTTTATTTAACTTTATTTATTATGATTATTATTTTCTAATTTGATCAGAGAAAGACAGAGAGAGAGAGAGAGAGAGAGAGAGAAGGAAAGTGAAAAAGCCGGCCACCAGGTCCAGGACTTGAACTGTGGTCAGCCATGTGAGAGTGCAGTGCCTTTAGCCACCATGCTACCTGCTGGCCATGAAATCTTATTTTTATTATTTATTTGTTTTTGAGAAATTTTGGCCATAAGGTGCATGTCCTTGCTACAGAGCCAGAGATGGACAAAAAGCGAGAAGTCACCTCCCAGGGGGGTGGCCACACAGCAATCCCTTTTCCATTCTCCTCTTGGGATTTTGGCAACCCCCACACAAGCACCCAACATGAGCTTCAAGCTGCTAGGTCCAGGACTTGAACTGCTGTTGGCCATGTGGGAGTTCACCACCTTAACCATTATGCCATCTACTGCTTCCTATATTGGTATCTTAATCCCATGTGATAGGATTTAGAAGTGAGGCCTGTGGAGGTAATTATGTCATGAGGTGGAACGTTCATGAATGAGCTTAGTGTGTTTATAAGAAGTCAGAAATCTAAGAAATAAGTCCGAAATCTAGTGAACTCTCTTTTAGCCAAATGAAGATAAGGAGGAACAGTCTTTCTGCAGACTGGAAAGGGTCTGCAGTAGAACTTGACCAGGCTAGCCTCCTGATCAGACTTTTTAGCTTCTAGAACTGGAGAAATGTTCATTATTTAAAGCACCCAGTCTATGGTAATTTGTTATAGTAGCCTGAATTGACTGAGACTTCTGGTAAGAAAGATGAGAATCTGTGGTTAAATGTGGACTGTTGCTCCCTCTCCCTGTTCCCCAGTTCAGTGATAAGAAACTCCACTCCACACTGCTGTGGCTGGACACAGAGAGGTTCTTTTCCCCTCACCCTCCACTAGAAGGAGAAGCAGGACTGCAGTGTTTCACATCCCACCCCAGCTTTCTGTTTCTGAGGCTACATCCCAGGTGAGTGTGGTTAAGTGGTATTGGCTCCTTTCATCCAACCTATTAGGTCATCAGGAAAGTCGTGACATATTTTTCTATGTTTTCCATGCAAAAATACATCATGACTTTCCTGACGACTTTCCTGATGACCCAATACATTTACAGACAGGAGACCCTACCTTGAGCATGACACCCCGAAAATACTGGAGGAAATACCACATTAGACAATGAGACGACATTTCACACTCAACAAGATGGTCATAATAAAAAAGAAAAAATAGGGACCAGCAGTTAGCGTAATGGCTATATCGCTGGATTCCCACGTAGTCGACCGCAGTTTGCGTCCCGGACCTGGTGGCTTAAAACTCAGGCCGGGCGCATGTACATGCGTGCCCAAGATCCCGAGAAGAGAATGGAGGAGAAGGGATTGAGGCGTGGCCATCCCCCTTGGGGGGTGATTTCTCACTTTCTGTCTCTCTGTCTCTCTCTGTCTGTCTGGCGAGTGCACGCGCCCTATAACAAAAACCTCTAAAAAAAAAAAAGAGAGAGAGAAAAAATAGTAAGTGTTGGTGAGATTGGATGTGGGAAATCTGGACCCCAATATATCTTCTTGTGCAAATGTAAAATGATACAGATGTTTTAGAGGACAGCCTGGCAGCTCCTCAAAAGGTTAAATGTAGAGTTCTCACCTGACTCAGCAATTCTATTCCTAGGTATAGGCCTTGAAGAACTGAATGGTTCTGATGGTTCTGTTTACGTGAAGCATTCAGAATAAGCACATTCATAGTTACAGAAAGTAGAATGGTTTTTGTTGCCAGGACCTGGGAGAGACAAGGATGGGCCATGACTGCCAATGGTTATGAAGTTTCTTTTTGGGGCGATAAATATATTCTAGAATCAGTAGTGGTAACTGTTGGACAAATTTATGAATATGAAATTCCTTTGAAGTGATACTTTAAAAGAGTGGATTTAATGATATATTAATTATATCTCAAAAGAGAGAGAGAAATAGCTACTTTGGCCTGGTGCTACACCTTAGGAAATCACTTGGTTAGCTGCAAGCGATGTCAACCAAAGACTAATATCTTACCTCGGTTCCTGTTTCTCTCCAGTCCCAGGCCCGACTGCCTCCTGGCCATACTTTGCAGTCCTTATAGGTTGTAGAAGAGCCTTGTACTTTCATTTGCCCCCATGAGAGGGAAGCAATTTCAGGGGAAGACATAAAGCACTTAACTGAAATCTGAAAATAAAAGAAAAATATACTTAGTTATAAAATCAGGTTGAGTTGAAAGAGTTCCAAAATAGAGAGACATTAAGCCCCGATTCTCTACAATTAAAGAATCTTTCGGGACCAGCAGATGACATGATGGTTATGTTGCTGGACTCCCACGTAGTCCATCATGGTTTGAGTCCCGGATCCAGCGGCTTTAAACTCCGCTGGGCGCGTGTGAGTACATGCCCAAAGTCCTGAGGAGAATGAAGAAGGGATTGTGGTGTGCCATTCCTCCTGGGGTCGGGGGGTGATTTCTCACTTTTTGTCTCTCTGGCGAGTGCACAGGCACTATAGCAAAAATTTCTCTTAAAAAAAAAAAAAGCATCTTTCTCATTTATGTGGTTATCACTCTTTTCCTAGAGGTTTACGAAGTATTATTCTTGGGCTCCTGAATCATCCAACCATGGAAACCAGAAACTGCAATTACTTTTCAGACTCTGGAGGGAATCCTCAGGATATTTTTTGTGAGATAAAATTAAAACGTGGAGATTTACTTCAGCATGGTAGAGGGAAAACTTTTCTTCCCAGAGAAAAACTATAAAGTTAGAAAAAAAATCTGTCAAAAACCATCGTTACTCTAGAGATAAAATTAAAGACCACAATCGGAGAAGTGCTTACTCATGAAAACCACTGAGTTTCAGGTATGCAGTCGGCTCTGTTGTCTAGGACTATTCTCGTGCCCCCCCTCCAGTGCTGGTGGCACCAAAGTGCGACTAGGCTGGGTCAAGTCGGCCTCGCTGCTGCTGCGAGAGGAGGCTGCCAAAGTGAGCCACTCATCTCACGGCAGGCAGTCATGGACAGCAGGTGGTCCCGCCCGCCTGATGTTGCCTGTTTGGGGCAAGCAATAGATCCATGGACTAGGGAGGAATTTCACAGGAATCTCCCAGAGGTGACACAAGTGAGGGGGCTTTATAAGCCCTCCAGATATTCCAGGTAGGCCTGAGGCTGACAGTATATGCATCATAGTCCTGAGCAACCCTGTCACCCAAATATTCTGAGCAAATATGCAGAGCACGTGCAGTGAACTGAGAAAGCTCGAGGACCTAGCAGAATGTAAAAGCCAGTGAAAAATGTAATACCCAGACCCCTGAATATACTCCCAATGCACACACTGATCCATTGGTAGAAAGTCTTCAGGGTCAGCAGGTGGCATGATGGTTAAGGCGCTGAACTCCCACCTGGCCAACCATAGTTCGAATCCTGGACCTGGTGGCTTGCTTTCTCATATTCTCTCTCTATGCCTCTCTCTGATGAGTGCATGTGCCCTATATCAAATTAAAAAATAATAATAACAATAAACAACATAATAATTCTTTGGAAGAAAAGAAAATCTTCCTGGGTCATCTTTTATTAGTCTTTGATGAATACTAAATTATGCAGACATAGAGGAAACCCAAGGAACAGCAGGCTTAAAAATAAAAATATAGGAGGGGCCGGCAGGAGGCATGGTGGTTAAGGGCACTGGACTCCCACATGGCCAACTGCGTTTCAAGTCCTAGACCTGGCAGCTTATTCTCTCCCTCTCTCTGCCCCGCTCTGCTCAAATTAAAATAAATAAATAAATAAAGTTAAATAAAATAATTCTTTAAAAAAAATCCACACACACACAGGAAAAAACAGACAAAAAACTGAACAGAGGCTTCCGTAGCCCACTGCCTGAGAGTCAGAATACACAGCATTATTGGTATGGTTTGAATGTCTGCCCCCTCCCCAAGACATGCTGAAATTTAGTTGTCATTTTAACAGTAGTAAGAGGTGGGAACTTTGAGATATGATTAGGCCCTGAGGGCTTTCTCTTCATGAGTGGATTAATGCCATTATCATGGGAGTGGGCTTCTCATAAAAGGACAAGCTCAGCCCCCTTTTGTCTCTCTCTGCCTCTCTTTGCTCTTCTGCCATGATGCCCTCTGCCATGGCAGGATGCAACAAGAAGGCCCTTCCCAGATGCTAGCCCCTTGAGCTTGGACTTCCCAGCCTTCAGAACTGTGAGAAATTTCTTCTCATTAGGAATTACCAGTTTCAGGTATGCTGTTAAAGCAGCCAGAACAGACTAACATTTGGTTGCATGTAAGTGACTGAATATAAACACACAGGGCCAGCCCTGCAGCACACTGGCTCAGTGTTGTACATGGGGAGCTGGACCCCACGGAGCTAAATGCAGTTCCAGTCCCAGCCCCAGTAGCTTGCAAAACATGCTAGGGTGTGTGTGTGTGTGTGTGTGTCCCCCCACTCAAAATACTAATGGGATGGAGAAATATTCCATGACCCCATGACCACATAGTGGCCTGGGATTCAAACTAGACGGTCATGTGGGATCTGGCTCCCAGAACACACTTTAACCACTGTGCTAGAAGATGCAATGCTTTCTAGAAAATACAATGAATGCTGCTGCTTTTTGGGAAGTATAAGAATGTGAGTCTGATGTAGAAAATAAAGCATAATTATTATGTCAGTGAAAGAGAGTTAAAAGCATGGTGGTTTAAATAAGATAAAAACTTAAATTCCAGAAGTAGTAAAAATGGCAGGAATGACCAGGGATCATTTTGCTTCCAGATTTCAGTTTTACGATCTTGAAGATGTGGCCTTTGCCCTCAAGGTCTAATATGGAACTCTAGCTATGACATCCATGTTCTGAGCAGAAAGAAGAGAAAAAGGAGAATGGGGCAAGAGGCATATACCAGGTGTCCTTCAGGAAATTTTGTGGAAGGTTTCAGAGAATGTTTCTGCTTGCTTCTTATTTGCCAGAATATAGCAGCATGGCCACACTCAATTGCCGAGCAGGCTAAAATATGTACTGTTTATTCCAAGAGGCAGTATGCCAAGCTGAGTATTAGGGATTCCAAGAGGAGGATGATAGACACTGGGAGCTACTAGTTGCTAATTTTTTTTTTCTTTTTGCCAAAGGGCATGTGTGTTTGCTAGAGAGAGAGAACACCCCCAGGAGTACTGCCATGCTGCAATCCCTTCTTCATTCTCCTCTTGGGATTTTGGGCATGCAACTTCCCCCCACCCCCAATGCACCTGGTGTGTTTTACAAGCTGCTGGATCTGGGACTTGAACAGCATAGTTGGCCATGTGGGATCCAGGTACCGTAACCACCACGCTATTAGCTATCCCTTGTTTTGTCTTTTTTTTTTTTTTCTTAAAGACAGACAGAGAGACAGAAAGCGAGAAATCACCCCCCAGGGGGGATGGCCACGCCACAATCCTTTCTCCTTCATCCTCCTCTTGGGATCTTGGGAACGCACACACACGCAACCGGCTGAGTTTAAGCCGCCGGGTCCGGGACTCGAACCATGGTGGACTACATGAGAGTCCATCGACATAGCCATTATGCTAACTGCTGGTCCCACCTTGTTTTGTTTTTTAATGCTGGAGGGTGCATGCATGAGTATAAGAGAGAACCCCCAACAAGGAGTTCATGCCATGGTTCATCTTTTTTTTTTTTTAATCATGGCTTAACACACACATACACACATGCATACTTCATATATATGCATGTGCATATAATTCATGAACTATGTTTATCATAAAATAATACTTATCTGTACTATATGTGATATACTGTGATTCTTTCTGTTCTATTCTTAGTCCTTTTAATTTTTACATAATCCCTTTCTTGAGCCACCAAATTGATTTAAAAAACCCACTAATGGGTCACATCCCAGTTTGAAAAGTACTGTTAGGCTAGGAGTCCATTAAATATTTACTAATGCGGACAGCATGAGCATTACCTGCATCGACCTGGAAGTGGAGGGCGGCAATAGGGCCTGCTAGGTACACATCACACACTCAGTCCCACGTTGCTTAGGCCTGTGGAGCTGTTGGAGAGAGGCTGAGTAGCCACTGTGGCCAGGGGTACCTAGAGGCTCAGCGCGGAGTGACCACTCTGCAATCGGCATGTAACTACAGTATCAATATTTTAACAGCCAGCAGTCTTCCTGGTGATAGCAGTGACTATCAGTCCTTCTGTAGGATACCAAACTGTATTGTATGGCCCCTGTTTTCAGTTATCTAACAGTAGGGTTAAAAATATAGACACTGGGTCAGCAGGTGGTGTGGTGGTTAAGGCACTGGACACTCCCACGTGGCAGACCATGGTTTGAGTCTCAGACCTAGTGGCTTGCTTTCCCACTTTTCTTCTTTCTCTGTGTCTTTTTCTGGTGAAATGAAAATGACTGACTGAATAAGTAAAATTAAATAATTCTTTAAAAAAATGTAGACGTAGTGCTGTAATACAAAGTATAACATAATGTTTCGAGTAGTCCGCTATCATTTTTTTTTTTTAGTAAAAATATTCCTTCAGAAAAACATTTTGGTCATGTTTTTAAGAGAATAGACTAATGTATAACTCTTAAGAAAAAAAGATAATGATTAAGGCACTTCTAAAAAGTGCCTCCATGAAGGAATAGAATTCTGTTGTAACTCAGTCAGTTATCATCTAGAGGAAGAGACATAAAATGTTGGTTTATGGGTCATGTCCAGAGACTTCGCTGACTTGGATGGGTACATGTGCCCATGAGCCATGGCAGGTTGAAGCTGGAAGTGCATGACAGGACTGCTCTCTCTCTCGCTCATGGAAAAACTAAGTACACTTAAAAAAAAAAAAAAAAACTTCTTTATAGTAAGACTTCTATTTGTTTTCATATTAAAGTATCTTAAAGAACCTAGATTCCTATTTCTATTAACACTTAATAGCATTTTCACTATATAATAGAGCATAAACCTATATACGTCAAGATGTGTTGGCTTTTTTTTTTTAGAATTATTTACTTCATTTTGTTTATTATTACTATCTTTTAATTTGCTATAGGTCATGTGCTCTCACTACCGAGAGACAGACAGAGAGAGAGAGAGAGAGAGAGAGAAAGCTGTCAGGTCTGAGACCTGGACCACAGTGGACCATGTGGGAGCACAGCGTCTCAACCATGCCACCTGTGGCTCGTGTTGATTTTTTGTTTTAAATTAAAAAAACCTCTCCCAGGGACCAGCAGTTGGCATAATGGCTATGTCGCTGGATTCCCATGTAGTTGATCACAGTTCGAGTCCCAGACCCGCTGGCTTAAACTCACACCAGGCACATGTGCATGTGTGCCCAAGATCCCGAGAGGAGAATGGAGGAGAAGGGATTGCGGCGTGGCCATCCCCCCGAGGAGTGATTTCTTGCTCTCTGTCTCTCTGGCGAGCACATGCACCCTATAACAAAAACCTCTAAAAAAAAAAAAACCTCTCCCTTTTTATTTTATTTATTTACTTTTTAAATATTTATTTTTTAATTTAACTTTTATTTATTTTAATTTGACTAGAGAGGGACAGAGTGGAGCTGGTTGTGGGGAGAGTGAGAGAGCAAGCTGCCAGGTGTGGGACTCAAACCACGGTTGTCCATGTGGGAGTCCAGCATCCTTAACCACCAAGCCACCTGTCAGCCCTGACTAATTTTTTTTAAAGAGTTTTTTTTGCCTTAGAACACATGCACTTGGGGTGGTGGGGACAGAGGGAGGGAGAAAGACAGAGGCAGTGAAAGGGAAAGGGAGAAATCAACCTCAGGGGGAATGGCCGTCACACAGCAATCCCTTCTCTATTCTCCTCCTGGGATCTTGGGCACATAGGCACACGTGTCCAGGTGATTTTCAAGCCACTGGGTCTGGGACTGGAACCAAGGTCAGCCATTTGGAAGTAAAATGACAGAACCATGACACTACTTGCTGGCCCCTGTATTGACACTTTTTTTTTTTTGGAGAGGTTTTTGCTATAGGGTGCATGCCCTTGTCAGAAAGACAAAGAGAAACAGAGAGAAAGTGAGAAATCACCCCCAGAGGGATGGCCACGACCTAATCTCTTCTCCTCCATTCTCCTTTCAGGATCTTGGGCATGTATGCACACGCGCCCAGCTTGAGTTTAAGCCACCGGGTCCAGGACTCGAACTGTAGTCGACTACATGGGAGTCCAGCAACATAGCCGTACGCCAACTGCTGGTCCCTAGAATTCACTCTTAAAAAGTGTCAACACACTAGGAGAAGGGATTGTGGCGTGGCCACCCCCCCTGGGGGATGATTTCTCACTTTCTGTCTCTCTGTCTTTCTGGCGAGCACACGCGCTCTACAGCAAAAACTGCCCCCCCCCCCCAAAAAAAAAGTGAGTTTTAAATAAATATAATTTGCTTATTACCAATTAGAAGTTTCCCAAACTGGATACACAGCTGAATTAAATGTATTATACATTTATCAAATTTATAGTATCTGTAATAATAGTGTATAACAAATGCAAAGATAAAAGCATTTGAGGGAGACAGAATGTATATATATTCTAATAAAAGGCTGATTGCTACCAGTAATACTTGGGAATAAGTAGGGGCTCTCTGGGAGGCAATGCCTCACTCTCTGTTCTAATCAGTCCCCAGTTACCTGAAGCTCCACTCCCTCTCAGTCTATCGATCATTGTTTATTTTATTTTTTTTAAGAATTATTTTATTTAACTTTAATTTGACCAGAGAGGGACACAGTGAGAGAGAAAGAGAGAGAAAGTGAGAAGGCAGCCTCTGGGTCCGGGACTAGAACTACGGTTGGCCATGTGAGAGTCCAGCACCCTTAACCACCATGCCACCTGCAGGCCCGGTCATTGTTCCTGAAGATAAACTATTACATTTTAAAAATCAAAGTATGAGGCCAGCAGGTGGTGTGGTGGTTAACGTGTTAGAGTTCACCTTGTTGAGTGTGGTTGGAATCCCAGACCTGGCAGTTTGCTTTCCCTCTCTTTCTCTATCTCTTTCTGGTAAGTACATATGTCTTATAGCAAATTAAATAATAATAATTACATAATTCTTTAAAAAAATCAAAGTATGGCTACATTTAATGAACACACAAATACAGTATACAGTTCAATGGCTTGTGACATAGCTGTCAATCAGGATACAGAAAGTATCACAAAGTCCCCTTTACCCCTTTCTAGCTAATCTTCTTGTGAGATTAAAGGAAATCAAAATGTTGATTTCTATTTCCATGCATTAGTTTGACCTTTGTTGTGATGGATCTCTTTTGTATCTGCCATCACTCAATGTTTTTGAGATCCACCCATGTTGTAATGTGTATCAACAGTGTGTATTACTGAGTAGTGGTCCACTGTAGAAATATGTCACAATGTGTCCATTCTTCTGTTGATGGACATTTGGGTTATTTTTGACTTTTGGATATATTGACTATACTATCCATTAGTTCTGACCAAATTAAGTTTCTTGTTCTCTAAGAGAATGTGAAATTGAACTGTCATAAAAAACTTATTTATAAAATTGAACTGAATATAATTTTTTAAAAATAATTTTTTATTATTTTATTTATTCATTCATTTATTTTTTAATTTGACCAGAAAGAGAGAGAAGAGAGAAAGGGAGAAAGCAAGCCACCAGTTCTGAGACTCGACTTGAACCACAGTCAGCCATGTGAGAGTGTTCAGCACCTTAACTACCATGCCACCTGCTGGTCCCCAAACTGAGTATAATTTTTTTTTTTTTTTGAGAGGTTTTTGCTATAGGGCTTGTGCGCTCGCCAGACAGACAGAGAGAGACAGAGAGACAGGAAGCGAGAAATCACCCCCCAGGAGGGATGGTCACACCGCAATCCCTTCTCCTCCATTCTCCTCTTGGGATCTTGGGCACTCACGCACACGCGCCCGGCGTGAGTTTTAAGCCACCGGGTCCAGGATGCGAATCGTGGTCGACTACGTGGGAGTCCAGCGACATAGCCATTACGCTAACTGCTGGTTCCCCAAACTGAGTATAATTTAATGCTTGTTGAAAGGCCTCTTCATAGAAGTAGCAGTAAGTTCATTATAGTTTTAAAGAACAGCTTCTCAGGGCCAGCAGGTGGTGTGGTGGTTAAAAGCTCTGGATTCCCACATGGCTGACCATGGTTCAAGTCCCAGACTTGGCAGCTTGCTTTCTTCCGTTCTCTCTCTCTTGCTGGTCAAATGAAAAAATAATAACAAATGGAAATAAATAAATAAATATTTTAAAAAAAGATATATACAACAGTTGCTTAACTATATAAATTGGGATTAGACTCTTTTAGTTTAGAAAGGCAAGAAGAGACGGTAGCATTATGGGGGTGTGTCCTCATTCATTTTCTTTTTAAGAACAGATTTACTGGAGGTATGACTGAAACTTGGTAGAAAATACCTGTACCTTGTGGGTGGATTTAACTTTCTGATGCTCAGGGACTTTGTTCTCATGCCAGTCTTTATAAGAACAGGCAGAAACTCAAACTTTATTATCATCCCCCTCTGAATAACAGTGTGAACACTGAGAAAAAGAAACTATAGTATAAAACTTTTATTTCTTTTTTGAAATTTATTTTACAACCTCATTGGAGCTGGAAAAGCTGAAAGCAAAGAGATAGAAAGGAATGGGTGGTATTCATATCATAAAAAGGGGATGGGGAGTTAAAAAAAAAAAAGAAAGGAATAGGTGGTACAGGTGTTGTGGTAAAATTTATATAACAAAAAATTTACCATTTCATCCATTTTTAAATATACTTAAGTAGCATTAAGTATATTCACATTGTTTAAACTTTAATTTCTTATACACCAGAATTTTTTAAATTTTATTTATTCATTCATTTATCTCAATTTGATCAGAGAGAGACACAGAGAGAGTGAGAGTACATGAGAGAGAGATAGAGAGACAGAGAGAGAAAGTGAGAAAGCAAGCCACCAGGTCTGGGACTCAGACCATGGTCAGCTATGTGGGAGTATCCAGTGCTTTAACCACTACTGGGTCCAAGACTCAAAATGTGGTCAACTGCGTGAGAGTCCAGGATGTAACCATTATGCCATTTGTTGGTCCCCATATCATACTGTAGATTATTTTAAAAATTAATTTTATTTATTTAAATTGGACCAGAGATAGAGAGGGAAGGTGAGAAAGCAAGTTGCCAGGTCCGGAATTTGAACTGCTGTCAGCCATGTGGGAGTCCAGCACCTTAACCACTACACCACCTGCAAGCCCCCACGTCAAAATTTCTTAAACTGTACTTTTCAAAAGTAATGGCTAAGTTTCAAAAGAATTTTTCTCCTTTTAAAAGGTTTATTCAAGATTAAACCTCACTTTCTAGGCAATAACATTGTTACAATACAGATTTTTGCTTCTTGAGAAATGAGTATTCTTTTTTTTTTTTTTTTTTTTTTTTTTTTTTTTTTTTTTTATTGCTATAGGGTGTGTGTACTCGCCAGAAAGACAGAGAAATCACCCCCCAAAGGGATGGCCATGCAGCAATCCCTTCTCCTCCATTTTCCTCTCGGGATCTTGGGCACGCACGCATACACGCCCGGCGTGAGTTTAAGCCACCAGGTCTGGGACTCAAACCCCGGTCGACTACATGGGAGTCCAGCGACATAGCCATTACGCTAACTGCTGGTCCCAAGAAATGAGTATTCTCTTTTAGATAATGAAACTGTTATAGCTCATTATAATTTTTTCCATTTTCACTTGGAAACAATTCAAAGTTTAACTTTAATGTCAAATATATTCTCTGTTCCTGATATAATCATTTATCCATATATTTCATCTTCCTTTAATCATAAACTTTCTTATTTTATGAGTTGTATCTTGCTTCAATTTTTTTTTTAAGAGAGATTTTTGCTATTAGGGTGCCTGTGCCCGCTGGAGAGAGAGACAGTGAGACAGAAAGCAAGAAATTACCCCCCAGGGTGGATGGCCACCCACAATCCCTTCTCTTCCATTTTCCCCTGGATTTTTGGCACTCACACACATGCCCCTCATGAGTTTTAAGCTGCTGGGTTCCGGACTAGGATCGTGGTCACCCACGTGCGAGTCCAGCAAGGTAACCATTATGCCATATACTAGTCCCACGTCAAGTTCTTTTTAGGAAGTAGGCATTATGTAGGTTTTACAAGCACTCCGAACTTTTTGGCTCAGTCATAAGTCATAGACTAAGTAAATACAGCTGATTTCGGTCTCAATTATAGAAACGTCTTTCTTAAATATTTTTTAAGTACTTACAATATGCCAGGGCATTGTGCTACCTTTACTGTGATTATCTAGTACAACTCCATGAGGTAGGTATAGTTATCAACCACTTTACAGAAGTTCAAAGAAATGGAGACTAGTCTGCGATGTCATGAACGCCCTGTTCCTACTCCAGTCTGGCTCCTACCATCATGCATGTCGCCTCTCGAGCTGCGCATTCTGTTCTACATACACGACTGGTGGTTTTTCTCTGAGACTCTGGGAGACTTCACTTCTAACCCCTGGTTGATTTGGAACCCCTATCTTCTTCTTCTTTTAGAATTAATTAATTTATATTTGACCAGAGAGAGAGAAAAAGTGAGAGGGAACGTGAGAAAGCCAGTCACTGGGTCCAGGATTTGCACCGCGCTACCACGTGGGAGTCCAACGCCTTAACCTCCACGCCACCTGCCGGTCCCGGGAACCCCTACCTTCTAAAACTTGCTGTTCCACCGAGTCCTATCACGTTTCGCCCTTAGAGGAGACCTTGCCCACTAGGTGTCCCTCGACAGAACCCCTCCCATCCCCTGCAGTAACCCCACAGCGCCCCAGCCCCTCTGCTGCAGAGCCTGGCCCTGGCGGACCCTTGCCTCCCGCAGGGCCGCTTCCGACTCAGCGAACGTCCGCAGGTCCCGCCCCCTCAGGCCAGTGTCCTCCAGCAGGGCCCTTAGACCCCGGGATCTTCCAGCAAACTGCAGTTCAGTCCCCCCAGCACACAGCAATGACCCTTACTAAACGGTGACAGGCCGCTAAACCACATCCCCTGAGACCGCCGAATCCAGGCACCTCTACCTTTTCTTCCCCTTCCCGCGTCCTCCCACACCGTGCTTTTTCCTTCAATTTTCTTCTTTTCTGGTTTACATTCGCTCTCCTTAACTCCCCCGCCAAGTTAGGAATCGCTTTCCGTTCTTGAGTTACTCCGAAACTCACCCAACGTCGGTTTCCCCGGAGTCGCGTCCCAGACGTCCCGGCGTTCCGCAGATCTCCGCTAGGCACTGGCCCACTCCGCGCCTGGTCCGCCCCGCGGCCGGCCGCGCCCGAGGCCCCGCCCCTCCGCGCTTATTGGTCCCGGCTCGTGAGAAGTCCCGCCTCCCCCGCCTCCCTTGTTTTCATTCCCCCTGTCACACGAGGCAGGGGCGACCGCGGGGTGGGAGGGAGCAGTGGGCGGAGGGAAGGGTTGGGGGAGGGCGGAAAGTGAAAGGCACTGGGCGCCTCTCTTTCCCCCGTCTGCCTTGGCTCTCGACTGCTCCGGGCCGCCGTGGTATTGTGGGATCGCGGCGCCGTCGCCCAGGCTCCCGGGCCCGCTGGGGAGCCCACTCGAGAGCGCCTCCTGTCGTTTGTGAGGCTGCCCTGCCATCCCTCCGAACCCGGCTCCCCCCGCCCCCCCATCGCCGCCTCCTCCATCCTCCAGTTCAAAATGGCGACGGCGGCGGCAGCGGCGGCGGCGATGGCTCCTCCGGGCTGCCCCGGTTCGTGCCCCAACTTCGCCGTGGTCTGCTCCTTCCTGGAGCGCTATGGGCCGCTGCTAGACCTGCCGGAGCTGCCGTTCCCCGAGCTGGAGCGGGTGCTGCAGGCGCCGCCGCCGGACGTCGGCCACGGAGAAGGTAAGCTAGGGGCCCGAGCGCCCGGCGGGAAGCGGCCCTGGCGCGCTCCTCTCGGCTCCCCACGGATACCGCGGGCCTCGGCGACGGGCCCCTTTCCGCAGGGCGCAGCTCGGCGGAGCCGGGCTCCTCCACCCAGCCCCCAAGGTTTGGGGCAGTGGGGAGGCGGGGCGGAGGCCCCCTGGGGCCACTCGGCCTGGCTGGAGCAGGGTGGGGGCGTCGCAGGCTAGGTGTGGGCTGCGGGCGGGGATGGGGGCGTCGCGCCGGTCGCCGCCCCTGGGACTGCTCCGCGCCGCGGGGCCGGTCCCCCACCCCTTCTGCCTGTGGCGGGGGCAGGGGAGCGCAGGTTCCGGCCAGCTTTGCGCTTTCTCCTCCTCTTCTCTCTTGCTCGGTCCCCTCCTCCCACCCGTACTCCCGGGGTTTCTCGGGGGAGGCTCGGCCGGTCTTCTGGGGTGCCCCCTTATCTCCCTCCACCTGGGTGGGCGGGAGCCAGCGGACACTCAACTCTCCCTCCCTCTGGTGGGAACTCCCCGGAGAGAGTCGGCTTGCACCCCCCTTCCCTTCCATCGTGGACGGGTTTAACCCCCAAACTCTCCTTCCTGCTATTAGGGCGGTCCGCTCCTCCCCCAGGGAGGGGGGGTCCTTCTCGGTTCTGGTGTCGGGGGCCAAGTCCGTTCAGCTTCTCCACTTCGGAGAGGAGAGGGTTAATTTCTCATCCTCCATAGTTTTCCTCCTCCCTCTCTCCACCTCCCCCCAAATAATAGAAAAGCATCTCCCCACTTTTCCAATCCCTGCCCCCTTCTTGGCAGCAGGGTTTCGGGGAAGGAGTCGCCCTCCCGTTTGCAGGGTGGGGTGGGGAGGTTGGTGTAGGCTGGAGGAGGGGCTCTGACGAGGGGGAAACAGTTGAAGAAGGTGCTTGTTGCTCATGTTTCTCTCTCTGGTGCGGCGGGTCTATTATTGGTGTTCGCAAGTGGTGCTCCTTCCACATAAGGCCACCGCGCGGTGCATGGCGCATGCTCTGCCCGGCCCCATTGAAACTTCCTGCTGCTGCCGCGGCTGCTCGGCCGGAGCGTCCCCGCGCTGCGCTGCCGCCCGCCGCCGGCCCGCGGAGCGTTCACGCTCGCCCGGTTGATCCCCAGTCTTGCCTCTCCTCTCCTGGCACATTTCTTCCCTCAGAGAAGACTTCTTGTTGTACACTGAGCATTGCCTTTATCTGGGAACAGCCCTTGGCTGGAGAAGAAACGTTTTCCAAATCGCTCCTTTTTTTTAATGTCCATATGAGATGGCCAGAATGGACTGGGTATTGTACAAGACAGACCGCAGTTTCGCCTCCGAGAGGGCAGTGTCGCTCTTCTGTTCTCTATGGAAACGAAGCGTGTGTGTTAACAGAATATCCACATTGCTAGGAAGGACCCGAGTGTGAAGTTCTTCAAAACTGTACCTGTAGACACTGAGTGATGTCACTGCTACCACAGTCAAATGAATTCAACCTTTGCTGTACGGCCTGTATCTCTTCTTACCTGTCCGAATCTTCTTAACGACTCTGGCTTATAAGAGGCAAATTTAAGTAAAAAATAAATTTAAAATAGGATAAAAAACTACATCACATAAAGACTTCCTGCAGAATTTCATTAAAAATTAAGCTCTCCAGCGAAGTCATGTCATTATCAGGTTATATTTATGTTCCGTATTCTAAAGCAAATAATCATCATGAAGCAGGATGCCTTAGTAACTTGAGTCTAGGATACTTTGAGCGATGATAATAAAGTATCTGTTAGGGAGATGTAGGAATTGGGGGGAAAGATTAAATTGTTTTTGGAATTTATTTGGACCAAGTTGAAAGGCATATGTTTTCTGGGATGGCACTTGTGTTCTGTGAGGCCGGCAAGATTGCTTGCGGCACCATTCCTTGTGAGTATTTTGACACTGCATTTAGTTCCTATTAACGTCTGAGGAACGCTAGTATTGGGGTCAGTTTAGGACTTTTGGAGTTGAGCAGTGACCCACTAGCTAGGTAAAAATGGGCAATGGTCTGGGCTGAGGGGATTAGTTTTGCTCAGCCAGCGTATTACCATTGGGCTAGTTGCTAGGGGACTGATAATAATAGATCCTGTCATAATATGATCTAAGACTGATTATTAATTAATGTTACACAGCTCAGAGGAACAGCCTGTAGGTGAAATGTGTAGGGAAAAGATTTTCAGAACTCTGATGATGGTCAGCCTACTTGGAATGTTTGATAAAATAATAGCGGTTCAGCTAATCAGATGTGAATGGAGTCTTTGGGAGGAGTTCTGTTGTGTTAAGAATTAAGAGACATGAATTCTGCTGTCAAGTAGTGTAGGTTGTAGGGCAAGTGATTAATTTATATGGACCTCAGTTTCTTTATTAAACAAAAATAATATTTGAGGGCCAAATTAATGTTTCAAGAATCCTTTTCTTGTTTACTTATTTATTTTTGGAGAGGTTTTTGCTATAGGGCGCGTGTGCTCACCAGAAAGATAGAGAGACAGAGAGACAGAAAGCGAGAAATTACCCCCCATAGAGAGAGACAGACAGAAAGCGAGAAATCACCCCCCAGGGGAATGGCCACGCCGCAGTCCCTTCTCCTCCATTCCCCTCTCAGGATCTTGGGCACGCACACACATGCGCCCGGTGTGGTTTAAGCCACTGGGTCCTGAACTCAAACCGCGGTGGACTACATGGGAGTCCAGCGACATAGCCATTACGCCATCTGCTGGTCCCTCAAGAATCCTTTTCTAAACCAAGCATTTACAAATATTCTTGTATTACAAATTTTATTAAGATATTTTTCTGATAAGGGACACAAAAGTGCATTTGGAATTTAAATGTTTAACTTTTAGTATTTTGAGAATATTAATTTAATATCGAGTTATTATGTTCTAGGGAAAAGTTTCTGCTATAAGCAAATAAGTTTTGCTCTAAATTTTAGTATTTTTAAAAGGCAGTTCTTGGGAACCAGCAGTTAGTGTAATGGCTATGTCGCTGGACTCCCACGTAGTCGACCGGGGTTCACGTCCCGGACCCGGTGGCTTAAAACTCACGCCGGGCGCGTGTGCGTGCGTGCCCAAGATCCGAAGAGGAGAATGGAGGAGAAGGGATTGCGGCGTGACCATCCCCCCTGGGGGGTGATTTCTCGCTTTCTGTCTCTATGTCTCTCTCTGTCTGTCTGGCGAGCGCACGCGCCCTATAGCGAAAAACCTCTCAAAAAAAAAAAAAAAGGCAGTTCTTTATGTCATTTAAAAAATGTTGTTTATAAAACTTCTGTTTTTTTTTTTTTTTTTTTTTTTTTGGAGAGATTTTTGCCGTGGGGCACGTGTGCTCACCAGAGACAGAAAGCGAGAAGTCATGACCCCCCCCCCCATGGCCACTTCACAATCCCTTCTCCTCCATTCTCTTCTCGGGATCTTGGGCACACACATACACGCGCCCACTGTGAATTTAAGCCACCAGGACTTGAACCACAGTCGACTACATGGGAGTCCAGTGACATAGCCATTACGACATCTGCTGGTCCCCAAACTTGTTTATTAGTGTGATTAGTCCTTAGAAAATACCTTGTTTTTTTTTTTTTTTTTAAAAAAAGTTATTTAATTTTACTTATTTATTATTATTCTTCAATTTGACCTGAGATCGAGAGAGAGAAAGCAAGCTGCCAGGTCTGGGCCTCAGACAGTGGTCGGCCATGTGGGAGTCCAGCGCCTTAACCACCATGCCTCCTGCCAGCCCCAGAGTATACCTTTTAAAGCATATTTTTCAGAGTTGTCAGTTTAATGCCTTTTTACATAGCAGTTATTATGATAAATGTATCAGCATTATGGTATCTTTTGGGGGGAACTGCTGTTTTCTGCATTGTCTTGTTTAAACACTTCGTGATCTTCTAAAAATTTGTTTATAACCTTAATTTGGTATTGTGGCTTCAGCTTAGATTGCCCTGTCTCTCACAGAGTCATTTACAAAATTTGGTTTTATAAAATACTTGTTTAATTTTAATAGTTAAATAATAGCTACCATTTATTGAGCATTTACTATGTGCAGGTGTGATCTTATTAGTCTCTGAGGTTAAAACTGTTATTCCTATTTGGCAGCATAAAAACTAAGGTTCAAAGGGCTGGCAGGTGGCATGGTGGGTTAAAGATGCTGGACTCCCACATAGCTGACCATGGTTTGAGTCCTGGACCTGGTGACTTGCTTTCTCACTTTCCCTCTTTCTCTCTCTCACTCTGTCCCTCTCTGGTCCAATTAAAATAAGTACATAAATAATAGATTGTTGGGAAAGTCATGACGCATTTTTGCATAGAAAAATGTGTCATGACTTTCCTGACATACTTTCATATAGAAAAATACATCATGACTTCCCCCCAACCCAGTAGTTACTGGTAGAATCTATCATTTCCAACCCAGGTCGGTTTGAATCAAGCCTTAACATTGTATGCCATAGTTCTCAGACTGCACGAAGGCTCCCTGAGGTATTACTGCCATCTCGCAGAGGTGTTGTTTAATCATTTGAATTTTCATGGAAGGTACAGTGATACTGTGTTAGTTGCCAGGCGAACTACTATCTGGACATCGTTCATGGTTTCAACAGTATATTGTGCCACACTCCCATATCACATATTGTGAGAAGTTGTGCTTTTTAGGGGTCTCTGTGATAAAATGCAAGTACTGCAGGAAAGTCAGTGTGGAATGGGAAACAGGGTAACCGTGTTCATTCTGGTTTCCAAGTGTGAGAAGTTGTGTCCAACAGTAGTATACATTCTGTAAATAATTTTGTTTTTTAGGAATGAAGGAAAAATTCATTTTTTTCAGTTTGGGTAGATTATTTTTTTCCAATGGCTACCAGCTACTTAATCGAACTATTACTGTTTCTTAGCACAGAGCTGCTGTGAGAAAATTATTGAGACTCTGAGAGTGCCATGAGCCTAGTTTGGGAACCTCTGCTCTAGAGACTATCAATGAGTTTTGGTGCTAGAAAGAGCTGTTGTGTTGTTTTTGCCTTTATATCGCTGGAAAGGAAACCGAGGTGCTAAGATGATCACAGGTGTTTACAGCTAATATTGGTGTTGTTCACAACTATTACTTGAAAAGTTCATCTAATTATTGAAATCAGCAAAAAACCTTCAGATTTATAGTTGATATTGACTAGACTAGGAAGAGGGTGTGTTAAAGGAAGGTGGTATCTCCTCCTCTCCCCAGAAAAAGCTATAGTCCTCTCAGTTCTGTGCTCTGTGTAGATGTTCCCAGCTGCCTCCTAACTTAGAGGCAGGTAGTCATAGAGTATAAGTAACAGTAAAAGAAGACATTGATTTTGAGAGATTGCTGACACCAAAGGTTCCTAAGTTTCTTTCCTTTCTTGCAGAGGTTCTTTTTCAAGAGTAAAAATCACTTATTCATTTTCTGATTTTTGTGTGGACTTGGTTGAGAAGTTGCATATTTTTAATAGTAGTTTGCTAAGGTATAAGGGATGATGTGTTAGGATTGCATAGTTGATACTACAGTCGGCTGAATTATTCATATAATATTAAATAAGTAGAATTTGTTTAAGTGTAACTCTTGCAGTCAGAATGTCATGTATGAAGAATGTGTCTTTTCTATAGTATTTAACTGGGATTATGACTGTAGCTTCTTGTGTTCTTAATTACTGTGCTGGTTGAATTGTGTGTCAATATCTTTTAGGTGCATTTGATAAAGTGGAGAGGTGACTCCATAACTGGGGCTACTATGTATTGTTTTAAACAAAAGCTCTTAACAGATACACATACTAGGGGGGTTGGGTCTATGGTGGCAGACCATGGGCGGCGCTGCTGAAGCCAAAGCCTGGTTTGTTTGAAAATTTCTAGTTAAGGCTTTTCTGCCTTTGAAGAAATCAATATTGTTTAGGACATTTATTAAAGGGGAAGAGGTAGATTTCTCCATTATTTTTGGTATATCACAGAGTTGAAATAACCAAAAGTTACAGAGATTTAGAGGAATGTTGTTGACATTGTTCTAGACATTGTTCTAGGTGGCAGTGAGTATGGAAGGACTTCTTTGCCTAAAATGGGCCTACTAATGCAAACTAGCTTACTTTTGTAATCTTTTAATTACTAAGAAGTTTGCCTTGAAATTTAGATGTAAATATTCAACCAAACCTCACCCATAATAAAGGTAAGCATTTATTAGCTTTTTCATTCATTTAATGGGTGTATTGATAATCTATGTGCTAGGCATGAGAGGACTTTTAAAAGTTCATGGAAAATACAATTAATGTGTAAATTTATTTTGATGCAGACATGCTTTAAAATCAATATATAGTTTTTTTAGAAAATTATTTATTTATTTATTTATTTTTGAGAGGTTTTTACTATAGGGTGTGTGCGCTCGCCAGAAAGAGACAGAAAGCAAGAAATCACTCCCTGGGGAGATGACCACGCCACAATCCCTTTTCCATTCTCCTCTCTGGATCTTGGGCATGTACGCACACGTGCCCGGCATGAGTTTAAGTCACCGGTCTGGGACTCAAACTGTGGTCGACTGCATGGGAGTCCAGTGACATACGCCAACTGCTTGTCCCAAAAAAAATTGTTTTATTTAACTTTATTTACTTATTTATTTCAATTTAACTAGAGAGGGACAGAGTAAAAGAGAGGGAAAGTGAGAAAGCAAGTCACCAGTTTTGGGACTTGAACCATGGTTGGCCATGTGGGAGTCTAGTGTCCTTAACCACCATGCCCCCTGTCTGGCCCTTTAAGTAGCTTTTTTCAAGGTGCTTTATAGAAGGATAATTGAGTTGCTGCTTATTTTTTTTTAAAAAAATATTACTTCATTTTGCTTATTATTATCATCCTTCAGTTTGACCAGGGAGAGCCGGAGAGAGAGAGAAAAACGCCAGGTCAGGGACTCACACCATGGTTGGCTATATGGGAGTCCAGCACGCCAGCCACTACACCATCTCCCAGGCCCGAGTAGCTGCTTTTATTAATTTATTCTGATCCTGAATTACCAGTTATCATTATCTACCCATGTCACCAAGATCAGAAACCAAGGAGCCAGGCCGGACCCTAACCTCTGGCGTACTTCCCACTCTGTGGCCAAGTCTTTCTGAGTCTATTTCCTTATCCCTTTTCATGTTTAGCCTAATGTTTCTGTTATCGTTGTTATTCTTTTAGTCATACTGAATAAATAGCTTGCAGGTCTCTTAAGTTGTTGAAGGGTGTTACGCATTTTCATGCTTTTTCTTCTTTCTCTGGAGGTTGGGTATAAGGTGACTGTCGATCTCCTCCCCTTCCTTCTTCCCTGTCCACTCCTGCCCATTATCTGCTCTTTACGCACCCACCAAATGCTCTGATATTTTCCTGCTTTTCTCTTTTCTCTCAAGTTAAATGAACCACCTCCATCTCTTTAACTCAGCTGGACCCAGAGTGGATTTTATGTCTTAGTACTCAGAGCAATTTTAGCTCTTAGAGTCTAGCCTACAGGATGGGAAGTGCCTTGAGAGCAGGCTAAGTTCTTATTTATCATTTTTTATCATCAGTGACTGGTGAGTAGTGAGTGCTACATACATGTTTATGAAATTAGAGAACTGTGGTCTGCTCTAAAACTTCTTTTGAGCATCACATCTTTTTTTAAGGTTATTTAATTTTATTAATTATTATTAATTATTGTTATTATTATAAATTTTACTATAGGGCTCCTATGCTTACCAGAAAGAGACAGAGAGAAAGAGAGAAGGAAAGTGAGAAACCAAGCCACCAGGTCTGGGACTCAGTCCTCTGTCGGCCTCGTGGGAGTCCCGTGCCTTAACCACTATGCCACCTGCTGGCCCTGAGCATTAAATCTTATATAATTTTTAAAATCATGTCCTATACCCAGTGGCTTGAAAATCACAACAGATAAATAAATGAATAAATATTAAGCAAAACAAAACATTTGCCTAGCAAAGGAGAATGATATTCTTATACTCTTTCCATTACAGTTGGAAGTAACTGATGCAGTGGTTCATGCTGCCACTTGAATTAACCAGAGTTTATGTCCCATGTTATCAGATGTAGTGTTGTGTTTAAAATAAATGAATAGGCACAAAGGAATTCACCCTCTGAGACACACTGAAAAGCCCTCACTGTAGACTGATTAATAAGAGAAAAGGCCTGGGACCAGCAGTTAGCATAATGGCTATGTCGCTGGACTCCCATGTAGTCGAGTCCTGACCCAGTAGCTTAAACTCAACGCTGGGCACATGTGCGTGCGTGCCCAAGATCCTGAGAGGAGAAGGGATTGCAGCGTGGGGTGATTTCTCGCTTTCTGTCTCTCCGTCTCTCTCTGTCTGTCTGGCGAGTGCACATGCCCTATAGCAAAGACCTCTCCAAAAAAACAACAACAAAAAAACAAAAAGAGAGAGAGAAAAGGCCTACAGATTATTTATTTATTTAATTAGCCAGAAATACACAGAGAGGGAGAGGGAAAAAGCCGGGTGTGATCAGGCTGCAGTCTTGGAAGTGGAGTCTCCTCCATTTCTCCATCCAGATGGGATGCACAGGACAGGCCCCATTTTTTTCAAGCTGCTGCAATTGGGAGTTGAGCGATGCGGTAGGCCATGTAGGATCTGGCTCCCATGGCGTCAGCCCTAGATTTATTTTAATGTATATTTTAATTATAAGGTAGTCATAGAGAGTGGATGGCAAGGTGGTTGTGTTTCAAATATCTCATCATCAGAGAGATGTAATTGGGGGGTCTGTGAATGGACTGAATTCTCAGATCATGGTTAGTAAAGGATTCTGTTTGTTTGTTTGTTTTTTAAGAGGTTTTTGCTATAGGGCGTGTGTGCTCGCCAGAAAGAGAGAAAGACAGAAAGCAAGAAATCACCCCCCAGGAGGGATGGCCACACCGCAATCCCTTCTCCTCCATTCTCCTCTTGGGATCTTGGGCACACACCCACATGCGCCCAGTGTGAGTATAAGCCACCGGGTCTGGGACTCGAACCACGGTTGAGTACGTGGGAGTTTAGCGACATAGCCATTACGCTAACTGCTGGTCCCGGTAAAGGATTCTCTTTGTAAGCTGAATAAACCAACTTGTTACTGAAGGGGGTGAAACTGCCAGGAATAAATGTCTTATTGTGCAGATAAAGTTCCTTGGTCTGAGTTGCCCTCTGAACAATAGGTGTTCTGGGTGTGGGACCTTTAGTCTTTTCTTTGGTTGCTTCATGACAAGGAAGTTATGGACAGTTGTGTGTCTTGTTTCTGAGGCAACTCTTAAGACCTCTCAGCATGTCAAAGCACCAGTCTTTGGTGTATTTCTTCTGGGAGATACATTGAAAGATAAAGGCTAGTCTGTGATAGTTTGTTGTTGTTCTTTTTTTTGAAGAGGTTTTTGCTATAGGGCACGTGCGCTCGCCAGAGACAGAGACAGAGAGACAGAAAGCAGGAAATCACCCCCCAGGGGGATGGCCACACCGCAATCACTTCTCCTTCATTTTCTTGGGCATGCACGCACACGCGCCTGGCGTGAGTTTAAGCCACAGGGTCCGGGACTCGAACCGCCGTCGACTACGTGGGAGTACAGCGACATAGCCATTACGCTAACTGCTGGTCCCAGTGATAGTTTATTAAAAGCTTGGACAGGGGCCAGCAGGTGGCATGGTGGTTGAAGTGCTGGGCTCTCTTATCATTGACTACAGTTTGAGTCCAGAACCCAGCGGCTTGAAAATCACACAGTGTGTGTGTGTGTGTGTGGGGGGGGGGGGGGGGGGCAAATCTGACCTGTGCTCTGATTTTGTAAGTAAAATTTTATTGGTGCACAGCTATGTTCGTTTGTTTACATATTGTTTTTGTGGCTGCTTTTACACGACTGTGGCAGAGCTGAGTAACCACACCGCCTATAAGACAACTTTCAGTATCAACAGAAAAGAGTTTTGCCGATCCCTATTGCAGTGTATGAAGAAAGAAATGCTAGATGAATAGAATGCTAGTCACGTGCTTAAACTGTATCATGAATGAAAATATTAGTAGAGCCATAGTTTCCTTAATACTTATCTAATTTTACATATAGCTCTTTTACTATTACTGTTCCTCCTTGGGTGAATCGGAAACATTTTTTGTTAAGAGGGTGGTGAGATGGCATTTGTTAAAAGAAAAACTTCAGACAAAAAGAATTTAACAGCATTTAATTGAACAAAGAAAAACTTGAATGGGACAGCCCCAGAACTGGTTCTGAGGAACTCTGGGTTGCCATGTGGCCGAGTAACATCTGTGGATAGGTAAGGACCACAGAAAAAGGAAGTGGGCTAGAGAAACAGCTGTATGGGGCAGTGTGGCATTCGCCTATTAGAACCCAGCTTAAGCAGCGGGCGCTGAGTGAGGGATGCACAACGGTTATGACTGGCTGTGACTCAGCTCTTCGTTGTGGACGCAGAGGCCTAATTAGGTTGTGGTTCCTTCGTAGGAACTCAAGTATGTGAGTATGGAGGCCTTCTCAGACCAGTGCAGTTTGAGCCCATATCTTCACTCAGAAAACAGCCATGGTAGTCCTCTGGGGGGGGTGATTTCTCACTTTCCAAACTCTGTGTCTCTCTCACGAGAGTGCAGGTGCCCCATGAAAAAAAATCCTTAAAAGAATACCCATGGGTTCCTTTGCCTAATTGTCGAGACAACTTGGGGGGGGGGGGGAGGTGCCATAATTAGAAGGAGAGATGAGTTATTGTAGCATTGCTGTTATACCGCCTCAGAGAATCATCCAAGTGGACTGACTTAGGATCTGATTTGGGCAGAGCACAGTGGCAGGGTGCCGCTGTATGGTGGTTAAGGTGGCTAAGGTCATGTGGGAGGTCCAGGTGTGGTTCCTGGCCCAACGTAACAGTCCAGGCACAATGGCTGGCACCCGTGGTCCTGCTAACTGAGAGGCATGGCGGGAGGAATGCAACAGGGCAAGACTGTCAAAAAGTCTCTTTATTTCTATTTCTGTTACTCTCATGTGTGTGCTCTTTCTCTTGCTCCATCTGTCTCCCTCTCTCCCTCTTATCAAAAAATTTTTCTGGGACCAGCAGTTTGCGTAATGGCTATGTCACTGGACTCCCATGTAGTCGACCGCTGTTCGAGTCCTGGACCCGGTGGCTTAAACTCATGCCAGTGCGTGCCCAAGATCCTGAGAGGAGAATGGAGGAGAAGGGATTGCGTTGTGGCCATCCCCCCTGGGGGTGATTTCTCACTTTCTATCTCTCTGTCTCCCTCTGTCTTTCTGGCGAGTGCATGTGCCCTATAGCAAAAAAAAAAACTAATCAAAAAAAAAATTTTTTTTTTTCTGGGGACCAGCAGATGGCATAATGGTTATGTCACTGGACTCCCAAGTAGTCGACCAAGGTTCAAGTCCTGGACCCATTGGCTTAAAACTCAGGCTGGGCACATGCATGTGCATGGCCAAGATCCCGAGATGAGAATGGAGGGGGGGGACCAGCAGTTAGCGTAATGGCTATGTCGCTGGACTCCCACGTAGTCAACCGCGGTTCGAGTCCCGGACCCGGTGGCTTAAACTCACGCCGGGCGCGTGTGCATGCGTGCCCAAGATCCCAAGAGGAGAATGGAGGAGAAGGGATTGCGGCGTGGCCATCCCCCCTGGGGGGTGATTTCCTGCTTTCTATCTCTCTGTCTCTCTCTGTCTGTCTGGCGAGCGCACGCGCCCTATAGCAAAAACCTCTCCAAAAAAAGAAAAAAAAAAAAAAGAATGGAGGGGAAGGGATTGCCATTGCGGCGGGGCCATTTCCCTTGGTGGGTGATTTCTTGCTTTCTGATTCCTCGCTTCCTTTCCTGTCTCTGTTACACACACGTGTCCTGTATCAAAATTCTCTTTTAACAAAAAGAAGAAAACCTTTTTCTGATTTGGAGGAATAATTTCAAGGTCATGGTGAAGATAAAGAGTAGGTGAAAGCTGATGACATTTACTTAGATGGGAAAGGATGCATTATAGAAGGTAGAACTTGAAGGATTTACATAGGTTACTTAGGACAGAGGATTGGGTGAGAATTTACTAGATACCCTACTATGTGAAGGGATTAAGTGCCTCCTTCTCAAGCCAGTGAATCTGTTTTCAGGGAAAGTGCAGTGTTGAGTGTTGGTTAGGCCTTGGCACTTGGCATATATGTATCTCAGGTAATTTATTTAGATACGTAGCATATTTTTTAAAAGAATTAATTATTTTATTTTTATTTATTCATTCATTTACTTTAATTTGACAAGAGAGATACACACAGAGAGAGAGAAAGGAAAAGTGAGTAAGCAAACCACCAGGTCTGGGACTCGAACTGTGGTCAGCCATGTGGGAGTGTCCAGAGCCTTAACCATCACACCACCTGCTGGCCCCACTTACCCTATTTTTTTTTTATTGTCCTGACAAACCTAACAATTGGCTTTGCAGATAAATTACTAGTTCTTCAGTATTTAAATGTTGAGTCTTTTAGGGGGAAAAAACTACCTATTAAGGGTTTTTCCAGACTGTATCTTGGTTTTGGTGTGTGTGTGTGTGTGTGTGTGTGTGTGTGTGTGTAGCAAGGTTATACATCAACAACGTTGACTAATCAGAAGTGTAACGGGCCCAGTTTTTAGTCCCCTTCGAGTCTGGCCCCGCTTGCTTTACTGGAGCCATGAAGGGATCATTTGCAGCGGTGCTAATATGGGGGCCTCTGAATGGCAGCCGGTAACATTTCTCATTTTACAGGTTTTTTTCTTTCTTTTTTTTTTTTTTAGTCCTATACATTTTTTTCTTTTTCCTTTTTTTTTTTTTTTAAGTTGGTTTCTCTTTGAGAGAGAGAGAAGGAAAGAGAGGTACCCCAATAACATCTTCATGCCAGCGTCCACCCCCACCTTGCCTAAATTGCAGGCACAGGGGTGGTGTGCCCTGACTCCTGTGTGTGCAGCAGGCTTCAGGCCTTGTCGCGCAGGCCGGGGTTGCCGAGTGTGGTGTTACCGCCGCCTCACATTGGGCCTGGGTCCTGTCCAGTGCTCCTGTGAACAGCCAGTTTGTCCTTGCTGTCTTGTCTTCTCTTCTACTCTTGCATGGTTTGATTCAACATAACTATATCTCACCCTTTTTCATTTGCTATTTTCCTATATTTTAGACCTCTTCTTTCGACCTCTTCTCCATTCCCATCTTTTATAGAAACAAATAAATTATACAGTGCAGAAGTAGAGGGCTTTGTATTGTGCATGCTCTCCCATACATTGGGGAGTGAATGCCTATAGTAATCTTTTATCCTCTACAGTTTGCTGTTGAGTCTGATTCCACAGTAAGGGCTTCTCCCCGGATTGCTTTATTAATGCTCACAACCACTTTGTAATACTGTTATTATTTTCATTTTATAGATAAGGAACTGAATTTTGGTAACGTACATTGCCTGAAGTCTGACACAGTACTAAGAATTGGAGAAAGTTTTGATAAAAAAAAAAAAAAAAGATAGGTTCTAATGCTATGGAAATTTAAAAGTAGTCTGTCTTCAGAGCCCTGGCTCTTATTTAAATTTTTTTCTTTATTCATGATAGAGCACATATGTGCGTGCACACACATGAGAGAGAGAGAGGAGCATCCTCCACGGGGTCTGACTGTGCCATGATCTGCTTCCTCCCTCCCCCAGCCGGTTGGGGGCACTTGTATACACGCCCAGCATGTTTCAGGCCCACCGAGCTGGGGATTTTAACCATGGTTACTATGTGGAATCCTGCTTTTCTGGAGCAGCACATTTCTGCCACCAAGGAGCAGCTCCCCTGCCTTTCCGCAGACTCCCCCCACTTCTCAGAATACTGGGCGCCCACATGCTTGCCTCATGTGTTTCCAGGCTGCATGGGATCCAAACCCAGTGGCCAGCCGTGTCGCTTCTGGCACCACAGTCCAGTAAGCTACAGACTCAACCACCTGGTCCTGAGCCCTAGCTGTTAACCACTGCGCTATCAGCAGGATCTGATGATGACTGCATCGCGTACTCAATACTCAGGCTTCAGTCTCAACACTGAGCAATGATCTGAGCACTTAGGCATCTGGATCAGCATGCTTTTTCACTCACTGATTTTTTTTTTCACTTTTAAAAGTTGCAGTTTGGGACCAGCAGATGGCATAATGGTTATGTTGCTGGACTCCCACATAGCTGACTGCGGTTTGAGTCCCGGACTCAGCAGCTTAAAACTCAGGCACGAGTGTGTGCATGCCCAAAATTCTGAGAGGAGAATGGAGGAGAAGGGGTTGAGATGTGGCTGTACCCCCCGGGGGTGGTTTATCATCTTTCTTTCTCTCTCTCTGTCTCTCCAGCGAGCACATGTACGCTATAGCAAAAATCTCTAAGAAAGTTAATATCATTAAAACATCTGATAATATTTGAATAGAATATTGAACTTTACTGAAATTGAAGAAATACAAGTTCATATGTGCATGCCTTGGGCCTGAATCTTTACATTCTTCATCATTGCTTAGGGTAACCCGACTCATCTTCACACTTAGAAAGAATTTTCTTTTGGAATCTTTTTTCATTTTCAGGTTTTTGTCATAGGGCGTGTGTGCTTGCTGGAGAAGAGAAATACAGAAAGAAGGAAAGTAAATCACCCCCTCAGAGGGGATGACCACACCGTAATCCCTTCTTCATTCTCTTCTTGTGATGTTGGGCATGTAAGCACGTGCACCTGGTGTGAGTTTCAAGATGCTGTGTCTAGGAATCAAACCACAGTCAGCCATGGGGGAGTCCAGTGCCTTAGCCACTATATCACCTGCTGCCCCCCCCCCCCCTTAGAAATAATTATTTATTTAATTTGATTACATTTGCTATAGGGCACGTGTGCTTACCAGAGAGAGATGGAGTGAGAGAGAGAGGGAAAGTGGGAAAGCAAACTGCCAGTTCTGAAGAGTCGAACCATGGTCTGCTATGTGGGAGTCCAGTGCTTCAACCACAATTTCACCTGCTGGACCCTATATACCATGTCTTAACTGTATGCCAAAGCATATGTTTCTCATTTCTTTATCATTATTTTTGTTACCAGGGACATATACATTTGCCAGAAAGAGGAAGAGAGGAGCCAACCTCCAGGGGGCTGGCAGGTGGCATGGTGATTAAGGAGGCTGGACTCCTACATAGGTGACTGCTGTTCAAGTCCCAGACCTGGCAACTTGCTTTCTCACTTTCTTTGTCTCTTTCTGTCTCTGATCAACCTCAAAAAAATAAAAAAATAAAAATAATGACAGTTTTTAAAATTGAATAAAATAATTCTTTTTTTTTAAAAAAAAGAAGAAGAAGCCACCCCCCAGTAGGTAATGATCAGGCTGCAATCCACTTTCCTCCGTTTCTCCATTCCTTCAGGACTTGGCACACATGCACACATGCCTGGTGTGCTTTTCCAAGCTACCAGGACTTGGATTTGAATCACAGTTGGCCATGTGAGATCTGACTCCCTTAACCCCTGTGCTACGGGGCTGGCTCTCCTGTCTTTTAAGCTTATTAATTTTTATAGGAATTCTGAGTATAGTTTTTTTGTTTTTCCTTTCTTTTCTTTTCTGCTATAGGGCACGTGTGCTCCCTGGAGAGATAAAGAGACAGAAAGTGAGAAATCACTCTTCGGGAAATGGCCACACTGAAATCCTTTCTCCTCCGGATTTTGAACAGTCACACACATGCACCCAGTGTGAGTTTAGGCTGCCGGGTTTGGGACTCAGACCGCGGTCCACTATTTGGGAGTCCAGTGATATGACCATTATACCATCTGCTGGTCCCCTGAGTATAGTTTTAAAATCTAATTTTTCTTTTGACTTTCCTGAGACATTTTCAGGAGAGTCATGAATTATTTTCTGTTATTTACCTTTAAAAAATCCATCCCAATTTCTCTCTCTCTCTCTCTGTTTCTCTCTCTCTCTCTCTCTCTCTCTCTCTCTCTTCTATAGCTGACCTGAAATTCTCATTTTAGAAACTAAAATTTTGTGGTTGTTGGAATGGCATTGGGCACCTTGAGGTTAGGAAATGAGCCAGAGGTCATATTGTTATTCTGTGAGATGTGAATTGGGGCTGTGGCTTTGGAGAGAGGAAAGGTTAGATTTGAGAAAAAGATTTTGCAGGTAGAATTGGTAAGGACCTGGTGAAATAGATTGATGTGAAGGGTCTTTGAGCAGAAAGTTGAGTTTGATTCCCAGGGTTCTGGCTTGGAGAGTGAGTACTTAATATTTACATTTAATGAGAAATGTAACTGTTGAAAGGGCCCAGGGTTTATAAAGGAACAGTGTGATTCCCTAGGGAAAACAAAACAAAACAAAACACCAGAATTCTAGAAATGTACATGTGAGCACCACCTGAAGAACTGGCTGCTTTTTGCATAGCTTGCTAAAAGCTTACTCTGAATAAATGGATTACGGCAGTACATCTATTTCACAGTTCTCTTGATTATTGTGAATTACGTTGTTATGTATACTGCTATGCATATGTTAAATACACACTTCACACAGTTGGTTATGGTTTTGTTCTTGGAAATGCATAGCTTATTGTTTCTCATGGCCATTCTGCATGGTCACCACAGGTTGTCACTGCAGAACCTTTACTCCTTTGACTTTTTACCACCTCAGTGTTATCCTTTGCAGTCCCCCCAGCCTTCTTCATTCTATTCTTGTGTTACTTTTTCCACTTTCTTGAGGTCTTTTTCTTCTCATACAGGTCATGTCTTGAACGTCTACGTTTGGATTCATTTTTCATTTCATAATCTAAGGAATTGTAAATCATGCCAAAGCCAGTGGTTTTGCGACCACCAAAATGGGTTCTGAACACTGAGATGACATCTGGTATGGTCTTGGACACCTTGGCTAGTTTTTCCTGAACTTCTGTCTTAGGTGCTATTGCCTTCCCAGGGTACAGTTTCCTCTAAAGTCGTCCGGCTGGTCATGAACTTGCTGGTATGGATAGCTACTGTGTCATTCTTGATGGCAGTCAGTCCTTGGGCAGCCAGGAAAGAAAAGAGCCTATTTTGTTGCAGTTTTATAAACAGCTGGAGGCTTGTGTGCTGGCTAGAGGAGTGTGGGGGGCCAGGCTAGAGAAAGGTAGGGGACAGGGGGACCAGCAGTTAGCGTAATGGCTATGTCGCTGGACTCCCACGTAGTCAACCGCGGTTCGCGTCCCGGACTCGGTGGCTTAAAACTCATGCTGGGCGCGTGTGCGTGCGTGACCAAGATCCCGAGAGGAGAAGGGACTGCGGCGTGACCATCCCCCCTGGGGGGTGATTTCTCACTTTCTGTCTGGTGAGGGCACGCGCCCTATAGTGAAAACCTCTCAAAAAAAAAAAAATGAGAAAGGTAGGGGACAGGAGGTGAGAAAGTATCCCCCTTCACTCCCAAGAGGAATGATCACGATAAAGTTCCTTCTCCTTCTGTCCCCTTCCGGGATTTTGGGCACACATACATGTACAGAAGCCTAGCTTGTTTCTCTCTTTCTTTCTTTCTTTCTTTCTTTCTTTTTTTTTTTTTTCTTTTTTTTTTTTTTTTTTTTTTTGAGAGGTGTGTGGGCTCACCAGAAAGACAGAGACCGAGAGACAGAAAGTGAGAAATCACTCCCTGGGGGAATGGCCACACTGCAATCCCTTCTCCTCCATTCTCCTCTCAGAATCTTGGGCACACATGCACACGCGCCGGCGTGAGTTCAAGCCACCAGGTCCAGGACTCAAACAAGTTGACTATGTGGGATCATTGGATCCCAACAGCCACACCACTGACTGGCCTGGCATTCTTTTGTTTTTATTTGTGAAAGACGTTTTTTGTAATTTTAGAGAGGTCATGTTCTGCTGGGAATAGAGATTTGAAAGTTACTGTTTATCCTTTCCATTCCATCCTCTCCATAAAGAAGCAAATTGTGTTTCAAATAATTGAAATGCCACTCTTGATGGACACATATATGTCAAATAATAGAGACTAGATTGAGTCCATTATATAAATGTATATAGAGAAGTACGTAAGTTATATGTATGTTGTTCCTGTGAGTGCTAAGTTGATAGGAGATTGATTAATCTCGAAAGATTCTGTAAGTAGAGATGTTTGAGTTCAGTTCCATCTTGGGACTAACTGTTTTATTAGATTCCAGTTGAGAGCTAGTAACTCAGACCTGTAATGTTGTTTGAGCTGTAATTAAAGCCTTGTCTCACACCACTTCATTAGCGAAGGATAGTTCCTTCATCTTGCAAGGCACAATGTTACCATTTAAAGATGTACATTTCCTTTCATTTTATTTTTAAAGACTGAAGTCTTGCCATGTGGAGATGATCCTCTTGCCTCAGCCTCCCAGACAGAACTGCAGGTTCATAGCACATTCCAGCTTATTTTTCAGGCAAAAGCTTGCTTTGTCGTTCAAGCCTTCTTCATGTTTGAGATCCTCCTGCCTCAGCCTCCCAAGTCACTGAGATTGCAGGCACACACCCCAGGCTGGCCTTTAGGTAGAAGCAGGAATTGAACCCGGGCCTTCCATGTCATCCTGCCTGTGGAGCCCAGCACCTTAGCACAGCATGTGGCCCTGTATGTACTTCTGAAGCTGGACTTACCAATCATGTGAGCAGTATCTGTCTACAGCTGGGAATTAATACTGTGAGATTTTCTTTAGCATCAATACTAGAGCATGGGATGTTTTAAGTATAATATACATAAGCAGAATTAGATACATTTAAAAAAAAAGATTATTTATTCATTTATTTATTTTGATTTGACCAGAGACAGACAGAGAGAGAGAAAGTGAGAAAGCAAGCCACCAGGTCGAGGACTTGAACTGTGGTCAGCCATATGGGAGTGTCCAGCACCCTAATCACCATGCCACCTGCTAGCTCCCAGAATTAGATTCTTAACAGGCTTCCTCCTTGATCCTGCCTCTCAGTTCTACATCCAACCTGTCATGTTTTAATAACTTGGCATTTTAGTCCCATTTTAATATATATATTTTTAATGCCACTGAATGTATATGTGCACCTGAAAAAGAGAGAGAGTGAAAGCACCTCCCAGCATGACTTAGCCATGCTGGGATCATTTTTCCTCTGACCCTCCATCCTATGAGGATATGGGACATGCACATATATGCCTTGTGTGTTGTTGGGGCCGAAATTCGAATGCTGGCCAGCTTCCTCTACACAGTGCCCAACACCTGTACTACAGGGCCAGCCCTCACTCACTCACTCACTCACTCACTCATGTACTTTAGATTTTTGAGACAGAGAAAGGGAAAGTGGAAAATCACATACACACACCCAGGTGCCTGGCCACACTGTAATCGCTTCTCCATCCTCCTCTTGGTATTTTGAGCATGCCCACATAAGGGCCCAGCATGTTTTTGAAGCCACCGCATCTGGGACTCAAACCACCTAGTTGCCCATTGTTGCAGCACCTTGACTACCCTGCCTCCTGATAGCCCCAGCTCATGGATGGATTGATTGATTGATTGATTTTGAGAGTTTTTTCCTATAGGGCATGTGCACTTGCCAAAAAGACAGAGACACAGAGATAGAAAGTGAGAAATCATCACCCTGGGGGGATGGCCACACTACAAAATCCCTTCTCCTCCATTTTCTTCTAGGGATCTTGGGCACACACACACATGTGCCCGGCCTGAGTTTAAGCCACCGGGTCTGGGACTTGAACCATAGTTGACTACTTGGGAGTTCTGCAACATAGCCATTACACCAACTGCTGGTCCCATTATTTATTTATTTTTTGAAGAATTATTTTGTTTAATTTTATTTATATGTGTGTGTGTGTGTATACACATAAATATGTATATATATTAATTTGACCAGAGAAGGACAGAGTGAGAGAAAGGGAGGCGGGTAAAGTGAGAAAGCAAGCCTCTAGGTCTGGGACTTGAACCACTGTTGGCCATGTGGGAGTCCGGCGCCCCTAACCACCACGCCATCTGCTGGCCCCCGTGGATTTATTTGTATGTTATTTCTCAGCCATTACTTAAATTAAACAATACGTTTTAGTAGTATTTGGTCACTGCTGTTCTCGCTTCCCATTTTCCCTCACAGACTCGTTCCTTTGCTGTATGTAGCACAGCCTTTTCCATGTGGAACCCCTCTCAGTGGTAGACGGAGTTCTTGCGTGTCTGGAAGTGTATTTACCCTGCGCTTTGTTCTGACTGCAGGCTTACGCGGAATTCAGTATTCTAGTGTTCAGTTAATTCCACCCCCCAGAACTGGGGCAGTTAGCTCTCTTTATCTCTGAATATCCAGTGTTGCTGATGAGAAATCTGTCAGTCTATTCTTGTTCTTTCATAAGTGAGATTTTTCCCTTTATAAAAGATTTTCGTGGTTTTCATTAAATCCCCAGATTTCTGAAATTTTGTAGGATATGTCTTTTTTACAATTTCCTTGTTTTTTGCTTTATTTTTAAAGAATTTATTTAATTTTATTTATTATTATTATTTTTAATTTGGTATAGGATACATACTCACCAAGGAGAGAGAAAGTGAGAAGTCCAGGACTCGAATAGTGGTCAACCATGTGTTGAATAGGGCCCTAACCACAGGCTACCTGCTAGCCCCAACTTTTGCTTTTAGAGTCATTAAAATGACATATTTGAAACCTTCTATGCACTACTCCTGTTCCAATTCTCTTACCTATATTCCCACAGCAACTACTGTCCTGAATATTGGAGTTTGTTATTCCTGTGAATACTTTTTTTTTTTAAGGATTTTACCTTAGAGTGCTTGCACTTGCCAAAGAGAGAAACAGAGACAATGAGAGACAAAGTAAGAAATCAACCCCCCGGGGGGATGGCCACACTGCAATCCCTTCTCCATTCTCCTCCCAGGATTATAGGCATGCACACGCCAGGTGTGAGTTTTAAGCCACCAGGTCTGGGACTTGAACCGCATCAGTCATGTGGAAGTCCAGTGATATAACTGCTATGCCATTTTCCTTTATAAAAGATTTTTGTGGTCTCCCCATGAATACTTTTAAACTAAGAATATGTCTTTATCTGTAAGCATTAGGTATAGATTTTCATACATTCAAGCTTCTTACGTAAATGGTATAATATTGTACATATTATCTCTTACAGCGTCCTTTTTACCTGGGGGAATGCCCACGCCACAGCTCTTTCTCCATTCTCCTCTCAGGATTTTAGGCACTCACACATATGCGCCTAGTGTGAATTTAAGCTGCTGGGTTGGGGACTCAAACCATGGTGGACTCTGTAGGAATCCAGTGGTGTTACACCATCTCCAGGTTCCAGTTTTCAAGCCTCTGGGTCCAGGACTTGAACCGTGGTTGACCATCTGGGGGAGTCTAACACCTGAACCATTATGCCACCTCCTGGTCCCCTCTTCGTCCTTTCTGTGCCTGATAACTTCTGCTTGGCTGTGAATATTATTATGCTGAATGCTGAATATTTTCATGCAGATGCCCCATAAGCTGTGACGACATTATGTTCTAATATACCCACTGCTAGGTGAATATATTGTTACTATAGAATGCATGTAGGGAGGGCCGGACAGTGGTAAAATGTGTTATTCTGGGAAGTAGTTCCACATGGGAGAGTTCCCCATCAAATCAGAGACTTCCTTGTTTACCCGTGCTTGCCTAAGGTCTAGGCCTGGCTGCAGACTGGCAGTACACTGGGGCTCCAAGACCTTGTTGGGAGTCCTATCGTCGTCTGTCTCTCCATTCACACAAGAAGGTTAGTTTTAAAAAGTGCTTTCAGGGGCCCTGCTAGTGGTCCCTGGAGAGTGAAACACAGTGCCCTGTGGGGTTGGATACAAGGGAAGGTTCCTGATTTAGGTCTGGAGGCCTCCTGAGTTTGTCAGGTTTGTATGTGCCCATGATTTGGGGTTGGATGAGGCTGGTGTGGGTGGTCCTGTTTCTGTGTCTCTCACCCATGGAGGAAATAAATAGGATTTTTGTTTTGTTTTATTCTGTTTAAGATTTTTGCCATAGGGTGCATACACTCGCCAGACTGAGAGAGGGAAAGTGAGAAATGACCCCCGCGGGGGCAGGGGGTGAGGGGTGGTCATGCCACAATCCTTTCTCTGTTCTCTTCTCTGGATTTGGGGCACACACGCACCTGCAACTGGGGTGTTTTTTAAGCTGCTGAGTCCAGGACTTGAACCACAGAATCAGTCATGTGGGGCCCAGTGTCTTAACTACCATGCCACATGCTGGCGCAGAAAATAAACTGTTAACAGAATTAATTTAGTACACCTAACCTTCCAAACATAGCTTAGCTTAGCCTGTCGTAAATGTGTTCATACATCGGCCTTAACTGCCTTATAGTTGGGCAGAATCGTTTTATACAAAAGCTGTTTTACAGTAAGTGTTGAGTAGTTCATGTAAGTTATTGAATACTGTACTGAAAGTGAAAAGTGGGTTGATTATGTGAATACTTGTACAGGTTCTACAGAATGCATAACATTTCCCTGCCTTGTAAAGTCAAAAAATCACAGGTTCAGCCATGGTCAGTGAGGGATCGTCTGTATCCCTATAATAAATATTCTGGAGTTTTTTTTTTTCTGGCTTGTGATTAAATTACTTGGAAACAGTCTGATTATTTATCATCTAGATATTGAACTTTGTCACATGGGGCCAGACAGATACGGGTTTATTCTAGAGTTACTTTTTTTCCTGTTGAGACAAGATCCATTTTTCTCTGAAGAGCCAGATAGTAAATATTTTAGGCATTGTGGATTACATGGTCTCTTTATCAACTACCCATCTCTTCTCTCTCTCTTTTTTTTAAAGAATTATTTTATTTAACTTTATTTATTTATTTTAATTTGACTAGAGAGGGACAGAGTGAGAGAGAGAGAGCAAGAGAAGGGGGAAAGTGGGAGCAAGCTGGCAGGTTCCAGGCTCCAACCGCAGTCGGCCCTGTGGGAGTCCAGCACCCTTAACCACCACGCCACCTGCTGGCCGTGCCATCTCTCCTCCTGAAGTGTAGAAGCAGAGATGGTATTTAAATAAAAGAGCATGGCTCTGAACTTTATTTTTGGACACTGTAGTTTGTCTTTCATGTAGTTTTAAATTGTCAAAAAATATTTTTTCATTTAATTTCAGTTATTTAATGTACAAATTATTCTTAACTGTACTAAAGCAGATGGCGGACCAGGTTTGATGAATGGGCTGTAAGGTGCTGAAGTGAGCTTTTCTCTCCTGGCTGTCGGATGTGTGGCTTGTTCATAGACCTGTGTGGGCACTGGCGTGTTTGTTGCCTGTATTCCTTTTGAGTGGTTTTCCCCTTGACCTCAGGCAGTTCCCTGGCATCCACACACTGCTCAGTATTTGGCTGAAGACCGGGAGGGCACCCTTGGCGCATTTCCACAGTGCACTCTGCACCTCTCTCTCTGTCACTGTGTTCTGTGAACTCTGGTGGCCTTTGCCTTCTTCAGTCCCACCTTCGTGACTCAAGGACATCACCAGGTTTTTGATAGGTTGTCCCTTTCTGTCTCTTTACTTACCCAGGTAGTAAATTGGGACAGTTATAGGATTTAGCTCTTGTTTCTTTAATATGTTGCTATTCATTGTAATGTCTTGAGCGTCACTATTTCCAGCATTTTTTCAGTTGTTTAGTTGTTTTAGTCAGTGAGGTAAATCCCTCCCTATTACCTTCTGTTTATTGGAAACAGACGCACATTACTTTCTTTTTATTTTTTATTGTCCTTTTAAGAGATTTTGGGAGGGTCAGTTTACTATTATGTTATATAACTCCATAATTATATTTTTACATTTGTTAAAATTATGGGGATTTGAATGCCTACCATATGCTAAATCCATTGTTACACTGTGAATACAACTTTAGTGTAAGTTACATTCTACTGTTCTCTTAACAGTAGATGGTGGATATCGTGACCAAATACACAAAACGGGATATATGTGTTTCCTTAGCAATGTACTTGGTTGAATGAAGAGTAACCAAGGGTCTATGGCCATTTGAAATGATTTAAAATGCCTCCTTTAAATTGAATGTCAGTAAGTTAACAATAGCATTGTATCATTGCATGGGTTTTTTTTTTTTAGCCCCAGAGGGGGTTGCATGTATGAGTGTGCATGTGAGAGAGAAGGACGGGGAGAGAGAAAGTGAGAGAGAGAGAAAGCACTCCCTATGTGGTCACAGGGGCATGGTCCCTTTTCCTCCGTATCTCCCTCCATCAGGATTTTGGGCCTGCATCCATTTCTCCTTCTTGTTGGGATTTGGAGCATGTACACACATGAACCTGGAGTGTTTCTCAAGCCGCTGGGGCCGGGATTTGAACTGTGCCTTTGACCGTGTAGGATCCAACTCCCTTAACCACTAGGCTATAGAACTGGCCCTATATGAAATATTTTTTTAAAAGATTTATTTGTTTATTCATTCATTCCTTCATTTTAATTTGACCAGAGAGTGACAGAGAGAGAGAGAGAGGAAAGTGAGAAAGCAAGCCACCAGGTCCAGGACTTGAACTGTGGTCGGCCATGTGGGAGTATCCAGCGCCCCAACCACCATGCCACCTGCTGGTCCCCTATATGAAATATTCTTAACTCAATGTAGTGATTTTCCCCATGCCAGGCAGATATTTTGATCAGTAGTTAACCTTACTAAGTAAAACACAGACTATAATAAATTCAGTTTGGGAGACTGACTCTCTTAAAATGTAATATCTGGGGACCAGTAGATGGCGTAATGTTTATGTCGATGGACTCCCACATGGCCGACTGCAGTTCAAGTGTCAGACCCAGTAACTTGAAACTCAGGCAGGCTATTTACCCAAAATCCTGAAGGGAAAATGGAGAAGAAAGGATTGCTGCGTGGTAATTCCCCCCCCCCCCGGGGGGGTGGGGATTTCTCGCTTTCTGTCTCTCTGGCAAGCACATACCCTTTAGCAAAACAACTCATTAAAAAAATAATAATAATGGGGGGCCAGCGTATGGTGTAGTGGTTACATTGCTGGACTCCCGCATGGTTGTCTGCAGTTTTAGTCTCAGACCCTGTGGCTTGAAACTCACACCTGGCGTGTGTGTATGCATGCCTATAATCCTGGGAGGAGAATGGAGGAGAAGGGATTGCAGTGTGGCCATCCTTGAGGGGAGGGAGGTTTCTCACTTTCCCTCTACTGCCTCTGTCTCCTCCACCCACAACAAGCGCACACGCCCTAAGGCAAAATCCTCAAAAAAAAAAAAAAAAAATTGTAGTATCTGTAGTGCAAAGCGAATGGGAACTAAGATGATTTGGAGTAAAAATCATGGCTGTTAGTGTTAGTTAGTTTGGAATCTTAGTCTTGCCACGTGATATTTGTGTGACATGGGCAATTTATTAACCTCTCAGCTTCTTTATAATGGAAGTAATAATATCTACCTATAAAATTTTAAGGATCCAATATAAGTTCTTTTATTCCCTTTATGGGAATGTTAAAAACCATTATGTGATATACATATTGTTTCTTTTTGGGTATTTAACGTATAAAAATAGATCCACTTGTAATTTGCCCTTCTTTTCTTTTTTTTTTTTTTTTTTTTTTTTTTTTCTCTGTCCAGAAAGACAGAGAGACAGAAAGTAAGAAATCGCCCCCCAGAGGGGATGGCCACGCCCCAGACCCGGTGGCTTAAAACTCACACTGGGCACGTGTGCGTGCGTGCCCGCCCAAGATCCCAAGAGGAGAACGGAGGAGAAGGGATTACGGCGTGGCCATCCTCCCTGGGGGGTGATTTTTCGCTTTCTGTCTCTCTCTCTGCCCGTCTGGCGAGCACACGCGTCCTATAGCAAAAACCTCTCCAAAAAAAAAAAAAGAAGAAGAAGAAGAAGAAGAAGAAGAAGAAGAAGAAGAAGAAGAAGAAGAAGAAGAAGAAGAAGAAGTAGTAGTAGTAGTAGTAGTAGTAGTAGTAGTAGTAGTAGTCTATGTAGAGATCACCTTGATTCTTGGCCAAATACTGGGTCATTATACATAGAGAAACTCTGTAAGACTAGCCAGTGACTGTCCAGAGAATTAGTACCAGAACATTTCCCAGAGCTTATGCCCAAGATACTTTGTCCTCAGCAGAGTGAAGGGTTCTTTGGAACACCGAGGTCATTCATTGGAGAACCTAGTGTGTTCGTTGTAATAAAACCAATAGAAAAGGCTTCAAAAGGATCAGATGGATCTGCAAATAACTGCCTGCCAAACAAAGCCCAACTGTCTTTACAAAATGATTGTAAAATCCACACACTCAACAACAGCGATGTAGCATTGATGTTTTCCAGCATCCAGGCAGAAATTACTACATAGGCTGAGAAATTTGTCCACTAACCCATAACCAGGAGAAAAAGCAGTCCAAAGATGCAGATTCAGAAATGACATGTGCTGGAGCTAGCAGACAAGGATATTAAAATTACTCTTACACACCTAGCCACAGTGGTGCAGCCAATAGGGGCACGCACTACTGTGTGTAGTGGAACTCCATATGGGAAGGTTCCAGGTTTGTGTCCCAGGTCTACCTGAACATGCCAGGCATGTCTGCAAGTGCTCTTGGGATCCTGGCTGACTGCAAGGTGTAGGAGGGGAGGGTCACAGTGTGAAGACCCTGTTGAGGGTGCCTCTTTTCTGCATACTCTCTCAGGAAACAAGTGATGGACTTTGGAAAAAGTAGATATTATAATTTGTATAAGTTTTTAAAAATATGAGCATGATGAAATGCAAGATACTTAAAAAAATGAAATGGAAGCTCTAGGGATGAAAAATAATACTATCTGAAATTTTATAAATGACTGAAATGGATCAAACTGAAGATTGGACACTGCAGAACAAACCAGTCATCTTGAAGACAGCAGCAAACTTGATCCTAAAATACAGGAGGAAGAATGTTGAAAATAATGAAGTGCCCTGCTGATCTGGAGGGCAATATCAAATCAAGCAGGCTCAATACAATTTACTTGACATCCCAGAGAGAATATGGAGCCAAAAATATTGAAAGAAGTAATGACCTAGGGGGTCAGATGGTGATGCAGCATTGAAACAGGATGCTCTGTGGGTTGATTTACATGGGAGGGTTCCAGGTTCTTGTCTGGAGACTTCCCTGAGTATAGTGGGCACGGGTGCCCATAATCCAGGGCTAGTTGAGGCTGGGGTAGGATATGGCATAGAGACTTTGTTTGGGGTTCTGTTTGTCTGTCTGTCTGTCACTCTCATTCATGTAAGAAAGAAACTTTAAAAATATTTTAAAAAGGGGAACCAGCAGGTGATGTGGTAAAGGCACTGTATACTCTTACATGGCCAACCATGGTTTGAGTCCCAGACCTGGTGCCTTGCTTTCTCACTTTCCCTCTCTTTCTCTGTGTGTGTGTCTCTCTCTCTAGTTAAATTAAAATGAATGAATAAATAAATAATTATTTAAAAATATTTTTAAAAGTTTAAGAATTTGATGAAAATTATAAACTCATTGTTTTACTCTATTTTCCTGTTGCTCTTACTGAATACCACAGTTTGGGTAATTTATACAAACTAAAGGTTTATTTCACTCATGATTCTGGAGGTCCAGGTTCAGGAAGCCACATCCGGTGAGGATCTTCATGTTGACAAGGAGTTGGCCAAGCCCTGAGGCAGCATGGGGAATCACATGGTGAGAAGACAAGAGCGTGTCAGTCTCTCTTCTAAAACCAGCAGGATGCAGTCGTGGGGCACCACCCTGATGACCTTCCCCACTCCTAATTGCCTCCCCAAGGCTCTACCTCTTATTACCATGGTAATAGCACCCAGATTTCAACACATGAATTTTAGAGGGACACATTCAAACCAAACACCCAGTGATCCAGTAATGCCAGAAAACAAAGTCAAGTGGCAGAGACCAGTGATAGAAACTCTCAGGGCAACCAAAGGAAAAGACACATTATGATATTATGTACAGAGGAACAAAAAAGACTACTTGTGAGGAACTATGCAAAGTAGGAGATAATGAACATCTTTAAAGTGCTAAATGAACAGAAACTGTCAACACAGAATCTCATATCCGTAAAATATCTTTTAAAAATGTGGCAAAATAATAATTTTAAACAAGAAAAAACAGATAATTTGTTAGGAGCTAGCTGATCTACAACTTACAAAAAACATCCTGAGATAGAAACTTGGATCTAGACAAAGTGGTGAATGCAAGAAATAATAAATATGTGAGTAAAATATAATATATACTTTTATAAATTTTTAATGAATTATTTTATTTAACTTTATTTATTTACTTATTTATTTTTTATTTTAAGCCAAGAATGGGGGGGGGAGGGGGAGAGTGAGAGAGCAACCCACCAGGTCCAGCATTCGAACTGCTGTTGGCCGTGTGGGAGTCCAACACCCTTAACCACCATACCACCTGCCAGCCTCTATTTTCCCTAATTTTAAAGTCTTTAAAAAAAATTCATTGTTTAAGGCAAAAATCATAATCTATTGCAAGTTTCATAGTCTGTGGCCATTGCAGCGCTGAGGAGGCTAGCAGGGAAACGGAAGTGCAGTGAGCGAGGGTTGAAAGCGCTCACATGTGTGTGAGGTGGTAGAGTATTACCCAGTGGGAACTGTTGAATTACAGATGCATCTTCTAAAAGCAGACAGGAGTAGGAAAAAGAAAGGGAAGAAGAAATACCAAAATATGTACAAAGTAAATGGTGGACATGTAGATTAAATTCAGATGTATCAGCCATTGCATTAAAAATAAATAATTTTAGTCGAGTTGGCAAACTCTTTTTGTAAAGAACCATTATCGGGGGAACCAGCAGTTAGCGTAATGGCTATGTCGCTGGACTCCCACATAGTCGACCGCGGTTCGCGTCCCGGACCCGGTGGCTTAAAAAAACTCACGCTGGGCGCGTGTGCGTGCGTGCCCAAGATCCCGAGAGGAGAATGGAGGAGAAGGGATTGCGGCGTGACCATCCCCACTGGGGGGTGATTTCTCGCTTTCTGTCTCTATGTCTCTCTCTGTCTGGCGAGCGCACGCGCCCTATAGTGAAAAACCTCTGAAAAAAAAAAAAAAAAAGAACCATTATCGGGACCAGCAGTTGGCTTAATGGCTATGTCTCTGGACTTCCATGTAGTTGATCGAGTCCTGGACCCGGTGGCCCAAACTCACGCCAGACGTGTGTGCGTGCGTGCCCAAGATCCCGAGAGGAGAGTGGAGGAGAAGGACCACCCCCCTGGAAGGGTCATTTCTTGCTTTCTGTCTCTGTCTCTCTTTTTGACAAGTGCACGTGCCCTATAGCAGAAACCTCTCTAATAAAATAAAGAAATAAATAATTAAAAAGAGAAACAGAACTAGATACCAAAGAATATTTTAGTCTCTGCAGTCAATATAGTGTTTGTTGAAATTGTTCATTTCTTCTGGTATAGCACGAAAGTAGCCATAGGCATTAAAGTATATATGAAAATCTGCTTTAAACATAAAGGTACAGGTTAAAGTAGAAAGATAGAAAATAATATTCCATACAAAAACCAATAATAAGAAGCTAGAATGAAGGAGGTAGATGGTGGCTCAGCAGTAAATTGTGATCCCCTGTGGGGCTGACCTATGTGGGCAGGTTCTAGTTTTGCCCTCAGACACCTCCCTGTATACATTGGGTACGTATGTGCCCAGGATTTTGGGCTGGCCAAAGCTGGGAGTGGATTGGTGGGTCAAGAACCCACTGGAGGTGCTGTCTTTCTCTCTTATTTGCTTGCTCATAGAAGAAAGAAAGAAACCTTAGAATAGTTTTTAAGGGGCCAGCAGGTGGCCTGGCGGTTAAGGGTGCTGAACTCCCCACATGGCCAACTGCAGTTCAAGTCCTCGACCTGGTGACTTGCTTTCTCACTTTCCCTTTCTCGCTCTTTATGTCTCTCTCTGGTCAAATGTAAAAAAGGATAAATAAATAAATAAATAAATAAATCCTTTTTAAAAAGAATTTTTAAAATTCAAAGAAAGCTGAAATGAGACAGAAAAAGGAATATTAATACAAATTAATAGGGATATTTCTCAGTACTTAAGGGGCTTATTAATCAGAAATATGTGATAACTCTGGTAGTGTGTTCACTAATAGTAGAGCTTTAAAATATCTGAGGCAAGCTGGACCAGCAGATGGCATAATAGTTATGTCACTGGACTCCCACATGGCTGATTGCAGTTCAAGTCCCAGACCTGGAGGCTTAAAACTCACGCTGGGCCTATGTACATGTGTGCCCAAAATCTCGAGAGGAGAATGGAGAGAAGGGATTGCAGCATAGCAACCCCCCAGGGGGGATGGTTTCTTGCTTCCTGTGTCTACGTCTCACTCTGTCTCTCCAGCAAGCACATGCGCCCTGTAACAAAAATCTCTCTAAAAAAGGAATGAGGCAAAAACTTAGAACGGTTAAAATATGTATAATCCATGGTTATAATGGGTATTTTCAATACTTCTCTCTCAGTAATTGATAGTTCAACTAGTCAAAGCATAGAAGACATGAACAGTGTAATCAATAAATGACATTGACATTTTTAGAACACTCCAACAAAGTGGAAAACATATTCCTTTTTTTTTTTTTTTTTTTTTTTTTCCTTTTTTACTTTCTAAAAGACCAAGTCTTGGCTGTTGTGCTCCTCCAGCCTCAGCCTCTCAGTTGAGACTACAAGTACCCACCACCACACCAGCTTCTTTTTCAGACAGGGTCTAGCTGTGTTGTCCGGCCTCAAGCTCACCATCCTGCCTCAGCCTCCCAAATTGCTGGGATTATAGCTGAGCACCTGGCCTTTTGGATGAGGACTCTACCCCGGACCTCTCACATGGTCCCAGTCTGTGAAGCACATTTTAGCAGTATGTGCCATTGCAGGTGGGCTGAAAACATTCTTCTAAGATGACTAACAACTCAAGTGTTGGTGACGTTGTGAAACAGTTGAAACTTTTACAATTCAGTGGTGCAGCTACTTTGGTAAAACATTTTTAAATTTCTTACTAAGTGAAATGTACATCTACCACATTACCCACCAGTTCCATTACTGTCTAAGAGAGATAAAAAATGTCTGTCTACACAGACTTGTACACAAATGTTCATAGCAGCTTTATTTATAATAGCCTAAACTGGAAACATCTCAAATATTTATCAGCACATGATTGGATGAACAGATTATGATCCGTTTATACAGAGGGACACTAACATGAAAAACAAATCCCTCAAAACAGTATGCAAAGAAAACAGGCCAAAGAGTATACGTTGTATAACTCCAGTGACTAATCTGTAGGACACAAAGCAAACAAGTGGTTTCCTGAAGCCACAGTAAGGGGTTACCTGCATCAGGGCACAGAGGAATCTGGTGTCTCTTATTTAGTTAACCTCTTCTGTTTTGTTTTTTGCCTGTCTTAAGTAATTCGTTCTCTTGTCATATGTTAGGAAGCTCACTAGACATTCAGTTTTCATAAAAAACAGCTTACGGTTGGCCACTTGTGAATTGATAATGTGGGTGTAGTGTCAGAAATGCACATCCTCAAAATGGATATTCTGTTTTACATATTTCCTTCAGTGGTTTTAGAAATTTGGTATCCTATTTTATTTTTATTATTACTTCATTTTTTTTTCCATCTTGTTCATTAAGTATGAGCAAGAAGGCCAGCAGGTGATATAGTTAAGGTGCTGGCTGCCATAAAACTGACTCTGCAGTTTGAGTCCCAGACCTGGCTGCTTAAATAATATGCTGGCACGTGTGTGTGTGCGCCTAGAGTCCTAGAGAAGAGATTGTGGTGTGGTCATTCCCCTTGTGGGGGGTGGTTTTCTCTTTCCCTTTCTCTCTGGTGAGTGCATGTGCCCTGTAGCAAAAACCTTAAAAAAAGAAAAGTATGCATTATTGTTTATTAGTTGATAACTAGTTACTTGTCTTGAGAGAAACTTGTGTTTATGACAAATAGCTTATTTGGCCCTTATTAATCCCAAATACATGCCTTGAACAGGTCTTTATTGAATGCTGGGTGTGTGCTTGGCACTGTCCTAGGTGCTGAAGATACTGGCCTGCTTAATGTGGGACATAGCCAATTAAATAGTCGTTTATGATACAACGTGATGCATAAATACAGGCTAGGATCATTTTGGGACACCCAGCAGGAGCACTGAATCCTAATATCATGGGAGAAAAGAATGACTTTAAGAGACCAGCAAGCAAACTAGGCCCTAATGCAGAGAAGAGGTGGTTGAGGACAGGGTACTGCAAGTGCTCTAGCCTGGAAGCAAAAAATAGTCTGTAAGTTTGAGAATGCCAAGGGGATCGTTACGTTGGATTTGCCATGCAATTTAACCAAAACTAGCAGATTATATTTATCTGTTATGTGAAAAAAACTAGCCTTGTATTTGTGAAGCCACTGTGGCAAGCTTTTGTTACTTGAACATACCCTTAGCCAGCACTCACAGCCAGCAGTGAGTCAGTGTTATATTTGAATAGAAGCAGAGATGAGATGAGATAATGGGTGAGATAACTTAGAGACAGAGGAATTGAAACTCTACAGTAGTACTAGTCCAGGATAGGACAGAAGCATAGGCTTTGAAAGGAATCTAAAACGAGACAGAAAGATGAGAAATCAGAAAAGTTGTATCGTAGAAAATATGGGCAATAATGTTACATGCTGCTGAGTTAAGACAAGACTGAAGATGTTGTTTAACTAGTGAAAGTCTGATTATGGTGGGTTAGGAACCAGCGAGACAGCAAATGCAGAGAACTTTTTTCAGAAGTGGGTTGGGAGAGGAGGAGATGACAGGGACTTTATCATATTACTAGCATGGTAATTCTAAGGTCTTGTTTTTTTTTTTTTTTTTTTTTTAATTTATTTCCTGAGAGAGAGTTTACACCCAACAGGGTATTCCTGCTATTATCATCCCTCAGGTGGGAACCCAGGACCTGTATTGTACAGCTGTGTTGTTCTACTCTGTGCCGACTGTTTGGCCCTGCTTGGGTTGATTGCCTTTTTTTTTTTTTTTTTTTTTTTTTTTTAAATTTCCAGCAGCTTAGTCATCTTACTTGGGTAGTTATTTGAGACTAATGACAGTTTTTTTTTTTCTTTTAAAGGATTACTTTATTTAATTGTATTTATTTATTTATCTTAATTAGACCAGTGAGGGACAGAGAAAGAGAGGGAAAGTGAGGAGAAAGCAAGCCACCATGTCTGGGACTTGAACCACAGTTGGCCATGTGGGAGTCCAGTGCCCTTAACCACCATACCACCTGCCAGCCCCTCGAAACAATTTTTTAAAACTCTATTTTGGACCAGTAGGTAGCATAGTGGTTGAGGTACTGGACTCATACATGGCCGACCATGGTTGAAGTCCTGGACCTGGTGGTTCAAAAACATACTAATATATGAATGAAAATTCTTGTAAATTTCATGTTTTATGGTTTGTCAAGGGACTCCATCTTAGTAAACCATTCATGGAAACATTAGTTTTTCTCTGAAGTAAAGAGTCTTCTTTTTTTTTTTTTTTTTTTTTTTTTTTTTTGGTTGGGGAGGTTTCTTTGCTTTCGGGCACGTGCACTCGCCAGACAGAGAGAGACAGAGAGACAGAAAGCGAGAAATCACCCCCCAGGGGGGATGGCCACGCCGCAATCCCTTCTCCTCCATTCTCCTCTCAGGATCTTGGGCACGCATGCACATGTGCCCGGTGTGTTTTAAGCCACCGGGTCCAGGACGCGAACCACGGTCGACTACATGAGAGTCCAGCGACATAGCCATTATGCTAACTGCTGGTCCCTGAAGTAGAGAATCTTAAGCCAATGGTTGTCTTGTTTTCAGTTGAATTAGAAGTTATGCCCACTAGAGCTAAATATGGAAATAATGATGCCTCTTTGTCAGCAGTAAAGAGTCAGGGATGGCAACATTGATTTTTGAACATAGCAATAATTTTGATAAGACTCCTAAAAACATAGTTAAGCTATCCCGAACTGTTTGGAGAAAGGAATGTTTAAATTGGGATCTTTATATGTCTTTGAGGTTATCTGTAAATTCCTTGAACATATTTACAGAAAATGTCATGTTTACATTTTTCTTAGGAGTGTTTATAGCTTTCATTCAAAACTAGGTGATTGTCTTCTGTTGAGTTCCCCAAAAAGCAGACCCGGAGACAGAAGTATGAGTGTGAGTATTTATTTGGAAAATGATGCTGAGAAACACTGAGGGGCAGGGCAGAGCGAGGTAGGAGAGGGAAACAAAAGCTAATACGGATGTGATCTGGTGAGTTACCTCTGCAAGCAGCAGGGTGGATCCTCCTGCTGAGCCCTGAGAGACTGTGTAGATCATTTCTCAGACTCATCCCAGCAGAGAGGTAAAGGAGTGGTACTGCAGAGGTGGCAGGAAAAAATAATTTCATTTCATGATTAATTGAAGACATTTAAACATCGTTTAGCTGATTAGAAATGCTGTGACATTGATTAGAATTCTGTGACATTCTTGGGCTGACAGGTGGTGTGGAGATTAAGGTGTTGGGCTTCCTCATGGCGGGCCACCATTGGAGTTCCAGATCTGGCGACCTGCTTTCTCACTTTACCCTTCTCTCTCTCTCTCTCTTTCTTTCTCTGTCTCTGGTCAAATTAAAAAAAAAATAATGATAAGTAATAATAACAAAATTAAATAAATCATTTTAAAAAGGACATCTTCAAAAAATTCTGTGACTTTCTGTGAACTACTCATTTTTAGGTATTAATAATGGTATTATAGTTGTTTATTTTTCTAGGTTTGGGCCATAGGGCATGTGTGCTTGCTAGAGAGATAAAGTGAGAAATCACACCCCAGTGTGGATGGCTATGCCCCAGTCCCTTCTCTTTCATTTTCTTCTCAGGTTTTTGGGCACACACATGTGCCTGGAGTGGTCTTCAGACTGCCAGGTCTGGGACTCGAACCACAGTCAGCCATGTGGGAATCTAGCACCTTAATTAACATGCTACTTACCAGCCCCTCCCTATAGCAAATTTAAAAAAATTATTCATTTTGCCAAGTCAAAGTTTCTCTGTCTGTAGTTCAAGAAGTTCAGGGTAAAATAGTTTAGTAACCACCACAGAAGCACCAGAAACACATGCCCTGTTGTCTTTTTCCTCAACTTCCAGCCCTCAGTTGTTTATCTAGACAACTCAGTTCCTTTAGAAGTGTTCAGGCAGAACCTGTGTTTTTCTTGCTGGTGTTTTTTTTTTTTTTTTTTTTTTTTTTTTGTGCTTCATTTACAAATAACCAACATTTTGTTCAAGTACTTTGGTTTGCTTATTGATCATTTTTACGAGTAGGCTGGGTAGTCCCCAAATAAGGTGACAGTATTTTGCTTTAAATAAGACACGATCACCATCTGGTGGTGAATAAAAGTAACTTTGGTTTGGATGTTGCTTTATGGCCTGTAAGTAATTTGTTATGCATTTTTAAATTTTAATAATTATTTTATGTAACTAAATTTATTTATTTTAATTTTATTAGAGAGGGACAGAGTGAGAGAGAGAGAGAAAGTGAGAGAGCAAGCTGCCAGGTCTGGGACTCGAACTGCAGTCAGCCACATGGGAATTCAGTGCTCTTAACCACCATGCCATCTGCTGGCCCCTCGTTACTCATTTTTCTTATCCATTGAAATAACTAGAAATGATATCAAGCCCATTTTATTCTACTTTCTGGTAAGATCTGTAAGGTGAGGTGATTAGTATGTTACTCATTTGGTATCTCTGCTTGTTAAATGAATATTGATCGAAAGAAAAGTGATCACTGATCCTTTATTGAGGAATAAAGACTATGTATTTCACGTGGAATTGGGATTCTGTAAGTGTTTAAGTTCATAGTTGTGTGGAATTGTCTAAGAGAAGCATCACACTAATTTCATAATAGCTGAAATTATGACACTGAGTCCTGTGGTGTCTTATGTATGTTAGTCTGGAAGTCCTATGGAATATACATGATGAGGGCGGAGCCTGCATTTTGTAAAGATCCGGTTAGGAAATTAATATATAGTTATTTCACTCCTAAATACAGTTGGGAGCATTTTCCTGTCATTCCCCTCCTTAAAATGTAAAGGGAAAAAAGCACGCAGGTCTCCTGGGTCGGCGCCATGCCTGTGGTCATGTGGTGTGCTGGATAACCCGGCGCTATCTTTGCCTTCTTCTCACCTCAGCTCCCCATCACTTTCCAGCATACTGTTGCTCGTTCAGGTGGTTTCTCTTTGACACCCACAGGAACCCTCTTTTCTTCTATTTGCAGGTATTTTTTACTTCTCTCTCTCTTTCCCTGTTGCTTTCCTTCTCCTTTATTTTCTTGTCTCTTCCAGTTTATCCAGTAACGTAAGGGCTAGTCCTACTCATCTGAACCAGGTACTGTTCTTGGTGCTAGGAATACTGTGATGGGAAATGCAAATGTATCTGTTAGTTTCTTTTTTAAGTGTATTCTTTCTTTCTTGAGAGTGAGAGATGGAGGCTAAGTCACAAGCTCCCCACCAAGGTCTCACACTATGATCCTCTCCACCCACCTGTGTTCCAGCTAGCCAGGATCATGGGTGCACACGCCAGCCATGCACAGGTCCGCTGGGGAACCAAACATGGGCCTGGCATCGCCTGAGCAGTGCGTTACTGCTGTGCCCCTGAGCTGGCATTCCGTCCTTATCTTCATGGAGCTTACATCTAAGGGTTGTAGCAGAAAGGAAGAGACCCAAGAGATAATTACAAAGTGAGACTAAAATGATGAATTAGGACCCATAGCACTCAAGCTTACCCTTACTTTCTTTCTCTTTTTGTTTAGTTCTTGTTTTTTCTTTCCATGTTTTTGGTAGGTATTAAACTGAGAAAATTTGGATACCACACTTGATTTTATCCAAAGGGCCAAGTATTGTTTTGTCATAAATATCAGCATTTGGGGTAAAGTTAAAACAATTTTTTTAACCAGTATAGTTATTTTTTCTTCTTAAAATACTAAAGTTATAAGATAATTTTTATATCTTTTTATACATAATTAGTTACTTTTGTTTATTATTACTATGTTTTAATTTTGCCATAGGGCCCATGTGCTCACCAGAGAGAGAGAGAAGGAAAGAAGCCGCCAAGTCCAGGACTTGAACTGAGGTTAGCCATGTGTGAGTCAAGTGCCTTAACCACCGTGCCACCTACTGGCCCCTTTGTGTCTTTTTTAACATTGATAAAATTGGTTTTTGTGTGATAACCGGACAGTCTGCCACTTGGGGTTTGGGTGGCACAGCCAACGTACAAGTAACAGTGCTTACTTTCGAATTCTGTGTAGCAGTGTTTCTCGATCTTTTCTTCACACCCCCAAAGAGAAATTTTTAATTTAAGTTAAAATCTATTACTCTCTAGCAAGAGACATTAAATACTAAGGAATAGATTTTGACAGGTAGGGTTACATTTTAGAGAACCATAAATCATTATGTGAAAATTTTTTGCCTCCCAAGAACCAGTTTTGTCCCCTCGGGGGTAATGTTGTCTCCATTAAGACTATATGCTCTAGCAGACTAATTTTTTTTTTCCTTTAAAGCTTGCCAGGACAGAGAGAGAACGTGAGAAGGCATCTCCCCAGGGGAATGGTCATACCACAAACCTCCTTTATTTCTTCCTCCTTTATGGATTTTGGGCATGCATTGTATTTCTCAAGGTCCTGAGGACTCGAACTGTGTGGTCAGCCATGTGGTATCCAACTGCTTTAAATACCAGTCCATGGAACTGACCCCGTATAGTAATTTTTAAGAACACGTAGTTCAGCCTTTTGGCCAGAACCGCCATCTTCCAGAAATTCACCAAAAAGACGAACACAGAGGGAAAGAGGAGAGGCACCCGATATATGTTCTCTAGGCCTTTTAGAAAACATGGAGTTGCTCCTTTGGCAACATACATGTGAATCTACAAAAAGTGATAATTGTAGACATCAGGGAATATTCGGGTACTGTTCAAAAAGGAATGCCCCATGAATGTTACCATGGCAAAACTGGAAGAGTCTACAATGTTACCCAGCATGCTGTTGGCATTGTTGTGAACAGCAAATTAAGGGCAAAATTCTTGCCCAGAGAATTAATGTGCGTATTGAGCATATTAAGCATTCTAAGAGCAGACATAGCTTCCTAAAATGTGTGAAGGAAAATGACCAGAAAAAAAGAAGCCACAGAGAAAGGTACCTGGGTTCAACTAAAGCGCCAGCCTGCTCCACCCAGAGAAGCACACTTTGTGAGAACCAATGGAAAGGAGCCTGAGCTACTGGAACCTATTCCCTGTGAATCCATGGCATGATGGGTGTTAAAAATAAACTAATCTGGGAACCAGCAGTTAGTGTGGTGGCTATGTCGCTGGATTCCCACAGTCGACCACGGTTCGCATCCCGGACCCGGTGGCTTAAAACTCACACTGGGTGCGTGTGCATGTGTGCCCAAGATCCCGAGAGGAGAATGGAGGAGAAGGGATTGCGGCGTGACCATCCTCCCTGGGGGGTGATTTCTCACTTTCTGTCTCTATGTCTCTCTCTGTCTGGCGAGCGCACACGCCCTATAGCGAAAGCCTCTCCAAAAAAAAAAAAAAAAAATAAAAACAGAAAAAAACTAATCTGTGGTCTATAAAAATGTTTGCCTTAATTGAGTAAATTATGTTCCCTTCCCAAAGCTAATTTTTATTTGACTCTAATTCATTTTACAATATCTTTATTCAAATTTAGTATTTTTTCACCTGGAAGATATTAGGTGGTTTATACAACAAATAAAACTCGGTTGCTGGGGGGAGAATACTTAGTTCAGATATTAACTACAGGTATTTAAATGAAATGTGAATTTTGAAATGATGAAGAGTACAGCAAATAAAGTTTTTTTTAATTAAATGTCTATGTGCACATATTCCCTCTCTAATTTATTAATAGCATTAAACTGAAAGTTATGGATTTTGCTTTTAAAAATGAATGAATTAGGGAACCAGCAGTTAGCGTAATGGCTATGTCGCTGGACTCCCACATAGTCGACCGCGGTTCATGTCCTGGACCCGGTGGCTTAAAACTCACGCCGGGCGCGTGTGCGTGCGTGCCCAAGATCCCAAGAGAAGAATGGAGGAAAAGGGATTGCGGTGTGACCATCCCCTCTGGGGGGTGATTTCTCGCTTTCCATCTCTCTGTCTCTCTCTTGTCTGTCTGGCGAGTGCACGCGCCCTATAGCGGAAAAAAAAAAAAACTCTCAAAAAAAATGAATGAATTAATAAGGATCATACAAGACACATATAAAGTAGTTTCTTCCTTGGATTAAAATGGATGCGAGTCCTTGTTAGAAAGTTTTTTAGAATTTTAGAAATTTCTTTTTTTTCTTTTTTTTTTTTTGCTATAGAGCGTGTGCGCTTGCCAGAAAGACAGAGAGATAGAAAAGCAAGAAATCACTCCCCAGGGGGGATGGCCATACTGCAATCCCTTCTTCTCCATTCTCCTCTCGGGATCTTGTGCACACACGCACATGCGCCCAGTGTGAGTTTAAGCCACCAGGTCCAGGACTCGAACTGTGGTTGGCTACATGGTAATTCAGCGACATGGTAGTTCAGCGACATAGCCATTACACTAACTGCTTGTCCCTAGAATTCTAAAATTTGCAATTTTCCTTGAGGATACTTCTCTGCACCTGTACTGCCACAGCCTTAGTCCAAGCCTTTATTTCTTGACTGAAGCATAGCAAGAATTAGTCATGTTTGGCCCTCACCCCAAAATCTTTGCTCAGAGAGCAGCCAAAGTAGTCTCCTCATCGCGTACACCATTTTCAGTCATGGAAAATGTGAAACATACAGAAGTAGAAATTTATATAATGAATTTTTGTGTGACCGAGTTTTAGTAGTAGTCTTTCATCTGTAACTCCAACTCTCCTTAACCCCAAGATTATTTCGAAGAAGATCCTGAATAGAGAGTAATCTTTAAAAAATTCAGCTCATGGGGACCAGCAGATGGTGTAACGGTTATGTTGCTGAATTCCCATGAAGTCGACCACTATTTGAGTCCCGCATCCGGTTGCTTAAACCTAACATGGTGCATGCGCGTGCACACCAAAATCCCAAGAGGAGACTGGAGGAGAAGGAATTGCAGCATGGCTATCCTTGGGGGCGAGGGGGTGGTGATTTCTTGCTTTCTGTCTGTCTGTCTCTCTCTCTCTCTATCTATCTATCCAGTGAGTGCACACACACTATAGCAAAAATCTCTTTCTCAAAAAAAAATTAGTTCATGGGAACCAGCAGTTAGTGTAATGGCTATGTCGCTGGACTCCCACGTAGTCGACCGCGGTTCGCGTCCCGGACCTGGTAGCTTAAATCTCACGCCGGGCGCGTGTGTGTGCTTGCCCAAGATCCCGAGAGGAGAATGGAGGAGAAGGGATTGCGGCGTGGCCATCCCCCCTGGGGGGGGATTTCTCGCTTTCTGTCTCTCTGTTTCTCTCTGTCTGTGTGGCGAGCGCACGCGCCCTATAGCAAAAACGTCTCAAAAAAAAAAAAAATTAGTTCATGAAACTTTCCTGTATTCCTCCTGTGGTTCTTATTACACTAGAATAAAATCCAAATCCCACTTGGTTCAGAACCTTTATGAGACTGGGCCTTCACTTACTTCTCCAGCAGCATCTTTGACCCTTTCTTGTTCCCCCACTCTGGAAGCTTTTGGCAACCTCAGGATTTCTGTATGCATTTTCTATTGCTTAGCCTGTTCCTCCCTTCTTGGCTTGGTTGGCTTTTCCTTACAGCATTTTCTGGTCGTTTTAATCCTATGCAAAATGTCTCCCTTTCAGTGGCAAAAAAAAAAAAAAAGTTAACAATTGTCATCTGGGTCATGGTTGAACCTAGTCTTCAACTTTTCATTAGATTTGAAATTACTGGGGGGAAAGGTTGGGAGAAATTTTCTCCTCTCCCTTAAGTGCCACCATTGCATCGCTCTTTTTAATTTGGTAGGAGGCTGTCTCTTACCTCCCTGAGATTTTTATTTATTTATTTTTTGAGAGGTTTTTGCTGTACGGCGTGTCCGCCTTTCATAATAACAGAAAGACAGAGAGTGAGAAATCACCCCCCAGGGGGAATGGCCATGCCGCAATCCCTTCTCCATTCTCCTCTCGGGATCTTGGGCAGGCACGCACACGTGCCCGGTGTGAGTTTAAGTCACTGGGTCTGGGACTCAAGTTGCAGTCCACTACGTGGGAGTCCAGCTACACAGCCATTGTGCCAACTGTTGGTCCCCCTCTCCATGATTATGAAGTTGAGTAGAGAGAAAAGAGAAATGGGATCACCTCATTAGACTTGGGGCCATTTAGTATTGGAAGCCATTGCCCTAAGTGTGTCATAGTCTGTATCCAGGTTCTTGTGTAGAAATACAATGAAAAGGATACCTTCATAAGGCAGGGCAGACTGATCTGTGGCGCCTCACTTTATCTTACTCAGAGCCTTCTCACTCTGTAAAGAAACTTCTGCCTTCTTCACAGTACTGCAGTTGCGTGGGTTTCTTTTTATTCTGTTTTTCTTTCTGGGTTGCTGGTGTTTTTACCATCTCTCCAGCCATGCTGGTTTTTGCACGATATTGGTTACTTTGCAGCAAGTAACTTTTCCAGTTTAGGCTGCAAATTAATCTGAACTGTGAGTGATGCTTTTCTTTACCTAGTGGGAACAGCTACATGGTTCTAAACTGAACTCGAAGACTTAAAGTGGAGCTCTGATTTAGGTCTTTGGGTTCGTCTGCTGCATAACAGTTATTGTTGAATTTTTTTTTCTGTAATGGCACTGAGCTTAGCTGGACTCTCTCTGCATGTACTGTTTTTTGAAAAAATAATTATTTTATTTATTTATTTATTTGTTTACTTATTTATTTATTTTTTCACATGAGTTTTGCCAGAGAGAGAGAAAGCAAGCCTCCAGGTCCAGGACTTGAACCACAGTTGGTCTTGTGGGAATTCCAGCACCTTAACCAATACGCCACCTGCTGGCCCCTGTGCATGTACTTTTTCAGATGACCATTTAAGTTACAGTTCATAGTCTTGAGCTGTTTCTTTGCTTTTCAGAAAACTAGGATGATTAAATGAACTCTTTGAAGATAAGGTATATGAATACATGACAGTGATTTCAAGGATCGAGTGGCCTGTGAGACCAGTCTCATTATTCTAAAACTGTGCTCCCTGAACAGAGTTTCTAGAAACTGGGCAGTAAGTAAAAGCTATTGTAAGCTTGTCTTCCAATCATTGTATCTGAAATCATTGTTCTTTTTTCAGTGACCTAGATAAAATCAACTGTTTTCATAACTGTATCTCCACTTACAACTTCAAAGAAGTTGTAAGACTCTGCTGAATAATTATTTTAGTTACAAGGTGCTACAAATTTCTGACATTTAAAAAAGCAACATTTTAAGTAATAGCATAAAATTACAGAAGCAACAGGATTTTCAGGACTGGGTGGTAGACAGATGTTTAGAAGACTGCCATGATAAAAACATCTTTGAATAATTGGATCAATAATGCAATCTTGGATTCTACCACCCTGTCTGTGCTTATATCGAATTGGCAGGCATGTGACTTTGCACAGCCCCTGACCTTTCCTTTCTGCTTCTGAATCTTTTTACCTCTTAGGCCTTGTGAAGGAAAGAAGTCTGCTAAAGGTTATGTATCAAATCTATCATATGAAACTCAGGCAGTGCAGTGGAGATTAAAAGCCTATATTTTTTTATAATTACTTGAAGTTGGTTAATAAATAAATCTCCAGGAGGAAGTTAATAATTATCTAATGTTCTAGACATGAGACTATTCAGAAAAATATTCCAGGTGATAAATAAATGTAGAGCTTGTCAGTGCTTTAGAAAATGATCAGGTGTTTTAAAAGTATGATTGATAAGTTTACAGCAGCCCTGTTGAAAACCATAGCCACTTGCCACATATATCTGTTTACCTTTAAATTAAATAAAATGAAGAGCTTAGTTTCTCAGTTCCATTAGCCACATACCCAGTGCCCAGTTGTCCAATGTAGCTTATGGTTACTGGACTGGAAAGTGCAGATATAGAACATTTCCATCATCCCAGAACAGTCTGTGGAATAGACAGTGTGACTTTAGGGACTTGGTGATTTTAATGATTATTAAAGTATAATGTTCATTGGGGACCAGCAGGTGGCATGGTGGTTAAGGCACTGGACACTCCCACATGGCTGACCATGGTTCGACTCCCAGGACTGGTGGCTTGCTTTCTCACTTTCCATCTCTCTCTCTCTCTCTCTCTCTCTCTCTCTCTCCATGTCTTTCTCTGGCCAAATTAAAAATAAATGAATGAATAAATAAAATAAAACTAAAAAAGTATAATGTTCGTTAATTTTTATATTGAAGTTGTTGCCTATTTCTTGTCATTTGACAAACGATTAAAAATTAAGTGCCAGGGCCAGCAGGTGGCATGGTTGTTAAAGGTGCTGGATTCCCATATGGCCAACCACAGTTCGAGTCCCAGACCTCCTGGCGGCATGCTTTCTCACCTTCTCTCTCTCTCTCTCTCTGTCTCTCTATCTCTGTCTCTCTCTCTTACTCCATCCCTCTGTAGTCAAAATAACAGTCAAAATAAAATAAATAAAAAATAAAACAAATTATTAAGTACCTTTAGAGATGATCAGCTATCACTTCTCTTTGTAACAAAAAAATATAAATAAATTTAAGTAGAGACCAGCAGATCGTATGATGGTTATGCTGCTGGTCTCTCACATGGCCAACTGCGGTTTGAGTACCAGACCTGGCAGCTTCAAACTCACACTGGACTTGTGTGTGTGCATGCATGCCCAAAATCCCGAGAAGAGAATGGAAGAGAAGGGATTGTGACATAGCCATCCCCCCGGAGTGATTTCTCGCTTTCTGTCTCCCTGTTTCTCTGTCTCTCTCCCCAGCTAGTGGATATGCCCTACAGCAAAGCTCTCTTAAAAAAAAAATCAGTTAGTAAATCATGGGTTATACATTTTAACTGTAAACAGGCTAGTTCTACATTATCTAGTGCTATCTAATACAGTAGCCAGTAGCCAAGTGTACCTCTTGAAATATGGCTAATAGTTGAGCTGTGCTGCTTTATATGAAAAATGCATGGTGTGTTTTGAATACTTAGTTCCAAAAAAAGTTGCAAAATATCTCATTTTTTAAAATATTATTAGGTCCAGCAGGTGACATAGTGGTTGAGTTGGTGGGCTCCCCCACATGGCCAACCACAATTTGAGTCTCAGACATGGTGGCTTGAAAATCACTCTAGCACACATGTGTATGTGTACCCAAAGTCCCAGGAGGAGAATGGAAGAGACACATTGTGACATGGCCATCTCCCCTGGGGAGTGATTTCTAACTTTTGCTCTCTTCTGTCTCTCACCAGTAAACGTATGTGCTGAATGGCAAAAACCTTAAAAAAATTAAAAATAAAGTACTATTTATATGTTGAAATAACAATTTGCACACACACACACATATATAGTGTTAAGTAAAATATAGTATTAAAATTACTTTTGACCTCTTTTATAAGTATGCTACTGGAAATATTGAAATTATGTGGGTCATCTTATACTTCTGTTGGACAGTGTTGTATAACAGCCAATAGTCTTAATAAAAGTCAAGTTGCATGTAACTTAAATTTTTACCTACCTAAATCAATAGTTACCAAATTTTTAAAGTGTAAAGAAAAACTTACTTATCACATACTTATTTTTATCCTATATTGACTTTTTAAAAATAGTATCAGTGGTATCAAAATCGAATTTCATGGTTTCATGTATCTATACATTGTGGAGGACATGCTGAAAACACTGGTGTGGAGCTATTAGCCACCTCTTAAATGAGTAATACCAGCAACAGGGCTCTGATGGGCATTCCAAAGACAAAAGCGTTACTAGTATAGGAAAGCCGTCTCAGGGATTTTGAAAGATGAATGTGGTTCAAGTGGGCAGAAAACCATAAGCTGGAAGGCTTTAATAAAACCCACATAGATAACAGGCTGAGTATGCCTGGTGGCCAGCCAGCAGACCAAGATGTTTGAAATCAAGAATTTCAATGTGAAAGTCAGACAGGAGGATTGGAGAGTTGGGGTGGGACTGAATATTGGGATCTGAGGCCAGGGTAAAAAATCCGAATGAGTTTATGTAGATATGCAGGAGGCATAAAAAAAAATTTATCAACTGGGACATGACGTGAAAGCAGTATTTTTGGAAGATTGGTTTGATGACAGGAGCATATCTATCTACAGGTATTTTTCGGAAACTAGACGGTAATGGTGATGTCCTAGGGGAAATAGGCAACATGTTTGAGATGTAGGAAGGGAGAACCATAAAGACTACTGTGTTTGAGGAAAAGAAGGATTCGAAAGTGAACTTGGGGGGTCAGTAGATGGTGTAAGTGGTTACATTGCTGGACTCCCACATAGTCGACCACAGTTCAAGTCCTGGATCCGCCACTTAAAACTCACGCTGAGTGCGCGTGAGTCCATGTCTAAAATCCTGAGAAGAGAATGGAGGAGAAGGGATTGTGGTGTGGCCATCCCCACAGGGTGTGATTTCTCACTTCCTGTCTCTCTCTGGCAAGCACACATACCCCATAGCAAAAATCTCTCTTAAAAAAAAAAAAAGAAAGTGGATTTGGTTTCCCCCCAAAAAAAATCATTGTAGAAATACAAATAAGAGTGTTTTATTATCTTTATACAATATTTTGTAGTTTAAAACTCCATGAGATAACCAACATACTTTTATTACAGATGGTGAAATTGAGGTTCACAGTTTAAAGGACTTATCTAAAATCGTGGTCTGTATAAGTGGTGGGGTTGAGAATTGAGTCTGGGTTTTTCTTCCTCCTACTTTTATCATTGGCATCTACCTACTCAGTTAATTGTGCCTCAGGTTTTCTCGACTATCACTGAACAAACAGTGCCTAAGTTTTGTTCTTTGTTTCAAAAACATTTCTCAGATCTCTTCATTTCTTTCTGTACCACCTGTGCCTTAGTTCAACCTACTGCCATCTTTTTGGATTGATGTTTTTGTGAGCTTACACCTAACCTTTGACCTGTATCCTGTCTAAAACACACAAAAGCATTTTTAATTTAAAAATCGGTCGTCCTTGAATTCAGTTATCTAGACTTTTCTAAAATGCAAATCATTCACTTTCTTAAACTTTTAATTAAAATCTGTAAGTTCTTAGCCTGACTTTACAGTGGTATTCACAATCCTGCCCCTTTCCTATGTCCATGCCTTCAGTTTTGTGATAATTTTTAAAAAAGAATTATTTATTTAATTTTATTTATTCATTATTGTCATTTTTAAATTTGCTACAGGGCACATATGCTCATCCGAGAAAGTGAGAAAGCAAGCCACCAGGCCCAAGACTTGAACTGCAATTGCCCGTGTAGGAGTCTAGCTCTTTAACTACCATGCCACCTGCTGGCCCTTGCAATCATTTTGGTTTAACCATCTGCAATTGCTGTTTTTTCTTCAAGCAATGTCTTTCCCTTCTTTTTCTCTCCCTTTCTATTCCCTTTCCCTTTCTTTTAAAAAAAAAATTTCTCAGAGTGTGTATGGGCATAGCAGAGAGAAAGAGAAGGAAAGGGAAGTGATGAAGTACACACAGTGGGGCGTGGTCTTGCCACAGTCCCCTCCCCTCTATGTGTGTGCATGCACTCACATGTGTGTGACATGTTTTCCAGACTGCCATGGCTAGGATTCCATTCGTGTAGTTGACCACAGTGGGATACAACTCCCTTAACCAGCAGGCCGTGGAACTACCCTGTCCCTTTTTTCTAACCTACCCTCAACCCCTAACTTCAAAAGCCTTAGCATAATTGTCTGTTTACTTGTCAGTGTCCACTCCTCCCAACCGCCCCCAACTCATTTAGGCTCATTAGGAGCAGGGACTAGTAGACTTCACAGAGATTTGTTTAATGGGTGAATGTTTTACATCAAAGGTTGTTTTTAAAGTTAGAAGTAGCTGTAGTGGAGAGTAAAAAGTCTAAACAAATGATTAAAAAGATCCATCATTGCTGAACCTGTTCCCCAGAGTTTATCCTATAAGATAATAGGTCAATATGTTAGAGAATGCTGCTGCTTATATTCCTACCTTGAATAGTCCCAGTGTCCATAAGGGTAATCAGTAATTTCCAGAAGTCCTGCGGCACTCATCAGCAGAAAGTTTGCTCAACTTTAATTTTTCAGTCAGAGTTGTGTAAGCTAAGTCAATCGTGATGTCTGTGGTGTTGGCTGTTTCTGCTCTTAATGATTGGTCCTCTTAATTAGGGCACAAGCAAGATCAAATTTTTCCTTAGAATTTGACTTGAATTATCTGTTGCTACTGGCATCATCTTCAGCATGTCATCCCTTCTTAAAACAATCCATTTGTGAACTGTTAATTTCTTTTTAAATTTTGCTGTAGTGTACATTCACTTGCCAGAGACAGAGAGAAGAGAGTAAAAAATCACCCTCTTCCTGTGGAATCTGGTCACAGTTCTTTTCCATTTTTCCTTTCTGGACATTTGCTGTGCACACACACACATGCCCAGTGGCTTTCTCATGCCACTGTGCTCAGGACTAAGCCATACAGCTGGCCATGTGGGATCCAGCCATTTTAACCACTGGACCACCACCTGGCCCTGAACTGCTGATTTTTTTGGGATGTTGTCTCCATAAACTTTTTTTTGAGAGGTTTTTGCTATAGGGCGTGTGCGCTCACCAGACAGACAGAGAGACATAGGGACAGAAAGCGAGAAATCACCCCCCAGGGGGGATGGTCACACCGCAATCGCTTCTCCTCCATTCTCCTCCTGGGATCTTGGGCACGCACGCACACGCGCCTGGCGTGAGTTTTAAGCCACCGGGTCCGGGACGCGAACCACGGTTGACTACGTGGGAGTCCAGCGACATAGCCATTATGCTAACTGCTGGCTCCCTCCATAAACTTTTTTTTTTTTTTTGTGGGAGAGGTTTTTTCGCTATAGGGCGCGTGCGCTCGCCAGACAGACAGAGAGAGACAGAGAGACAGAAAGCGAGAAATCACCCCCCAGGGGGGATGGTCACGCTGCAATCCCTTCTCCTCCATTCTCCTCTCGGGATCTTGGGCACGCACGCACACGCGCCCGGCGTGAGTTGTAAGCCACCGGGTCCGAGACGCGAACCGCGGTCGACTACGTGGGAGTCCCACGACATAGCCATTACGCTAACTGCTGGTTCCCTCCCTCCATAAACTTTTCAAAAAACGTCAGTAATTGAAATATTCTTCCAGCCAATTTTCATTATAAATTTGATGTTCTTGCTTCAGTTTTAGCAGAAACCATCTTGCTGAAAAGACTTTTGCCACAGGGTGCATGTGCTGGCTAGAGAGACAGAGACATTGAGAATGACAGAACTCACCCACAGGGGAGATGACACGCTGCAACCCCTTCTCCTGGGATTTTGGACATGCACGCACACATTCCTAGCTTGAATTTCAAGCTTCTGGATCTGAGACTTGAACCAGGGTTGGCCATGTTCAGCACCTTAACCACTATACCACCTGCTAGCCCAGTAGGGACAATTTTCAAACTGATGTCTTATCCTTCTTAGTGACTCAGACTATATCTGTTCAGACATGTTATGACAAGGTAGTATGCATTTATTGTTTTACTTTAATTATAAGGATTTAGCCACAGGACATGCACATTTACCCGAGAGAGAAACATAGGGAAAGTGAGAAATCACTCCTCTCTCCCTCCCCCACCACTCCACAATCCCTTCTTCTCCATTCTCCTCCTGGATTTTGGGTGTGTGCAGGTACACTCACCTGTAGTGATTTTCAAGCCTCCAGGTACAGGACTCGAACTGCCATTGACCATGTAACCGTGTGGCTATAGCCACTGTGCCACCTGCTGGCCACAATACGCTTTTTTTTTTTTTTTCCTTCTTTTTATTCTTTTGTTTCTTCTTCTCCTTCTCCTTCTCCTTCTCCTTCTTCTTGCCAGGGCTCAAAAGCTTCATTTTATTAAAAATGTCTCTTGCATTTTCGTAAGGACATGTTTCCACCTGACTCTTCCCACATTATTTCTACTTGTCCTTATGCATAATTCTTTTGCAGAAATCATATTTGTCAAAGAATATTGTCAGCATATTTTACTATCTCTATTAAACAGTATTTCCCACCAGAATTAACATCTTTGAATGTTAATACTTTTTCTTTTTAAATTAATTAATTCTAAATCTTTAATATTACATTTAATCACACATATCTTTACATTGTATAACATTTCTTTATCCAGCACGATTACCATGCATATAGTCAAGACAAAGACATTACTATCCACACCACTATCATCAAATAGCTTTTCATTTTTTTCATATTGTTATTATTATTAATTCTCATTTTTAATATGCATTTATTTTTGATACAGAAAAATTTTCTGTATCAAAATCTCTTCATAGTTTTTCCATAGTACTTATTTTCCATGAACTTTTTGTAGACTCCACCACATAGCCTCCTCCCACACATTGACTATCTTCCCTACTCTAGCTATCCTGTACTATCTGGTACATTCGTTATAATCTGTAAACTTATTACATCTATCAATACATGTCATCATCACCCAGAGCCCCTAGTTGATGTTGGGAACATTCAGATGAAGGGAAATGCCCTTCATCTGAATCAAGGTTTCACTCTTGATGGTATTTGATAAGAAAATATGAATATTCCTGCTCATTTTAAGAAAGTAGTAGGATAGGCCAGCTGGTGGTGTAGTGGTAAAGGCAGCTGGATCCCAAAAGGCCAGTTGCATGGGTTAAGTCCTATACCTGGTGGTTTGAAAAGCATGCCAGATGTGTGTGTGTGCATCCGCAAAATCACAAGAGAATGCAGAAGAGATTGTGGCCTGTCAGCCCCCTGATGGGTGTATTTCTCACTTTCCCTTTCTGTCTCTCTGGTGAGCATATCCATCTTTTAGCAAAACCAGAAAAAAAAAAGGCCAACCATTCAATTTAATCCCAGCTCTGGTAGCTTGAAGAACCTGCTGAAGGGACCAGCAGTTAGCGTAATGGCTATGTTGCTGGATTCCCATGTAGCCGACCGTGGTTTGAGTCCCGGACCTGGTGGCTTAAACTCACTCCGGGCGCGTGTACGTGCATGCCCAAGATCCTGAGAAGAGAATGGAGGAGAAGGGATTGTGGCATGGCCATTTTCCCGGGTGTGTGTGGGGGGGGATTTCTCAATTTCTGTCTCTCTGTCACTGTCTGTCTTTCTGGTGAGCGCACGTGCCCTGTAGCAAAAACCTCTCAAAAACAAACAAACAAACAAACAAACAAACAAAAAAAAACAACAACCTGCTGAGCACCTGTGCATGCATGCCCAGAATACCAACAGAAGTGCAGGAGAAGAGAGTGTGGTGTAACCATGCCCCACTGGGGGTCCCGTCTCTCTCTTTGGACATGCCCTTTGACTATTCAACAAAAAAGAAATAAAGGCGTTGTTAGTCATTTCTGTAGTTTAGGCTTTTCTGATTTAGAGGTCCAAAAGATAGCTAGAATTAGCATCATCTATTTTGTAAGAGTGTTTAAGGGAAAGGGTTTTTTTTTAATCATCTTAAGTGTTTACAAATGTTTTAAGTTGACTAACAGTATTTCTTTTTTCTTTCTTTCAAGTACCAAAAGAATTGGTGGAGCTCCATTTGAAGCTGATGAGGAAGATTGGCAAATCTGTCACAGCAGACAGATGGGAAAAATATTTGATCAAGGTAACTATTGGTAAACCACTGTCTTTGTTACTGAACTGCTACTCTATCTAGTGAATGAACATTCTAGTAGTGAAATATTACACAAATCTACATTGTATTTCATAAAATGCCTATCTTTTAAAATAATTTACTAAAAGTGATAGAACATTATTACTGTAAATATAATTCTCTTTTTTTTTGGTGGGGGGAGCTAACTTCTAAGCAGTAGTCTTGAACCCTCAGTTATGATGTCAGAGATGGTTAAGTCTCTCTCTTTTTTTTTTTTTTGGAGAGGTTTTCGCTATAGGGCGCGTACGCTCGCCAGACAGACAGAGAGAGACATAGAGATAGAAAGCGAAAAATCAACCCCCAGGGGGGATGGTCACGCCTCAATCCCTTCTCCTCCATTCTCCTCTCGGGATCTTGGGCACGTACGCACACGCGCCCGGCGTGCGTTTTAAGCCACCGGGTCCGGGACTTGAACCGCGGTCGACTACGTGGGAGTCCAGCGACATAGCCATTACGCTAACTGCTGGTTCCCGGTTAAGTCTCTTTTGTGCCTAACACTGTGCTCAGGACTTTTTGTGACTTCTCTCATTGGATCCTTAAAATTATCCTAATCAAGCCAAATACAATACAGATAAGGTGTAAGAAATTGTCATTTTTGTATGAGATTCCATAGTACAGACAGATCCAGGATCTATCCTTTACTTGAAATGTAAAATGTCTAAAACTAGTTAGTTTACTATGGGAAATTGAATATAAGGCCAAACTTATTGCTAATAATGTCAACCTGGATAATGTAATTAGGAATTGATTGCCAAGGGTATACACTTTATTTTAAGTTTGTTTTCTATAGGATGCATGTGCTGTCTGGAGAGGAGAGAGACACAGGGAAAGTGAGAAATCACCCCCCTGGGGGGGTGGGGTGGAATGGCCACACCTCAATTCCTACTCCATTTTCTCCTGGGATTTTGGGCATGCATGCACACGCACCGTGTGTGGTATTTAAGCCTCCGGGTCCCAGACCTGAACTGGTCAACAGGCGCTGGGAGTCCAGCGCCTTAACCACCTTGCCACCTGCTGGCTCTCATAGCATGTTTTTTAGGACACCAGGTCTGGGACTGAAACTGCATACTCAGCCATATGGGCTCCCGCTGCCTTGTCCTCCATGCTGGCCCCTTCCTTGATAGTTTCTTTTGATGTGCAAAATTTTTAAAATTCGCTGAAGTTCAATTTAATTGTTTATTTCCTTGTTTTCTTTTTATCTGACTTGTTCTTTGGTGTCTTAAGTAAGAAACTCTTGCTTAACTCCACATTGCAAAGATTTAGTCTTTGTTGTGTGTGTGTATGTATATTTTAAATTCAAGATAAGGTGTATGAACACATAGTTCAGATTGGGAGCAAGAGAGAAAGTACCCTCCACAATGTCCGATCAAGCCGTCATCCCCTTCCTTTAATTTGCTGGATCCTGGGCACTCACGTGTATGCTCAGTGTGTTTCAGGCTGACTAGTCCAGGGATTTGACCATTGTTACCATTTGGCATCTGACTTTTCTTCAGAAGCATAGTACCTCTGCCCATTATCAGAGCTGACCCTCATCCTATATTTTCTCCTATGAATTTTAGTTTTAGCTCTTATATTTAAATCTGTAATTCATCTTGAGTTCAGTTTTGCGTATTCTTTGAGATTGATGCCCCTTCTATTCCTAATTTTTTTTTGTTTGTTTTTGTAGTTTTGTTATAGAGCATGTGTTCATCAGAGAGAGACATTCCTAGAGAGGATGGCCATGCTGCAATCCTTTCTCCTCCTCTATTCTCCTCTCAGAATTTTGAACACTCACACAAACGTGATTTTTAGGCTACTGGGTCCAGGATTTGGACCGTGTAGCTGGCTGTGTGAGATCAGTTGCCTTAACCTTTATGTCATCTGCTGGCCAGTTGTTGTTTTTGTTTCGTTTCAGGTTTTTGCCATAGGGCTTGTGCAGTAGCCAGAGAGAGAGAGAGAGGGAAAATGAGAAAGCACCCCCTGGGGTAATAGCGATGCAACAGTCTCTTCACCATTCTCCACCTGGGATCTTGAGCATTTGTGCATATGTGTGTGGTATGAGTTTCAAGCCACAGGATCTGGGACTCGAACCATGGTTGGCCATGTGGGTGGGAGTCTGGCACCTTAACTACTACACCACCTGCTGGATCCTTGTTGAGTATTTTTAAATTTTATTATTATTTTTAGAATTATTTATTTATTTTTATTTATTTATTGATCTATTTTAATTTGGCGAGTGAGAGAGAGAATGTGAGAAAGCAAGCCACCAGGTCTGAGACTTGAACTGTGGTCAGCCATGGGGGTGTTCAGCACCTTAACCACCATGCCACTTGCTGGTCCCCTTTCTTGAGTATTTTTATCATGAAGGAGAAGTGGACTTTGTCTTATTTTTTTTTCTCCTTCTATTTAGATTATTTTTCCTTTAGTAGCATGGGTTTTGTCCTCTGTTAGTATGGTATGTTACACTGATTTTCATATGTTGAAATCACTTTGCAATCTTGCTATAAATCCTATTTGCATATGGCACATAATCTTTCATGTGTCTTCCTAGATTTGTGTTGTTAATTTATTATTGAGGATTTTTGTATTGGGATGTTGGAAAAGTCATGATGCATTTTTACATAGAAATACAGAAAAACACATCATTTGACTTTCCTGATGACCCAATATATTGAAGGTAATATAATAGTGAAGATAGAATGGTATTGAAGCTTATATTGTTACCTAATTACTAGGTTATATAGAGGTACAGTTTTATGAAGGTGACTTAGTTAATAGCTAACATGCCATACAAAATCCTACCTTAACAAAGATTTTCCTGGGATGACATCTTCACATTTTTTTTTCTTTTTCTTTTTTTTTTTTTTTTTGGAGAGGTTTTCGCTATAGGGCACGTGCACTCGCCAGACAGAGAGAGAGAGACATAGAGACAGAAAGCGAGAAATCACCCCCCAGGGGGGATGGTCACGCTGTAATCCCTTCTCCTCCATTCTCCTCTTGGGATCTTTGGCACACACGCACGCACACGCGCCCAGTGTGAGTTTTAAGCCACCGGGTCTGGGATGCGAACCGCCGTCGACTACATGGGAGTCCAGCGACATAGCCATTACGCTAACTGCTGGTTCTTTTTCTTTTTTGTAAGAGAGTTGTTTTGTTTTGTTTTGTTTTGTTGTTTTGTTTTTCTATAGGGTACATGTGCTTGCCAGTGAAACACAGATACAGAAAGCCAGAAACCACCCTCTGGGGGGGATGGCCGTGTCCATTCTCCTCTCAGGATTTTGGACACACACAAGCATGCACCCAGTCACCAGGTCTGGGACTCAAACTGTGTTTGGCCTTGTGGGAGTCCAGTGACATAACCATTATGCCATCTACTGGTCCCAACATGTCTAAATTTTAAAGGTAAAATAGATAACTGTTTGGGCCAGCAGGTGGCGTGGTGGTTAAGTTGCTGGACACTCACATGGCTGGCTGTGGTTCAAGTCCCAGACCCAGTGGTTTGAGAATCACGCCGGGCACATGTGTGTGCATGTCCAAAATCCCACGAGGAAAATGGAGGAGAAGGGATTGTGGCATGGTTGTCCACCCTATGAGATGATTTCCCACTTTCCTTCTCTCTGTCTGTCTCTGACTTTGGTGAGCACATGTGCCCTACAAAACCCTAAAAATATAGGTGGCTGTATATGAACCAGGAAGACAAATCACGATGTGCTCAGCATGGGAAGCGTCTGTTCACGCATGTCTGTCAGGGACAAAGGCGGTATTATGTTTTTGGTTTCTGTAGGCCACTTTAGTCTGCAAGGTGTGTGCTCGTGAATACAATTTTTTGTGCGGAGAGGGAGACCATTACTTTTTGTGCATTTGACAACTACTTTTTTTCAAGGAAGCATGAGTACTTGCCACAGTGAGAGGGAAAGAGAGAAGCAGCTGCCATGGGTAGTGGTCATGTTGCAATCTCTTCTCCATTTCTCCCTCAACAATTTTGGGCATGCATATATACATGTGCCTGGTATGTTTCTCGAGCCTCGAGGTCTGGGACTCGAACTACATAGTTGGCCCTCTGGGATCCAGCCACCTTAACCACTATGCCAGAGGGTGACCCCATTATACTTTTTTTTTTTTTTTTTTTTTTTTTTGAGAGATTTTTGCTGTAGGGCTTGTGTGCTCATCAGAAAGACAGAAATAGAGAGACAGAAAGCGAGAAATTACCCCCTGGGAGATGGCCACGCAGCAACTTCTCCTTTATTCTCCTCTCGGGAATTTAGGCATGCATGCACATGTGCCTGGCATGAGTTTCAAGCTACCAGGTCCAGGACTCAAACCTCAGTCTACTTTTTAACAAACATATATTAACAATCCATTTATTATGGGAGTACCTACTTTGAAGTCCAGCTAAGTGAATTTTTATCTACACTCTTTTCCAAAATTTTATTTTTATTTTGCTTTGTTTGGTTTAAAGTCAGTGTCTCTGTGTCAAGATCCTACTGCCTCGGCCTCCCAAGTTACCAGGATTATAGGAGCATGCCCCTGCTTTCAACCTTTAGATTGAGCCAGGATTTGGCCCCAGAATTCCATTCTTACCAGTACACCTGTATTATAAAAAATGTATTCAATTATTAGTATTTATTATATTATATATAGGATATTTGATAACTTGCTGGTATGTTAATCTATACTATAATATGTTTGTAATTAGGATTTAATTTTATCAGTAAAAAATCATTATAATGTTTTCTCTCATTTAAGTACCTAATAGCTTTTCTTTTTATACACACACACACACACACACACACACACACATATATATATATATTTTTTTTTTTTAACCACAGAGGGAGGGAGGGAGGGAGGGAGGGAGGGAGGGAGGGAGGGAGGGAGGGAGAGAGAGAGAGAGAGAGAGAGAGAGAGAGAGAGAGAGAGAGAAAGTCAGAAAGCAAGTCATCACGTATGGGACTTGAACTGCAGTTGGCCATGTGGAAGTCCAGTGCCCTTAACCACCACGCCATCTGCCGGCCCCTATAATAACTTTTCAAAGGTGGGATTGGCAGGTGGTTTGGTGATAAAGGGCACTGGACATCCACATGGCCAACCGTGGTTTAAGTCCCAGACCTGGCAGCTTATTCTCTCCCTCTCTCTGCCCCGCTGTGCTCAAATTAAAATAAATAAATAAATAAATAAATAAATAAATAAAGTTAAATAAAATAATTCTTTAACAAAAAAAGGAAACTTTGCAAAGGACACAAAGCTACGTTGCCAATCCAAGTCTTTTCTGATTTTATAGGCAGGACAACAATGAAGTTCTTAATTACGGCAATAAGAGAGGAATTCATATTTTTTTTAAGAGAGATTTTTGCTATAGGTCGCATATGCTCACCAGAGAGACAGAAAGCAATAAATCGACCCCTAGGGGAGATGAGCACACCATAGTCCCTTCTCCTCCACTCTCCTCTTGGGTTTTTTTTTTTTTTTTTTTTTTTTTTTTTGAGAGAGGCGCTTGCGTTCACTGGAAAGACAGAGAGACAGAAAGTGAGAAATCATCCCCCAGGGAGAATGGCCACGCTGCAGTCCCTTCTCCTCCATTCTCCTCTCGGGATCTTGGGCACGCATGCACGTACACGCACCTGGCGTGAGTTTAAGCCACCGGGTCTGGGACTTGAACCACAGTCGACTACATGGGAGTCCAGCGACATAGCCATTATATCAACTGCTGGTCCCTCCTCTTGGGATTTTTGAGTGCACACATGAATTTGAAGTCACCAGGTCCGACACTCAAACTAGTCATTTGTGTGGGAGTTCAGTGAAATAACCATTACACCATCTGCTGGTCCCTCCATGGGTAATTTTAAAAGGAATATTGTATATATTCATATACATTATTTCATTTCGTAAGTCATCAGAAGTGATCAACATTTATGGTAACTAAGATAGTGCAACACTGGGTATAATTATATAAAATTATTAGCTGTATTGCAGTTTTTCTAAATATATTTCAGAGTTTTAGTACAACTTTTACTTTAGCCAAAACTCATTATGAATTGTTTTATTTTTCTTCTTCAGCTACTTTCCTCTATGAATTTTTAAAAGTGTTATTAATAGTCAGGAGGAGGACTTGGGAAACTGCAGCCAAATCCCACTAGCTGTCTGTTTTTGTAAATAAAGTTGTATTGTAACATAGCAAGGTCTGTTTACAGATAATCTGTAGCTGTTTTCCTGCTGACAATTTAGCTTGAGTACTTTTAACTGAATGGATGGTTGTTAAGGCCTAAAATATGTACTAGTGGCTTTTTACAGAAAACATTGGTTGATACTTGATCTGGTATCTTTTATGAAATTGCACCAGGAAGCTTCTGACCAGTGTGTTACGAGGGAGCTGAATAGAAAGAAAGGGAAAGAAGAGACTGCCACACATCCGTATCAGTTATCTCTTGCTGAGTTGCTTAGGAGATTTATAAGCTCTGGAATGCAGGAACTCTGTCCACATTTCTGATCACTATATTACCTAACTGCAGGTGTGCCAGGTTATAGGATGAATATATTTACATGAAATCTAAGCAGTAGGTTTCCTTGAGAGTTTATTAATAGAAAGTGTTTCTGTAGAGCTGGCTCTGTGGCCTGGTGGTTAAGGCAGCTAGAACCCATCTGACCTTGCAGTTTGCATCCTGGATCTGGCAGCTTGAGAAACATGCTACGTACATGTGCATGCCCCAAGTCCTAGCAGCGTAGAGATACACAAAAGGGATTGTGGCATTACTATTCCCCATAGATGGTGTTTTCTCTCTCTCTCCCTCTCTTTCTCTCTCTGGTGAGTGAATGTGCCCTCTGACAAAAGTTTTTTTTCTGAAAAAATTTTAAAAAGTTTTACATCTGGGTTGACTGAAAACTCTAACTCTAGTTCTAGTTTAGGCTTTTGTGCCAGTTTACAGACGTCATCATTTATATCCAAATGCCTGCTGAACTGATGTCACATAAACAAACACAGTGTATCAAAGCCAAGTTCATCATCTTCATTCCCCAGAGCTTGTGTGCATACTGGACCCATGAAGTCTTCAGATTACCACCGACAGTCAAAGCCAAGGTGTGGGCATTATCATGGAGACCTCCTTTTTTCCTCTCCCCCAGATGACAGCCAAGTCCTGTTGGGTTTTCATCCTGTTATTCCCCAGATCTGTGTTGTGTTCATCCTAATCCCTACTTCCAAGTTCATGCTTCCATCATCTTTTATTGGAACCTTCACCTTCTAATTAGTGCCCCAGTTTTTATTCTTGACCATCCCACCACCTTCTTGCTGCTGTACGAGTAGCCTTCCAAACACGGAAATGTTACCTTCAGAGTGATGTAGTGGCTCCGTCTCTCCAGTCTACACTCTGTCATCTAGGACATGCCATTGTGTCCCTTCCTCAGGACCGCCGCATGTACTGTGTCTGTGCCTGGAGTACCTTCCCAGCAGCCTCATTTCCTGGCAGACCTATCCATCTTTTAGGTCTCAGCTGAAGTATTGCTGTCTCCCTGAGAGCCTTCCCTGGGGAAGATGTTCCTTCACTGAGTCATGTTTAAACTCCATATGAAAGCCATTGTATGGTTTTATATTAAACGTTCACTGTGTACCAGGTACTGTGTTTAATGCTTTCTTTCCATTGTATCAACTTTGAAGTACCAATTATCCCTATTTTATGCACAGGGAAATTGATTTTGAGAAACTAGATAACTTACGCAGTCTCCCTTTGCTAGAAATGGCAGAGCCAACATTTAAGCCCAGGACTTGGTGAACCCAAGGCTTTGAAATGCCACTCATGAAATGCCCCTCACGTTTCTCTTTCTTAGAGATTACTATAAGTATCTTGAATGCTTCTTTTCATCTTTTATGCATCAATATTAGATAAATTAATCACTGAGGCAATTTCGGTTTTCTTCCCCTTAACTGCTGATAAGCTTAACTCTTACTATTCATTTCTCCATTGTAATCTTTTGTTTTCTGATGGAATTTTTACTTTGGCTGTTACGTGGCTGTTGATCGTTTATCTATGTGTTACTGAGAGCTGTTTCTTTTCCTTTCAATGTCAGTGGAATATCATTATTACAACCTTCTGTTAAAATCCAGAGCAAGCATCTGGCACCTGCTCGGCCTTGTTCCTTTGCTCTCCTAGCAGATATTGCCAGTCTAAGCCTTTCTGTTAAGCGTAGACTTCGCAGAGTACACTACTGTCACCACTCAATCCGCACTGGTACCTTTGATCATCTCTTATTGGTGTGTCCATATGGTTCCTGAACTGAGACCCATAGAGTGAACAGAAATTTGTTAGGAAATAAGCAGTTTCTCCTTAGACGAGTACTGTGTCCTCTCACTACCCTGGGAGAATGGCAGTGAGTGACAGTCTAGCAGTCACGTGATAAGGAAGTTGACTGTGGTGATCAATCCAAGCAGCAAGAATGTCGGAATGTAGATTTTGGTTGTAGGGATAGAACGGAAGGAGTAGAACGGAAGAGTTATTTGAAAGATAGAGTCAGTAACTCCTAAATATTGGCAGAGGGGGAGAAAAGTGTCTAGCAGTTCATCCAAGGGCATTCATTATTGTCCTCTGTCTTGAACTTGCTAACATATTTTCTCCAGTGTCATGTAGCATAGAAAAGAACCCAAATATCTAGGCTTGTTACTTTTTACTTTTAAGGTTGAATTACCCTTCCAAAAAGAAAGAAGCCCAGTAAGTGGAAACGTACACTTACAATCTGCTAGGACCTGTTAACTCCTTGCTTAGTTAGTTAGGCCTTGGCCTTATCATGCTCCACATTCTTTTTACTTGGCAAGTTGCAAAGAAACTCCTCTGCCCATGAACTCTCATGCTTTCTGAACCCCCCCACCCCGTTTTCTGTGGGTGTTAATGATTTGTGATATCACATGAGCAATTTCAGATATTTTGTCCCTGGATAATGACTACCACTGTGCTAATAAGCAGACCTCTACCTCCCCAAATATAGTACCCATGCCTCGTCTTTCCTACTGCCTTGCTTCTATCCCAAAGGTAGCCTTAGAGGGCCTTCAAAAGGAATGGGAAAAACCTATTTTTAATAAATTATCCTTAGGACCAACAGGTGGTATGGTGATTAAGGGTGCTGGACTCCTACATGGCAAACCATGGTTCAAGTCCCAGACCTGGCAGCTTGATTTCTCTTTCCTTCTCTCTCTTTCTCTCTCTCTCTCTCTCACTCTCACTCTCACTCTATCCCTCTTTAGTCAAATTAAAATAAATATCCTTTAAAATCCTTTAGCCTCATGTAACTTTCTCTTTTTTTGAGAGAGATTTTTTTTTTTTTTTTTTTTTTTTTTTTTTTGCTCTAGGGTATGTGCACTCACCAGAGAGACAGAGAAATAGAAAGTGAGAAATCACTCCCTGGGGGGAAGTTGGGGGCATGGCCATGCTGCTGTCCTCCATTCTCCTCTAGGGACTTTGGGCACACACATCCACTTGCCTGGTGTGAGTTTCAAGCCGTCAAGTCCGGGACTCGAATCACTGTCGACCACGTGGGACTTCAGCACCTATGGGACTTCAACCACTATGCCGCCTGCTAGCCCCAACCTCATATTACATTTTAAGAAACAGGTGGTAATGTTTACTACTGCTGCTTTGCTTTGATTCTCTGATCTCTTTGGTGCATGTCAACACCAGTGATTTAGAGACTTTCTCAAAGAACAAAGAATTTATATCATATCAATCATAGTCATTAATATAGAAAGGCACTTGATTTCAAAAAATGTTCATATAAAAATATATATAATTTATAAATATATAAAAACCAAACACACTTCATAGCATAAGCAAGAGTATTTTCTCTTGTTTCAATACTTCAAAAATAATGACATTAACTAGAAAATAATGTTTGGGCCAGCAGATGGCGTCAAGGTTAAGGCAGCTGAATCCCACATGGCCGGCTGCTTGGTTCGAGTTCCGGACTGCTGTTTTGAAAAACATGCTAGGCATATGTGCCCAAAATCCTGAGAGGGTAATTAATGGAGGACAAAGGATTGTGCCGTGATCATTCCCCTTGGGGCACGCTTTCTCACTTTCACACTATCTCACTCTGTCTCTGACTATCTCCAGTATGCACAGGGACCCTGTAACAAAATTTCTTTTTAATAAAAGGAAAATAACTTGAATGCGTCTCTTCTGGGGTGTGTTTCTACCACTCAAACAGAAAATGACATCATTTATTTGACTCTGAAAATTAAAGGGAAGACAAAGGATACCCTCTTGTTACTTGGTTGCTGTTTAGAAATCTTCTAAAAGTGAATAAATTTGGCAGTAGATGATCCCAGTATGGTTAGTACTTTTGTGCATTATTAATATATTTAACCTGTGTTTTTTATATTAGGATAAAATTTAAATAACATAAAATCTACCATTTTAAAGTATATAGTTTATTGGTTAACATTTACTTTATTAAATATATTAAATTAAATATTAAATATAACCATACCATCATAGAGTAATAAACATTTTATCACCCCAGGAAGAAACCTCTTATTATCAGTGAGTTCCAATCACAACACACCCATCCAGCCCACAAACCCCAGTAACCAGTAATTTGCTTTGCATCTCTATGGATTAGCCTGCTCTGAACATTTCTTAGGAATGGAATCATAAAATAAGTATCCTTTTAGATCTGTCTTCCTTGACTTGGGATACTAATTTTAAAGTTTATGAAAAGTATAACATGAATCAGTATTTTATTGCCAAATAATAATTCATTATATGGATAATACTATGTTTTATTTATTCTTCATCAGTTGGACATTTGGGGATTTTCTAGTTGTTTGGCTATTGGGAATAATGCTGCTATGAACATATGTGCACAAGTTTTTGCGTAGACAGTTATTTTTATTTCTCTTGCGTATATATCTAGGCTTGCACTTGCTGGGTCATATGGTAACTGAGAAACCTGGCAGACCTTTTTCCATAGGGACTATACTATTTTATATTTCCGTAAGCAATTTCTGAGGGTTTTTATTTTTTTCACTTCTTATGTTTCAATAATCATGATTATAACTAATGTTTGAGAGCTTATTATAAATTATATTATGCCCTTTCACATATATGATCATTTAATTCATACTACAACTCAAAAATGACAGAGATCCTTTTTTTTTTTTTTTTTTTTTTTTTTTTTTTTTTTTTTTTTTTTTGAGAGGTTTCTTTCTTTTCTTTTTTTTTTTAATTTCTGCTTTAGGGTGCGTGTGCTCACTGGAAAGACACAGAGACAGAAAGCAAGAAATCACTCCCTGGGGGGATGGCCACTCCACAGTCCCTTCTCCTCCATTCTCCTCTCGGGATCTTGGGCGCACACTTGCACACGCGCCAGGTGTGAGTTGAAGCCACCGGGTCTGGGACTTGAACCTCAGTCAACTACATGGGAGTCCAGCAACATAGCCATTACGCTAACTGCTGGTCCCGACAGAGATACTTTTAACTCCCAAAGTCACACAGTAGATGGTGAAACAAGGATTGAATGCAGATTTGTCTGATACCATAGCATGAATGTTTAATGCTTTATTTATATTTTTGCAACGCATTTTCACATATTTCTACTTTATAAAGTGTTCCTTTTTTTTTCTTTTAAAGAGAGATTTTTGCTGTAAAGTGCACATGCTATGCTCACTATAAAGACAGAAAGCCAGAAGTCACCCCTCGGGGGACAGCCATACTACAATCCCTTCTCCTCCAGGGAGGAGATTTTGGGAATTCACGCACATGTACCTGGTGTGAGTTTAAGCCACTGGGTCCAGGACTCGAACTGTGGTTGACTACGTGGGAGTCCAGCTATGTAACCATTATGCTATCTGCTGGTCCCTGTAGAGTGTTCTTAAGAATGCCATTTACTCTATGGAAATGCATGAGCAATAAGATTTACAACTGAATTGCAGGTAGTGGTGTAGAAAGAATACTAGATTGATAGTAAGAAAAACACCTGAATTCTGCTAACTACTGTGTGTATAATTTAAGTGAGTACTTTCAGCATAATGGTTGGAACCCAGCAAATATTGTTGAACTGATGTATTACCAAAGAAACAGAAGGGCAGTCTTAAGGAACTTTTTTCCTATTCTGTGACTGGCATTCCTTCAGAAATTGACATAAACTTGGACCAGATTATAGTTATGGATATAGAAATGTTGGGTTATATTTTCTTTAGTTTTCCACCGAGCTTTTAATGTGACTTCAGGTGTTCCAGTGAATGTTTTATAATAATAACATAACCAGACTCCTGTACATAGAACAGCATTCAGGTATACCTTAATCATGGCTGGGAATTTCCTATGGCAAGAATTCCCTTGGGCAGGACCAGCAGTTAGCGTAATGGCTATGTCACTGGACTCCCAAGTAGTCGACCGTGGTTTGCGTCCTGGACCCGGTGACTTAAACTCACTCCGGGCACATGTGTGTGCGTGCCCAAGATCCCAAGAGAATGGAAGAGAAAGGATTGCGGTGTGACCATCCCCCCTTGGGGGGTGATTTCTTGCTTTCTGTCTCTCTGTCTGTCTGGCGACTGCATGCACCCTATAGCAGAAACTTCTCCACAAAAAAAAAAAAAAAAATAAAATAAAATAAAATAAAAAAATAAAAAGAGTTTCCTTGGGCAGACTTCAAGAACCTGCATCCTCCTCCAGATTTTCTATTTTTCAAGTGTGCAACACTGGTGTTTGACTTCTCTTAATTACATACTCAATATACTGCTCCTTCATGGCCACAGAAATTTACTTACTGAATGTATGTACGTTGTAAGTGTGTTTCAGAGAAGTGTCATCTGGCTGGTCCTAAAATTAGTGGGAACCAGATCCCATTTTACCTTTTCTATGGTTTGGGCTCATGGCCCAGTATATCCACACACATGTGCATGTGTGCCCCAAATCCTGACAGGGTGGAGAAATGGGAGGAGAAGGGATTGTTCATGACAATGCCCTGTGGGTGGGTGCTTTTTCTCTCTGTCTCTCTCTCGCAAGTTAAAAAAAAAATAAAAACAAAGTGTTGTAAAAATAGCAATTTAAAGTTATTTCCCATTTCTTTAACTTAGCAAATAAAGCTCAGAAATAAAAATAAATCTCTTAAAACTTAAGCAATCCATTGAAAAGTATTTTGTTAATAATAAACATGTTTCTTGATTCTTGGCTAAGTAGAAAATGAGGAAAGGATGCAGCATACAAGATTTATTGTGTATTTAGTGACTATGGTATTTTTATCATTGTTTTCAATTGCCAGAAGGCACATGGCACTCAGCAGAGAGAGAGAGAATGAGCACCCTCCAGTGCGATGTGATCATGCTGCAGTCCTTTTTCCTCTATTTTTTTTTTTTTTTTTTTTTGGAGAGGTTTTTGTTATAGGGTGTGCGCGCTCACCAGAAAGACAGAGAGAGACAGAAAGTGAGAAATCCCCCAGGAGTGATGGCCATGCCACAATCCCTTCTCCTTCATTCGCCTCTCAGGATCTTGGGCACACACACACACACGTGCCCAGCGTGAGTTTAAGCCACTGGGTCCAGGACTCAAACCACGGTCGACTACATGGGAATTCAGCGACAGCCATTACACCAACTGCTGGTCCCCTTTTCTCTCTATTTATTTATCCATCGTAGTTAAGCACTAAGTGTAGTGCTTGAGCTCTGCATGAAGGGCCTGGCCTTTATTATATTAGGTTGGCAAAAAAGTCATGACATATTTTTCTATGGAAAATACGTTACGACTTTCCTGACGACCCAGTAGTATTTTTGAAATATCTCTGACTGTTGCCTATAGTATGAAATATTTGTTGGGGCCAGCAGGTGGCATGGTGCTTAAGGCACTGGACTCCCACATGGCTGACCATGGTTCAAGTCTGAGACCTGGTGGCTTGCTTTCTCACTTTCCATCTCTCTCTCTCTCACTTGCTCTCCCTAGTAAAATGTTAAAAATAGTAATAATAAAATTAAATAAATAATTCTTAAAAAAATTTTGTTGAAGTATAGGAATTTACAAATTCAACACTTACCCTTCTTTATACCATATGCTCAAACTAACTTAGAGATTAACAACCATAAGAGCTAAATCCATAAAACTTTGAGTAGAAAGCATAGGGAATATCTTCATGTTTGGATTTCTTAGTTATTTAGTAGATATGGCACTAAAAAAGTGAGCACCACAAAAAATAGATCAATTAAATCTTTTTACAATTTAAAGGCTTGGGCCTGCCCCTGGCACAGCAGTTAAACACTGTGCATTGGGCACCAGATCTCACATGGCCAACTGCAGTTTGAATCATGGCCCCAGTAGCTTGAAAAACTCACTAGGTACATATGCTTGTGTATCCCGAATCCTGACAGGATGGAGAAAAGGATTGTGGTATAACCATGCCCTATTGGGGAGTGCTTCCTCTCTTTGATGAGCACACATGCCCTCTGGCACTTTAAAAGGATTGTAACAACTTCTGTGCATCCAAGGACATCATGCAAAAGGGAAAGACAGCTTACAGAAGAGGAGAGGCATACTGCAGTCTATCGCTGATAAGAGTTTGTTGTTAATAACATCTGATGAACTAAACCACAACAGAAAGACAAACCCAGTTAAAAATTAAGCAAAGGATTTCAATAGACATTTCTCCAAAGAAGATATTCAGAAACCAATAAGCATATGAAAAGATGATCAGTGTAGTAACTGGAGAAATGTAATTCAAAACCACAATGATGTACCACTTTACACTTGATGTCTATTTTTTAAAAATAAAGGAAAATAACAAGGATTGGAGAGATTGTGGAGAAGTCAGAACCCTCCTACATTCCTCATGGGAAATAATGTGGTACAGCTGCTGTGGAAGAGAGTTTGGCAGTTCCTCAAAAAGCTTATCATGGAATTGGCCTGTGACCTAGCAGTTCCATTCCTAGGTATATAGTCAGAAGTAAGAACTCAAAAAGCTACTTATACACTAATGTTTATTGCAACATTTTTCACTGTAGCCAAAAGGTGGGAACACCCAAACATCCATCAACAGATAAATGAATGTTGCAGCAAAGTATATACATACACATCCATATATATGTGAAAATATAACTTTGTCCTAACCAAAAGGAGCCAGGCACAAAGGGACAAATATTGTGTGTGGCTCAGTTACATGACCTGTATAGAATACAGATTCATAGAGAAGGCCGAGAGCCAGCTGGTAGTGTGGTGCTGGTGAAGACGACCAGATCCATCATGACTGGCCGTACGATTTGACTTCTGGACCCAGACTTGAAAAACATGCCAGGTGTCTGTACACGTGTGCCCAGTATCCCAAAAGGAGAAATGGAAGAGAAGGGATTGTGACATGGCCATCCCCTGTGGGAGGATGGTTCCCCCCCCCCCCCCACTCCGTGTGTCTGTTTCTCCTGCCTGTATATGTGCATGTGCTCTCCAGCAAATTAAATATGTATTATTGGGACCAGCAGTTAGCGTAATGACTATGTCGCTGGACTCCCACGTAGTCGACCGCGGTTCGCGTCCTGGACCCGGTGGCTTAAACTCACGCCAGGCGCATGTGCGTGCGTGCCCAAGATCCCGAGAGGAGAATGGAGGAGAAGGGATTGTGGCGTGGCCATCCCCCCTGGGGGGTGATTTCTCGCTTTCTGTCCGTCTCTGTCTGTCTGTCTGGCGAGCGTACGTGCCCTATAGCAAAAACCTCTCAAAAAAAAAAAATGTATTTATTATCAAGTGCTGTGGGGTGAGAGGAGAATGGGAGGTTATTGTCTAATGATGAAAGAGTTTCTGTTTCACTGATGAAAAAAAATTGGAAATACATAGTGATAATGGCTATACAGAATTATGAATGTAATTAATACTACTACTGTAATGAATAATAGTGAATTATGCATTTAAAAATAGTTAAAATTTGACCAGCAGATTGGAGGTTAAGGCAGCTGGATCCCACATGACTGACTGCATAGTTCAAGTCCTGAACTGAGTGACTTAAAGAACATGCTGGGCATGTGTGGTGTCTGTACCCATAATCCTGAGAGGAGCATGGAGGAGAAGGGACTGCAGCATGGCTGACCTCCCTGGGGGATGCTTTCTCGCTTTCCCTCTCTTTCTTTGTCTATCTCTGCCAAGTGCCTGTGCCCTGTAGCCAAAAAAAGGAAAAAGGAAAGTTCAATGAACAAGTTTTACATTTTATATTTGTTGTGTATATAAGTTTATGTTAGATAGATAGATACAGATATATGTATCTCCACAATATAAAAAAAATTTCAAGTACAATAGGGAATTTTCTCTAGATTTAGCAGGAATATTAGCTTTAGTATGTTCTTCCTTGTTCTATTTACTTGAAATAAAATCTCTATTTTACAGATAACCCAAAGTTTAAGAAGGCAGTTGACTCAGTAAGCTCACACTGCAGCTAGAAAGGGCCAGGATTTGAATCTCAGTGTATAATGTTAGAGTCCCACGTCCCTTTCTATTTACACTGCCTCTAGATTACCGATGGAGAGCAGATAACCACCATACCACCTGCTGGTCCCAGGTTTTTTAAAAAAATGCTTGTGGTATAAACTTTTCACTTAATGCCTGCCTGTGCTCTGGTCTGCTGCTGGAATTGTATTCTTTTGATTTTCAACACTGTTGCTTGAGAAACCTTGCCATCAAAATACTTCTTACATTTATGTGCTTTTTAAGGAATTAAAGAAATCTCAATGCTGTAAAACTCTTAATGTGTTGTACAGGCAAGCTTCCGGGTATCCCATCATAGTAATAAATCATCTCAGTAGTAGTAACAGAGAAAACTGATCCAGTGAGTATTTATTAAGTGCCCACTATCCGCAGGGCCTTGTCCTTGCTAAGTACTGTAGGAAATAGAAAGATGACTCATACTTAGTTTGATTTTTTAAATGTTGTAGTTTTGGGGCCAGCAGGTAGCATGGTGGTTAAGGCACTATATTATCACATGGCCAGCTCCTGTTTCAGTCCCAGACCAGGTGGCTTAAAAAAAAACACACCAGGCATGTGTACATGCATGCCTAAAACCCTGAGATGAGAAGGGATTGCAGTAAGGTCATCCCCCCGGGGGGTGATTTCTCACTTTAACTCTTTGTCTCTGGCAAGCAGACGTGGCCCATGACAAAAACCTAAAAAAAAACAACTTTTTTTTGTAATTTATAGGACATCCATTTCAAATGAAGTCAGATACTCGAAAGTTCCTTTGTAAATTGTAAAACCACGTATACTCATCACCTGCTTTAATAAGAAGTTTGCCTGAATAGTTTGAATCTGCTTTCTATTAATATCCGTTCCCATAGCCTAGCTCAGCCTTCACTCCGTTTCCCTTGAATCACGCAGCAGATAGTGCAGTCAGTTTCTGACATCAGGTGTCTTCCTGTCTGTCCAGCACAGTGCCAGCAGGACTGTTTTCCGTTAGTACCTCCAAACCCGTATTTATTAGCCAAGACCTACTTTTACATCTCTGCCTACTGTCTTCCTTCAAAATCTTGCCTCTGTTCATTGCCAAATCCAAGTACCCTTGGGTCTGTGGCTCTGGGGCTCAGCTCAAGAGCTCTTCATTCGGCTCCACACTGATAGGATGTGCAGTAATCATTCTCATCTCTATTAGAAAGCACTGTTTTTTCTTAACTGAAATGTTCTTCACCCCCTTATTCTGGAAAAAAAACCTTATTCATTCTTGTGGTCATCCTACAAATGTCTCATTTAAATAAGATCTTATTTGTTTACATGACTGTCTTTCCCTCTGAATATTGAACTTCTTGGAGCAAAGACTGTCGTCTCTTCATCTTAACCCTCTCAGGACTTAGTGTGGTTTGTGTCATGTTAAGTGCTTCCTAAATGTTTTGTTTTGTTCTCTGAAGTGATTATGATATACAACACAGTTGGATGTATTTAAATATTAGACTTATGGTGAGATGTATTTTAGGTATAGATGTGGAGGTAGATGATATATAAATTTCAATCTGGCATCTGTCCTCAGCTCACTTGGTGGTACCTGACCTGACTGGTGTCTTAGATATATACTAATTTTACTGTAAATGATCAAAGGCAGTAATTTCTATTTCTCTCGTATCATGAGTAAAGCACATAACTTCTTCGTTTCACTTTCTTCCTGAGGATAACAATCCATTCAAAATCCAGAAGGGAGGGAGATAGAGGAGACAAGATTGTGGCATGACCATTCCCCATAGAGAAGTGCTTTCTCGCTTTCTATCTTTCTGTCTCCCTCCGGTGAGCACACACACCCTACAGTAAAACTAAAACTTTAAAAAAAAAAAAAAAAAATCAGTGGTGGTAAATGTCAATGTTAATATTGAAATGTTGAAATGTTCATGTTTTGGATATTGGAACATTTTCTTCCTAAAGAGAAACCACATTGGAAACTAAATTATAATTGCAAAGCCTCATGGTCAAACTCATGTTGGAGCATGGAGAGTTAGTTACCAATGTAACAGGGATCCCCTTGCTTTAAGGACCCAAGAATATACTGATGGAGACAGGGTCTGCTAGACACAGCTAGTTTCTGCCTCTCCAGGCAAACTGTGGCCTATGGGCTTGTCCTGCCTCTGCTTGTTCAGGTGTGGCTCTCAAACTAAGTATGTTTTTTAAATTTTGTTTGCTTAATTGTTTTTATTTGCTTGTTTTTGTTTGTTTGTTTATTTGTTTTTGCTATAGGCATGCACACTCTCCAGAGAGAGACAGAGAGAAGAAAAGTGTGAAATCACTTTTCACACAGGGAGTGGGAGGGGATGGCCTTTTTAGAATCTCTTCTCCTCCATTCTCCTTTTGGGATTTTGGGCGGGCATGCACATGCAGTCAGCCTGATTTTCAAGCCACCATGTCCAGGACTTACACTGCACAGCTGTCTGTGTGGGATCCAGCGCCTTAATCACCACACCCCTGCCTGGTCCCCAAGGATGGTTTTTAATATATAGGTTGTTAGAAAGTCATGATGTATTTTTCTGCTTTTCTATGTAAAAATGCTTTGTGACTTTCACTATGACCCAATATTTAAGTGATCAGGAGAAAAATTAAAAGAATATTTTGTGGCATGTGGAAATTATTTGGCATTTACATTCTATTTGTAATTAAAGTGTTATTGGAACACAACCATACTTCTTCATTTTTGTATTTTCTGTCTACTTTGGCATATAATGGAAGAGTTAAGTGACTGTGAAAGAGACCACATGGATAAAACCTGAATTATTTCCTATGTGGTCTTTTTTATTTTTAAAAAAAATTATTTATTTAATTTTGTGTATTATTATTTTTAAAAATTTTTATAGGGCATGTGTACTCAACAGAGAGAGAAAGGGAGAAAGCAAGCCACTAGGTCTGGGACTTGAACCTCAGTCAACCCCCGGGGGTCTAGAACCTCAACCACCTTGCCCTCTGCCAGTCCCCCATATGGTCTTTAATAGAAAAATGTTGCTGGACCCTTCATGTTGATTAACTCATCCTATGTAAGAGTTAATTTACATGTCATTTAAAGTATTTATTTGTACAGTTTTTTTTAGAAGTTTTTGCTATAGGGTGCATCCGCTCACCAGAGAGACAGAAAGTGAGAAATCACCCCCCGGGGGGATGGCCATGCTGCAGTTCCTTCTCTCTCTTCCTCTTGGGAACTTGGGCATGCACGCACACGTGCCTGGTGTGAGTTTAAGCCACCGGGTCTGGGATTCAAACCGCGGTTGACTATGTGGGAGTCCAGTGACATAGCCGTTACGTCAACTGCTAGTCCTTGTACTTTTTTTTTTTTTTAACAGTGTCATCTTTGTGGTGACAGTAGGTTATGGCTAATGGCTAATTGGGCATGTCTAAGTAGCGAGGTTTTTTTTTTTTAATTTTATATACAAATAGCCAGCATGATTTCTTTCACTGGGTGGATATCTTGGACAGTCCATTCAAGGAAGATCATTTAGTCCAAATTGCTGAAGCCTATGTCCTCCGCATACTGATGGAAGCACTGACGGCACATGTCAAGGCTGCATTTCCGGATCAGACCATGCCTGTTGGAGCACATGCAGCAAGAGCAAGAGCCCTGACCAAATTTTCGTGGGTAGTTCCAGTAGAGCTGCTGATGACCCATCCTGCTTTCAGTGGGACAACGAAGCAAAAGGCGCAGATCGTTTATTTTTAACATCAGATGGCACATTGTCTGGCTACATTAACTTAAATAGAAATGAGCAGCACTTCCTGTTTTTGCCTCAGGGTGCATGTGCTCGCAGGACAGAGGCAGAGAGAGCTAAAGTGAGAAATCGCCCTCTTGGGGCATGGCCACGCAGCAGTCCCTCCTCCATTCTCCTCTCGGGATTTTGGGCATGCTTGCACATGCACCTGGTGTGATTTTCATGCTACCAGGTGTGGGACTCAAACCACACACTTGGCTATGTGGAATTTATAGCCTTAACCTCCTCGCTACCTGCTAGCTCTAGCACTTTTACTTTTGAATATTAGTACAACAATTTTGTACCCAAATTATCTAAATAAATTAGGCAGTGTGGGAGCAGAGGCCTGAATCCTAAATATCTCTGTATCCACCCTTTTTTCTCTCCTTTTATACAGTAGATGTTTAACCATAGTTGTTCAGTTTGATTTACAGTTTGTGATACCATGAGCTATTGACTGTCCTCCAATCAATAGCTGGGTTGTCCACCAGGCCAAGGGACTGTGTTCCTTCTGACCTCCCTCAGATACTGAGGATGAGCATTGGCATTAACCCCTAAGGTAGGCAGGCAGCCTCTTCTGGGGCCCTTGTGTGCAGCAGAACAGTGAACGCATGTGTCATCCAGGTCATAACCTGCGCTCTGTGTCACTGGTTGTCTCTCCTTTTGAGATGTTTTGCATATATAATAAAATTCAACCTTTTCAAATACTTTTTAGTGTTTTTTTTTTTTTTTTTGCCATAGGGTTTGTTCACTCGCCAGAGACAAGAAAAGTGAGAAATCATCCCCCAGAGGGTATGGCCCCCTTCTAGGGGATAGTCACAACATAGTCCCTCCTCCTCCATTCTCCTCTGGGATTTCAGGCACACATGCACATTCACCTGGTGTGATTTCCAAGCTGCCAGGTCTGGGACTCACACTGTGCAGCTGGCCACGTGGAATTCATTACCTTAACCTCCTTGCCACTTGCTGGCCCCAGCATGCCACAGTCCCTCTTCCTCCATTCTCCTCTCTGGATTTTTGGACATGCTTGTACCTGCACCCGGCTTGATTTTCAAACTACCTTGTCCAGTACTCAAACCAAAGAGTCAGTCATGTGGGATCCATTTGCCTTAATCTCTATGCCACCTGCTGGCCCCCTCACAATTTATTATTTTTTTTTCTTTTTCTTATTTTTTGGAGAAGTTTTTTGCTATAGGGCGTGTGTGCTCGCTGGACAGACAGACAGAGACAGAAAGACAGAAAGCAAGAAATCACCCCCCGGGGGGATGGCCACACCGCAGTCCCTTCTCCTCCATTCTCCTCTCAGGATCTTGGGCACGCACGCACACGCGTCCGGCATGAATTTAAGCCACCGGGTCTGGGACTCGAACCGCGGTCAGCTACATGGGAGTCCAGTGACATAGCCATTACGCTAACTGCTGGCCCCACAATTTATTATTTTTAAAGTATGTTTACATGGAGGGTGGACCATCTTCATTGTCTGCATTTATGAACACCTTTATCATGCAAACAGAAATCCCCAACATTTTGCAGTCACTCCGATTCCTGCCTTCCCCACTGCCTGCAAGTACTAACGCTTTCTGTTTCTGTGAGTTTGATTGTTCTGAACATTTCATGTGCAAAGAATCGTGCATACGTTGCCTTTTGTTTCTGGCTTTTTTGACTTAGCATCACTTTGTCAAGGTATATCCATGTTGTAACATTACTTTTTATGGCTGCATAACATTGCCTTGTGTGGGTATAGCACGTTTTTGTCTATCATTTATATGTTAGTAGATTTTTGGGTTGTTTTGACGTCTTGGTTGTTGTGAATAATACTATGAACATTGGTGTGCCAATTTTTGTTTGGGAATATTTCATTTTTCTTGCATAAATATCTAGATGTAGCATTGCTAGGTCATATGCTTTCTCAGGGTTAACATTTGAGGAACTGCCAAGGCATTTGCCAAAGCAACTGTACAGTTTTACGTTCCGTGCAGAAATCTATGAGAATCTCACAATTTCCGCATTCTTACCAGTGTTTGTCATCTGCCTTTCCCGTTGTCACAGGCTGTCTACGGAGATCCTTGGCTTTTGAAATAATCACATCAGGGTCTTCCCTGTGTGATGTTCTGACATTTTCCCTTTCTGTGTATAACTCACATTTTTTTTCTTTTCTCTCTTTAAAGTTCAGTATTGTCAGAGGATGTATGGTATCCCAGGGAAAGGGGAACTCATTCTTCCTGGGTGCCTTTGAAGATCTTCCATGATACAGTTCCAGGCCATACATTTTTCAAGAGAGATTTTTTGCTATAGGGACTGCGCTCGCCAGAGTGACAGAAAGTGAGAAATTACCCCCCAAGGGGGAGGGCCGCACTGAAATCCCTTCTCCATTCTCCTCTCAGGATTTTGGGCCCCCACACAAACGTGCCCAGTGTGAGTTTTAAGCTGCTGGGTCTGGGACTCAAACTATGGTTGACTACCTGGGAGTCCAGTGATGTAACCATTACACCATTTGCTGGTCCTTCTTTTTCTGTCCTAATATTGATCTTATGTGATTTTATTGTACAGATTGGTAGAAAACATGACAGTATTGCAATATAGAGAAAAGGTAGCCATCCTGGGAGTGCCATCCAGGTCTTATTCTGGATTGAGGGTCATACAAGGCACCCCGCTTGCCCGCTTCTTTTTCTTCTTCCTGCCTGTCTAGCCAGCTGTACTTGCTCCAGGATAATCTCTTGCCTTGTACTGGTTCTTCTCTCTTGGCCCTCATTATGCTCTTTGCTACTTGAATTGCAAAAAGAGCATGAAATTGCTAGGCATTTTATATCATTTTTCATGCCTCCTTAACAGCCTTTAAGATCGATGTTGTTACTGTTCCCTCTCATTGCTGAAAAAAAAAACGGTTCTTAGAGCTCATAGAACCCGTGGAATCTCTCAGTGTTGATCGCCCTGTTGGCTTCATCCAAGGAACTACTGGTGGGAGAAGTTTGCTGCCCTGACTTGAGTGGAGTGTTTATTCAGATCTTCTTTCTTCAGCCCATTATGGTGGCTCTGGTTTGCCTCAGATGCTTACATATGGAGAGAGGCCTACCCATTTGTGTTACAACCATATTATAGAAGGTCTCAAAGACTACACAGTGGAATTTTTTTTCACACATAAATAGGAGTACAATGAATTAGAGAGAAGCTTGATTTTAAATATGTGTACTACTTGGAATGTGTTTTGAACCTCCTGTTTTAGGCATAAAAGATGAATAAACCATTGTCCTTGCCTTTAAGGAACTTCTTGCTGTTTGGAAAGATGGAATCAAATAGTTATTTTCAAGTGGAAAAATGTACCCCAGAAATGTATGTAAAGTTTTTGAGAGCTACAGCAGCACTTCTTACCTTAAATGTAGTTAATAGACAATACTAAGCATTTCCGATGGGTTTAAGTAGTACACATTTTAGGGTAGAATTGGATTGGACTGTTTGGTGTAAATGTTTTCCATTATAAATTTCTATTAGCAAGAACACTTAATCAGAGTCATACTAGACTTCCAGTGTAAATTAAAATTGTTTTCACTAGACTGCCAATGTAAATTAAAACTGCTTTCTAATATTAAGATAATAACTTTCTCTGACAGATATGCCAAGAATTTAACAGCACCTGGGCATGGGAGATGGAGAAGAAGGGCTATCTTGAAATGAGCGTTGAATGTAAACTAGCACTCTTGAAGGTAATAAATTTACTGTTTACTACCATTGTTTTCATTTAAATTCCACTTTAGACTCCTGGTTAAATTGAATCGTAAATGATAAGTACACTTTTTTTTAAGTTTTATTTTATTTGATTTCTTCCATGAGAAATAGAAACAGGCACCTTCAGAAAGGTTCTCATACTACAGACCACCCCCTGCGTCAGCCGCCTAGATGCTGGGCACACGGCCCGTGCCCAGCGTGTGTAAGGAGACCCTGGACAAGACCCAGGACTCACACGTGGGTCCATGAGCCTCATAACGGCACTGTTTAGCTGTGCCACTGCTACCGGCCCAAAAAGTAGACATTCGAATTGTTGCTGGAAACGAACAGTAAACTCTTCCCTTCTCTTTTATTTTTGTTGACAAAAAACAGTCTGTCCTGTGATTTACTATTTTTTATTGTTTTTCAACAACTAAGCGTATCTAGGTTTAACCGTCCTGCCTGTAGCGACAGTAACAAAATGTGCAAGCCATTGAGCAGATTAGTTTTAGTCACTGTTTGCCGCTTTCACAGTCTTTGCTGTATACTGTAAACTTGTGGTTACTCTTCTGTTGATAATGTTTTCCTGAGGGCCAGGGGCATGCCATTGTGTCCTTAATGACAAACTCTCGTATACCAAATCCACTTGATCAAATGGGTCATCTCGATGGAGGCTTATAGTTCCCTTCCTTTCCCTGTATAATACCTGGCATTGGCCCTAGTTAGTAGGAAAGTGCCTAGCACATTACAGGGAAAGAATACTTTTTGTAAAAAAGATGAATAAAGTCTTCACTACTACCAAGATTATTTAGAGGACCTCACGATGTTACAAGTGTTCTTAAAATATATCAGTGTGTGGGGAACCAGCAGTTAGCGTAATGGCTATGTCGCTGGACTCCCACGTAGTCGACCGCGGTTCGAGTCCCGGACCCGGTGGCTTAGAACTCACGCCGGGCGCATGTGCGTGCGTGCCCAAGATCCCAAGAGGAGAATGGAGGAGAAGGGATTGCGGCGTGACCATCCCCCCGGGGGGGTGATTCTCGCTTTCTGTCTCTATGTCTCTCTCTGTCTGGCGAGCGCACGCGCCCTATAGCGAAAACCTCTCAAAAAAAAAAAATATATCAGTGTGTGTATATATATATATATTTTTTTTTTTTTTTGAGGTTTTTACTATAGGGCATGTGTGCTCACCAGAGACACTGAGAAAGAAAGTGAGAAATCACCTTCCAGGGGGGTTCACCACACTGCAGTCTCCTCTCCTCTGGAATTTTGGGAATGTGTACACGCATGCGCGCGCGCACACACACACACACACAGATTGATTTTCGAGCCACGAGGTTCAAGACTCAGACTGATTGGCCAGGTGGGAGTTCAGCACCTTAACCACCATGCCACCTGCTGGTCCCTTGGCTTTTTTTTTTTTAAGATAGGGTAGGACTATAAAGTAGCTGCTGTTTTGTTGTTAAATGTTAATTGCTGTTAAGCATACATGAAATTTGGCAAGACCCACAAATTCTTTTTTGTTTTTTTGGTATAGGGCATGTGTACTCACCAAAGAGAGTCAGAGAGACAGAGAGAGAAAGTGAGAAATCACCCCATGGGAGGATGGACACACCACAGTCTCTTCTCTTCCATTGTCCTCTCGAGATTTATGGGCACACACTCACACATGGCCAAGCCACCAGGTACTAGATTCAAACAACGAAGTCAGCAATGTGGTATTCAGCCACCTCTGTGCTACCTTCTGACCCTCCCAAATACTTTCCCAAAAACATTGAAAGTAATGAGAAAGTCAGATTTTAAGATATGTTATGGAGATTTACCTGACCTTAGACCAGCTTATGAATTATTCCTTAAGGTTTGTCAACAGAAATAATAAAACTCTTATTTATCTATTTTTTTAAGAGATTTTTGCACATGTAGTCACTGAAGAGACAGAGACAGAGAGGTAGACAGTAAGAAATCACCCCCTAGGGAAGATGGCCATGGCACAGTCTCCTCCATTATCCTCTCAGGATTTTAGGCACTTAACACACACACACACACACACACACACACGGCATGAGTTTCAAGCTTCCAGGTCTGCAACTCGAACTGCAGTCAGCCTTTTTTTCTTTGAGAGGTTTTTGCTATAGGGCGCGTACACTCGCCAGACAGACAGACAAAGACAGAAAGCGAGAAAACACCCACCGGGGGGATGGCCACGCCGCAATCCCTTCTCCTCCATTCTCCTCTTGGGATCTTGGGCACGCACGCACACGTGCCCGGCGTGAGTTTAAGCCACCGGGTCCGGGACTCGGTCGACTATGTGGGAGTCCAGCAACATAGCCCTTACGCTAACTGCTGGTCCCGAAAGTGAATTCTATACTTTTTTTTTTTTTTTTTTTTGAGAGGTTTTTGCTATAGGGCACATGTGCTTTCCAGACAGACAGAGAGAGACAGAGAGACAGAAGTCACCCCCCAGGGGGATGGCCACGCCGCAGTCCCTTCTCCTTCATTCTCCTCTTGGGATCTTGGGCACGCATGCACACGCGCCCAGCATGAGTTTAAGCCACCGGACCCGGGACTCGAACTGCGGTCGGCTACATGGGAGTCCAGCGACATAGGCATTATGCTGCTTGTCCCTGCAGTCAGCCTTTTAAGAGTCCAACAATGTGACCATTACACCATCTGCTGGTCCCTAAAACTTTAAATATTGAAAGAGATTTATTCTATTAAAAAATAAAACACTTATGGATAAACCTAAAAACAAAGTTTTATTCTAAACCAAAATATCTGCGGGTAGCTGACTTGTAGCTTGAATAAATATAATTTAGGTGGCCCTCAATGTGCTCACTGAGGTTTTAAATTCTTGGATAGTTTTTTTTTTTAAGAGACTTTTTTGGTATAGGGTGTGTGCATTGCCATAGAGACAGAGAGAGAGAAGCGAGAAATCACCCCCCGGGGACATGGCCACACTGCAATGTCCCTTCCCCTCCATTCTCCTCTCATGGACGCTCACATGTGCCTGGCGTGATTATTGAAGCCACCATGCGCTCACCAGACAGACAGAGAGAGACAGAGAGACAGAAAGCAAGAAATCACCCCCCGGGGGGATGGCCATGCCACAGTCCCTTCTCCTCCATTCTCCTCTCGGGATCTTGGGCATGCACACACACGCGCCCAGCGTGAGTTTAAGCCACCGGGTCCGGGACTCAAACTGTGGTCGACTACATGGGAGTCCAGCAACATAGCCATTCACTAACTGCTGTTCCCGCTTCAGCATTATTCTTAATAGCCAAAATATGAGAGCAGCCTAAGTGTCCAGTCCAATGGACTCAGAAAATATAGCATATATACACAATGGAATACTAGTCAGCCTTTGAAATGAAGGAAATCTTGGCCTACCAGTGGTGGCACAAGCAGCTAGGTATGGCTGCATGACACTGGGGCAACAGAGGAGGCCCAGATTTGGTTACCATAGCAACCTGAGCAGACTGGGCACCGAAGTATGTGTGTGTAATCCCAGCTGAAAGAGAAGTGGGACAGGAGGGTGGTGGCATGGTGATACCCTGATATACCTCTTCTCTCTCCTACTCTTTCTTTTTCTTTCTCTCTTCCTTCCTTTCTTCTTTCTCTCCTTCCTTCCTTCCTTATTGATTCGAAATCTTAGAACTTGTGACAACATAGATAAAATTAGAAGACATTATACTGAGTAAAATAGAATATGCTCCATGATCTCATTTACTTGTGGTTACCAGGGGATGAGGGTTGATTGGGAACACATTGGTCAAAGGTAGAAAAATTCAGTTTGGGGGCCGGCAGGTGGTGTGACGGTTATAAGTGCTGGACTCCCACATGGCTGGCTGTGGTTCTAGTCCTGGATCTGGCAGCGTGGTTTTTCACTTTCCCTTTCTCTCTGTCTCTCTCTGGCCAAAATTTAAGAAATAATAATAATAAATAAAAATAAATAATTCTTAAAAAAATTAGTTCAATAGGAGATACTGACTCAGGAGAGCTATTTATACAACATGGTGACAGTTGTTAATAACAATATATCGCATGTTTGAAAATTGCTAAGAGAATAGATATTCAATATGCTCTCCAAAAAAAATAATGAGTGTGTGAGGTAATAAATATGTTAACTAGCTTTTGTTTATACATGTACCAAAATACCATGTTGTTCATCATAAATGCATGCATATCACTTAAAAAACAATTCTAAAATTTTTTTTAGAGGTTTTTGCTATAGGGCGCGTACGCTCGCCAGAAAGACAGAGAAAGACAGAGAGACAGAAAGGGAGAAATCACCCCCCCAGGGGATTGGGCACGCCGCAATCCCTTCTCCTCCATTCTCCTCTTGGGATCTTGGGCAGTCGCACACACACGCCCAGCATGAGTTTAAGCCACCAGGTCCGGGACTCGAACTGTGGTCGACTACATGGGAGTTCAGCGACATAGCCATTACGCTAACTGCTGGTCCCTAATTCTAAAATTTTTAAATAAATAAGTAAAAATTTTAAAATATTCATACTAGGAGCCAGCAAGTAGTGTGTTGGTTAAAGCCCTGGACTCCCACATGGTTGACTGTGATTCAAGTCCCAGACCTGGCTGCTTGCGTTCTTATTTTCCCTCTCTGTGTCCCTCTCTCCAGTCAAATTAAAATAAATGAATAGGGACCAACAGTTAGCATAATGGCTATGTCGCTGGACTCCCACGTAGTCGACTGCAGTTCGAGTCCCGGACCCGGTGGCTTAAACTCACGCCGGACACGTGTGCGTGCATGCCCAAGATCCAGAGAGGAGAATGGAGGAGAAGGGATTGCAGAGTGGCCATCCCCCCTGGGGGGTGATTTCTCCCTCTCTGTCTGTCTCTGTCTGTCTGGTGAGCGCACGCGCCCTATAGCAAAAACCTCTCCCCCCAAAAAAAATAAAAATAAATGAATAAATAAATAAATAATTCTTTTTAAAATTTATATTATGAGGAAATTTGGGAGTTTTTAACAAATAGGTTCATTTTATTTTATTTTATTTTATTTTAGTGATGTTTTTGCTATAGGGCATGTGCGCTCACCGGAGATACAGAGAGACAGAAAGTAGAAATAATGCCCTGGGGAGATGGCCATGATGCAGTCCCTTCTCCTCCATTCTTCTGTCTAGATTTTGGGCACACACTGGTGTGAGTTTCAAGCCGTGAGTCCGGGACTAAGATTGCAGTCGGCCACGTGGGAGTCCGGTGACATAACCATTATACCACCTGCTCATCCCCAAATAGGCTCATTTCATGTATAACTTTATTTGTGTGTCAGTGACTGTGGTAAACCTGTAAACGTGTAACATTAGAAGAAAATGTTAACATAAATTTCATCTTTTTAAGTTGGTTATCCTAAATAGGCTATACAAAGGGGGAAAGAGGATAGTGAAAAATGGTTAAACCGATATATATTCTGCTGGCTTCTCTCTCTGAATTAATCCTGTGCTTGTATCCTATTTATTGTGATGGAGAAACATTTCGTGAAATATTTTAAGCCATGTTAATGACTATTTTTCAGTACCTATGTGAGTGTCAGTTTGATGACAATCTCAAATTCAAGAATATTATTAATGAGGAAGATGCTGATAATATGCGTCTCCAGCCTATTGGACGAGACAAAGATGGCCTCATGTACTGGTACCAGTTGGACCAAGATCACAATGTCAGAATGTACATAGAAGAACAGGATGATCAAGACGGCTCTTCATGGAAGTGCATTGTCAGGTATTTTTTACATCTATTTGCTTGCTTATTAATTGATCTCTACTAGAATGAGATCTATGAGGCAAGGGTGCTCCTTTTTTGTGTGTTTGGGGGATTTCTAAGGCCTAGCCTAGTGCCCAGCACACTACCCAGAGTAGGCACTTCATTATTTGTCAAATAGTCCATGTATTTATCAGTTAAATCCACATAAGGATATATACCTTGTACTTCCGGAAGCCAGAATGTGAGTATGTACCAATTATATGCACAGAAAACTACACTGTTAGAAACAAAATGCAAGCACTGTTGGGTTCTTAGCTCAAATTTATAATTGTCTATTAAGCATTATCTGTTTATTGCTACTTATCTTAATTTTGCCAGTGCATCTTGACGTAGTATATTTTCTGTTGTTGCCAAAGGCCTTTGAACTGAAAACTACAGGGGCTGCTGGTATGAATCCTACAGTCCAAAGACTGGAGAACCTTGAGTTTGGCTGTCCAAGGGCAGATGTAAAAGATTGGCTCAGCTCCAGCTGAAAGAGAAAAGGGTGGGGACAATTGTTCTTCCTCTACCTTTTTTGTTCTCTTGGGACTGCCTTTTGATTAAATGATTCCTGCCCAGATTGAGGTGGATCTTACTCACTTAATCCACTAAGTCACAGGCCAATCTCCTTTAAAAACACCTTCCAGACACACTTAGAAATAATGATGTGCCAGTTCTCAGTATTCCTTCATCCAGTCGAGATGACACCTAGTATTAACCATCACGTCTACCAAGGAAGCTAGAACTTCATGTAGATTGGCAAGGAGTTAACTTCATAAAGAACATGTACATATGGCCAAAGTTTTCATGAAAAAGGGTTTAGCATCATTTTTTATTAGAGCATTCCCAAGGTCTACTTTACCTCCACTGGAATGACTGAAATGAAAAATGACTTACCATACTAAACGTTAGCAAGGATGTGAACCAACTGAAACTCTCCCACCTTGCTGATGGGAATGTAAAATTGTATAACCACTTTGGGAAACATTTTCCAATTTCCTCATAGGTTAACTACTCATTACCCATACTTATTAATTTCACACCTATATCACATTGGAGAAATGAAAATACATTTACAAAAACTTCACATAAGAATGTTCTTCATACCTTTATTGTTTTTATGAAGAGAGATTTTTGCTATAGAGCATGTGCACTTGCCAGAGACAGATAGAAAGTGAGAAATCACACACACCACCCCCGGAGAGGGGATGGCCATGCCACAATTCCTTTTCCTCCAGTCTCCTCTTGGGATTTTGGGCATGCATACACACACACACTCGGTGTGAGTTTCAAGCCACCAGGTCCAGGACTTGAACCACAGTCAGCCACGTGTGAGTCCAGCAATGTGACCAGTATGCCATCTGCTGGTTTCTTATATTTATTCTTAATCTATGGTTATAAACATCAAAACTAATTTCTTTCTTTGGTGGGTGAGAGGGATTGTGTAGGAGGAAAAAGAAGAAAATTTTCTTGAATGGTAGTAATATTCCTTATGTTAGCAGTAGTGTATGCATTTGTCAGAAATCGTGAACTAGGTGGCATGGTAGTTAAGATGCGGGACTCCCACTTCGATGACTGCAGTTTAAGCCCCAGACCCTGTAGCTTGAAAATCACGCTGGGTGAATGTCTCCCTGTGCCCAAAATCCTGAGAGGATAAAGCAGGAGAAGGGATTCTGGCATGGCCATCCCCAGGATTTGGGGGGGTGGGGGGGAGTGTGCAGTGATTTTCTTGCTTTCCCTCTCTGTGACAAGTGCGTTGTACCCTGTGGTGCCAAAAACAAAACAAACAGACAAAAACCACAGCACTCCAAAGTCAGACAATCTAGAATTTACTTCTGTTGGATTGTATTAGCTGTGACCTCAGCAGATTACCCTGCCTCTCGATGTGACCTCAGTTTCCTCATCTATAAGATGCAGGTGGGGGGGCCACCAGGTGGCGTGGTGTTTGAGGCGCTCGACTCCCACATTACTGACCTTGTTCAATTACCGGACCTGGTGGCTTGCTTTCTCATTTGGGACCAGAGAGATGGTGTAGCAGTTATGTCGCCAGACTCTCACATGGTTCACCATGGTTCGAGTCCTGCACCCTGTGGCTTGAAACTCAAGACAGTTGAGTGTGCATGTGTGGCCAAGATGTGTACAGAGAGACCTGCAGACATGAACTCAGGGCCCTCCTGGGTTGGTCCAGTATTGAATTACTGCCACTGCCGGCCCCTCCAGGCACATCCTTGACTCTTTCTCTCAGGCACCTCCACTCTGCCAGCATTTCCAGTCAGCACTCCATGCTGGATGTATCTAGAGTTCTGTTATTGCTCAACCTTTTCATGGTGGCATTCTTTTCCATGTCACTGTTTTCTTTCTATTTCTATAGTTTATCCATTCTGGGCTTTTCATCTAGAATCATAGATTATATGGCCTTTCGTACTTACATACTTCCAGATAGCATAATGTTACAAGGTTCATCCATGTAGTGTAAGTCAATACTTCATTCTTTTTTATGGCTGAATGTCTTTTTCTACATGTAGCACCAGATTTATTTTTTAATCCATTCTGTGCTTTTCTTTGAAGGAGTAATTGGAGTTAGCCATGGAGAACACAATCATTTACCATCCAAAGATAGCGTGGTATTTTGGAGGGATATGTCCGATTTAATATGACTGATGGGAGAAATGGTTTGGAGACAGGAAAGCAAGTGAGAGAAATAGTTAAGATACTTGGATATGATTTGAGTATTTCATATTTAACCTCTAATTAGTTCAAATTTAAGTTTAAACATTTTTTTTCTAGCACATTTAATCTAATTGTTGGATCAAAAGAGAAACCCAAAGCTGGATAGTTTTCTGTACTCGTATGATAATAACTACATTAGACTTGTGTTAAACACCGTAATCAGGTTAAAAGCCTTTAGGGAGTGGTTCTTCAGTAAATTTTACTGCTAAATTCCTTTGTCACTTAGAGTAGTGGAAATGACTGAAATGGATTTTCCCAGCAATATTGGCTGGCTGTCTTAGGTTTTGAAGCTTTTCATGATAGGGATAGTGAAGGACCAGCCCTGTGTCCTAGAGCTTAAAGCTCTCACATGGCCACCTGTGGGCCAAATGGCAGCTGCAGTGAGTGGCATTCTGGCAAAGTGACAATCTTTGCCAAAAATAAAGTCTTTGGGTCCTAACTTTTCTTTCTGTAAAATGGAGATAGTATTAGGAGTTTGAGAGAGCATCTAGTTTGACCTTCTTCTATTAGATAATTAAAAATTCAAGACTGTTCATTTTGTTGTGTACACTCATCTGATATGTACAAATGTGCATTCATTCCCATACACAATAAATTGTTATCATTTTTAATTTCTGAAAAATGTCCATTGAGAAACTGAGTTCTGGATCTACTATTGAGTTCATCAGCACCATGAAGATATGATTTGTCTTGGCGCACATCGTCATCCAGTAAGAAGGATTCTATTCATTCATTATTTTTTTACAGCCTACTTAATAAGGCGAGTCCCCTCTCTCAAGCAGTGAAGTCTAGTTGACACAGAGGTTGGATGGGGGAGGGCACAGGAGACGTGGCATGACGGATGAGAAAATAAGTAGTTTCATCCTAATGTCAACCGCATTGCATTAGAGGAGCGTACTCAGTACTTCGAGAATACAAATGGGAGAATCATGTGCAGCTAGGTTGGTAGCAGATCTAGAATTAAGTTTCTTAGTTTTCAGTTCAGGGCTTAATTTTTGTCTTCATTCTTGATTGCTCGTTTAAACAGGAGAAACATCCAAATATTTCTCGTTTGTAAGTAGCATTTAAATTGGGCATAATAAACCTCTGCTTTTGATAATAGCGTGTAGAATTTATGGATTAGAATCTTATTTATGTGGGATGTTCTGCTATTTTAAAATCAAGCTGAATTCCATTCTTGTAGTGATAAAGCATAATTGATGGAAAAAACGTCAGCAATCTAAACTTAGGTTTTTGAGCTATTGGTAGGTCTATTTGCCATAATTATTTAGGAAGTTCTGGATCATAATTTTATAACAGTATCAAGTACTATTAACTCCAAGGGCAAAAAGAGTTCTTGTTTCCAAATATATCAAGAACTTCAATCATTTTGCTAAAAAATAAAGTTCTTCATTCAAGTTTTACATTGGTTTTATCTCCCTAGAGATTGCATAGTTTTTTTAAAAGAATTTTTTTAATTGTATTCATTATCATTATTTTATTTTATTTTATTTTATTTTATTTTTTTAAAGTTGACCAGAGAGAGGCAGAGAGAGAGAGAGAAGGAAAGTGAGAAAACAAGTTGCCAGGTCTAGGACTCAAACCACAGTCAGCCACGAGGGAGTCCATCTGCCTTAACCATCACACCACCTGCCAGCCCTGTAATTGCATAGTACTTTTAAAAGCTATAAAACTTCAATTTTTGTTTAAACATGTTTCTACTTTACTTTTCAACCAAAGAGATCTCTATTCTATTCGGCAAAGAGAAAAATCTTAACTATTCATCCTTGGCTAGTAGTATATTTTAATATGTATTCTTCCTTAACACTATTTTTAATTCAGGTAATTAGGGCTAGCTGTACCAGTGTTTTCAATGTTCTTAATGTATTTTTCCTCTTTTCATTTTAATTTCCAATAGATATTATTGAGAAAGTTCTTTAGAAGATTTTCACATTGTCTTATTTTTCCCTTGTTTAGAAATCGAAACGAGCTGGCTGAGACTCTTGCACTCCTGAAAGCGCAGATCGATCCTGTACTATTGAAAAGCTCTAGCCAACAAGACAGCTCTTCCCGCGAAAGTCCCAACTTAGAGGAGGAGGAGACTAAGAAGGAGGAAGAGACACCTAAACAAGGTTTTATTTTGTGTGTTTTGTTTTGCTTTGTTTTGTATTCTCTTCTATCTTCTTCAACTCCTCTCCCCAACTATACAGTTCTGAATTTCTACCTCAGTCTTTAAATTTGGGAGTCTTTATATAATAGAAAGAGGTTGGTTTTTCTTTTATTAAAGGAAAAAAGGGAATAAGGCTCATCTTTCCCAACTGAGTATAGACATCTATTTGCCCATCCCCTGATATCTATCATTCTTTCTGTCTGTGAATTTGACTGTTCTTGCAACCTCTAATCAGAGGAATCACAATGTTTGTCCTTTTATGACTGGCTTACTTCACATAGCATAATGTCTTCAAGGTTCATCTATATTGTAGCGTGTATTGGGATTTCCTTTCTTTCTTAAAAAGGAATAATATTCCTTTGTAAGTGTGAACCACATGTCGTTTATTCATTTATGAGTAGATACTGAAGGTTGCGTCTTCCTTTGGCTATTGGGAATAATGCTGCTATGAACTTGGTGTGATGCTGCTGTGAACTAGGTGTACAGATATCTCTTGATAGTTTTTCATCTATTTTACTTTTAAGACTGATTTAACCCCGCAAGTTGATTTTATGATCCATGCTAATGGTTGTTTACCCAGTACGAAAAACATTTTACTTCCAGCATTGTTTTCTGAAACAGATAGTAGTGAAAAGTAAAACGGAAGACTCCCAATTTCTGTACCTCTTCACCAAGTCTTTGTTTCTGTTTTTGTCATAATACCATGCTAATGGGTGGTATCTGATTGTAGTCATTAGTCCCCTAATGAGTGATATGGAGCATCTTTTCAAGTGCTTATTAGCCATTTGTATATCTTTTTTGGAAAAACATCTATTCAGTTCTGTCTTTCATTTTTAGTTAGGTTGTTTTTCTGTTGTACTTTACAGATATATTAGTTTATGTTCATTATAGGTTTTTTAATTTTTTTTTTTTGGAGAGGTGGGCACGTGTGCTCACCAGAAAGAGAGAGACAGACAGACAGAAAGTGAGAAATCACCCCCCGGGGGGATGGCCACGCTGCAATCCCTTCTCCATTCTCCTCTCAGGATCTTGGGCACACACACGCTCCTGGCATGAGTTTAAGCCATCAGGTCTAGGACTTGAACTGTGGTCGACTATGTGGGAGTCCAGCGACATAGCCATTACACTAACTTCTGGTCCTGATAATTATAATTGATAAGTCTGATTTCTGATTGAATTTTCTAAGTTGCTTAGGTAGGCAGATCAAATTTTGACATTCCTAGAGCAATACCAAGTCCTACATTCTGAGAAGGAAAGAAAGCAATTTACATTTTGGCTACCATCCTCTTAGTTACCATTTGTTACTGATAAGAAACCTTTTAAGGATGGGAAATAGTTTGCTTTCTTTATGTATTTCCTTCCTTTAATTTTAGTCTACCTCTAATGTTTTAATTGGAATCTAAGAAAAATGTATTCTTTATTTGATGCTTTAAAGTAACCATTCATAAAGCATTCCATATCTGCAAACATTGCTTGAAAACAAATAATTGCACCTTTTCATGTAGAATGTATTGTTCATACATGTTAAGTATGCCTTTCACCATTCTTTATATGATTTCAAATATCTGTGGTGGTTTTATTTATAAGAAATTTTTAATTTATGATTTAAAAAATTCTTTTTTATAGATTGAAATTAAATTTGTAGGCTACTTCAGTAAGGTGTAATAATTTTAAAGTGTGTGGACTGAACCCCCTGTTGAATTTCCAGCCGTTTTAAATAGTATTCCCTAAGGATTGGTTTTGGGTTTAGACTTAATATTATTTGTCCATTCAGTCATTCATTCATGTACTCACTTATTCCTATACACAGTTAAAATCTAAACCAGAGAGAATAGAATGTGAATTGGAAATCAAGTCAGCATAATAGAAATTTAAGAAGTAATTTTTCTTATTAGGAGATCTTAAATTTGATACAGATGTTGAAGGGAAACTCACTGTGTAATTTAAAGTAGGAAGAAAAACAAAGCCAGCTATTTCCTTAGCAAGGAAAATCTCTTCCTTATACTCTAGTCTAGTAGAGATGGGACTTTAGCAGTAACAACAGCTAACATTTATTGGGCACATCCTGTTTTCTTTGTAGTCTACCAAATGGTGCATATGGATTTTCATTTTATCCTCATAGCCACTCTTTGAGGTAACTAATATTACTATTTGAATTTTACAGATGAGGAAGATGGGATATTTATCAGCTTGCCCCAGGTCATAACCATAATAAAGTTTCAGAACTTAGATTGGAATGCTGATCCTTCTGAAACCTGTGTTTTTTCATTAGAGTGACCTAGAGTAGTACTTCTCAAAACTGAGTGTGAATGTTGTTCACCTGGGGATCTTTCCAGACTGCAGAAGCTGATGGAGCAGGTGTGGCTGGGGCTGCTGACCAACCATTTGAACAAAGATCTCCTATGTGGTGCTGGTGTTGCCAGTCAGGGAACCACGCCTTAAATAGTGAGGTTTATAGAGACCGTCTTCTCCTAGCTTCTGAAACATACACCAGAGACTTTCGTACAGCTGCTCCTGGAAACATTCTCAATTAATGCTGATAAATACCTTTCAGCACAACTAAGAGAACACGTCTGTGGGGGAGGACTTCTCTTGAGAAAGTAGAGGAGGAGGACTAGGACATTTAATTATCTCTGTTTTTCTCCCTTCTCATTTAAATAGTGCTTTTCTACTTGTGTTCCTTTTTTTTTTTTTTTTTTTTTTTTTTTTTTTTGAGAGGTTTTCACTATAGGGCGCGTGTGCTTGCCAGACAGACAGAGAGAGACATAGAGACAGAAAGCAAGAAATCACCCCCCAGGGGGGATGGTCACGCCGCAATCCCTTCTCCATTCTCCTCTCGGTATCTTGGGCACGCACGCACACATGCCCGGCTTGAGTTTTTGGTCCGGGACACGAACCGTGGTCGACTACCTGGGAGTCCAGCGACATAGCCATTACGCTAACTGCTGGTTCCCTCTACTTCTTGTGTTCTTAAAACAAAATGTTTCTTATTCATTCAACAAGTACTTATTATTGTGCATCTATATGCTAAGCATGATTTTAGCTATGGGAGTTTAATAAACAAAGTGGATTCAAATCTTTGCTTTTTTGAAACACCGTAGCATGTAGAATAGCTAATACATAGACATAGACCCTTTATCATGCACCAATAGGTTGCTAGTACCTTACATGTATTAAGTCACTATCTTCTCAAGTAACCCTATTAGGGTATTATTAGTCATTTTCTTCTTACATTAGGGAAGTGAGACAAAGAGTGACTTAAGTATTATTCCCATGATTATGCAGCCCAATAGTGACAGACCCAGTATGCGCACACAGGTGGTCTTGTCTTCATAGTCCCTATGCACATCAAATGCTGCACTTACACATAAGATGTTGGAGACAGTTCTAATTCAGCCCCCAAACTCCTATGGCTTTCCTTGGTCCTCTCTGGTGTAGGAGTTGTGGACTGTTCTGGACAGAAAGGCAACAGGTTCACCAGTTTAATTATTCTCAGATGTAAATATTGTTCTTGGGCAGGTTTGGTTGTAAGGTGAGGTGGGAAAGAGTAGATTGAAAGTGGGGAAGAGTCCTAGGAAACATTTAAGTAGTTAAGGTAGTAAAGCAAAATGTCACAGAAGTTGTAAGGTGAGGGGGGAAAGAGTAGATTGAAAGTGGGAAGAATCCTACTGAATATGTAAGTAGTTAAGGTGGTAAAGCAAAATGTCGCGAAAGTTGAAAGTTAAGTGTGGTTATATATTTGGAAATCAGGCAGCAAGATGGAAAAATACATAGGAACTGCAGAAAGAGTGAAAAAAACAGCCACTCTTATTCTCGTATCTAAAATTAATTTTTCTTTAATCATTAAATTGTCATGCTTTGTATCTAACATCAGTAAGATAATTTTTAAATTTTCTTTTTGTGTAGGTGCCAAGCAGTAAGGTATTACCTATAAAAACGGGTAAAATACCCAAAAATGGCATCCTAGAAAGTTTATCAACTCAATAATTAAGTTAACTTTACTTTCAAAGATAATTAGAGTTGGGAACCAGCAGTTAGCGTAATGGCTATGTCGCTGGACTCCCATGTAGTCGACCGCGGTTCGCGTCTCGGACCCAGTGGCTTACAACTCACACTGGGCGCGTGTGCGTGCGTGCCCAAGATCCCGAGAGGAGAATGGAGGAGAAGGGATTGCAGCGTAACACAGTGTGGCTGGCTGGCGGGAGGCTGCTACTCCATGCCGCTCCGCAGGATCTGATTGGCCGCAATCAGCATGACGCTTATAATGAAGGCCATGGCGAAGGCGCATATGAGGCTCTTCCGGACGCAGCATGCCCTAGATAAGGGCTGTTCCTGGCCTGAGTTCCAAAATAAGGATAAAGTGGTGAAGACCTGAAATTATCCCATAAAGGACAAGTAATGTGGGAGGATTATATCTCCTTGTCCATTGACATCAGGCTTTGGCCAATTTAAGATAGTATAAGAGACAACATGAAAGAAGGAAAAGTTCAAGGAGAAGCTTCAAAGGCATCACACACCCTGCTATTTCTCGTTATCTCTGCCACAAAACACTTATTCCTAATGGGATTGTTTCCTCGCCCTGGTTCCTAGAATGAAGCAGACCCTCAGCTAACCCAAAAGGACACGTGGTTGAGAGAGAAATCAACCTTCATTGTTAGCTACTAAGATTTGGGGGCTCCTGCAGTGTAACTTAGCCAAGAACGAATACAGAAGTCAGTGTTTCAAGTTAGTTTCGACCATAATGAAAGCAAGTTTGAACATTTTTCTTTCCCTGCTTTCTTTGTGAAACAATTCCTGTCTTGCTTAAAGTAATGTACCTTGTTCTAACAAATTAAACCAGGTTACTGCAAAAAAAAAAAAAAAAAAAAAAAAAAAAAAAAAAAAAGGAAGGGATTGCAGCGTGACCATCCCCCCTGGGGGGTGATTTCTCGCTTTCTGTCTCTATGTCTCTCACTGTCTGGCGAGCGCACACGCCCTATAGCGAAAAAACCTCTCAAAAAAAAAAAAAAGAAAAGATAATTAGAGTTGTCTTCTGAAAAAGTCTTAAATTTCTTAGACTGGCACTTAGGATCTTACATGGCCAACCGAGTGGTTCAAGTCCTGGAAACAGAGTTTTCTGAAACATGCTGAGCATGTGTACATGCGTACCCAGAATCCTGAAAGGAGAATGGAGACAGGATTGTGGTGTGGCCATTCCCCTGAGAGTGATTTTTCACTTTCTTTTCTCTCTCTCTCTCCAGCTGGTGCATGCCCTATTGCAAACTAAAAAAAAAATAATAAAATGAAAAAGAGTTTCATAGTTCAGCAAGACAGAGTCTCGCCTTCAAGTGTTATCTCCTGTTATATATTGTTGTGATTACTGGTTCTACATTATCGCAATGCCTTTATTTTCTCCATGCTTTTTGAGTATTATTCTGTCTTTATTGAGCTCTTCACTCCTCAAATGCTTTTTCCTTCTCTGGAAATTCAGGTTATACTTCAAGGGCCACCTGAAATCTCATATTCTCCATCCCTTTTTTGAGTACTTCTAGGACGTTATTTTTCATCTTTTCTTTATATTTCACTTATATTAGGGCCAGTCATACCATCCAGCTTGGAGCCCTCAGATATTTCAATGGTTATGTTTAGACTGTAGTAGGTGTATCAAGTCAATTTTGGGCATCAACCGTTTCATGGCTGTTTAAGATCCGTTGTGTTATTTCAGGTAGTATGCTGCCTGGAAATGAGTATGTTTATAGAATCCCATGGAATTAAACCTCTATTTTCACTCTATATTACATGTTGTGTTCTAATTTAAAAGGGACCAAAAAATTAAGAAGAAAGTATTTGGGGAAAAACAAAGTTCAGGAAACTCAGTTAACCTTTAATTTAGTTGTTTTCTGCTAATTGGAAAAGACTGTCCTTCTGTTAATTTTTGCAGTTAAATGCTTTTGCCCACCTGTAAGCAGATAATATGTATCATTTGAGAATCTCTAGTGTAGAACAGAATTTGCAGATTGTTAGTTTGCTAACCTAATTTGACCTGAAAATGTGTTTATTTTGGTTTTTATAGTGGCGCTTTGTTTTTAAAAAGCTAAGATACAGGGCCAGCTGGTAGCGTGGTGGCTAGGGTAACAAGGCCGCTGGTAGCACGGCCAACTGCGCAGGCTGAGTCCCAACCTAGTGACTTGAAAAACATGCCAGGCAGATGTGCATGTGTGCCCCACACCCTGAGTGGGGAATGGAGGAGAGGGGATTGCAGACCATCCTCCCTGGGGAGAGGAGTGTCTTCTCACTTTCTCTCCTCTCTCCAGCAAGTGTACACTACCTGTAGCAAAGTAGTAATAAAAAGCTAAGATAAAATTCACCACTTACAAGTGGCTTTTAGTATATTCTCAGTGTTATATACCCTTACCACCCTAATTCCAGAACCTTTTTGTAACCTCAGAAAGAAACTATTTCTGGCTAGCAGTTACTCTTCATTTCTCTCTGCCCTTATCTCCTGGATCACATCAGTCTACTTTCTGTCTCTGTGAATTTACCTCTTTTGGTCATTTCTTGTACATGGAATCGTACAGTGTGGTGTTTTGTGTCTGGGTTCTTTGACTTAACGTAATGTTTTCAAGGTCATCCATGCTCTATCAGGTATCAATACTTCATTCCTTTTCATGGTTGAACATTCCTCTGTATGGACGTACCATGTTTTGTTTATCCTTTCATTACTTGATGGATATGTGAGTTGTTTACCCTTGGCTATATGAGTGAGTTATGTAGCTATGAACATCATTGTACACATTTTTTTAGGGTCCAGGATTTGAACTGCACAGCTGGCCGTGTGGGATCTGGCTCCTTTAACTACCAGGCCATGGTGCCAGCTCCCACATTTTGATTATCCATTCACCATGCACTGGTGAACACTGAGGTTGAGGCCATATCTTGTCTGTTGTGACTAATGTAATGAACATGGTAATGCAGATGTGCCTTCAGCAAATTGATTTAATATACTTTGGCTGTGTACCCACTAGTGTGATTATCACATTATATAACAGTTCTATTTTTAATTTTTTTTTTTGAGAGGTTTTTGCTATAGGGCGCGTGCACTCGCCAGACAGACAGAGACATAGAGACAGAAAGCGAGAAATCACCCCCCAGGGGGGATGGTCACGCCGCAATCCCTTCTCCTCCATTCTCCTCTCGGGATCTTGGGCATGCACGCACACGCGCCCGGTGTGAGTTTTAAGCCACCGGTTCTGGGACGCGAACCGCAGTGGACTACGTGGGAGTCCAGCGACATAGCCATTACGCTAACTGCTGGTTCCCTCTATTTTTAATTTTTGAGAACCTTCGTATTGTTTCCCATAATGGCTGTCCTCATTTCCATTCCCCTCAACAATATATAAGGGTCCCTTTTTCTTCTCTCCTTCGCCTACTCTTGTTACCTCTTGTCTTTGAAAATAGCTATTCTGACAGGCTTCAGGTGGTATCTTATGGTGCTTTTAATTTATAGTCCATCACCGATCTTAAGCATTTCTGTTCAGGTCCAGGCTTAAGGTGGTATCTTATGGTGCTTTTAATTTATAGTCCATCACTGATCTTAAGCATTTCTGTTCAGGTCTAATTAATTTTTAATTAGATTATGTTTTCATTTTCTGTCTCTCTCTTTTATGTCTTTTAATTTGCTATAGGGTGCGTGCACTCTCCAGAGAAAAGTGAGAGAGAGAAAAGGAAAATGAGAAAGTGTCTCCTGGACATAATCATGTCTCATTCCCTTCTTCTCCATTTTTGTTCAAGACTTTGGACACAGACACACACACACACACACACACACACACACACACACAAACAAACACATGCGTGCGTGCCTGGTATATTTTACAAGCCACTGGGCCCGGGACTCAAACTGCACAGTTGGCCATGTGGAATCTAGCCACCTTACCACCCCACCACCTAACTGGCCCTCTTTTTCCTTTTCTAATGATAATGTATATCCATGCATGTGTGTGTGAGAGAGAGGGAGACTGCACAGGGTTTTGGCACACTATGATACAATTTCCCCAGGCCTCCCCCAGTGCAGGATCCTGGGTGCCTGTGCCCACCTTGTGTGTTTTGGGGCAGCCCCAGGGATCTGAACCTGTGGTCACCATATGGCTTCAAGCCTTGTAGGGCACTTTTGTTATCAGTGGGCCACAATGGCTGAGTCTGTTTTCTTGCTGCTGAGTTGGGCTCTTTATATATTTTAGATATAACTCCTTGTCAGATATATGGATCACAGATCTTTTTTTGTCCTATTTTGTATGTAGTCTCTTCATTCTGATGATTAATTTTTCTTTGCACAGAAACTTTTTAGCTTGATGCAGTAATCCCCAGAAGCAGCTTATCAATTAGGAGTCCGTTCATTGCTGTCATTTCAGAGAAAAAAAAATTTCTCATCAATTAGTATTTCCCAAAGATCCAGTTTATTAGTTTAGTAGTACCATATTAAAAAACACCTTGGAAATAACAGTGTTATTGGTTGATTTACTTATTCTTCATGAAATTGGTTCTTTAGAAAAACGTATTAGACAAAGAATAACGTGACTAACTTTTTTACACTACATTTGCTATAGAAATGGATATGATGACTTGAAATCTGGAAAAGTTCTCTGAGTTAACAAAGAAAATGAATATTTTTTAGTTTGCCGTTTTTTTCCTTCTTCTTCTATTGGGCATATGCATTTGTCAGAGAGAGAAAGTGAGAAATCACCTTGGGGGCATGGCTACACTGCAATCTCTTCTTCATTCTCCTCTTTGGATTTGGGCACACATGCACACACTCCTGTATATTTCTCAAGCCACCTGATGTGAACTCAAACCACAGAGTTGGCCATGTAGAATCCAGCTTTCTTAACCACCATACCACCAGCTGGCTTAGTAACATTTTATTTTTAACCATATTTATATTCAATTAATAGTTTTCCTGATATACTACTCCGGCTCATAAAATTTACTAAATCTATATTTCCAGTGAAAAGGAAAAGACATGCAAATTAGGTCATCATTATCATCTCTAAGCTTTTTTTTTTAACCACTGTACCTTTAAGCACTGACAGTATCAAAAAGGAAAGGTAATATTGGTACTCTAATCTCAGGCTCTGAATAGTTCCAAATGACGAGTTTATTAGCAAAATAAATGGAAATAGAAGAAATGGTGACTTGTACTAAAAATAACTACTATTTATTTATTTATTTATTTTTGGAGAGGTTTTTGCTATAGGGCTTGTGTGCTCACCAGAGAGACAGAGAGAAATCACCCCCAAGGGGGATGGCCACGCTGCAATCCCTTCTCCTCCATTCTCCTCTCGGGATCTTGGGCAAGAATACACACACGCCTGGCATGAGTTTAAGCCACCGGGTCCAGGACTCAAACTGCAGTTGACTACCTGGGAGTACAGCAACATAGCTATTACGCCAAGTGATGGTCCCAAAATAATCACTTTTAACTAAATATTAAATTCTCGTTTTAAAATCATCCCCTACTACATTTTCTTGCTTTTATCCATTGGATTTATATTCCCATGAAACATACCGTTACTCTGGTTTATCACCTTGACAAGAATCTGTTCACATTTTTACTGTTAATTGTCTATTTTATTTACAAAGGGCACATGTACTCATAGGCCGGGGTTTGACGAGAATGAGAGTAAGAGAGAAAAGCACTCCATAGTAGGGTGTGGTTACGCCGCAGCCCCTTTCCTACATCTCCTGTCCCCTCATAGTTTAGGGCATGTACCTGCACTCCCACATCTGGCATGTTTTTTTAGCTGCCAGGGCCAGGATTCAAACCATGGCCAGCCATGTAGGCTCCAGCTCCCAGTGCATAGCTCTTAAACACAGTGCTGTGGGGCCAGCCTTGTTCAAAATTTTAAAATAACCAGATGATTGGCAATCACCTGTAATCCCCTTTATCCAGGATGCCGAGGAAGAGTGCAAGTTTATGGTCACTGTAGACAGCATAAGAAGACTCTGTCTCTAATTTAAAAATTAAAATAAAGTTATATCTTGGGAAAGCTATGTTTAGATTGAGGTTTTGCTGTTGCAAGAGTAACATAGAGGGATGGAAGATGTTGGTAAAATGTGTTGTTAATGGAGTCTGAAAACACCTTGCTCAGATTCTCTTGAGTATAAGCTTACAACATCTGTGTGATCTCTGTAATCCCATTCAGAGATTATGCTATTTACTGGATATGAATTTTGTTGTTTAAATCTGCAATATTAGGTACTCCATCCATAAAGGTTGAAAATTTTTGCCAGTAAGGTAAAAAATGAGGATTTGGCAGATAAATCTGAATAGTTAAAGTATTACTTTACGAAATGTTCAGTAATGGCATGTATGTAATTGTAATATAAGCACATTGAGGGATGTTATATAATCATTATGTTCAATTTTTGTAAAAGACATTTAGCATAATGAGAGAGTAAAAATATTTTGATGAAAAAATTTAGGCAACTTGATCCAAACTTTGTAAAGTAAAATACATAGGATCAGAGAAAGTAACCTAAAAGTACTGCTAGTGATTGCCTTTGGGTGGTGTTTTCTGTTTTTTGTTTTTTTTTTTTTTTCCTTTTCTTTTTCATGTTTTCTATTGCTATGTTCACATTATCTTAGTGAAATGACGTGCTCAGTGACTTGCAAAGGACAACAGTTGTCCATTTATAACACAAATCTGGTCCTTCAGAAATGTTTTCTGTGGTATTTTCAGTTTCATATTTTTGAGACATGTTATGATCTTGAATAAATATTTACATTCCATTGAAAAGTCTGAAGCTAAAAGTAAAAAAACAGAAACCTGAGTCTGTAATATTTAAAAGTTGTGCTTCAGAGTGTTACAATTTTCTTATCTGATTTTATTTTTTATTGTCAGATATCCAGTGATAAAAACCACCTGTCTTTTAAGAGAGAGACTTCAAATGGAAATCTATAATATGTTAAGTTTTATATTTTAGAACTTCAAAGGTTCTACTCATGTAAATAAACCTTTTCTGATTTTTAGAGGGACAGAAAGAAAATGAAAAAATGAAAGGTGAAGAGCGGCCGATATATTCAGAAAACCATCTTACACCCAATATTCTAGAAGCCACTGCTGTGAAAATAGAAAAAGGAGATGAAAAGGAACTTATGAAACTGCCAGTCATAGTGAAGCTAGAAAAACCTTTGCCAGAAAGTGAGGAAAAAAAGATTATCAAAGAAGAAAGTGATTCCTTCAAGGAAAATGTCAAACCCGTTAAAGCCGAAGTGAAGGAGTGCAGGACAGATCCTAAAGATATCAAAGGCAGCATGGAGAGGCTGGTCTCCCCGGAGACTGAGAGGCTAGAATTTGGTGGAAATATTAAATCTTCTCAAGAAATTACTGAGAAATCTTCTGAAGAAACTGAGAAACTTAAAAATGACCAGCAGGCCAAGATACCACTAAAAAAACGAGAAATTAAACTGAGTGATGATTTTGACAGTCCAGTCAAAGGACCTTTGTGTAAATCAGTTACTCCAACAAAAGAGTTTTTGAAAGATGAAGTAAAACAAGAAGAAGAGACTTGTAAAAGGGTCTCCACAATCACTACTTTGGGTCACGAAGGGAAACAACTGGTAAATGGAGAGGTGACTGATGAAAAGGCAACTCCAAATTTTAAGACAGAACAAATAGAGACAAAGTTTTACGATGCAAAGGAAGAGAGCTATAGCCCCTCTAAAGACAGAACTGTCATTGTAGAGGGAAATGGAGCCGAGTCTCTCAATTCTGTCATAACAAGTATGAAAACAGGCGAGCTTGGGAAAGAAATGGGCACTTTAGGGAGGGATACAGAGAGTTCACCATCCATCTTAGAGGCCCCAAGCCAAAAAAGGCAGATAGAGGACCCTGGTCCTCCAGAAATGGAAACTTCACTTGAGTCTTCTGAGAAGGCAAAGGATCTCTCGTTAAAAACTGCTTTGTCTGCCACTGAATCCTGTTCCATGAAAGCTGAAGAGAAGTCTCCCAAAAGTAAGAAAGAAAAGCGCCCACCAATCCTAGAATGTCTTGAGAAGTTAGACAAGTCCAAAAAGACTTTTCTTGATAAGGACACACAAAGATTGAGTCCAATACCAGAGGAAGTTCCCAAGGGTACTCTGGATTCCGAAAAGCCTGGCTCACCACAGTCTGCCGAAGCTTCCCCACCGGCTGGCATGACTGGCCCTTGTGATAAGCTAGCCTCAGAAAAGGGAGAGGTGGAAGGTGGGAGTTCAAGTCCTGTTGAAGGCCGGCCTCCGGCACAGGCAGACACAGAAATTCTAAAAGAGGACTCAGAGTCCATTAAGGAAGAAATGGAGCATCTGAACAGTACCCAGAACTCTGGCTTAGAGGACCCTTCTGAGACAAAGGGTTCTATGCAAAAAAGCAAATTTAAATACAAGTTGGTAACTGAAGAAGAAACCACTGCCTCTGAAAATACAGAAATAACTTCTGAAAGGCAGAAAGAAGGCATCAAATTAACAATTAGGATATCTAGTCGGAAGAAGAAGCCAGATTCTCCCCCCAAAATTCTAGAGCCAGAAACAAAGCAAGAGAAGACAGAAAAGGAAGACGACAAAGCAAATGTGGGTCGTACTTTAAGAAGGTCTCCAAGAATATCTAGACCCACAGCAAAAGTGGCTGAGATCCGAGATCAGAAAGCAGATAAAAAAAAGGGGGAAGGCGAAGATGAAGTGGAAGAAGAGTCAGCACCTTTGCAAAAAACAGACAAAAAAGAAAATGTGAAAAAATCTGAGAAGGATACGAATTCTAAAGTAAGCAAGGTAAACCTTTTCCTACTCTGAGTTTTAATTTTTAGTTAGAAACATTCGACTCTAAAAGCTTTCTGCTAAAATGTAATCATCTAAAGACAACTGAAAAAATCTTAGAAAAAAAATACTCATTTTCCTTCTACCTCAAAATACCTTTCCTCAGTAGCTATCCCCACAAATTTCAGGAATCTTTTGTCATCTTTTCAACTGTTCTATTACAAGGAGTATAAGGAATATATACTCTTTGAAAACTATTCTAGTAATCGAAACCTCTCTAGGATTATAACCACTGTAACCACTATTAACGGTTTGGGGTATCTATTTTTCCTTTTTTTTTTTTTTTGTGAATTCATGTGTATGTTCATAAACATTATCCGCTCATTTAAAAAAATAAATCGGATCAAATAAGCTCATTTCTCTATGAGTTTGTCACTTAACAATGTGTCTGAACTCTTCCCATGTCAGTAGATAGAGCCTTCCTTTTGTTGATTAATGGCCACTTAGTATTCCATAGTGTGGATATACCTCAGTGTATTTAATCACTCCCTTATTGATTGACATTTAGGTTGTTTCCAATTTTTCACTATTACAGGCAATGCTGCATTGAAGATCCTTTTGGACATGAGTGAGTATTTCTTTAGAATAGACTCCTAGAATTGGAATTGCTGGGTCAAGGGGCATGTGTATTTTAAGTTTTGATAGCTATTGCCACAGTGTCCTCCAAGGGCCCTTTCCTGTCCCATCTCCTTACCAGTGTAGGAGAGTACCTAGTTCCCCTATTTTGATCATAATCTTAGAAACCACACCTCTCTTCTCTGTGACCCTCTTTTCAGCAAAGTCTTTTTATAAGTCTTTGGCTAGGCTACGGGAGTTTGTAGTAATTGAAAGTATCACTTTAGCTCTTAATTTATTCAAATGATCAGATTATTCTTCCTTGTAAGTAATCTTTTGTTCCCTGAAATACTGGAGTTTTCATTCTGTTTTAAAGAAGTTTCTTTTTCTTCTGTTAGAATTATTTTGTTCTCTGCTGAAGGCCTAGAGGAGCTGAAATATAAGTTAAAAGATTGAAAAATAGGCAATAAAATGCTGTTAACAATATTATAGACCTATTCTCTGAATAATATTTTTACTAGGTTCATTGGGATCTTGTTATGCAGTTTTAAAATTAATCTTTAATACACTATTTAATTTTTTCATAACAACTAAGTGAGAATACAGTCTTCATTCTGTTATAGAGCCTTTAAAATGTACATGGCCTTTGACCCAGAATCCTCTTCAAGGAATTTATCCTAACCACAAAGATGTGTGTAAAAGTTTATATTTATAATGATACATTGTTTATGAAAGTGAAAAAATGGGAAACAACTGCCTAAATGTCTAGTAGGGATTAGATAAACACAGCTATGTTATGGTATATTATAACATAGTTTATACCTGTGTCAGCAGAATATTTTATGACCAGGGAATATATCTATAAGACAAAATGGTCATTATAATTCCATTGGAAAAAAAGTGTAGAAAAAATAATGTATAATAAATATCTACGAAAATTGAATAGTAGGTCTATCTGGTGATTACCTTAAAATTCATTTTTTTCTCTGTATATTGATTAAATATTCTACAAAGATCGTATAATCAGAAGTTTTTGGTAAGTATCCTTATTTTATCAAATTATCCCTTTTATTTTATATCAGGTAAAACCCAAAGGCAAAGTTCGATGGACTGGTTCTCGAACACGGGGCAGGTGGAAATATTCCAGCAATGATGAAAGTGAAGGGTCTGACAGTGAAAAATCATCTGCTGCTTCAGAAGAGGAAGAAGAAAAAGAGAGTGAAGAAGCCATCCCAGCAGATGATGATGAGCCTTGCAAAAAGTGTGGCCTTCCCAACCATCCTGAGCTGGTATGTATCTGTCTCGTGGTGTTTCTATTCCAAGCAAGCTGTGGCTGCCCGGAGCAGCCTGAGTCTTCCAGGTTTGACTGTGACTGGATATTGCAGTGCTGTCAAGCTTGCGTGCTACCACGTAACCTTGATTTCCACTCCGAAATAATGACCCAGTTCTAGTAAGGCCAGGGATCAAGATCATGCTTTCATTCTACCAGTCTTACATATTAGTACTTTTTCTACTTATTAAGGGTGTACCTCTGATCTTTTTATTAAGCCAGTGAATTGATTTAGCTATTTCTAGGGACCAGCAGTTAACGTAATGGCTATGTCGCTGGACTCCCATGTAGTCGACCGCGGTTCGACTCCCAGACCTGGTGGCTTAAACTCATGCTGGGTGCGTGTACGTGCGTGCCCAAGATCCCGAGAGGAGAATGGAGGAGAAGGGATTGCGTTGTGGCCATCCCCCCTGGGGGGTGATTTCTCGCTTTCTGTCTCTCTGTCTCTCTTTGTCTTTCTGGTGAGCGCACGCGCCCTATAGCCAAAAAACAAACAAACAAACAAAACTATTTCTATTCAGTTTGTTTTCTTTACATTTTACGTCTTTCTCTTTAAGTTACATTATAATGGTATATCTGAAGTGCCAGCTTTATTGCCTTCCTGTAAAAACATTTGTTAGTAACCTAGTGGGGCTTAAAAATTTTTTTTTAGATTTATTTATTTATTTTAATTCCATTTATTGTTGTTGTTATTATTATTATTTATTTGACCAGAGAGAAAGGGAAAGCAAGAAAGCAAGCCGCCAGGTCTGGGACTTGAACCGCAGTCGACCGTGTGGGAATATAGTGCCTTTAACCACCACACTACCTACTGGCCCCCCTAGTGGGTCTTTAACAGTTTAAAAATGAGCTATTCTGAAATAAGATTTTTGTAGAATAAATTATTGACAGACATATTCAAAAGAATAGTACCAGATTTATTTTGGAACCCCCCATTTTTTCCTTTAATTTTCCAGAGGGCATGTGCACTCACTGGATAGTGAGCAAGAAAGCACCCTTCCACCCGCCCCCGCCATGGTGAGTGGCCTCCCTGCAAGCCCTTCTCCTCTATTTCTCCATCCTTCAGGATTTTGAGCTTATACACATACACCTGGCATGATTTTTTTTTAAAGAACTATTTCGTGTAACTTTATTTATTTATTTGTTTTAATTTGACCAGAGTGGGACAGAGCAAGAAAGAGAGAAAGGGAAAGTGAGAAAGCAAGCCACCTGGTCTGAGACTTGAACCACAGTCGGCCACGTGGGAGTCCAGTGCTCTTAACCACCACTCCACCTGCTGGGCCCCCTGGCATGATTTTTAAGCCATTGAATCCAGGATTCAAGCCACACAGTTGACCATGTGGGATCCAGCCACTTTTTTTTTATTTTTTGGAGAGGTTTTTACTGTAGGGTGCGTGCTCACCAGAGAGACAAAAAGCGAAAAATCACCCTCCACACGTCCGGCGTGAGTTCAAGCCAGTGGGTCTGGGACTCGAACTGTGGTCAACTACATCGGAGTCCAGCAATATAGCCATTACCTCAACCTCTGGTCCCGGATCCAACACTTTAATCATGGACTGGCCCATGTGGAGATGTTTTACTCAGTTATGTTCCTCAGATGTGTTCTAAATCAGAAGAATCAACTTATCCAGACCTGTTACTTGAAGTTCATATGTGAATCTATTGAGAAAATACTCGTTTTATTTCCAATTCCATGCAACTCTGTGCTTCTTTTGAATACACTGGACTTTAAGCTCTACCTATTAGGTGAAGATACTTCCACATGTGTAGAATTGTGGGGAGCAGAAATGTTTTGAGGTCCTCTATTAAAATTTGGAAAATTCTAAGGGGTTCTTCTCTAGGTTCTTTTTCTTCCCTAGGAAGCAGCATGTGAGGAAAAAGTACAGGGCCAGACAAATGTGGATTCAGATCCCACCTCCACCAGCACATGTGCTCTTTCTCTGAATCTTGATTTCTCATTATAAAATGAGCTAATGACTGTATACTTTTTTTTTTTTTTTTTTTTTTTTTTTTTTTTTTTTTTTGAGAGGTGTTTTGCTATAGGGCACCTGCGCTCACCAGAAAGATAGAAAGAGAGAGACAGAAAGCGAGAAATCACCCACCCCTGGCAGATGGCCATGCCGCAATCCCTTTTCTCCCATTCTCTTCTCGGGATCTTGGGTACACATGCACATGCACCCAGTGTGAGTTTAAGCCACCAGGTCCAGGACTCGAACCGCGGTCGACTACATGGGAGGCCAGCAACATCACCATTACGCTAACTGCTGGTCCTTATGACCATATACTTTGAGAGGTATTTTTTTTGTTTTGTTTTGTTTTAAGAGATTTTTGCTACAGGGCATGCGTGCTCACCAGAGAGATAGAGTGAGAAAGAAAGTGAGAAATCACCCCCCGGGGGCTGGCCATGCTGCAATCCCTTCTCCTCCCAGGATCTTGGGTATACATGCACACACACCAGGCATCAAGTTTAGTCCACCAGGTCCGGGATTTGAACCACAGTTGACTACTTGGGAATCCAGCAATGTAACCATTATGCCATCTGCTAGTCCTGAGGGGTGGTTTTAATAGCTCGTGTAACGTTTGTTAGTACTGTTCCTCATATGTAGTCTGTTTTAGCATAAAGTTAATTCCAGTTAATTTGTTCTTTTCTTTCTTAGAAAGGCTTTGAAAGTTAGGACAAGATTTTTATGTAGAGAAAAGCGAAGAAATTTGAGATAGGAATTTTTACTGCCCTGTCAATTGAGGAGAAAGCAATACATGTGTTCTGTTTCATCTTTCCCCTTGTCGCATTACATTGAAAGAGCATTTTGACTAAGCTAACAGTAACAAAGGGGTATGAGGGAACAGGAAGTAAAATGGAGTGAGTAGAAATAGTTGTGAGAGAAAGAGGATGTTGTACCCTTTTTCAAAATATATTTATTTGTTTAATTTTATTTGTTATTATTATTTTTTAATTTGACTAGAAGGAGGGAGAGAGAGAGAGAAAGTGAGAGAGCAAGCTGCCAGGTCCAAGAGTCGAACCCGATGGGAGTCCAGCACCACGCCACTTGCCGGCCCCTCATGTTGCACCCTTTTTAGAGTAGAATTTTATCGGCTATTTTAATAACTTCTTTGAAAATCCATGGCTGGTTACTGTGCCAAAGAGAATGACATTGGAAACTGAAGATCCCAAATATGGAGATTTCTTATGCCAAGTACATCAATAAAATGTACTAATAAAAATATCAGTTAACTATGGCTAGCAGGCTGCGTGTTGGTTAAGATGCTGGACTCCACATGGCTGACTGCGGTTTGAGTCCCAGACCTGGCGGCTTGCTTTCTCACTTTTCTTTTCTTTCTCTTCCTCTCTCTCTCTGGTCAAATTAAAAAAATAATAATAACAAATAAAATTAAATAATTACTTTAAAAAATATCAGCTGCAGGGAACCAGCAGTTAGCGTAATGGCTATGTTGCTGGACTCCCACGTAGTTGACCGCGGTTCGCATCCCGGACCCGGTGGCTTAAAACTCACTCCGGGTGCATGTGCGTGCGTGCCCAAGATCCCGAGAGGAGAATGGAGGAGAAGGGATTGCGGTATGACCATCCCCCCTGGGGGGTGATTTCTCTCTTTCTGTCTCTCTGTCTCTCTGTCTCTGTCTGGCGAGCGCATGCGCCCTATAGCGAAAACCTCTCCAATATATATATATATATATATATATATATATATCAGCTGTTGTATGTTAAGTGGTAATGACATGATACTGAAGTAGAAATCCTTCATTCTCATCCTTACTGAGCTGGCAGCAGGAAAACAACAAATTGCTAAATGAACATGGAACTGTAAGGGGTTTCCAGATGCTTTATTCAGAATAGATGGGTCATTACCTGAGGCTTAGAAATCGTCCATGGTGATCTTTATTTAGTGGGATTTTTGCCTTAATGGCAGTATAGAGCCAATCTTAATTTTAGAAATAAGTTGAATTTCATAAGTTCATTTATAGTTTTGCTATTTGAAATTTAGATTACATTTTACCATAGAAACAATACGGTAAATGGAATTAAGTGCCCAGGTTAGTCCACATATGCCTATGTAGTAAATCATGTAACTGAAATATGTAATACTGATACATAGTATTAAAGGGTAGATATTTGGAGTAAATGACAATTCACCATCTAGAGATGGAAGAAACTTTTCCACTTTAATCTCCCCCCTCTCCCCAGCACCATGGGATGGGTTAGAATTTTTTTTTCCTTTTTTAAAATAAACCATAGTTTATTTTATTTTTAACACCCATGAATTCATAGGGAATAGGTTCCAGTAGCTCAGGCTCCTTTCCATTGGTTCTCTCACTGTGGCTTCTCTGGGTGGAGCAGGCTGGTGTTTCAGTTGAACCCAGGAGCCTTTCTTTGACCTCCTTTTTCTGGTCATTTTCCTTCACACGTTTTGGGAAGCTATCTCTGCTCTTAGAATGCTTAATATGCTCAATACCCACATTAATTCTCTTGGCAAGAATCTTGCCCTTAACTTGTTTGTTTATACCAGTGCCAAAAGCATGCTGGGTAACTCTGTAGACTCTTCCAGTTTCGCCATGGTAACATTACAGGGCACTCCTTTTTGAATAGTGCCCATTCCTTTGATGTCTACAATATCACCTTTCTTAAAGATTCACATATATGTTGCCAAAGGAACCACTCCATGTTTTCCAAAAGTCCTAGAGTATCGGGGACCAGCAAGCGATGTGGTAGTTAAGGGGCTGGACACTCCCACATGGTCAACCATGGTTTGAGTCCAGGTGGCTTGCTTTCTCACATCCCCCCCCCCCATCTCTCTTTGGTCAAATTAAAATAATAAGTAAATGAATAAATGAAATTAAATAATTCTTTAAAAAAATAAAAAGGCCTAAAGAATGTATATTGGGTGCTTCTCCTCTTTCCCTTGGTTTGTCATTTAGGTGAGTGAAGATGGCAGTTCCCGGGATGGGTTAGAATTTCTGAAATTATTTTATGTGTATACTAGGGCTGACCTAGTGTGGGCAGTACGACCCAGAGTCTGCACTGTCAGCAAGACTGAAGGCTGGACTGAGTGCTGTGATGCTGGATTCCAGCAGGATATGTTAGTATGAGCTCACGATTATCTTGATATGGATACAGATTATAGGTATGCCTAGACACATTTTACATACATTTCCTGATGCTGTCCTCAGAGAGAGCTTAGAGGTGGTGGTATCGAGGGGCAGTGAACACACGAAGCACCAAATTGTGGTTTCTTCTTTTTTTATTTTTTTTTGGAGAGTTTTTTTTGCTATAGGGTGTGTGCGCTCACCAGAGAGACGGAAAGCACGAAATCACCCCCCGGGGGGATGGCCACGCCGCAATCCCTTCTCCTCCATTCTCCTCTCTGGATCTTAGGCACGCACTTACACGTGCCCGGCATGAGTTTAAGCCACCAGTCCGGGACTCAAACCGCAATCGACTACATGGGAGTTCAGTGACATAGCCATTATGCTAACTGCTGTTCCCTCTTTATTTTTTTAAAGAATTATTTTACTTAATTTTATTTATTCATTTATTTATTTTATTTTGACCAGAGACAGACACAAACAGAGAGAGAGAGAGAGAGAGCAAGCCACCAGATCTGGGACTCAAACTGTGGTCAGCCATGTGGGAGTGTCCAGTGACTTAACCATCGTGCCACCTGCTGGTCCCCAGTTCCTTCTTTTTCAATCTTGCCAGAGTGTGTGTACACTTGCTGGAGAGAGAGAGAGAAGGAGAGAAAGCATCCACCATGGGACATGGTCATGCTGTAATCCTTTCTCCTCCATTCCTCCCTCCTTTTGGAATTTCGGGCACACACATGCACCCACCATGTTTTTCAAGCCACCAGGCCCAGGACTCAGACTGCAAGATTGACCATGAGGGATTGAGCACCTTAAACGCCTCTCCACCAAATAGCCCCAGATCTTGGTTTTAAAATACCAATATCCAACAAAAAACAAGGGCGTCTTGGAGAAATGACTGAGTTTAAGGCTTATGCAAGGAAAATACAGGCTGTGATGCCAGAAATTAAGGAAGCGAAGAGTGAGTTAACAAACACAGAGAGAGAGGACAGCTCCATCGACTAGTAGTTATAAGAGCCGTATCCTTCATACTCAGTCGTGGTTCAGATCCCCACAGTTTGAAAAACCTGCCAGGCACACACACGTGTGTGCCCAGAATCATAGCAGGATGAAGAAATGGAGAAGGGATTATGGCATGACCATGCTCCATTTTGGGGCGTTATCTCCCTATCTCTCTATCTCTCCATCTCTTTCGTGAGCACACAGGCCCTCTGGCAATTAACAATACATTATTTAATTAATTAAATTTAATTCAATAAAAATAGTATTTAAATGTCCTAAGAACTCAAGAGCTACTCAGAAGGAGCGCCTGGTGAGTCCATGGCTGAGAAAATTCCAACTAAGTAGTGGTAGTTTTGGATTGTAACCAAAACCCAAATATTCATTAGTTCATACTGATATAAATAAATAAATAACCAAAGGAGTGACAGAGAAGAGACATTATTTTTTCTTTACATAATTCCAGAGAACGAATACAGCCAGCACAGGGAATTAGCAGAGCGCCGTCAGCACCTCACAGTAGGTGTCAGCGAGGCCATCGGGGAAAACTCAGACTGGTGGGAGAAAGTTTAAGATAACTTCAGTGTATCTCCCCAACGTATTTATTCATTAATTACTGTGGTGATTTTAATTTATATTCACAAATGCTCCATCACTCTTCCAGAAACCCTTATCTCACTCTCTCTTTTAGTGTGAGCTGAACTTGGCCATGAGCATGGAGTGTGGAAAGGGAAAAGTAGGAACTTTGCAGTGGACAGAGTCAGTCGGCACCGGGGTCGCTTGATGAAGTGATCGTAGTCAGAGTCGATAGTCGTGGCCTGTTGCTGTCATGTGCCCCGACGGGACATGTAGCACAGTACCCTTCCCCTCTGGTGTTCTTCTGCAAACCTGTAACTCCAGTCTTGTCAGGAGAATACCACACAAATCCCAGTGCAGGGACAGCCTACCACATATCAGACCGGTTATGCTTCGGAATGTCGCAGATCATAGAGTGAGGAGACACGACTCTCCGTCCTGTGGCATCCTGGAGTAAGCATCAGCGAAATGACATCAGCGGAAAAACTTGTAGAATCAGAGTAAAAGTCTGACATACAGATACTAATTTCTTGGCTTTGGTAGCTGTACTGCAGTTTTGTAAGATGCTAACATTGGGGAAATTTGGGCGAAGGGTTTATGAAAACTTAAATATTTATGAGGGGCCTGGCCTGGCATAGCAGCCAGTAGCAAACTGCACTCCTGTGCTGGAAGTCACATGGCTGACCACGGTTCACACTGCCCTGAGCAGCCCGAAATCATGCTGGGCACAGGATCCTGGTGAGCACGAGGACTGGAGAAGGGGGGTCATGGTGTGGAATGGCTCCATCAAGGGGGTGTATGTGTCTCTTCCCTCTTTTTTCCTTATCTTACTCTTCCTCCTTCCATCCCTCTAATTTGTTGTGCACACATACATGTTTTCAATCATGAATAAAATAATTAAAATTAATGAGAGAACCATGTTAAGTTTTAAAGGTTTGGAAATCTTTTTTAAAAAAGAATTATTCAATTTAATTTTATTTAATTTTTATTTTTAATTTGACCAGAGAGGGACAGAAAGAGAGAGAGAGAGAGAAAAGAGAGGGATAGTGAGAGCAAATCACCAGGTCTGGGATGAACTGTGGTCAACCATATGGGAGTCCAGCACCCTTAACCGCCATGCCACCTGCTGGCCGTAGAGATTTGGAAATCTTTAATAGCAATAACACATCAAAGACTAATTATTGTTATTAATCTTTGCATTCCAGCTGATGGTCCTTAATAGAATGTCTTTCTTATACTTCAGTCCCTTCCTTAGTTGAATTTACATGATAAAAAGAGCCATCAGTGTGTTTTATGAACAGATAGTTGAAAGACTGAATGGGTCTTTGTAAAGATTTTTGCCATAGGGCTTGTGCACTCTTCCTGTGTTAGACAGAGTCACGGTCGTGCTCTTCTCCTTCATTATTCCTCTCCGGATTTTGGGGCTCATGCACACAGGCCTGGCATGATTTTCAAGGTGCCAGGTCCAAGACTCAAACCACAGTCAGCTGTGTGGGAATCCAGCACCTTAACAGCCACATCACCTGCTGGCTCTAAAATGGAATTTAAAATTTTTTTAAAGATTCCGTGTTTAGTCAAGTCTATGATACTTGAGCTTAAAAACTTTGTTGCAACAGGGGCCTGGCCTTGTAGTTTAGCAGTCAAGAATTGTGCAGAGGAAGCCAAATCCCACCTGGCTGACTAGGGTTCAAGTCCTAGCCCTGGTGCGCACCTGTAACCTGGATCCTGACAGGACAGAGACTTGTGGAAGGATTGCAGTGCGACCAGGAACTGTTAAGGAGTGCTCTCTTACTCCCTTTTTCCCTCCCTCTCCCTCTGTCTCTCTAACACATGTGCATGTATACACCCTTGAGGTGGGGAAAAAATACTGCTATGAAGAATACATGTGCTCGGGACCAGCAGTTAGCGTAATGGCTATGTCGCTGGACTCCCATGTAGTTGACCACAGTTTGTGTCCCAGACCCAGTGGCTTAAAACTCATGCCAGGCGCGTGTGCGTGCGTGCCCAAGATCCCAAGAGGAGAATGGAGGAGAAGGGATTGCAGCGTGGCCATCCCCCCGGGGAGTGATTTCTCACTTTCTGTCTCTGTGTCTCTCTCTGTCTGGCGAGCACATGTACCCTATAGCAAAAACCTCTCCAAAAAAAAGGGAAAAAAAAGAATACATATTCTCTTATAGTATACTCTAAAAGAATTCTAACTTATTCAGAAAGGACTTTTTTAAGAATTTATTTATTTAATTTTATCTGTTACTATTTTTTAAATTTAATCAGAGAGAGAAAGGGAAAGTGAGAAGGCAAGACACATGGTCTGGGGCTTGAACCATAGTCGGCCATGTACAAGTACAACACTCTAACCACCAAGCCACCTGCTGGCCCCAGAAAGACTTATTTTTTACTAAATCCTGTAGCTTCATATTTTCTTTGTTTTAGTTTTTATTTTTTAAACACTGTCATGTCAGATTCTTATTTGAGCTTTTTTTATTAATCATCATTCTGCAAACAGAGTACCTTGCAGTATACATACTAAGAAATGTTGAAATTATTTTAACACGAGTCTTTCCATTTTGACATTGAGTTAGGTTGATGTCCATATGGTTTATTTCAGATTCTCCTGTGTGACTCCTGTGACAGTGGGTACCACACCGCCTGCCTCCGCCCGCCTCTGATGATCATCCCTGATGGAGAATGGTTCTGCCCGCCTTGCCAGCATGTATGACCCCACCCCTCTCGTGGAAAATCCGTGATTTCATATTGAGATTGATAGTACTTTCTAAGAAACACGAGCATTCATTTCCAAAGTAGTTTGTAAATCGTGTTTTCCTGTTTTTTAGATTTCTACCTTTTATTTATTTATTTTTTCTTTTTGGAGAGGTTTTTGCTATAGGGCGCATATACTCACCAGAAAGGCGAGAGAGACAGAGAGACAGAAAGCGAGAAATCACCCCCCAGGGTGGATGGCCCCCGCAATCCCTTCTCCTCCATTCTCCTCTCAGGATCTTGGGCACGCACACACACGCACCCAGTGTGAGTTTAAGCCACCGGGTCCGGGACTCAAACCGTGGTTGACTACATGAGAGTCCAGCAACATAGCCATTACACTAACTGCTGGTCCTAAGATTTCTACCTTTTATTAATGTCATTTAGGTCTCCTTTAGTTGTTATTTTTTCCCCAAATCATTTCTCAGCAGTCCTGCAAATTTTATAAAATTACCATCATTACAAAGAGCTCTAATTGAGATACATGCAAGGAAGACACAGCCCCTGGCTGCTGCTCTTCCTTCGTCAGAGGTTCTAGAGGTGCAGTCTTCAGCGCTAGAGGAGCCATGGGCTCTCGCTCACCTCTCTTGATTGAGATGAATTTCTTTTGAATACTCGAGAACATAATATTTCTTTGCTATTGTGACAATTGGGTTATTTTCATGAGCCCTTTCTCGTTTTGCTTTGGAAAAGACGAGATGATGCATTTTTCATTGAGATGGACTTCTGTAGCTTAGCCTGGCTTTGTCACGTGTATTTCTCTGTTTTGCCCCAGTAACCATGGAGCATCGTTTTATACATTTTCTTCCTAACCTCTTTTTTTTTAAGTAGTTATTGGCACCCTTGCATTATATTGTACATATAACCTGCTCCTTGAAAAATATTTTGGGGTCTGTTACGCATGCACGTTGAATGAGACACTGTTTTAACTCTGACTACTCTGTGCAGGATTGGCACAGAATCGGCCTTTTTGGCAGAGCTCTGCATCTGTCTGCATGCACTTTATCGCAAAGGTCCCGTGCTCATCCTCTGCTCAGTGACGTTGAGGCACAGCTTTATGTCAACAGAAGGGAAGCGTCTGTGCTCACTTACTGTGCAGCCCAGCTCAGCTCATAGGGCACAGTGCCCCCAGCTCCTCATGCACGTGATAAATGGTGATGGAGAAGTGTTAAAAGTGACACGTGTCTGCTTTTCTCCTTCAGAAACTGCTGTGTGAAAAATTAGAGGAGCAGTTGCAGGACTTGGATGTTGCCTTAAAGAAGAAGGAGCGTGCTGAACGAAGGTACTTTGGTATTGGGGGTGTGTGTCTTAGTATTCTGCCTGGAATTTGACAGCAGAATGGGCTTACGATAGTGATGCCCACTTCCGTCTGATGTAGGGGTTAGCCGAGTTCAGCCTGTAGGTCAAATTCAGCCTGCTTCTTCTTGCTTTTATACTGGGTTCTAGTGATGACTTTTATATTTTTAAATTACTTTTTAAAAATAAAATCTAGGGAGCCAGCAGGTGGTGTGGAAATTATTGCAGCTGGATCCCACATGACCAACTACATGGTTCGAGTCCTAGATCCGGCAGCTTGAAAATCCTGCTGGATGCATGTGCCTGGGTGTGCCCAAAATCCTTAGAGGAGAATGGAGGAGAAAGATTGCAGTGTGGCCATTCCCCCAGGGGGTGATTTTCTCTCTCTCTCTCTCTCTCTCTCTCTCTCATTCTCTCTCTGTCTCTAATGAATGCATGTGCCCTATAACAACTAAATTAAAATTTAAAAAATTAGAATCGTTTTATGACACATGAAAGTTATATTTAGATTTTACTGTCCATAAGTAACGTTCTGATGGAACCCAGTCTTGATTATTTACATGTTGTCTATGGCTCACTTTGTTAAACAGCAGTAGAATTGTGCTAGTTGTGACAGAGACCTTATGATGTGCCCACCTGAGATATTATCTCTTTTCTTTTTATTTTCTTTCTTTCTTTCTTTCTTTCTTTCTTTTTTTTTTTTTAGAGATAGATTTTTCTATAGGGCACGTGTGCTCACTGGAGAGACAAAGAGACAGAAAGTGAGAAAGCACCACCCGGGGTAGCTGACCATGCTACAGTCCTTTCTCCCGCATTCTTCTCTCGGGACTTTGGCCATGCGCCTACACGCTTCTCTCGTGAGTTTTAGGCCTCCGGGTTATCACTCAAACTGCAGTCGGTCATGTGGGAGTCCAGCGACGTAACCATTACACCATCAGCTGGTCCTGTGAACTTGACTTTTATGTTTTTGTTGTTTGCTACCAAGCTTGAGCTCTGTGGCACATAAGAAATGGTACTTGGTTAGTTAAGGCAAGTTAGTCTCTAAATTTGACTAGGAGATAAAAGTACTTACTAGCTTTTGAAAATCAGTTATCTAAAGGCCTTTGAATTTAGAAACCCTTTTATTTTATAAAAAGTTTATGTTTCAAATATTGGCAGTATCTCCCAAGGACATTTTTTTAAATAAAGATAATCTGTATAAAATTATTAGTGCTGTTTTGCTGGGGGGCAGAGTTCTCTTTTGTTTTATTTTTGACACCAGTAAAAATGTAACAAAAGTTGCTTCAAATGAAATCACAAGTAAAAATCAGAGTTTTCTTTGCCTCAGTCTTTTTCTTTTTATTTTTTTTTGGAGAGGTTTTTCGCTATAGGGCGCGTGCGCTCGCCAGACAGACAGAGAGAGACATAGAGACAGAAAGCGAGAAATCACCCCCCAGAGGGGATGGTTACGCCGCAGTCCCTTCTCCTCCATTCTCCTCTCGGGATCTTGGGCACGCACGCACACGCGCCCGGCGTGAGTTCTAAGCCACCGGGTCCGGGACGCGAACCGCAGTCGACTACGTGGGAGTCCAGCGACATAGCCATTACGCTAACTGCTGGTTCCCGTCTCAGTCTTTCTGAAATCTGCCTATCCTTCTGAGAAATGAGCATTGTTCCGTGTCCTGAACATGTTGACTCAGCAGTATAGAGTTGATGGGCTCACCCGTGAAGAGCTGCTTGGAAGAGAATGGGTTCTTTCTCAAGCCAAGAATATACATCCTTGAGAATTTCATCTGATATTCAAATTATATCTCCTTTTCTTTAGAGTCGTGTGGTGCTTATACCATTTAAATATGGAAAAGGCCAGAGAAGTTTTTGTGACAATTGTCTCATATACTTTGGAATATACTGCTGCAATTATGAAACACTTTACATTTTAGAATTCTTGTTAAAATCGGTCATAGCATTTGTTTACAGTGTTGCTCTCCCATTTACTAGTTTCTTTGCTTTCTTTCCTACTCTTGGTAATCTTTTTGACAAGATGTCATCCCTTACGATGACATGTGTAATTCTCCCTTTAGATCAGCACACTTAAGTCCTAGGTGAGATGGTGTCATAGAAAGGAGAGCAGTTATTGTTACAGGAAGACCCGTGTGACACAAAGCTGGTTAACTGAGTCAATGCTGTTTTTGCTGATTCTTCCCAGTCATGTGTTTTAAGTGTCTCCTCTAGAGCTTAGTGTCAGAAATTATTTGAGAATTCAAGCAGTTTTGTCCTTCCAGAAAACTGTTACTAGTGCTTTGGTAGCAGGGAGTTGGATTTAATCAGGGTTGGAATTTTCCAAATAAAGTAGAAGAAGAAAGAAGAGAAAGAGACATGGAATGTGGAAGTGTCTGCAGAGGAGTATTTACGGTGATGGACTGTGTAGTGTCAGCTAAGTCCGGGTTTCAAAGAGTTTAAGGTTAGTGGCTTGGGGCCTTCCTGGAGTCAGACTGTTGGATTCGGTGCACTAGAGGAAGGGAACCAGCAGAAGGCAGAAAGTGGGATGTCGGGAATTGATGTTTTAGGAGTGTGGTTATTGGTCATGGTGAGGCCTGGGCCAAACATTATCCTTGAGCCTGATAATGAGATGGAACAGAGGGTGTGTCTTTTAGGATTACTGAACAAAAGTGATATGATGAGAAAGCATACCTCAGGATCCTGCTGAAGTATCACCGCCTCTTTGTAGCCTTCCAGATTTCTCAGCTCTTAGCTCTTCAAACAAAATTAATGTACTTCTTTTTCACATTTCTATACTTGTTCATAATGGGCTACAATCATGAAGTAATTGTGAAGGCCCAAGTCATATTTTATTTGTCTATGGATTCCCATGCCTGAAACAAATATTGACCTAATATAGTAATGTGAATAAATCTTCTTTTCAGTTGAATTGAGGAAAGAGTCAGCAAGTGAAAGGGGAGATCTAGAGATATAAAGGAGGGAAAGTGCTATCTTAATAAACGTTAAGGACAGATGTGTGTCAAGCATTTAATAATAGAGAGAGCCCTGACTTATCCATGAAGTCTTCCCATTTATTCCAGTTGGGACTATTCGTGCCTTTCCTAATTATTATTGGTTCATTAACTGTATTATGTATTTTAGTTTTTGATGAAAATCACTTTACCATTTTCTTACATATCAGTTTTTATTTAATAGCCTCATAACCTACCTCTAAAAAAGGCCATGAGATTCTTGTGAGCAGAGCCAGAGGTTTATAGGGCAAGTAAAGGCTGCACTCCAAAGGCCCTTGCCAGCCAGATGTGTCGATTCCCTTCTCGAAGGGACATCATAGCAGCAGGAGAAAGAGCGGTCACCATGCAGTTCAGGTTACTGTACATGGACTTGTCAGAGCCCAGCCATCCTTGTTGAATAGGGTTAACTTTGGAAGAACCAGCAAAGATGCCTGTCGTTTAGCTGTTTTTGTAAACTGTGTTGAATTAAAATTTTAAAGGCTTGTTTTTTGGAAATGAAACTATGGAGATATAATTAGTTTCAAAACTTCATTTCCTGGTTCTGAAGGTACTTTTGTTATGTCATTCTAGGGTGCAGAACAGGAATGAGAGTCATTCACTGGGCTCTTGAAATGGTTTTGTTTTATGTAATTCTTTTTTATTGCATTATTGCCATGAGATCATAACTGCACACACAATATTACTAATTACTTTCTCCAACCTAATAAAAATATAGTTTCTTCAATCAAAAGTGCTTTCATCTAATCACATGCGTGAATCATAGTATGCCCTTTCCTGAAGTTTCCTTATGTTACTTTTAAGGGTATAGTTTCTGGCCTAGCACTGTGGTGCAGCAGTAAAGGAGGTGCCCTGCAAGGCTGAAAGGCCACATAGCCAACTGCAGATTTGTATCCCCGTTAGCTTAAAAACATGCAGGCATGGGCTACCAGTTAGCATGGTCGTTAAGGCACTGGACTCCCACATGGCTGACCACTGTTCGAGTCCTGGGCCTGGCGGCTTCCTTTGTCACTTTCTCTCTCTCTCTTTCTCAGTGTTGGTCTCTGGTGAGTGCACATACCTTATAGAAATAATAATAAATTTCATTTCATTTTTAAAATTTCAAAAGTTAAAAATTAAAAAACAAATAGACACTCAGGATCCTGATCCTGAGGAGCTGGAGGGCTGGGGAAAAGGGATTGCAGCATGATGTGATCCTATAAGATTACGCTTCTCTCCCTCCCTCTCTCTCTCTCAATATGCACACATACTCAGTATCACTTTTTGAAAAAAAATATATCTTTTAGAAATTTCATACTTACCGGGGGACCAGCAGGTGGCGTGGTAGTTAAGGCGCTGGACACTCCCCACATGGCCAACCATGGTTCGAGTCCCAGACCTAGCGGCTTACTTTGTCTCTTTCTCTCTCTCTCTCTCTCTCTCTCTCTCTCTGTGTGTGTGTGTGTGTGTGTGTGTGTGTGTGTCTGGTCAAATGAAAATAAATGAATGAATGAATAAAATTAAATAAATAATTTGAAAAAAAAAAGAAATTTCATACTTCCCATAGATACCAATACTCTTATTAAATTTTTAAGATACAAACTGACAGTCTACAACTTAGCCTCTGCTCTTACCACAAAGTTGTAATTTTAGGATTGTCTATATTCATGATATGTGCTTAAGAATTTAATTTTTAGTAAATCTCTCCTTTTTTTTTTTTTCACTTAAAGGAAAGAACGCTTGGTTTATGTTGGCATCAGTATCGAAAACATCATTCCTCCACAAGTAAGTTTCTGATTTGTAGTATTTTTAAGGGGTAGACTGTCATTACTGTTCTTAAACGATTGGGACTAGCAGATGGCATAATGGTTATGTCACTGGACTCCCATGTAGTCGACCACGGTTTGAATTTCGGACCCAGCAACTTAAAACTCACACCAGGAGCACGTGCGTGTGTGCCCAAAATCCCAAGGGGAAAATGGAAGAGAAGGGCATGGCCATCTTCCTGGGGTGATTTTTTTGCTTTCTGTTTGTCTTCTTTGTTTCCAGGAAATGCATGCACCCTATAACAAAAATCTCTCAAAAATTTTTTGTAGAATTTAACCCACTTTATGTAATACAAGTAGTTTTAAATATATAATATTTTTATTTTATTAAAGATGACATTTTAAGACTTTAGGGAAATAAATCCCTCATAATTGAACTTACATGAATGCAGGTAACCCAAAAATGCGATGTCACTTTCCAACTAAATTTGTGATTCATGCCATTGGGGTAGAGATTTCACTGTATTTACCCTAAATTGATAATTCAGGTGTAGATTTTTTTTTTTTTTTTTTTTTTTTTTTTTTGTAGAGGTTTTTGCTATAGGGCGCATGCGCTCGCCAGACAGAAAGAGACAGAGAGACAGAAAGCGAGAAATCACCCCCCAGGGGGGATGGCCACACCGCAATCTCTTCTCCTCCATTCTCCTCTCGGGATCCTGGACATGCACGCACATGCGCCCGGCATGAGTTTTAAGCCACCAGGTCCGGGACGCAAACCGCGGTCGACTACGTGAGAGTCCAGTGACATAGCCATTACGCTAACTGCTGGTCCCCAGGTTTAGATTTTTTTATGTGCTATTTATGTAATATGACAAAAAAGTAGTTTATTCAGATTTGATTTTGAATTTTCTGCTTTTGGAGCTATCGGTAGCCTTCACTTGCATTCTTAACAGTTTCGTTTCTTTGAAGAATTAATACTGTACATTATTATGTACACTTTTGTCTAATTTATAATTAAGGATGTTACCAGTGAAAAAGTACACATAAACGTGGTTTTCCTTTATTTTTTATTTATTATTTTTTTTTTGAGAGGTTTTTGCTATAGGGTGCATGCACTCACCAGACAGACAGAGAGAGACAGAGAGACAGAAAGCAGGAAATCACCCCCCAGGGGGGATGGCCACACTGCAATCCCTTCTCCTCCATTTTCCTCCCGGGATCTTGGGCACGCACACACACGCGCCCGGCGTGAGTTTAAGCCACCGGGTCCGGGACTCGAACCGCGGTCGACTACGTGGGAGTCCAGCGACATAGCCATTACGCTAACTGCTGTTCCCAACATGCTTTTCCTTTAAAAGGAATAAACTTTCTCTGTTTCATAAACCATTTCATTCAGGCTTAATTAAATCACTGCCTTAAATGCCCTGTCAGGTTATCTTTTCTTCTAAGTCCATTATTTTACTCTTTTCACATAGCTATTGAGTATCATCTATGTGTCAAATTTAATTATTTGTTACAAGATAAATGTTGGGGCTGGCATGTGATATGGTGGTTATGCACTGAACTCCTATGTGTCTGACTGTGGTTCGAATCCCAGACCTGGCAGCTTGCTTTCTCACTTTCTCTCTCTGGTGAGCACATGTGCCCTATAGCAGATTAAATAATAATACTCATGGTAATACGTAAAATAAATAATTCTTTAGGAAAAATAAGAGAATGATGGAAAAACTTCATCTGTGATGGTTTTAAAACACATAAGCTCACAGAAGTATAAGGATTTTAAAATAGAAGTGTCGTTTCTGTCTTTTGGTCACCAGTATTTTTTTTCTTCTATATATTTAGTGTTGCTTCTTGATTGCATTTTTGGGACAATCACATCAAACTTGTGCAAAGCTGCCTTGATGGAGATTATAAAACTGTTAATCCCAGGGAATTTTGTCCTGTCACAAGAAATAACCTATATACCTATCATATTTTTTGAAGGAGCCAGATTTTTCTGAAGAGCAAGAAGAAAAGAAAAAAGATTCTAAAAAATCTAAAGCAAACTTGCTTGAAAGGAGATCAACAAGAACCCGGAAATGCATCAGTTACAGGTATGAAACACCCAGATGTGGTTATTGTGGAAGTGCATGTAAGATGTTTTCACAACTAGACAACGTGGCCCAGAAGTATATGCTTTTCCCCTCATGGCAGTTATTAGCACTTGTTTCTTTCTTTTTTTTTTTTTAAGAGAGATTTTTGCTATAGGGCATGTGTACTCACCAAAGAGACAGAGAAAGAGAGATAAAAAGAAATCACCTGCCCCTCCAGACCATGCCATAATCCCTTCTTCTTCATTCTCTTCTTGGGGTTTTGGGCACACATGTACCCCCCCCCCCCCACACACACACACACACACTGGGTGTGAATTTTAAGCTGCCCAGTCTGGGATTCAAACTGCAGTCGACTATGTAGGAGTCCAGCGACGTGATCATTATACCATCTGCTGGCCCCAACAATTGTTCATTTCTTTTTTTCCTTTTTTCTCTTTTTCAAAAACTTATTTATTTACGTATTTATTTATTTACAGTCATTCACTGTACATCAATACAGTATACAAAATGAGATTTTCTGTCCAGTATACATTGTGTATTGGCTCAATCAAGGATCTTATCATACATGTTATCATCAACAAATAATTTTGTATTTGTTTCTAATATTTTGCTTTTTTTTTAACCCCCCCTCGATTCCCTACCTCTCACCCTCTGCCAACTCCCCCCATTCTCCCACACTGTCTCTGGTATGTACTGTTGTTTTCCATGCCTTTTTTTTTTCCCCACATTTTATTGATTCACTACAGATCTTAATTAAAGACTCTCAATATGAAGCACAGCTGGTATATACATATTTATGAACGCATGTCTGACTTTAGGCGTAAACCTCAGTGACTAAAGTAAACATACTATAAAGTAGTACCTCTCTGGGGCTGTATAGCGTACAACAATTGTTCATTTCTTTATTTCCATCTTTAAAGTTAGAATTTCAGAGCAGACAGTGTGATCCTTTCCAAACGTAAATCTGCTTATGTCATTCTCTTCTGCATGACATACTTGGTCCAATTAGGGGTGAAAATCGATGCTCTCAGTGAGGTCCAGCAAGTACTGCACAGTCTCCACTCTGCTTAGCTTTTCAGTCCCTGTGCACATGCTGTTTACTCCGCCTGTGGTTTCCTCCCCATCCTTACCTCGTTAACTAACCTATTTCCTCAGCAGCAGTTCTTCCTTCAAGTACTTAGAGTTATAATGCTTTCGTTAGCATTTTTCTCCTCCACTAGACCATTAGCCTAGAGATAAGGACCATGTCTATTTTATGTGTCCTTGTGTCCCTATTTCAATTACTTCAAAACATTTTTTGGCCTATGGCCTCTAAAATTGACTGGGACAAGATCAAAACTTTTTTTTTTAAACCCAAATAAATGGAGCCAAAAAAGAAAGTGAATTTTATAAAACTAAACTTTGAGCTTGTTTCTTGTTTATAAATATTCATTGATGATTGTAGAAGAGTTCTCCATGGGTAGTTTGTTGCTATTATTGTTAAAACCTTATTAAATATGGGACCAGCAGTTAGCGTAATGGCTATGTCGCTGGACCCGGCGGCTTAAAACTCAAGCCGAGCGCGTGTGCGTGCGTGCCCAAATCCCAAGAGGAGAATGGAGGAGAAGGGATTGCGGCGTGGCCATCCCCCCTGGGGGGTGATTTCTCGCTTTCTGTCTCTCTGTCTGTCTCTGTCTGTCTGGCGAGCGCATGCGCCCTATAGCAAAAACCTCTCAAGAAAAGAAAAAAACCTTATTAAATACAGTAGGATTAGTAAGAGTAAAATCCTTTATGAGGGAATGTAAAAAAGTTCATGGAAAAATGGAATTAAAATGTAAGTTTATTTTGGTGCAAAAGAAATTACAATCTACAGCATGCAGATTTTTCATAGTACACATTTTCCATGAAACTTTAGAACAACCCTTGTATATTTTGACCTATATATGAGGGAACAATGTCCATATCTGTATTTTTAAAAACTGAAAAATAATTAAAATGCACCATACTACATATAATGTCAGAGCGTACAGATGAAAAGTGCAGTGCCAGCCCCACGGCTTAATGCCTCATGGAACCAGATTCAATATGTCTGACCATGATTCCACTCTCAGTCGTGGCAGCTTAAAAAGGCAGGCAGGTGGTTGTTAAGGGTGCTGGACTCCCACATGGCCGACTAGTTTGAGTCCTGGATTTGGCACCTTGCTCTGTCCCTCTCTGGTCAAATTAAAAATAAATAAATAATTAACATTAAATAAAATAACTTTATTATTTTTTTTTTAAAAGAGCATACCAGGGAGGGACAAGCAGGTGACATAATAGTTACATTGCTGGACTCCCACATGGTCAACTGTGGTTCAAGTCCCAGACACAGTGGCTCGAAACTCATTCTGTATGCATGTAAGTGTGTGCCCAAAATCCCGTGGGAAGACTGAAGGAGAAGGTATGGCAGCATAGCCATCCACCCTCAGGGATGATTTCTCATTTCTGTCTGTCTCTCTCTGGCGAGCGTACACGTCCTATAGTAAAAATCTCTTTAAAAAAATACCACACCAGGAAACAGCCAGTGGTGTGATGGTTAAGGCAGCTGGATCCTACATGGCTAACTGTGCATTTAAAGTCCCGTACCCTGTGTCTTGGAATACATGACAAGAGCATGTACACATGTGCCCCAAATCTTTTTTTTTTTTTCTTTTTTTTGAGAGGTTTTCGCTATAGGGCGTGTGCGCTCGCCAGACAGACAGAGAGAGACATAGAGATAGAAAGCGAGAAATCACCCCCCAGGGGGGATGGTCACGCCGCAATCCCTTCTCCTCCATTCTCCTCTCGGGATCTTGGGCATGCACGCACACACGCCCGGCGTGAGTTTTAAGCCACCGGGTCCGGGACGTGAACCGCAGTCGACTACGTGGGAGTCCATTGACATAGCCATTACACTAACTGCTGGTTCCCGTGCCCCAAATCTTGAAAACCCATATAAGTATATATGTCACAGTGTAGACTGCCAACATTTGCATCCCTGGGGACTTGTTAGAAATGTAGATTGAAGGGCATCATGGTTACATTGCTGGACTCCCACGTAATCAACTGCAATTCAAGTCCCAGACCTGTTGGCTTAAACTCATACCAGGTACATGTGCATGTGTGCCCAAAATCCTGAGAGGAAAATGAAGAAGGGATTGCCCCTGGGTGCCATCCACTCTAAGGGATGATTTCTCATTTTCTATCTCTCTGTCTCTGGTGAGCACACAACCCTATAGCAAAAATCTCTCTGAAAAAAAAAATCTTGAAAGGATAAAAGGAGGAGAATGGATTGCCACGTGGCTATCCTTGTAGCGGTGTATTCTCTCTCTGGTGACCAAATGCACCCTGTACCAAATTAAAAACAAAAACAAAAAAACACAGTGGGGATTTCTACATATGTGCAGACCCCAAATCTTGACAGAATGCAAAAATGGAGGAGAAGGAGTTGTGATGTGACCGTGTCCCATTAAGAAGAACTTTCTTATTTGCTCTGTCTGTCTGTCTCTCTCTGTAAACACCCACTGACAATTAAAAACAAAAAAACATAGTGCAAATATAAATTTGGTGCTGTTTAACATACATACATAACTTTCTAAACATCACCAGGCTATGTAAAATTATACAGTAATAATCATAAGGATTATGAGAAATTGAGGTTAGAGACACACAAAAACTTCATTAGTGATACGTTTTTTTAAAAAACTGTTATTCAGGACCGGCAGTTGGCGTAATGGCTATGTTGCTGGACTCCCATGTAGTCAACTGCGGTTCCAGTTCCGGACCCAGTGACTTAAAACTCATGCCAGCACATGTGCGTGAGTGCCCAAGATCCCGAGGGGAGAATGGAGGAGAAGGAATTGCAGTGTGGCCATCCCCGAGGGGGTGATTTCTCACTTTTTGTCTCTCTGTCTGTCTTTCTGGCAAATGCGTGCACCCTATAGCAAAAACCTCTGGGGAAAAAAAAACTGTTAATTCATTTTATTTTATTTATCATTATCATCAGCATTGTTATTTTAATTTGCTAAAAGGCACATGTGCTCACCAGAGAGATGAGAAAAGTGAAAAGGCAAGTCCAGGACTCAACCACTGTCGGCCATGTGCGAGTATAGCCTCTCAACCACCACACCACCTGCCAGCCCCATGGTAGATTTTTTTAAATATAAAATATGACAGACAGTAGATGGCATAATGAGTACATCACTGGACTCCCATATAGTTGACCACAGTTCGAGTCCCAGATCTGGCACCTTAAAACTCACGCCAGGCCTGTGTGTGTGCATGCATGCTCAAGACCCTGAAAGGAGAACGGAGGAGAAGGGATTGCAGCGTGGCTGTCCCCTGGAGGGTGGGGAGGTAATTTCTCACTTTCTGTCTATCTTCCTGGCAAGCGTATGTTCCCTATAGCAAAAATCTCTCTCAAAAAGGAAAAAAAAAGTAGAATTTGATAAAAAATAGTTGTGTCGTTTGACATGTATTAAATAGTTAAGAAATGCATAAATACTACCACAAGTATGGCATTTTACATTATAAAAAAAACTAAAGTTTGTGGAAGTAGAGAGTTGCAGTTTTTAGTTATTTAGAAGCGTTGTCTGAAATGAGACAGAAAGGTGGAGTACCAGCTGCAGGTGGGTATCACTTCTGACACCTGGCGTAGACTAGCGTATGTTCCCATGCCTGCAGCTCCATGCAGTTAGGCACAGTTTTCTGTGTTCATCTATTGTTTCCACAAATAAAACTGCGTATAAACAAGTGTGAGATACACATTTATGCTTAAGCTTTTTGTAGTATATCAGTCATACTGAAACACGTTTGCGTTTTCAAAGTAAGCATTGTAGCTAAATTGCTGGTATTCTCTTTAGATCTTGATGTGATTGCAGTTATTAAAAGAAGCATGATCTCAATGACGAGGGAAAAAAAGCAAAACATATAGAAAACAAGAAATGGAAAATTATTTGTTGACGATAACATGTATGTTGATGTGCTTGATTGAGCCAATATGCAGTGTACTCTGGATGGGAAATCTCATTCTGTATGTTGTCATGATGCACAGTGAATGAATGTAAATAAATAAATTTTAAAAATAAAAAAATACTTAGTAAGTGGAAAAAAAAAAATAAATAAAAAGCATGATCAAATGTATGGTCCAGGAAAGTCTCACAATGGAATCTTAGGATGTCTAGCCAAATAAGAGAAAAGATAAAGCTATAAAATTCTGAGGGAGAGTAGGATTAAGATACTATTTATTTATTTTAGTTTTTGCTATATAGTGTGTGTGCTGGCCAGAGAGACAGTGGGAGAGAAGGAAAGTGGGAAGTCAACCCCCATTGGTATGGCCACAGAGTAATCTCTTCTTCTCTGTTCTCTCAGCATTTGGGGCATACACAATTCGCACCCAGTGTGGTTTTCAGGTTTCCGGATCTTGGGCCTGAACTGTGGTCAGCTATGTGGGCATCCAACACCTTAATCACCATGCCCCAACATGGTGTCTTCTAAGCTACATGCTCTCGTGGTAGAAGGGGCAAGGAGATGCTCTTGGACAGATCAGGTGTCTGGTGAGGGCCTGCTTCCTTATGGATGATTTTTTCACTATAACCTCACATAGTGTAGGGGGAGAGGTTTCTCTTTGGCCTCCTTTATTTGTATATTAATCCTGTTTATGAAGGATCTTACCCATAACTTAATCACTTCCAAAGGTCCCCAGCTTCTTATACTGTCACCTTGGGATTAGAATTTCAATGTAAGGGGACCGGGTGATGGTGTAATGGTTACGTCGCTGGACTCACATGTAGATGACCATGGCTCTAGTCTTGGACCAGGTGTACATGCATGTGTGTGTGTGCCCAACATCCCAAGAGGAGAATGGAGGAGAAGGGATGGGATTGCGGCATGCCGTCTTCACTGAGGGGGAGGGGTGATTTCTCGCTTTCTGTCCCTTTTCTCTCATGAGTGAACTCACACTTCCTTATAGCAAAAAGCTCATTAAAAAAAAATAAGAAATTTTTTTTTTAGAGCGTGTGCGCTCGCCAAAAAGAAAGAGGCAGAAAGCGAGAAATCATCCCTCGGGTGGATGACCACGCCTCAATCCCTTCTCCTCCATTCTCCTCTTGGGATCTCAGGCACACACACACATGCGCCTGCCGTGAGTTTAAGCCATTGGGTCCAGGACTCGAGCCACAGTGGACTACATGGGAGTCCGGTAGCCATTATGCCAACTGCTAGTCTCAAGAAGAAGAATTTTTGCAGGACACTTAACAGTCAGGCCAAAGGAGACACCTAGTATAGATCTTTAAAAATCAAAAGTAAAGTAGGCTATAATGTGATTATTTGTGTATATTTTAGATTTGATGAGTTTGATGAAGCAATTGATGAAGCTATAGAAGATGATATCAAAGAGGCTGATGGAGGAGGTATGTGTTTATCATTTTCTCTCTTCATGTAACTCTGTCAACAAGTTAATTCAAATGCCCCAATTGGGGCAGTCAACACATTGTTTAAAAAAATTTTCCTCCCATTGTGCAGCACGTTCACTACTAATGTTAATTATCTCACCCAAAAAGGTAGTTTGTTTTATGATCGGATGTAAAGTAGTGAGTATTCCTCCATAATTAAAAAGTTTTCTTCTGGTTACAAATAGAAAATCAAGGAAACTTTCTTTGAGAAAGTTGTTATATTTCAGACTACACAGTCTCAAAGTATGTGCATAACCAGAATTTAAATTATTGCTTTAAATTAACTTATTAATAATCAGTTTATTAATTTTTAACTGGCAGCATTGAAATCAAGTGCTCTGATGCAAAGCATTTTGGTTTCCACTTACTTATGAAAACTCTGGCTAGGTTTAACTAGTACCTTGTTTCTCAAGGAATTAAAGAAATCACAAGTTTTGCCAGAGGGGTGTCCCTTATTTACATTTTTGCTGCTGAATTTTTACCTTTTATATCCTGAAAGCAGTTTTTGCAAAGTGGATTGGCCTCTTTCTAAACCCTTGTCCCAAACAGCTTTCAAGAAGAGATTCGTGAGTGACTGCTTGTTAGGTACAAGTTTCTTTTTGAAGCGAGGGAAATATCCCAGAATTAGTGAAAAGTGTTGCACAACTTCGTGACTGTACTTTACATCTTTGAATTGCATCATTTAAAAGTAAATGTTACAGTATATGAGTTAGATCAAAGTTATAAAAACAAGAGGTTCTTTACATAGTGGTGTTCAGTAGATAATCGAAGGCCAAAACTCTCTGGATGGGAGCTCTGTTAGCTCACATTGTGAGAAAACTGAATATCTGCAGGAAGAATTTATAAAGAGATCAACTGAAGAATTGCTGAGCCTGAGTAAGCACAGTCTCTAGGAATTAAAGGGCAGCTTTTTCTATACGGACTGTGACCTTAGCTCTCCCCACCCCACCCCTACCACCTCCCCCACAAACTCAGGAGTTGGCCGAGGAAAAGATATCTCCACCATCACGGGTCACCGTGGGAAAGACATCTCTACTATTTTGGATGAAGAAAGGAAAGAAAATAAACGGCCCCAGAGGGCAGCTGCTGCTCGACGCAAGAAACGCCGGCGACTGAACGACCTGGACAGTGACAGCAACCTGGATGAGGAAGAGAGTGAGGATGAGTTCAAGATCAGCGACGGGTGCGTGGTCCCCGGGAAACTGGTTCCCCAGATTCCAGCTTAGAAAGGGCTGAGCGAGCAGAGGCGTGGCCCTGCTGTGAGGGACTTTGATTCTTCATGCGAACGGACAGTCTCTGTGTATTTTCAGTACATTTAGAGCAGATTCAAGAATGATCATTTTGGTACCTTTTAGAGTAAAACAGAAAGTAGACTTATGGTTGGTCATTTAATATTCAAAATTGTGTTTACATTTGGTCAGCTGCTACACCTGCACAGTCGTGAAGGTCCCTGTCAATGTGAGAACGAACACGCACATGAGTAGATACCGTCCTCTGCTGACTCACCGAGGTTTGAGCTGGGGTGATGATCTAGTGAGGAAGATCAGGAAAGGCTCCTGTGCAGAGCAGATACTGAAGCAGTACTTCAGGGCTTCTCCTTTCAGGTTGTTAGTGGAAGAAACAAGTAGATAAACCACGAAAATAGTCATTCTGCGTGACTGCTACCAAATGCAGGGGAGGCATAATTAGAAGCCCAAGAGAGTGCACAGAAGTAGCTTGGTCTGCAATTTAAAGGACAAATACTTGGGCAGGTTGATGTGATTAAGATTGGAAGTGCACGAGGAAGGATGGTGTTCCAAGCTGAGATATCACATGTCCATGGCATCATGCCATTAAGTGTCACCGAATATTTGGAAACTCCTGGTATTCAGCATAGCAAACTCTGCAGTTGAAGTAAAGCGTGCTCTGCTGGAGATATGGCCAAGGGGTAGACAAGAACGAGCTAGGGAGTGTCTGCCAGTGTGGAGATTATGCTGACAGTGAAGAAAAACCATTGATGGGTTTTAAAACACCAGAAGACTGTGTGATTTATGCTTCAGAAAGATTATTTTGCATTCAGTTGGAGGGTGTACTGAAAGGAAATGAGATTAGAGAGGCATTGATGAGTTGCTATTAATATTGATAGTTTACGTGTGAAGTAAAAGCCTGAAACAGAAGAGAGATCAGGTTGGAGAGATTATCTTTTAAGAGGTAGGCCTTGGGGCTAGCAGGTGGTGTAGAGTATCACACACGTCCTGCTGTCCCAGACCCAAGAGCATGAAAATCACGCCAGGTGTGTGTGTTTTCGCATACCCAAAATCCCCAGGAAAGTGGGGGAGAAGGGATTGTGGCACCCCCTAGGGAGTGATTTCTCATTTTCTCTTTCTCTGTCTATTAAGCACATATGCCCTATAGCTTACCTTAGGGGGGAAAAAAAAGGTTGACTCAGGGGCCAGCTCCATGGTGCAATGGTGATACGCTGTCCAGGAAAATTCCGGTCCCACAGAGCACTTGTGTTTCAGATTGTTGGCCTCGTAAACCTGAAATGCTCCAGGCTTAACGCTCAAGTGCCCAAAGTCCAGTGGGCTGGAGGAAGTGATTTACATGGTGACCAGATGCTTTGGAGGACCCTCTCTCTCCTCCCTTCTCTCATTTCGGTGTGCATGTATGTGCTCTATCAGGAATAATAGGGAAATTTTTTTTTTTTTGAGACAGAGAGAGAGAGAGATTTTTGCTATAGGGTGCATGTGTGCCTGGCATGTAAGGAAAATAATCTAGGGATCAGCAGATGGCATAATGATTACATCGTTGGACTCATCTAGTCGACTGCGGTTCAAGTCCCAAACCCGGTGGCTTAAAGCTCATGCTGGGCACGTGTGCATGCGTGCCCAAGATCCTGAGAGGAGAATGGAGGAGAAGGGATTGCAGTGTGGCCATCCCCCAATCTCTCTCTGGCAAGTACACACACCCTTTAGCAAAAATCTCTCTCCAAAAAGAAAAAAAACTTAGGAAGGGGGAAACAGGTAGACTCAGAAGAAATTTGTAATTGAGTAGATGTGAAAAATGAAAAGGAAAAAATCTAGGATAAATACCAGGTTTCTGTTTTGAGTTAATAGATGGATCATGGTACTAAGTACAAGCTGGGGGGCAGATGAGAGGGATAGGTTGAGAAATAATGAATTCACTTTGAACATATTCAATTGAAGGTACATGAGAGACATCCCGAGAGGCCAAAGCAATTTATGTGCAAAAATCAGTATGCATTCTTCTTCATCTCCTAAGACAAAGTTAGCAAAACATTTCTCCGTTTTATAAACAGAGATTGATAAAATTGCCCAGATATGTTTTCCAAACATTAAATAATGATCACTGAACTTGCTAGAACTTGAACTCAGCTCTTAGAATGGATTCACAGTGCGTGTACCATCTCATTTGCTGATTTTTCTTGGACAGATCTCAAGATGAGTTTGTTGTATCTGATGAAAACCCAGATGAAAGTGAAGAAGATCCTCCATCTAATGATGACAGCGACACTGATTTCTGTAGCCGGAGGCTGAGGCGACACCCGTCCCGGCCCATGCGGCAGAGCAGACGTTTGCGAAGAAAGACCCCAAAGAAAAAGTACTCTGACGATGATGAAGAGGAGGAATCTGAAGAGAATAGTAGAGACTCTGGTAAAAACGATTTGTAACCATCGCACACCAACTCCATGAGTTCTGTTTCTTAAAATCCTATTCAGTTGTAACACAAGCTATCTCATGACTCACTGGTAATTAAACTTTTCACATAAATCACATCTGAGAAAATACACACAGATCTATGTGTTGACTTCTTTAGGACTGTAATCGGTTCTCTGGTGCCGGGTGTATCTGTGTCTGACCTTAACTTCCATAGTGTTTCTTGGGAATCATTTTCAGTAACCTGAGGACATGTCTTCAGGTGCACAGCTATCAGAGGAAGAATTCCAGGTGTCTCTAATATTTGCACCATGACGAGCGTTTCAGTAGTTGTTACAGATGAGCAGTAGTTAGAGTCTGTGATCCTCCCTAGTAGCTGAATAAACAGTGACAGGCACATCTGAAAGAAGAGAGAAGAATGCTTTATGGAATCGCCCTAGAGGTGGCTGTCATCTTTCTGGAGAAGCCACAGACATGAGTATTGCATCCTTCACTTTGGCATCCTTGCTGGGGCTGTCTTAAGTGTTTTTCTAAACCTTTTGAGTAAGTTGGTGACATCATTCCCCTTGATCATTAATTATTCCCTAAGGACAAGGACAGTTTCTGACAATACAGTGATCAGAATCAGAAATCGTAACATCGGTAGGCTTTTATCTAAGCAGCAGTACACCTTTGAACTTTGTCGAGTGTCCCAGTGTTTTCCTTTATATCCATTTTGTCCTAGTCCAGATCCAATGTAGCATTACGCATTGCATTTATTCATGTTTGTTTAAGTCTCCTTTAATCTGGAATGTTCTTCACATTTTATTTCTATCACCCTTGACACTTTTTTTGTTTTGGAGAGATTTTTGCTATAGGGTGTGTATGTTCACTGGAGAGATAGAAGGCAAGAAATCACCCCCCAGGACGGATTGTCACACCGCAATCCCTTCTCTTCCATTCTCTTCTTGGGATTTTGGGCACGCATGCACACTCACATGCCCGGCATGGGTTTTAAGCTGCCAGATCCGGTACTTGAACCATGGTGGACTATGTGGGAGTTCAGTGACATGACCATTACGCCATCTGCTGGTCCTGACCTTGACATTTTTAAAGGATACATATTAGTTACTTTGTAAGATGTCCTTTAATTTGGGTTTTTCTCTTTCTTTGTAATTGAATTCAGGCTATGTATTTTTAGTGGAAACATCTCAGAGATAATGTTTTGTCTATCAGGTCTCTTTATTTTCCTTGTAATGAATAAGTAATTTGTTATAAGATACTATGAGACTATTTAAATGACCTGTTCCTTATCAGATGTTTCCCCTGCTAGTTTTAGCATCCATTGATGATTGTGTTTGTTTGTTTTGGCAAGTTTTTGTTTTGTTTTGTTACTATAAGGTGTGCACTCACTGGAGAGACAGACAGAAACAGAGATACAGAAAGCAAGAAATAACCCTCTAGGAAGGATGGCCATGTGGTAATCCCTTCTCTGTTTTCCTCTCAGGATTTTGGGCATGCACACACACCCAGCCGCATCTGGAACTCAGACTGAGGTCGACTGTGTGGGAGTCCAGCATTGTGATCATTATTACAGACCAGCCAGCTGCTGGTCCCGTGCATCGATGATTTTTCTTTTCTTTTCTTTTTCTTTTTTTAAATATTTTCCAGAGGGCACACATGCTCACTAGAAACAGAAAAAGGGGAAAGCAAGGAAGTACCCCACCCTCGGGGCATGGTCACATCGCAGTCCCTGCTCCATTTCTGCCTCCTTTTGGGGTTGTGGGAATGCTTGCATAGGTGCTGGGCATGTTCTCAAACAGCCAGGTCTGAGACTCATCGTCAGCTACATACTACCCAGCTACCTTAACCACCATGCCATGTGCTGGCCCCCATCGATGACTGTCTAACTCCATCATTCCGTTGAAACTTACTATTTGTTTTTCTGTGAAAAAGAACTTTATCTTCTCTTTATTCATTTATATCAGTATGTTTGTGAATTTATTTATTTATTTATATCAGTATATTCTCTTGAATTCTCATTTTAGTCCGTGGATATGCTGCATTATTACCATCATTGTTTAGGTTCGATTCATCCCAGATTTGGCCGGTGGGAACCGCGTCAAACTGTGGGCTCACTCTGAGGAAATGTTGCTATCCATTCAAGAACAACAGGTGAAGTGTAATGATTTGGTGAAATTTGCGCTCTGAGGAGCACCACGTGCACATACTCTGACACATGCCATGGTCTCAGTCTCTTTGCTGACCAGAGATGACAAGGACAATGCCATTTAGCAGTTCTTTTAGAATTTAACTTGCCCCATATGCTTTATTTGGGAGATTTTCATCCAAATGGGGAAGGCCAAAAATGTAACTTCAATTCTGCACTTCTTTGGAATAAATTAATGTGTTTTCTTTGGTCAGAGGCTTTATCCTTGACAGTGTGTTGTGACAGAGGCCACAGAAAGCAACAGCAGGTTGTCAGGAGGCAGACTCTGGCGACTGTGCACCAAGAAGAGCAGCCGTGCAGCTGTGCACCTGACCAGGAGTTCTAGGTGGCATATAAAAAGGATTATTTTGGGACCAGCAGTTAGCGTAATGGCTATGTTGCTTTACTCCCATGTAGCTGACCGTGGTTCGAGTCCTGGACACAGTGGCTTAAACTCATGCCGGGCGCATGTGCGTGCATGCCAAAGATCCTGAGAGGAGAATGGAGGAGAAGGGATTGCTGCGTGGCCATCGCCCCTAAGGGGTGATTTCTCACTTTCTGTCTCTCTGTCTCTCTCTGTCTTTCTGGCGAGCGTACGTGCCCTATAGAAAAAACCTCTCAAAAAAAAAAAAAAAAGAAAAGTGTATGGACTGGGGCCTGCAGGTGATGTGTTGGTTAAGGGCACTGGACTCCCACATGGTGTCCATGGTTTAAGCCCCAGACCTGGTGACTTGCTTTCTCACTTTCCCTCTCTCTCTCACTTTCCCTCTCTATCTCACTGGTCAAATTAAAATAAATGAATGAAGGGGTCCAGTATGTGGCACAGTGGTTAAGGCTCTGGACTCCCATGTGGCTGACCGTGATACAAGTCCCAGACCTGGCAGCTTGCTTTCTCACTCGCCCTCTCTCTTCTCTCTCTCTCTCTCTCTCTCTCTCTCTCTCTCTCTCTCTCTCTCTCTGGTCAAATTGAAATAAATAAATAAAGCTGTATAAAATAATTCTTTAAAAAAATAAATGAGTAAATAAAATAAAATAAATAATTTCTAAGAAAAACAAATAAATTGAAATTGCAAAAGAATAGATATAGAGAAAACAGGTCCAGATGATCAGTATCCAGAATGAAAGACTGGAATGAAGGGAGACAAGGAAAATAATTACTAAAAAGTATATGGACTTACTGCGGTGTGGTGGTTAAGGCAGGTGGATCTCACAGGGCCAACCACCAAGATAGAAAGACGTTATAAATGAATGCAAGACAGAAATTCTGTGCCTTGTCTAAAACAGTGATTTGAGTCCTGGAATCACTGGCTTGTAAACACACCAGGCACATGTCATGTGTGCCCAAAATCCAGAAAGAAGGAGAGGGTATTATGGGGAACTGTTCCCCAAGTAGGGTTTTCACTGTCTCTCTTTCTGACAAGCGCACATATCCTCTGGCAAAATTTTAGAAGATGTATAGATGGGCCAGCAGGTGGGATGGTGGTTAAGATGTTATACTCCCACATGGTCAGTTGTGGTTTGAGTCCCAGACCTGGTGGCTTCCTTTATCACTTTCTCTCTCTGTCTCTCTCTGGCAAGCAGACATACACTATAGCAAACTTTAAAAATAATAATATTAAGTAAGTTAAATAAATAATGTTTGTAAAAATGTATGAGGATTAGCAGGTGGCATGGTGGTTAAGGCACTGGACTCCCACACAGCTGACGGCTGTTCAAGATGTTCAAGTCCTAGACCATGCAGCTTGGAAATCATATCAAGCAAGAATGCACAAGTGCCCAAAATTCTGAGAGGAAAGTGAAAGGGATTGCAGTGTAGTCCTCCCCCACAAGGGTGTGATTTCTCACTTACCCTTTCTCTCTCTTTCTCTGACGAGTGCAAATAATAATTATAGTAATATACATTTGTGAGGTTTGGCATGATAGACCCCACAGAGTGACTCATGTTATTGTGCGATTACATTTTTTATGCCTTAATTCTGCTCTTTCAGGATGTTTTTATAAACTAAACTGGCTGCATTTGGACTTCTTTTCATTTTGTGCTTCTTTTCCCTTTCCATTTTCTTACTAGAAAGTGACTTCAGTGATGATTTTAGTGATGATTTTGTAGAAACTAGGCGAAGGCGGTCAAGGAGGAACCAGAAAAGGCAAATTAACTATAAAGAAGATTCAGAAAGTGATGGTTCCCAGAAAAGTATACGTCGTGGTAAAGAAATAAGACGAGTTCACAAACGCAGACTTTCCAGCTCAGAGAGTGAAGGTAAGGAAGAGATCCCCTATGCAGAAATTTGGACAAGGTAGAAATAGACATTATAAATGAACACAATACAGAAATTCTGTGCCTTGTCTAAAACAGTCATGTAAACCATAGCGTCTCTGAGAAAAATCCATTGTTTTGTACGTGCTCGTGAATTGTAACTTAAATAAATGCTAATTGGTAAGATGCTACTTTTTAAGATCCTCATTACAATAATTCTTCATGGTAACTAGAATTCTTCCTTTTTCCCATGTAATGCATGTTCTTCCTATGCCCTGCCTAGTTGGAAACTCCAAACTAAAGTGCTCACCATGTCTCCACCTTGATGGTGAGCTTCAGTTGAGAACTATTTATTGCTGAAGAGCTTTAGCTGTGTCCATTCCAGAAGCATGAGAGAAGTTCTAAAATAGGAAAATGTGTTGTCAACTCTGCCTTTGTGTAGTATTCTAGAGCATTTTCTGTGTTTTTTTTTTAATGATGACCCAATTCTTACTTCTTCACCTTTTTTTATATACTTTATTCAAAATCGTTTAGTATGTGATTTGAAGATTGTTTGCTTTCATTGATTAAACATTAAATGAGTTAAATTTGAGCCTCAGCCAAGAGAGAAAGATGGGAAAATTGTTTGATGCAGAAAGCTAACACTGGGAGATGAACATTTTTTTCAGTGGTATTTATAGTCATATATCATAAAGACAATCAGCTGCATTACTTCGGTCATTAAATGTGAGTATTTACTGAACTAGGCCTATTCTAAGCACTGGGAATATAACGGTGGACAAAATAGCCCAAAACGAACTTGTACCTTCAGGAACTCTTATTTTAGTTGAGGGGAGAGAGAGACAATAAAATGGGGCCAGCAGATGGCACGGGGGTTTAAGGGAGCTGCATCCCACATGGCTGGCTGTGCTGTTTGAGTTCCAGGCCCAGTGGTTTGAAAAACGTGCTGGGCACGTGACCGTGTGTGTTGAAAATCCCAAGAGGAGAATGGAGGAGAAGGGATTGCAGTGTGTCCATCCCCTCTGGAGAGTGATTTCTTACTTTCTCTGTCTATCTCTTTCTCTCCACCTCTCTTCCCAGCAAGTGCACACACCCTATACTGAATGTATATAATATATGATCTAGTAGATGAATATAAATGCTGTGGAGAGCTACTACGGGGTGAAAGGGGGTTGGGAGAGTAGCTGGGATTTCAGGGAGTGTGCTAAAGGAAGCCTTCGCTAGGGAGACAGCATTTAGGTGAAGAACTGAAAGAAACATTGACTGCACATCATTCCCATGTCTAAGAAAGGTACAGGGGATGGGACAGCAAACGTCACGGCCTTGACACAGGTTTATGCTTGACATATTCAAGGAACAGAAGAGAGTCCAGGTTGTGGCAGAAGAATGAAAAGGTGAGGGAATAGCAGCATGCATGATACAGAGATCAGTCAGGGCCGGAGTGTGTAGAGCCACAGTCAGCACACTATAGCCCACCTGTTTGTAGGAGTAAGCTTTATATGAATCATTTTATTGGAAGACACTGCTTCAGTCTCCTTTTGGGATTTTGGGCATTCACACACATGTACCCAGCGGTTTTTAAGCCACCAGGTCCAGGCTTTGAACCATGCAGGAGACCATATGGGATCCAGTGCCTAAACCTCCATGCCACCTGTTGGTCTGTTGTAGCTGCATTATTTCTTTTCTTTTTGTTTATTTAAGAGGTTTGTGCTACAGGGCACGTGCGCTTGCCAGACAGACAGAGAGAGACAGAGAGACAGAAAGCGAGAAATTATCCCCCAGGGGGGATGGCCACGCTGCAATCCCTTCTCCTCCATTCCCCTCTCAGGATCTTGGGCACGCACACACACGCGCCCGGCGTGAGTTTTAAGCCACCGGGTCCGGGACGCAAACCGCGGTTGACCACGTGGGAGGGAGTCCAGCGACATAGCCATTACATTAACTGCTGGTCCCTAGCTGCATTATTTCTCAGGAGTTGTGGCAGAGCCTTTAAAGCCTGCTCTTTGCAGAAATAATTTGCTAACCTATAATGAAGAGCAGTACTGTCCCGTTGAACCCTCTGTAATCATGGACGTGTTCTGATCAGTACAGTAGCCAGTAACTTTTATGTAAGAAATCACCTCTCAGGGAGGATGGCCACATTGCAGTCCCTTCTCCTCCAGTCTCCTTTGGAATTTTGGGCACACACGCACATTTGCCTGGATGAGTTTAAAGCACCAGGTCTGGGACTCGAACCACGGTCAGCTACGTGGGAGTCCAGCAATATAATTATTACACCATCTACTGCTCCTGCAACTGAATTTTTAATTTTTCTAGAGGGTTTGTTTGCTCAACCAAGAGAGACAGAAAGGGAGGGAGGGAAAATGAGAAAACACTTCCCATATGGGATGGTTACACTGCAATCCTTTCTCCTCCAGTTTTCCTCTTTTTGAGATTTTGGACACACACACACACATGTACCTGACATGTTTCCCAAGCTGCCACTCCAGAATTCAAACCATGCAGTTGGCCATGTGGCATCCAGCCACCCCAATTACCACACCACCAGCTGTCCCTTAATTTAATTTAAAATAAGTGGGCCAGATGTCAAAGCAGCTGTATCCCACATAGCCAACCATGGGGTGGCATACGAAGCACATGTGCGGTTGTGCCCCAATTCACAACAGGCTGGAGAAATATGAAGGCCTTGTATCATGATCGTGGTAAAGCACCCACCACCCATTGGTGGGTGCTTTCATCCCCTTTCTCTCTGCCTTTGTCTCTCTCTGGGAAAGTTTTTAAAGATTTCAGATAATCACATGGTCTTCCCTACTGGATAGCACAGAGTAGACCACGGTACACTTTAGATTTTATTCTGTGTGAGATGGGAGACAATCGGAATTTCAACCAAAGCAGTAATATGGTCTCACTTGTGTTTTAATTGCCATAGTATTGGGTTGTTGGGAAAGTCGTGACGTATTTCTTTACGCAAAATGCATCGTGACTTTTCCAACAACCTAATAGATGTGTTATGCTTGGATTGGATTGTGCAAGGGCAGAGGAATGAAGGCTAGTTGGGAAATTACTGAAATAGTCCAAGTAGGAGTTAGTGGCCGGTAACTGGGGCAGTCACGGTGAGAGGGTGGAAAGCAGTCTAGTTACACACATGTCCTAAAGGTAGACCCATGGGATTTACCATTGAGTCGAACATGAGAAAGCAAGGAATCAGGGATGGCTGAGTGTTCAAAACAGTAGAGTGCCCAAAACTGGATGGTAAAGACTGGTGCCGCATGTTTGAGGGGACAGTTTGGGAACTCAATTTTGGACACATTAGGTTTAAAGTGACTGTTAGATAGCCAACCACAGATGTTACGCAGACGATTTGATACATAGGTCTAGAATTTAGAAAAGAAATATGAGCATTATCTGCATACAGATGTATGCAAAGCCACAAGATGGGTGAGACGTAAGGATGAACAAAAGAGAAGACATTTAAGGACTACCGAGGACACTTATAACATGAGATGAGAATGGCATGGTGTTTCCGATGTGCAGAGTTGGGGGCCCAGTTTTCATATTATCAATATGTTTACCTGATTTCCTAATTTGAGTTGTAGTGGGAAGACATTTCTAAGTTTATGACCAACCTATTTCATTTAATTTGAGGACTGTCAGATTTCATCCCCAAGGCATGTGCCATTTTCTAAAGTAGTGGCTAAGTGTGCCCTATGAGTCAGGTTGGACATCGTTACGATACTGAGTAGGCAGAGAAAGCAGGCCAGTTAGGGAAAGGAAGCATTTTGGTGTAAGACAGTCTGGAAACGGGACATGGGTAAATACGGGGAGAAAAGTAAAATCCTTTACATCCATTTATGGTTGATCGTGCCAATGGCTTAAATGTGCTGTTTATTCTAGAGAGCTATCTGTCCAAGAACTCTGAGGATGATGAACTAACTAAGGAATCAAAGCGGTCAGCTCGAAAGCGTGGCCGGAGCACTGATGAGTATTCAGAAGCAGATGAGGAAGAGGAAGAGGAAGGCAAACCGTCCCGGAAACGGCTACACCGGATTGAGACTGATGAGGAGAGTTGTGACAATTCTCATGGAGATGCAGACCAGCCTGCCCAGGACAGTCAGCCCAGGGTCCTGCCCTCGGAGCAAGAGAGCACCAAGAAGCCGTACCGGATAGAAAGCGATGAGGAGGACTTTGACAATGTAGGCAAAGTAGGGAGCCCGTTGGACTATAGCTTAGTGGACTTGCCTTCCACCAATGGGCAGAGTCCTGGCAAAGCCATTGAGAACTTGATTGGTAAGCCAGCGGAGAAACCTCAGACCCCCAGGGACAGCAGCACCACCACCGCGAGCCTGGCCCCCAATGGGACAAGTGGGGCCCAGGAGGCAGGGGCGCCAGAAGAGGAGGAAGACGAGCTTTTAAGAGTGACTGACCTTGTCGATTATGTCTGTAACAGTGAACAGTTATAAGAATTTTTTTCCATTTTTATGCTAATTTATTCCACGGTAGCTCTCACACCAGCGGGCCAGTTATTAAAAGCTGTTTAATTTTTCCTAGAAAACTCCACTACAGAATGACTTTTTAGAAGAATAATTTCAACAAACCCTGAAGTCTTTCTGTGAAGTGACCAGTTTTGAACTTTGAAGATAAATAATTGCTGTAAATTCCTTTTGATTTTCTTTTTTCCAAGTTCATGGTCCTTGGTAATTTCATTCATGGAAAAAAATCTTATTGTAATAACAACAAAAGATTTGTATATTTTTGACTTTATATTTCCTGAGCTCTCCTGACTTTGTGCAAATGGGTGGATAAGAATGCATTCCGAATCTGTGAGGGCCCAAAACAGAATTTAGGGGTGAAAGCACTTGTGCTTTAGCTTTTTCGTATTAAATATATATTATATTTAAACATTCATGGCATAGATGATGATTAACAGACTGTTTAAAAGTTCAGGTCTGTACTGTTGCAGTTTGGAATTGTAGATAACATCATACGTAAGTCATTTAGTAACAGCCTTCATGAAATCAACTTGTTTACTCTTGGAGATAACCACACTTAATAAAGAAGAGACCATGAAGGTACCATCGTAAAAAACTTTAACCTAAGTTTCTGTTAGAGTGAAATTTCTTGTTTAAAAAAACAAAATCATCTGAAAAGCATTCATATAGTAAAATGTATAAATGACGCTTTGACAACCAGATTGTGCTAGCAACATATTTTTCGAAATAGCTTTATGCAGTGGTGATACAGTGGCCTCCAATATGCCTGATGGAACATTATTAGTGAAATGAGTGTGGTCTTCTCAAGGCCCAGGTGGACTAAACTTTGCCATAGTATAACTCTTGTCTTCTGGCCACTTGATGTTGAAGTATCTGAAATACCATTTTGAAAGAAATACAACACGTGAAGAGATGCTAGGCTGACAGCGGTATTTTAGCACATTTGAAAATGGGGAAGGGATTTTCAGGTGAATTTTAACTGGTCTATTCTTGCCCTGAGTATCTACTTCAAATTGAAGTCTACAAACAAAGCAGTTCCTTTGGGAGGTTTTTAGTTTGAGTTTTAGCATGTATGTGTGTGTATATATGTATGTGTGTGTGTGCGTGTGTGTGTGTTGGAATTTCCTATCTGCCTGAATATATTAGCAGGGTCTGAATGTAGTTTTGGCCTTTGGCCGTTAGACTTATATTCAAAATCATTAATGGTCACACAACCAACATAGAGTTGAATGAGAACTGCCTATACACTTAATAGGCATGACATCATTTCAGACATCTCAATGCTTTACAGAAAGAGGAGCCCTTTGTTCCGAGAAAAAGGGGTTTGTGACTAACTCAATATCTAACATTGTGATTGACACTAAAATACGAACTTTGTCTTACTTAGTTTCTGTTACAGCTGTAAAATTTCAGGCAGAGCCATAACATTGTACAGAGTCTAGCACTTGTGATTAAACCTTTCGTGTCAAATTCTGAAACCTTCAACCATTACTTCTGTGAATCTTTTCGCCCTGGGGTTTAGGTTTTTCTGTTTCAGTGTTGTGTCTGTTGCCGGCAATGGGCACATCATATCTGCTGCTGGCCCAAGGAACTTCATTCATTTTTCTTGCCCAGTTAAGCATTATATGTGCTAGTCAGTGTATAGTAAAGCACTTCTTTTTTTTTTTTTTTTTTAATGATTATTAAAAGCTGGCATTAGACGTACATTATAAATACCTCTCTAGAAACTTTATATTCCTACTTTTCCTTCTTCAACAGATGTTGCCCAAAACTTTATGTTTTGGCCTTGAAAATTTATAGCTGTTTTCAGTTAATATTGGTTCTTTTGTTTGTTTTGTTGGTTTTACTTTAGTTCTGTAGTACCTGCCCATTAAGATTTTTGCTTCGATTCTAGCAATGTATATGTATCTGTATAAAAAATAAAATAATGAAGGCAGCCTAAACACAGGATGCACCAATAGCGTGTGGTTGCAAACAAGTCGTGATTTTTATTTTGAGACAATGTTCCACTGGAAGGGAGGGAAGGGCTTCTATTCACAGACAGTAAAGTGAGGCTGTGGAAAGAGCATTCATGTACGGAGCCTCCTTTCTAGCTTGTTTTATTTTATTTATTTACAAGTCTGCTAAGAATTTTAACTTTATAGAAATCTAAAACAGGCAATGGAAGGATTCCTACTAGTGCAAGGTAAGTGGTTTGAAAGTACAGGTGGCCTTTCCTATACGCTCTCCTACCATCTTGGTCCTGAAGCCAGAAAAAGCCACTGTCACGTGAAAACTCTTCCATGTGCCCTGCCTATACCTCTGGACACATCAGCTCCTGCTTCACTTACTGATTTTACTCTTCAGTTAAGCTAGTGATCAGAAGTAATGTTAAGTGAGTAGATTAATTTAACAGGACGTCTCACAGGAAACAAGGAGTTCTTTTCATGCTTCTGCCGAAGGTCAATTTTATCATAGTAGAGACTGAGTATTGCAGTTAGCAAATGTCCCACTGACATGGGTTATGATACCACTTGTCTGTCTGATATTTACCCTGCTTGAGTGTTTGTCAACTTGATGGTGAATATATCCCTTTTCACCTTACATTCAGTTAACTGTGGTTCATCTGCCACAGTGTAATACAAGCAGCAGGTGATGATTATGCACATCTTGATTATAGGAAGACTACATTTTGAACAGTTCGAAACCAATTCTGCTGCTTGGTGTTTAGATTCATCTCTCAAAGAATCGTTGTTCACTGAAATATAATCACTCTTAAAATACTCTGAACAAATTTTTTAAAAGGTTTTGGGGAAAAAAATTAATGTTTTCTATCCAAAGACATAATGCAGCCATTAGAAACTGGAGATCTTGAGTATGAGAAAGCCATCTTCTAGAGTTCGGCCATCTTGGATCCTTATTAGAGTACTCACCATGGATTTAGGTTCATAGGAGCTGTTATATATAATGGAGCCCTTTAATCATTTAAGCTCCTTTGTGAAAAAAAGTTGGACTCTAAAAGAATATATTATATATATATATATAAATATATATATCAAACTCTAGTGTACACAGATGTATTAAGGGGAGATGTAGCTAAGGATTCAGAAAACTTAGGTTACTATTTCTGTAAAGGGTTGAAAGAGTCAGACTTTCACAAAGCAGAAGCTGTGAATTGAAATGTATATGAAAAGGACTCGGATTAAAAATACACATTTTAGTTTTGTATATTCGTGCTGATGAAATAGTGTTTAATATAAAACTTTTTCCATTTTGACACACTACAAAATGGTGTCAGTGATAGTTTCAAGATGTTGAGCTGAGTTTCCTTGACATCCTTTTCTGGTTGGTCACAGGTTCAGAGGATAAAGTGGAGTTCCAGTTACAGTAATTTATGACTACTGGTGTTCTGTTTAAGAGAATAAAAGTGACCTGCCAAAGAACCAAGTACTTTGAAATGGAAAGGACTATACAAAGTCCAGTTTTCATTTTAGGTTGATAGAACTCATCCCCCTAATATACATTTGAAGAGTACATATATTAGTGGAAATATGGACATTATTTAAACAGAGTTTGAATGATAGAGAAATGTTAGCTACTTTTAAGTGGGATTGATGGAATTTCTTTTGTCACAAGGAATGCCTTTGTGGACATAAGAGATGCTAACCATTCACTGGGTTGGCTTACCATACAACTGTAAAGAGCCTAGTGAGTCCACAGTTTTAAGATCCAGTACTAGTTGTGAACTCTGCCCTTCCACACAGTGGAACACGTCCATAAACCAGGATGTTGCCTGCCCGCCGTAAAGTAAGTATTCAAAGACCCACATCTGTCTTAAAATGGAACATATGTATACACGCTTTAAATAAGTATAGAAGAAATAAAAAGTGAATCTACCGTTAATTGGCTACAAAAAGAAATAAGGCAAATAATGGCATTGGCATTGTACAGAAATTTGAACATCATTTAATTATAGGAAGTAAATCCATTTCTCATTCTCCATGAAGCAGAGAATACCAAGAATGTATAGCCTGATGTAATCTACCTAGTCTTCATCTGCTTAATATTATATCTCGTTAAACTTCTTTAGAATAAAATCCTTGCCTGTGTTTGTCCACAATTTCCTATGTGTATCTATTAATCTACCTTGGAAGTGGCAAGCTAATTTTTTTTCATTTTTCTCACTGTTTTTATACTGATTCTGAACAAGACCCTTTGTTATCAATGTCTTTAAACTGGGGTTTTGTGTTATGTATTCACTGGTTTTCAGAATACTTCAACTTAAATTATATCATTGAACATTTTTTTGAGTGCCAAGTATTCCTGAATAATTGTGTAACATTGAAGATAGAGTATTCCCAGAGAAGCAGTCATAAGTCAAAATATAGTGAATTCAGTATATAACCACTTTAGATAGTACACTCAGTCTTTTTTTATTCAAACCCTCCTAGAAGTTAATTAGAATAGGATCTCATTCATTGATTTTCCCCCCTTTTGATCATTTTATATTTATACCACTTTGCTCTGGGAACTCCTATAAACCCAATTCTGGCACATTATAGTCATTTCCATCAATGGAAATGTTATTTTTATTTTACTAACGTTTAAGGTATATCTATCGTATCATAAGGTATATGAGAGCATAACAAATTATTGAGTAGAAATGTATTAAACTCCTTAGATGTTTTGAATGAGAAGACATTTTTAAAGGAACTACATTTGTATTTTGCCAAATCTGTCCAAGCTAGAAATGTGCTAAGTACTGAATAACCTGCCTTGTTCATTATGCCACTGGATGATGTAAGTTGAGGATGGAATTGTTAACCCTAACTACATTTTCTTGACTTTCATCAGTTTTTAAGGAGATCTAATTTAAGTGTTTTGGGGTATTATTTGATCTGTATTTATTGAGTTCTGGTCATAGACCAGGAGCCTGCATGTCATGCTTTTATGGACAGCCAGGACACAGTCATGGGGGAACTTAATGGCTCAAGACCTCTGAATCGTTTAACTTATTTTGTATGTTGGGGGGGTGGGAACAGGAAAAAAAAACATTTATTTTGCTTGAAAGTCACATTTTTTATAACTGTAAAGCTTTTAAGGAATGGGAGGTGGGAAAATATCCTAAAATAGGATGTAGATTTTTACAATTGTGTTTATGCTAGAACATCTGCAGGTGCATTATGTAATTAAACCTAAAATTGTTTAAAATTCTGTGCCACGTCTTTTTCATTCTCCTGCCCATTAGCAGAGTTGGGGCACATTAGTGCTGCTAAATGGACAAGCCTTGGTATTAGACTTTCCAACCCCTATCTCAAAAGCTTTAAGATCATTGCATGAAAATTACACACATACATACACAGGCACATACATAGACACAGAGATCTAGTTTCTATTAATGTAAATGGATTTTCAGGATTAGACCAGCTGTAATAGTCCATATTTGGCAGTTAATAGCATATTCTTCCAGTGCATGGTTTTTGTGATGCCTGATCAGGGAATTCTCAGTGTTGATCTGGTGTTTGTTCTCAGAGTAGCGTCTGGATAATGGTATCTGAATTGTAACTTGCCCGAAACTACCATGAGGTTTTGTGTCCACTTTAGAAGGAGGTGTCTTGTGCTGAGATGGGAGTGGGGCAGGGCTTGGTTTCTTTCAATCTGTAAAAGAAGGAAAAACTAGAATTGCTTGATACGGTCATTCAGTAGACTTAATTCCACCAGAATATTTGTTTCCTAAAACATTGGCAGGATTCAAGTCTCAATCCCCTCATTTGAAATGTGTTTTGAAATCTTGTAGAACTGCTGGTTCTAGTACAGTATTTTACACGATACATTTTACCCTGTGTGTTCTTTTTAATACTCTTCCTTTGTTTAAATGCCAGTCCTTTTTGCCATCTGATTGTCTTGCCATTCCTATTTCTCATCTTTTAGCACAAATGTATTGTTTAAAAAAAAAAAAGTCATAATTTCTACCTAAGCTACTTCATCTGTTGTCAGGTAACATGGGAAGTCAGTTTCTTTGCTTTCCTCACCCATTCAGAAGTGAAGCATGGGTATCATGAATTTATATGTGAAGAATACAAATTCCAGACAAGAATTTGTAAATGATATATTGTAGAATTTCGTTTTTATTTTAAAGTAATAGCTGGGATTCAGGGAGTGTTCTGTCAGAACACCTCTTGGGTTTTCAGGCATGCTTCTATAAAATGCTTTATTTTCCTATGCATAAGAAAGATTATTTCTGGAATAGGTTCTCAGAATGCTTTATTCTGTTTCTAGGAGGTCAGAGCTAAAGTAGAAGCTCCAAGATTCACATAAAACTAGTAACACGAGGTAATCAGGATCATGCGGTTAGTGACATACGAGAAGGCGGAGTGCTCTGTCACATAGAAACAGACTACATGTGTGGGGGGAGAGATCTGAAAACTGGAAATAAGATTCCAATAACACACAAAGCAAATTGTGTGCATAAAAAGTACAGGAATTCCTGGTAGCTTAAAGCTTCAGGGTTAACTGAAGCGTATGAACACCTAGCGTGTTAGAATTGCAGTGCATAGTTGTTTAAATACAATATTCCTTGTGACAACCAAAATAATGCTGTGGCTGGTGCCAATATTTTTGTTAATGAAATGTTTAGTGTCTCACTACAGTCCAATCAGAACTCTTGGTGTTATAAGCCAGGCCTAAAGCCATTTTACAGCTATTGGCCTAATTGTGTAACTCTTTCTTTCAAAATGTTTTATTATACTTATGTCATTTCTTTCACTTAATATATGTCAATTGTCATAATAAAAATTTTAAATAATATGTATTTAGCATGATGTGTTTGCAAACAGTTTATTTCAAATGTTGTGGATCACAGAAAGCTATGAATTTTCTGTAACGGTTCACAAAGATTAAGATTTTTTTTTTCAGGCCAGCAGGTGGTATGGTTGAGGCAGCTGGATCCCACATGGCTGCCTATGTGGTTAGAGTCCCAGACCTAGTGGCTTGGAAGTCTTGCCCGGTATGTGTGCACCCAGAATCCCAGGAGGAGAACAGAGGAGAAGAGATTGTGGCACGGCAAATTCCCCCTCGGGGGATGATATAGCCACCCCCCACCCCCAGGAAACACTTTGCCTCTCTCTCTCTCTCTGTCTCTCTCTCTCTCTCTCTGTCCCTGCAAGTACACATGTCCTATAGCCACAAATAGCCTTCTGACTGACTCTCAATGAATTTGTTTTAAAAAAGTGTTCTTAAATTTTATCCAGGGATAGATGCATTGTTCTTTCAACATCTAAAAAGTAAATTTGCAAGTACATCAATTTGTTACTTCCACTATTTAAAGACCATCACCAACTAGGTAAATACAGGTATTAGAAAAGCATTCTTAGTTTGTTGTCATTGTTTTTAATATTTGATATGGGGGGCTTGCACACACTGGAAAGACAAGGGCAGTGTCAGAAAGCACTCTGCCAAGGGAGTTGGCCAGATGGCAGTCCTTTCTCCTCTCTCCTCTTGGGATTTGGGCAACCACACACATGCATCCGGCATGTATTTTGAGTCCCAGCGAAAGGATTCAGACTATGCAGTTGGCCATGTGGGACCCAGCTGTCTTAACCACACCACTGGCTGAAGCACTATTCTTGATTTCTACTTTTAGCCTCTGGACAACTGACACACAAAGAGGCCATGGACTTGTTCTGTGTGTTCTTGTGAGAACGTAGAACCAGACTTCGGGCAGAAGCTGCATTGTGGAAGTTTTCCATTCCTTATATGGGGGGGGGGGGGGGGGGGAAGACTTCATTCTCTAATAATAAACAGCTTGAGAGTTACTTTTGACAAATAGGGGATGTTTAGGTATTGGCTAACTGCCATTTGCCAAAGTGTAATCAACACATTCAAATATAGTTAGACCAAATGACTTTAATGGGCCCTTCCAACCCTGAGTATGATTCTTATCTACAAATGTTGATTTAATAGTTTTTCCTTATTCTATTTTTTTAAGAATTATTTATTTATTATTTCACATGAGTTTGTTCAGAGAAAGAGAGAGAGAGAGAGAGAAAGCAAGTCACCAGGTCTGAGACTCGAACCGTGGTCAACATGTGGGAATTCCAGCGCCTTAACCACCACACCACCTGCTGGCCCAGTTTTTCCTTATTCTTAAAATACAATAAAATTCATAGCCTCGGGGCCAGCAAGTGGTGTGGTGGTTAAGGTGTTGGAATTCCCACAAGGCTGACCGTAGTTCGAGTCCCAGACCTGGCGGCTTCCTCTCTCTCTCTCTCTCTCTCTCTCTCTCTGTCTTTCTCTGGCAAAACTCATGTAAAAAAATATAATAATAAAGTTAAATAAAATAATTTTTAAAAATTCATAGCCTCCAGAACTGGGAAATAAGTGACTTTTTAAAAGATAAATTACCGAGTCAGTTTTTCTTTTTTTGGGGGGGGAGAGATTTTCGCTATAGGGCGCGCGCTCGCCAGACAGAGACAGACATAGAGACAGAAAGCGAGAAATCACCCCTCAGGGGGGATGGTCAAGCCGCAATCCCTTCTCCTCCATTCTCCTCTCGGGATCTTGGGCACGCACGCACACGTGCCCGGCGTAAGTTTTAAGCCACCAGGTCTGGGACGCGAACTGTGGTCGACTACGTGGGAGTCCAGCGACATAGCCATTATGCTAACTGCTGGTTCCCACCCAGTCAGTTTTTAATTTTAATTTGCTATAGGGCACATGCACTCACCAGAGACACAGAGATAGAAAATGAAAACGCAAACTACCAGGTCTGGGACTTGAACCACAGTTGGCTATGTGGGAGTCCAGTGCCTTAACCACCATTCCATCTATTGGCCCCTCGTCTGTAGTAGCTTTTTTTTTTTTTTTTTTCTTTTTTTGGAGAGGTTTTTGCTATAGGGCGCGTGCGCTCGCCAGACAGACAGAGACAGAGAGATAGAAAGCAGGAAATCACCCCCCAGGGGGGATGGCCACGCCGCAATCCCTTCTCCTCCATTCTCCTCTCGGGATCTTGGGCACGCACGCACTTGCGCCCGGCATGAGTTTAAGCCGCCGGGTCCGGGACTCGAACCGCGGTCGACTACGTGGGAGTCCAGCGACATAGCCATTACGCTAACTGCTGGTCCCCTGTAGTAGCTTTTTACAGCAGCATAAGTGGACCAAGGCACAGGCTAGGTTAGAAAAAGCCATTTTAAGGACCTGCAGGTGGCATGGTGGTTAAGGGCGCTGGACTCTGCTACTGTTCAAGTCCCAGATCTGGTGGGTTGCTTTCTCACTTTCCTTCTCTGTCTTTCTCTGGTCAGGTTAAAATAATAAATGAGGTTAAATAAAAGAATTCCTTGGGGCCAGCAGGTAGCGTGGTGGTTAAGGGCACTGGACTCCCACATGGCCAACTGCAGTTCAAGTCCTTGACCTGGTGGCTTGCTTTGTCACTTCCTCTCTCTCTCTCTCCCTCCCTCTCTCACTCTGTCCCTCTCTGGTCAAATTAAAACAAATAAACAAATAAATAAAGTTAAATAAAGTCATTAAAAAAAAGAATTCCTTAAAAAAAAAAAAAGAAAAAGCCATTTAGCTTCTATCAGTTTCTCTTGGGATGCCCACCTTCAAAACTCAGTTGCTGTGTGGAAGTGCAGGCCACACAGAAAGGCTCTAAAAGATGTTCCAGCTGATAGTGACTACGTGTCAGACGTGTCAGACGTGTCAGTAAAAAAATCTGGGGATCTAGGATTCATTTCTTGTAAATTCTTTCCTCCAGTTGTATTTTTTAACTTCATCTCTCACCCTCATGGGTGTGGTCTTAAAATTGTATAGCAAGGGGACCAGCAGATGGCATGATGGCTATGTCGCTAGACTCCCATGTAGTCAACGGCAGTTCGAGTCCCGGACCCGGTGGCTTAAATTCATTCCGGGTGCTTGTGCGTGTGTGCCCAAGATCCCAAGAAGAGAATGCAGGAGAAGGGATTGTGGCATGGCCATCCTCCCTGGGGGGTGATTTCTCGCTTTCTTTCTGTCTCTCTGTCTTTCTGGTGAGTGCACATGCCCTATAGCAAAAACAAACAAACAAACAAACAAAAACAAACAAAAAACCATAGCAAGAGCATGATCTAGTAAGAATGGGTGTATAGGGAATGGGTGTATAGGATGCTTAATTTTTACTGTCATTAAAAGGCAGGAATATATTGGGTTTTTGGAAAGTCATGAATTTTTTTCTGTTTTTCTATGCAAAAATGCATCACAAATTTTCTAACAACCCAATATTTATTAGCCTCTGTGAACTAGTTCTAAGAAGTGGTTTGGGCCAGCAGGTGACATGGTAGTTAAGGCAGCTAGATTCCCACATGGTTGACCACGGTTTGAATCCTTGGCTCAGTGTCTTGAAAATCATGCCAGGTGCTTGTATGTGTGTGGCCCAAATCTGAGAAGAGAGTAGAGAAGGGGTTGTGGCGTAGCTATTCCCCTGTAGGGTGGTTTTTCACCTTCCCTCTCTCTGTCTCTCTCCTCTCTAGTGAGTGCATGTGCCCTCTGGCAAAAGTTTTTTGTTTTTGTTTTTTTTTTAAAGGCCATGGGTGGCCAGCAGGTGGCGTGGTGGTTAAGGCGCTGGAATTCCCACATGGACAACCATGGTTCGAGACACAAACCTGGCAGCTTGCTCTCTCTTTCTCTGGCAAAACTCATGTGAAAATAATAAATAAATGAATAATAATAAAAAAAAAGGCCACGGTTTATAGTGCAAATGCTAGACTTGGAATAAAAAGGCAGGAATCGAACTACTAGGTAGTGATGTCTTTTTTTTTTTTTGGAGAGGTTTTTGCATAGGGCGCATGCGCTCGCCAGACAGACAGAGAGAGACAGAGAGATAGAAAGCGAGAAATCACCCCCCAGGGGGGATGGCCATGCTGCAATCCCTTCTCCTCCATTCTCCTCTCGGGATCTTGGGCACGCACGCACACGTGCCCAGCGTGAGTTTGAAGCCACGGGGTCCAGGACTCGAACTGCAGTCGACTACATGGGAGTCCAGCGACATAGCCATTACGCTAACTGCTGGTCCCAGTGATGTCCTTTTTTTTTTTTTTTTAATAATTATTTAATTTGTTGTTATTATTTTTTATTTGTCCAGAGAGACACAGAGAGAGAAAGGGAAAGTGAGGAAGCAAGCTGCCAAGTCCGGGACTTGAACTGTGGGCATCCATGTTGGAGTCCAGCACCTTAACCACGTGCCACCTGCTGGTCCTATAATATATTGTTTATCAGATCACTTAACTCCTCTTCAGTTTTCTCTCATTATTTTATTATTTTTATTTATTTATAATTTATTTTTTAAAGGTTTTTGTCATAGTACATGTGCATTCACCAGAGACAGAGGGAAAGTGAGAAATCATTCCCCAGGGTGATGGTCTTGCCACAATTCCCTTCTCTGCCAATCACCTTCTAGGATTTTGGGCATGTGCACGTGTGCAGTATGATTTTCTTTTTTACGAAAGATTTTATAGGATACTGTGCTCACCAGAGAAACAAAGTGAGAAATCACCCCCAGGGGGGATAGCCATGCCACAATCCCTTCTCCACTCTCCTCTTGGGATCTTGAGCATGCACACACACACACACACGTGACCAGCGTGCCTTTAAGCCACTGGGTCTAGGACTCGAACCGCGGTCGACTTCTTGGGAGTCCAGCAATGTAACAATTATACCATCTGCTGGTCCCACACCCAACATGATTTTTAAGCCACTGTGTCCAGGTCTCAGTCTGTGATCTGCCATGTGAAAGTCCAGCATCCTAACCACCATGCCACCTGCTGGCCGTAACTTCAGTTATATTATCTGTAAGGTGGGGATAATAACAACCAACTTGTCTACCTTACAGCATTACTATAAAGATCAAAGTAGACAATGAGTGAGAAAAAACAATTTTAAAAAAAGTAAAAACAATATATAGGGGGCAGCAGGTGGCAGAGTGATTTAGGCGCTGAATTCCCACATGGTTGATCTCAGTTCAAGTCCCAGACACAGTGGCTTGAAAAATCACACCAGGTACATGTACATGTGTGCTCCAAATCCCAGGAGAATGAAGGAGAAGGGAATGTGGTGTGACTATTCCCACCTGGGGAGTGATTTTTCACTTTCTCTATCTCTCCTCTCCAATGAGTGCATATGTCCTATGGCAAAAACCTTAAAAAAAACCCCAAAACTATAAATGTGAAATATAGCAAGTGTATTGTGCTTATGTTCTTCACAGGGATTTATGTAAGAAGCAAAGGGCACAAATCCTGCCTTCTTAAAATTCTTGGTGATATGTCTGCCTGCTTTGAAATACATTTGCTTAATGCCTCCTCAGTGTTTGTCACTGTAATGGGTGAAGAGCTACTGGTAATAGATAAGATCCCTTTCCTTCAACTATAAACTTAAAGGAACCCTTTTCCCATTACGTAATCTCTTTTTAAAAGGGATACTCTGAAAACTAGGTCACGTTGTAATTAAATCGTCATACTGTTTCTACCCCCTTTTTCTCCCATAGTATTAGGGAAATTCCGTTTCTGAGCAAGCGCTGTCACTAAAGAGGCAACCACATAGAGGTCCTATGGGAAATCTCAAACTCGTTTCCCAAATTAGATTTGTTAGCTCTTCTCAAAATCCTCCTGCTGAACTTGGAGAAATGAGGCAGCATTCACTCAGTCACTTACACTGGAAATTTGGAAATAATCCTTGGCCTCGCTCTTCTTCAACCATCCTGTTCACCTTCACAGCCATTTCCTTCTTTCCCCAGTGTGTCTCCAGATTCTCAGAATTTTACCATGAGCCTTTCCCAGGCTCCATCCTTTCTGTCACTCTCCCTGCTATGGCAACGACTTCCTGATGCCCTCCGCTCAGGCTGCCCCTCTTCCAGTCTCAAGGGCAACCAAGAAGCCCAGCTGTTAAGGGTGGAACACTCCTCTCTGCATGTGAGAACATGTAAATAAAACCGTCACCCACGTCGGGTGCTGCCGCCTCAACAGCCCTACCACAGAAGGCACTTCGTGGGGTACCGATTCCACCCGGTCTCAGAGACTCTCCTCTGTAAAACTGGGTCGGTAGCTAACTTCTTCATACACGATTATGACTACTTAGCACGTCTTGTTGCTCTTCAGTCTTCAGTGCCTAACAAAGAAATTGGGCCACGTCCCCGTCAGGGGGTTAATTCTTTTCCTCCCCGGCGCCAGCAGTCCGCCATCCTGCCTTCCTCCTCTGTGCTCGTCCGCCCTCTGCAGCGCGGGGACACGTGGCTCTTGCACAGGGCGGCGTCTCTCCCTGGACTGACGTCTGCAGCAGGACAGGTGCGCGTGAGTAGGCGAGGATGCTGCAGGTTCGGAGATCCCACCCAGACGGGTGCGGCCCTACCCCTCGTGCGGGCAGGGCAGTCCACGGCTCGGGCCTCGATTTCCCGACTGCAGAGAAGGACAAACCGCGTTCCTCGCGCGTCTTCCCTCCCAGGGTTGCAGTGCGGACCTCGAAGACCGGCGCGGGGACGACGCTCAGTGGTTCCCATCCTGCAGCCTGGGTAACCACGAGGGACGTTGTCACGTGACCACGCCGAGTCTTCGCTGGCCTCCGAGATCTTCCTAGAGCGTCTCATCTCTATGGTCGAAGGCCTGCAAATGCCCGTACACACTCAGTTGTTCTTCCGGGGTGCTTGCCGCCGCTTCCGGGGCGGGACACGGCTAACTGGGATTGCCGTGCCCGGCTCCCTGCGCTTGTGCTTCCGCGCTCCCTGCTGCTATGAGCTTCCTCAAAAGTTTCCCGCCGCCCGGGCCGGCTGAGGGGCTCCGGCAGCAGCAGCCTGACACCGAGGCTGTGCTGAACGGGAAGGTCCTCGGCACCGGCACCCTGTACATCGCGGAGAGGTAGGGTCCCTCCCGCGAGCGCCGGCCTCGTGCGCGCCGCCGCCTCCTGGCTGGTGCGGGCGGTGTCTCCTCGCGGGCTGCTGGGAGTGGGGCGCGTGGCCCGCGACGCCGGGGATGCCGCTGCTGCCGAGCAGCGTTCAAGCTCCAGAGACCCTCTCCCTGAGTCGGGATTGCCCCTCTTGTGTTGCGCTTTCCTCGCCTGTTTACCAGCGAGCTGGCGCGCGCGTGGACCTGAAGTTCGATGGGGTTCCCTGAGTTAGTCTTGGGGTGCCGGCCTTTCCGGATGAACAGGTGTAGGAGGTGATGCAGTAGCAAATTGTGGAGGCTTTTGAAGTCTGGTGTAGAAGTGCCGCTTCATTCCACGGGTGGGTGGAGAGAGGCGCATCAGCCACGCGCAGCGTGGGATGGCATCCATGGGTATTGACTCCTGGCCCCGCAAGGAATTGCCCTGTCATTTGTCCACTTGGAGCACTGGGCGCTTTCACAGTCAGACGTGTCTTAAATACTGCAGCTGTGGAACTGAGGTCTCTGGGGTCCCTTGACGAGTAGCCACCCTCATCTTCGAGCTGGCAATGACACATTGAGTCGTTTTTGTCCTTCAGTTCCCTCTGCTTCCCGATTTCCCGCATCACTTTTGTCTACAACCAGAGCAAATTCCCTTTTTTAACCGTGTATGTGATTACGTTGAGTCTCCCCAGAAAACCCAGCATAGGTGTCCTGTTTCGCTGTTATCTGGTTAGTAACCTTGATTACACTTACAAAAGTCCCTTGGCCGGGTAATGTAATGTATTCGTAGACATCACACCAGAATTTGAAGGTCATGGGGTCCAGAAGTGTGTGGCTGCAGAGTCCAAGAGTATAGAAACTGTAGGGGATCCTTAACTTAGAGGGAAATTTAGGTATTAAACAAAGGTTGGGTTTCAGCTGGTCACTGAAATAAAAGATATGGAAGGGTGAAAAGCAACTTGGGGGTGAATGACGGATAATGAATTTGGTCAGGACAGGTGTGATGTAGGTAGACATGTGAGTGTGTGTCTTGGAGGATGGTATTAAAAATTGAGATTTGAGGGGACCAGCAGTTGGCATAATGGCTATGTCGCTGGACTCATGTAGTCGACCACAGTTAAAGTCCCAGACCCGGTGGCTTAAACTCACGCCAGGCGTGTGTGCATGTGTGCCCAAGATCCCAAGAGGAGAATGGAGGAGAAGGGATTGTGGCAAGGCCATCCCCCCTGTACGGTGATTTCTCACTTTCTAGCGAGCACACGCGCCCTATAGCAAAAACCTCTCCCCACAAAAAATTGAGATTTGAAAGTCCATGAGTAAATATGCATGTACAGGCAGATACGTGTTTATACGTACTTGTGTTTTTGTATGTATTTTATATATTTGTACATATATATATATATTTTCATTATAATTAATTTGGTGTAGGGCACATGTAAATAGCATGTACTCCTGGGAATGCCTTAGGTACCTCAGCAGGAAACAGGACCACAGAGAGACCCTTGGAGATACACCTTCATTAAGGGGTGGGTCATGGAAGAAGAGCTTGAGAAAGCAGGAGTGTAGAGAAGTCAAATAGAATGTAATGGGGTGGGGATTGGGCCAGCAGGTGATTTGGTTGTTAAGGTGCTAGTCTCTCATGTGGCTAATTGCAGTTCGAATCCCGAACCTGGTGGCTTGAAATTGGGCACGAATGTGTGCACGTACACACTCTGAATGGAGAAGGGATTACCGTATGGCCATCCCCCCCGGGGCTGATTTCTCACTTTCTCTTACTCTGTCTCCAGCTAGCGCATGTATCCAAGGCAAAGCATTAAAAAAAAAAAAAAAAAAAAAAAAAGAATAGAATCAGAAGAGTATTTAGTATTGACAAAGATCTTTGGTGATCTGGGAGAGCTCAGTGGAGGGTGGAACACAGGTATACTCCTGGTTCCCACACCATCCTTTTTCCTTCGTGGCATTCCTGTATATTGACTCTCTTTATTTTGTATTTGCCAGAGGCCACATGCACTTGTGAGCAGTGGGGCAGGTTGTCGATAAAGCATCCCCCCAAAGGGCTTGGTCACGCTCTAATCCCTTGTCCTTCATTTCTCCACCCTGTCAGCATTTTGGGCACATGTGTAAACCTGCCTGGAGTGTTTTGAAGCTACTGAGGCTGGGATTGGAACTGTGGCCAGCCATGTGAGATCTCACTGCCTCGACCACTGGCTCATATTGTCTATTTTTTCCTATGATACAGCTCTTTTTTGGGGAAGCCCTGTGTTTGTTTTTACGTTTGGGAAAATTTTTTAAAAATAGTTTTTATATATTTGTGCATATATTTTTTATTATATATTTAATTTGGTGTAGGGCACATGTGCTCTCTAGAAGGAGACAGAGAGAGAGAGGGAGGGAGATCCTCTCCAGGTGGGGTGGCCACGCTGTAGTCCCTTTTCCAGTCTCCCCTTGGGATTTTGGGCATGTACACACACACGGCCAATATATTTTTCAAGCCACCAGGTCCAGAAGTTGAACTGCACAGCGCCTCCTGTGGGATCCAGCTGCCTTAAGCACCATGCCACTGGTTGGCCCTGCTAAGTTTCTTTGTTATGAAAATATTTTTCTGGACAATAACACATATGAAAATGAAGTATAGATGGCTTACATAATGATAGTTAAACCAGCCTCCAGGTTAAGAACAGAATTTTATCAGTGCTTGGACAGTTCCGTCATCCCTCGGTACTCATTCTAGCCTTACCTCCTTTACTCTTTTCTATTTAGCATTCCCAAGTCATGAGAGAACCAAGGTCTTAACAAACAAGGAGGGCTTACTGGGGGATGTGAGAAATGCTTGACAGTCAGGCAAAGGGGGTGGGGCTAGGCAGGAAATGGTCTCATTAGGAAATACAGGATGCACAGAGCCAAGGAGAAACGGTGTTGTGTGTGCCAGGGTGTGTGTGGTTTAGACACACACACACAGACTGTGCACACATCCCGTCGTGTGCCTCACCATGCCTTTTTGGTAATGATAGCCTGTGCATGCCATGGTGGGCCCGTCGTACCGTAGCAGGTGCACTGTCTAGTTGTGAGTAAGATGAGGTAGTCACCTGATGACACGTTTCTCGAGGTGCATCCCCATCATTATAGAGACACAGTCTGGCAGTTCTTCGTCTGAGGGAAAGTGAGGAGAGTGAGAGAGCCGTATTCATAAACTTGCCATATAGCCCTTCAGCTTTAGGAGAACTTTTAGGGTTTTAGGCAAACAGGGACAGTGTCAGGTTTGATTTCAGCCAGATAGGCTTCTCAGGTGGGTGTTGAAAGATTCCGAACTCTCAGGCCTATTTTCAGGGCTCAGTCTTATCTGTTTATTCAGATAAGGTGGATGCAGAGGCATGACTAATTCTAAACAGGCAGTTTAAAATGGGTAAGGTAAAGTTGGTACTTAAATGAAAAATGGGTTCCGTAGTTCAGACTTGGAAATAATGCTTTTTTTGGAGAGGTTTTTGCTATAGGGCGCATGTGCTTACCGGAGAGACAGAAAGTGAGAAATCACCCCCCCCAGGGGGGATGGCTACGCCGCAGTCTCTTCTCCTCCATTCTCCTCTCGGGATCTTGGGCACGCACGCACACGTGCCCACTGTGAGTTTAAGCCACCAGGTCTGGGACTCGAACCGCGGTCGACGACATGGGAGTCCAGCGACATAGCCATTGTGCCAACTGTTGGTCCCATGCTTTTTTATATTTCATTCCAAATTTTTTTTTAAGTTTATTTATTTCACGAGAGGAAAAGAGAGAAGAGAGGAGAGAGAGGGAGAGAGAAAAAGAGACCCCGACAGGACCTTGCCACACTGTGAGTCTCCCTGCTAGCCATCGGCCAGCCAGGATCTCAGGCATGCCCATGGTCACATTCCTGTCAACCCAGAATCCAAACCTGTGTCTTCTCCTAGGACTTCAGTGTCATGCAGTACGCCCTGCCACCAGTGCCACTGCTAGCAGGCCCCCCAGTTTTGTTTTAAACCACCTAATAAGGCCACCCAAATTCAAGACCTCTCTGATCTTCTGTCGTGTTTCTCAGCCCGTGATTGGAATGAAGGACGTTGGTCACACTTGTGCAAAGGCTGTGAAGGTTCAGCAAGGCGATTCTGTATGCTCACTGGCCGTCTAAGTACTGTCTTTCACTTTGTAACTCACGGCTTCTTTGAAATTGTGTATAGTTAATGAGATATTTTGGGTTTAGAGGGCTTCTAGAATATGTAAGAAGAGTGAGTAAAGTCAGAATTTTAATCTCCGGAGGGCACATCCACTTGCCAGAGAGAAATGTCAAGAGGGAGAAAGCACCCTCCACCACGGGGCATGGTCCCGCCACATTCCGTTCTCCATTTCTCTGTGCTGTGTGATTCTGAGCACGTGTGCACATATGCCCACATGTTTTTCACGTTACCGCGGCCAGGATTACAACCACAGTCAGCCATGTGAAATCTGCTCCCTTAACCACCGGGCTACAGAGTTGGCCCTGAAAGTCAGAATTTAACAATCAGACTGGGACCAGCAGTTAGCGTAATGTCTATGTCGCTGGACTCCCATGTAGTTCACCGTGGTTCAAGTCCCGGACCTGGTGGCTTAAAACTCACGCCAGACGCATGTGCGTGCGTGCCCAAGATCCCAAGAAGAGAATGGAGGAGAAGGGATTGTGGTGTGGCCATCCTCCCTAAGGGGTGATTTCTCGCTTTCTATCTCTCTGTCTCTGTCTTTCTGGTGAGCACACACGCCCTATAGCAAAAACCTCTCCAAAAAAAAATTAACCATCAGAGTAAGTATTGTTTTTAAGTGTGACATTTGCTTTGCCCCATAGAGTCTATAAACCGTGTGCACATGAGATTCTGAGAGCTGCTTAGGAAATGCCACGCTGAGGCAGCATTTGTGTCTGTCAGCTGGAAACACGACAGAGAATTATTATATGCTTTTCAAAGTAAAGGCCAAAATTCAACAAGCACCACTTCTGTGTTAGATTTCAGTTTTTTCCTCACCCCGTTGAGTCATTAGAGTTTTGTGGCTCTGAGGGGGTTGGCTCCAGGGCACAGAAGTAATGCTCTGCTCAGAAGCTTGGTCGCATGTGGTGATTGCAGTTCAAACCCCGGCTAGGTCCGCCTGCACGTGCTGGGCTTTCATGTCAGTGCCCAAGATCCTCCAGGCTGCAGGACCTGAGGAAGGGGATTGCGACCGGACCCAGCCACGTGGAGGTTGCTCTTCTCTCGCTCCAATATGTGCACACGTGAGCTCTGTGAATAAAGAACAGAGTTTTGTGGCTCTGGAGGTATGAAGTTGTTTTGGACATGCAGTTCAGATGGTTCCTTTCTGAATTGTGAAAGATATCAAGAGATTTTGGGGGTGAGAAAAGGCGGTTTATTTGCTTTAAAATAAGACTGGTGGGGTTTGGCAGTCTGTCTCTGGTACGTGAGCGCCGTTTCACCTCCACGTTAAGAGAAAGGCAGCGGGCAGGAAGGGCGCACAGCACGCAGTCTGGGTACGGTCAAACCTGTTTCTTTGGAAGCAGTGGGGATGAGTCATTCTGGAAAATAATTTCTAGACCATTTTATCACTTTAAACTCTCTAAGGTTTATCACTTTTTTAAAAAAAGTTAATAATTATTTAATTGTATTTGTCATCATCATTATTATTAATTTGCTACAGGGCATGTGTGCTCACCAGAGAGAGAAGATAAGTCCCAGCAAATCTGAGACTCCAGCCACCGTAGGCAATGTGGGAGTCCAGCACTTTAACTACCATGTCACCTTCTGGTCCACATGTTTTTTTGTTTTGTTTTGTTTTTGAGGTTTTTGCTATAGGGCGCGCACGCTCGCCAGACAGACAGAGAGAGACAGAGAGAGACAGAGAGACAGAAAGCGAGAAATCACCCCCCAGGGGGGATGGCCACACCGCAATCCCTTCTCCATTCTTCTCTCGGGATCTTGGGCACGCACGCACACGTGCCAGCATGAGTTTTAAGCCACCGGGTCCAGGACGCGAACCACGGTCAACTACGTGGGAGTCCAGCGACATAGCCATTACTCTAACTGGTGGTCCCCCACATGGTTTTGTTTGTTTGTTTTGAGGGCGCGTGCGCTCGCCAGAAAGACAGAAAGCGAGAAAACACCCCCCAGGGGGATGGCCACGCCGCAGTCCCTTCTCCACTCTCCTCTCGGGATCCTGGGCACGCACACATATGCGCCCAGCTTGAGTTTAAGCCACCAGATCTGGGATTCAAACTGCGGTCGACTTCATGGGAGTGCAGCAGCATAACCATTACGCCCACTGCTGGTCCCACCATGTTTGGTTTTTGTTTTTTTTTTTTTCCATTCCTGCTATTATACCTTCCAGTTCTTTCCAGTTTTTTTTTTTTGTTTGTTTGTTTGTTTGTTTGTTTGTTTTACATTTAATCATTGCACCTCTTTACAGTGTACAACATGGTTTTTTCCAGCATGAATACAGTGCACATTAGTCAAGACAATGATTATACCATATACATTATCATCAACAGACAATTTTTCATTTTTGTGTCTATTAAGTGTGTTGTTTGTTCCCTGAATCCCTCCCTTCTGCCCTCAATTACTCATTCCCATTACCTCTCCCATACTGTCTCTAGTATCTGCAGTTGCCATCCCTGCTATTACACCTTCCAGTTCTTTCAGTTTCTTTTTTTTTTTTCCAATTATCAGCTCATATAGTTTTTAACAGTAGGGAGCATAGATTCTATTCAGGGTTGGATTAAGGGTGGGTCTCGTGCAGTTCCACAATTGTAGGTGAGTCTTCATGGAATACAGTTTCAGGAAAGCGGTTCTGGAAAGCAGAGGTGATTATCAGTTGATGCGGCACAGCATCCATCTTGTGATTACCGGGAATGGTGTTGTGGGGGTCTGCAGCGTGAGTCATCCTCGGGTATCTGGCTTCCTTAAGAATGGTAGAGTAGTTCTTGTTTTTCCCTAAGGTAATGCAGGGCTGGTAACCATCATCTTCTCACTGTCCATAGGCAGGGAAAATCCTCCTATACAATATATTTCTCAATTGGTTTAAGACAGCTAAAGTTTCTTTCTGTTGCTTGTAGTTGCAAGTTCTTAATCCTAGTTTTCGGCTTCAGTTTGCTGCCTGTGGCCGGCGGCCACGCGCAGGCCCAGGGGGCCACGCGCAGGGGGCCACGCGCAGGCCCGGGGGCCACGCGCAGGCCTGGTGGCACTGCACAGGTGCAGGCCCGGCAGCCACGCGCAGGCCCGGAGGCCACGCGCAGGCGCAGGCCCAGCGGCCACACGGGCGCAGGCCTGGCGGCCATGCGCTGGCCCGGTGGCCACGCGCTGGCCTGGCGGCCACGTGCAGGCCCAGCAGCCACGTGCAGGCCTGGCGGCCACACGCCAGCCCCAAGCACGCGAATGTGCGCGGGATCCAGCACCACCTTCTGCTCACCCGCCCGGCCCAAGAAAGGAAGGACGGCGAGCTCGGCCGGTCCATGCCGCCGGGTCGCGTCGTTGCTGAGCGCGGGACACACCCAACGCTGGAGAGGCAGCGGGGGCCGCGCAGGCCCGGCCGCACAGGGGCTCGCGAGGCAGAGCCCCGGCCCGCTGCGCAGGGGCACGCAAGGCAGAGCCCCGGCCCGCGCCGTGCGGACCCGGCCCGCGCCGCGCAGCCCGTGTTTGTTTTTTAATAAGAGTGTCAGATGGAAATCTTTTCAGTAACAGTGAATATTTTATTACTTCTGTCTTTTAAAAATATACGATTAAGTTTTAGTATATTTACAGAGTGAACGATTACAGCCACAATCTAGTCTTCGGCCTTCGCTTTTGATGTCTTTGATAGCTGAAGGTCATGTGTCACATACTGGTGCTGTGCTGTTAGAGGTCCATTTCACGTTTAAGGGGACTGAGGGATACGGTTCAGTGTCTGCTTACATGAACGTGAGTGATCTCAGATGCCACACTGACATTGTTCCTGCCCAAGGAAGCCCTAGATTCTCTTGTTGTACTTTGTTTTTGCTTGGTTAGAAATTAGACAGCCAGGCCAGCAGGTGGTGTGGAAGTTAAGGCGGCTGGATTCCACATGGCCAGCTGTGCCGTTCAAATCTGGCAACTTAAAAGAAAAATCACACTGGGTGTGTGTGTGTGTGCCCCCAGAGTCCTGAGAGGAGAGTAGAGGAGAAGGGATTGCAGTGTGGCCATCCCCCTTGGGGGGTGATTTCTCCCCACCACCCTCCATGAGTGCTTGTACTCTATAGCAAAAGAAAAAAGAAGTTAGATAACCAGGCTCATTAAAATTACACAGAAAATAGAATGTTACAGGGGTGTTATTGAGTTAACTTTTTAAAAATAAGTGATAGCTGTATTAAGGTAATTCACATAGCGTGTAATTTATCCACTTAAAGTGTACAGCTTGATGGGTTTTAGTCTATTTAGTGTTGTGCAACCATCACCACAGTCAATTTAGAATATTTCCATTACTCCAAAAAGAAACCAGTATCTGCTTGGCAGTCATTCCTTATTTCCTTCCAGCCCTGGGCACCTACTGTATTGCATTAGCTTTTATTGCTTTTTTTTTTTTTTTTTTTTTTTTTTTTTTTTTTTTTTTTTTTTTTTTTACTTCTTCAGGACCTTTTTGCTTATTTTTTTTCCTGGCAAGTTCCAGATGGGTGAAGTGTTAACCAAAAAATTAGGCAACCCTTACTCAAAACTCAGCATACTGATTTGGGCTAAGTATTTCCCTTGTTACAAAAATAAAAGTTTGGGTTTTGACCACTTGAAGAGTAAACTAGGCCTAGTTTATCTGTGATTTTCTCCTAAAGCTGCACAATAAACTGCAGGCTTCATAAAGACTATCTTTCAGGGGACCAGCAGATGGCATAGTGGCTATGTTGCTGGACTCCCACCTTGCCAAATACGGTTTGAGTCCTGGACCCAGTGGCTTCAAACTCATACCAGGTGCATGTGCATGCATGCCCAAGATCTTAGGAGGAGAATGAAGGAGAAGAAAATGCAGAGTTGCCATCCCCCCGGGGAATGATTTCTTGCCTTTTGTCTCTCTAGAGAGTGCATGCATATAGTAAAAAAATCTCTCAAAAAAAAAAAAAAAAAAAAGACTGTCTACGAGATGATTGTTTTCTGACTTGTGAGTGTGATCCTGCCATTTCGTGTGTTTGGCATTTAACGCAGGCTCACTGGAGAAACTAGTGAGTACCAGGTGTTCGTTGTGTGTCTGCCTGCTGAGCACTGTCCTAAAGGTTTTGGAGTCCTTTAAAACGTGGCAAGACAGGTCCTCCTCTTGAATTGCTCATTCTGCCAGGGTCCGTATAAGATTCATTAATGTAGGATTAAGTGCTAAATGATATATTCCTGACCATAAGTACAATTCAGAAAAAGAAGAGATCAGGGCCAGCGGGTGGCGTGGTGGTTGAGGCGCTAGACTCCCACATGGTCGACCATGGTTTGAGTCCTGGACCTAGTAGCTTGCTTTCTCACTTTCTGTCTGTCTCTCTCTGTTTCTCTCTGTCTCTCACTCTGTCACTTTCTGGTCAAATTGGAAAAAAATAAATAAAAATTTAAAAATTAAAAAAAAATTAATTCTTTTTAAAAATCCATTTAGAGAAAAAGAGGAGGTCATTTTGAACTCCTTTGAATAGTCTAAGGGGGTACCTTATGAAGGAGCTGAAACTTAACCAGATGAGGCAGTTTTGCAGAAGCAAAATGCCCAAAGACATTCCAAATAGGAACATGCGCCTGATATAGAAAAATTTGCATTTCAACCCTATTTGAATTTATAGCTAGAGGAAAGAGACCATAATGAAATAGGTCTTAAAGAAAATTCAATTTCTGTTGGTGAATTTTCTTGCTCTAGGACTATTTCTAAATAGTGAGCGTACTATATTCATAAGCATAAAAGTGTCTAAGCTGAACCTTTATAAACTTTGAGATACTACATTTCTAAAAATAATCTTAAACATGTTTTTCAGCCGCCTGTCTTGGTTGGATGGCTCTGGATTAGGGTTCTCACTGGAATACCCCACCATTAGTTTACACGCCGTGTCCAGGGACCTGAATGCCTATCCGCGAGAACATTTGTATGTTATGGTGAATGCCAGATTTGGAGGTATGTATGGTATAATTTATATCTATCCTTTGGTAGCATATTGTATTTTATTATTTTTAAAATTTTATTTATTATTATTATTAGTAGTAGTAGTAGTAGTCATAGAAGTGTTTAGCTGTAGGGTGTGCCACCAGAGAGAGACAGGGAGACAAAGAGGGAAAGTGAGAAAGCAAGCCGCCAGGTCTGGGACGTGAACCATGGTGGGCCATGTGGGAGTCCAGCACCTCAGTCACCATGCCATCTGCTGGCCTTGCAAATTATTATTATTATTATTTTTTTTTTTTTTGGAGAGGTTTTTGCTATTGGGCGTGTGCGCTCGCCAGAGAGACAGAAAGCAAGAAATCACCCCCCAGGGGGAATGGCCACGCCGCAACCCCTTCTCCATTTGCCTCTCGGGATCTTTGACACGCACCCAGTGTGAGTTTAAACCACTGGTCCGGGACTCGAACTGTGGTCAGCTACATGGGAGTCTAGCTACATAGCCATTACGCTAACTGCTGGTCCTGCAAATTATATTTTAAAGAGCAGTCTTTGATACTAATAAACACTCATGCCAATGACCTACTTTGGATAATAGTTTATTAAGGAAAATTTCAGCACAGTACAATAGTTTGGACACCCAACATTCTTATGATGGACATTTGTTCTGTGTGTGTTTGCCTTTTATTCTCTGTATGTTTGAATTTAGGATTTTGCAGAGATTATGGATATGTGTTTCTACTTTTTCACGTGAGCTTAACTGTTTATTTTCTTTTTCTGTTGGTAAAGGCATCCTTAGGAGCTCGAGTGTGAATTTTTTATGCTTCTAAGACTTCAGAACTAAAGTTTTGTTTTGTTACAGTAGTAGTTCTTAACAGGAGTGGGGGAGTGAGCGGTATTTTCCTTGTGTCTCCACCCACCGCTCTGTACCCACATTTGACAGTAGCGTTTTGACAGGAGGAGTGCTGTTGGCACCTAAAAGTTAAATGCCAAAGATGTTGTTTGCTACTGACCCTGTAAAGGACAAAGCTCCACAACAAAGGATTACTTAGTCCCATGTTGGCAGGGCTAAGGTTCAGAACCTGGGTTACAAGATTCCCAAGTTTTGGGACCAGAAGGTGGCATGATTGTTATGTTACGGGACTCCTTCGTGGTCAACTGCAGTTCAAGTCCTGGACCTGATGGCTTAAAACTCAGGCCAGGTACATGTGCATGTGCGTGTGTGCCCAAAATCTCAAGAGGAGAATAGAAGAAAATGGATTGCAGCATGGCCATTCCCCCGGGAGCGTGATTTCTCACTTTCTGTCTTTCTTTCTCTGTCTCCAGCAAGTGTACACACCCTACAGCAAAAATCTCTCTTAAAAAAAATTCCAAGTTTGGCTGTTGGAGATAACTGCAAAGATTTCACAAAAATCTAGTAAAGTTCTTCACTTTTAAAATAATGGGTTTCAGGGCCAGCAGGTGACATGGTGGTTAAGGTACTTGGATTCCCATATAGCAGAATGCAGATCGAGTCTCAGACTTGGCAGCTTGCTTTCTCGCTTTTCCTCTCTCTTTCTATCTCTGTCTCTCTGGTGAGCACATGTGCCCTATAGCAAATTAAAAAGTAATGATAAATAAAATTAAATAAATAATTTAAAAAAAGTAATGGGTTGCTTTTTGAAATAGTGTGTAAGAGACAGTTCCACGAATTTGCCTGTTGAGCTATTACTCCATCAAATTGGGATTTTTTAATAAAGCTCACAATATGATACAACCATCTATATTAGATTATGACAGTCATCATTTACTGACTTTCAGGACCTTTGGCAAGTCACGTCTCATTAAGTGGTATAATGACTGATTCCACCGTCTGAAAATATTTTTGTCTCAAGATTTCAAATTTTTGCCATTGGGGAGGGTTCAAAGATAAATAAATACCTTGTGAAATTTGAAAAAGAGAATCAGGTAAAGTAAAATGCTTTTGATCTTGGGGTGCAGTAAGACTTATTAGTGAGGCATTAGACACAAAGTTTTACCTTCCATTTAAGTGCAGCTGTGGTATAGCAGAGTATTTACTAGGGGTTGCGTTTAGTTCAAAACTTTAATTTTTTTCATAGAAATGCATACCTTGCGAAAAACCTGTCAGTCACTTGTGTGTGTGTGTGTGTGTGTGCGTGCTAGAGGCTGCATACCAGAAAGAGACAGAGAGGGAAGGAGGGAAGAAAGCATCCCCATAATTGTGATTAGTCGTTATGCCACAATCCGTTCTCCTCCGTCTCTCCCTCCTTTCAAGATTTTGGCACGCACGCACATGTGCCCAGAGTGCTTCTTAAGCTGCCAGGTCCAGGATTTGAACTGTACTGTTGGCCATGTGAGATCTGGCTGCCTTAACCACTAAGCCATAGAACTGACCCATGTCAGTCACTTTTTTATTTATTTATTTTTTAATAATTTGCCAGCAGGCATGTGTACTTGCTGGAGGGAGCAAGGGCAAGAATGTACCCCCCCCCCCCCCATGGGGAAAGTCATGTTGCAATCCCTTCTTCTCCATTTCTGATTTCCTTTTGGGTTTTTGGGCATGCACACACACATGCCCAGTGTGTTTTTCAAGCCACCAGGTCTGGGACTCGGACCACACAGTTAGCCAAGCAGGAGCCAGCCACACTACCCACCACTCTACCGGCTGCCCTGTCAGTGACTAGTAAATGCTGGTGTGAGATGCCCCAGTGGTGGACATTGACTTTGGGCCAAGATTGCTGTTCAGAAAAAGGCTAGAGAAGTAGGTTTTGAATAAATACTAGCTAAAGAGAAAAAGAGTAAAAAGGCTATCCTAAACTTACCAAGCAAGTCATTTTCCCCTCCAAATGTCAATTTCATCCAAAACATTAGGGGATTTTATTAATGTCTGGGTCTGAAACCTGACACATTAGAAACACCTAGGGAGCTTGTTACAAACGCAGAGTCCCAAACTAGGAGATAACAATTGAGCAGGTTTGAAGTCTCTGCAGTTTGCTATAAGGTGCATGTGCTCACAGGAGAGAAAGAGGGAAAGTGAGAAAGCATCCCCTAAGGGGGATGACCACCCCGCAGTCCCTTCTCCTCCACTGTCCTCTTGGGATTTGGGGCATGCAGGCAGATGCACTAGGCATGTTTTTCAAGCCACCTGACTTAGGAATTGTGAAGTTGGCCTTGTGGGATGCAGCCTCCTTAACTACCATGCCACCTGGCTGGCCCAAGACTCAATTATTTTTATACCTGCCAGTACTTTATAATTTAAAAATTGATGTTTGTTCAATTATAGAATAATTATTACAGTATACTTTCCTTTAATGTACTGAAAACATTTAGCATTAACATAATTTATTGAACTATTTGGAATGCTCCAGTTTTTGTTTTTGTTTTTGTTTCTTAATTGCCAGAGGGTGCATGCCCTTGGGTTGGGGGTGAGGAGCAGGGAGGGTAGGAGCCTGGTCATGCTGCAATTTCTTTTTTTTCTTTTCTTTTTTTTTCCCCAAAGTATAGGCAGATTTATTATTATTATTTATTTTATTTTATTTATTCATTAACTTATTTTAATTTGACCAGAGAGAAAGAGAGAGAGAGAGAGAGAGTAAGAAAGCAAGCCACTAGGTCTGGGACTTGAACCATGGTCAGCCATGTGTCAGTGTCCAGCGCCTTAACCACGATGACACCTGGTCCCCCATGCTGCAATTTCTTCTCTTCCATTTCTTCATCCTGATGGGATTTAGGGCACACATACATATGTTTCTGACATGTTTTGTCAGGTTGCCAGAGCCAGGGCATGAGCTACGGTCAGCCTTTAAGTTAGACTCAAACAGCCCTCGCGTGTGGTTCTAGCCTACAGAGCCGAATGTCCTGCAAGTGCACGCTGCTCCAGCTGAGCCACTTAGGCTTGATTTTCTTGTTAAAAGTCAAATGGCATTTAAAATTTGCTTGTGTTCTCTTTTTAGAAGAATCAAAAGAATCTGTTGATGAAGAAGAGGAGGAAGACAGCGATGATGATGTCGAACCTATTACTGAATTTAGATTTGTGCCTAGTGATAAATCAGCATGTGAGTATTTTGTAGTACTGATACTTTTCCCGTTAGGTACCAAGCATCATTCTCCACATTGACACACACACCCCCCTCATTTTTACCACTACCTCCATTCCATTGCTATCATGGAGGACCAGATAGCAGTTAATATGAAAGGTTGTGAAAGTAGCATTGTAGGTACCATGTTTCCTGGTATGCTTTGTGAATGGAGGCCCCTGGTTAGTTTTATTGGTAACACTGTTGACTCTCACCTGATGGGTGGTAGAGGAGTCAGAGCAATTCCAAATACAAGGTGCCAGGGTAACTGAAATAAGCCCTGTCAACTGAGAGGGTCCTCATCCCGACACCAGCAATTGGACCGAGACTCTGACCCTTGTTTTTAGAAAATCCGTCTCGCCATGAAGCGCCCAGTAATATCTCCAGACGAACTCTTACTGCGTTATGGCCTCCAGCACTTTTGAGATCAGTCATACTTGGGATTTGGCAGATTTTATAAATACTGTTACCCTAATATACTTTCTGTCTACCCATTCCATTGATTTGCAGTAGTGATTATTGCATTATAAAAGTTTGTGCATCGAACAAAATATTAGTTACGGTTTAACTTTCTTGTTCAGTGGAGGCGCTGTTCACTGCCATGTGTGAATGCCAGGCCTTGCATCCGGATCCTGAGGATGAAGATTCAGACGATTACGATGGAGAAGAGTACGACGTGGAGGCACACGGTTAGTGACGTGGGTTTTTTAAATGTTTGTCTTAGTGTTCCATTTCAAGTGTATATTTGTACTAGAGGCAGGAGATTGCAGTTCACTCTGGCTCCATCAGGAACCCAGTATGGTATAGGTACTAATAAAAGTGGATGTCACAATATCTAAGCTCTTTGCAACAGACAAATTTATGGGCTCTCCAAACTTGAGGATAAAAAATAGGGATCATTGGGGCGGGGGTGGTAGTGGTGGATAGAGATGAATGGAAAGAAAGAAAATGATAGATAGGGTAGAGGGTAGTCCAGAAAGCCTTTTTTTTTTTTTAATAAGTAGATTGAGTCTATTTTTTTTTTCTTTATTGATTAAACTTTATTGTTTTGTTGACTTATTTTAATTTGACCAGAGAGGGACAGAGAGAGAGAGAAAAAATGAGAAAGCAAGCCACCAGATCCAGGACTTGAACCATAGTCAGTCATGTGGGAATCCAGCAGCCTTAATCACCATGCCACCTGTCAGCCCCCCAAAAAATCTTTTAAGCTAAGACAGCTGCCCTCGGAGAACAAGCATTCCCTCTCCACCCATTGAAAACCTCAATCATTTATATCTTCTAAATAATAGCTCACTACCAAGGTCATGTCTTTTTTCTTAAACTATACTTCATTTCTCTGAGAATATTTCCCATTGCCTCCCCAGCCCAAAATATAGTCACTCACCTAGAAGCGTCTAGAAGATGGAGGTGCCCGCTGTTCTCTTTTTTCCACTGGTCTCAGGCACACCATCTGGGTATCCAAAGCCCTTTTCTCCGTATGTACCTACTTTCTGGCCTGAGACAAACTCATTTCTGGATTCTCCTTCCCATAGCTAAATAGTCACAGCTGAAATTTTTGAACAATTTGCATTTTTTCTCTTCACATTTTCCAAAATTTCTGATTTTTTTTTTTTTTTTTTTAAGAAACTGTAGGTGTTTATCTTTTGGTTGCCAGAGGGCACATGCACTTGCCAGAGAGAGCGAGTGAGGGCATGTGTGCATCCCCCATTGGGATGTGGCCACACAGCTATCCCTTCTTCTCCGTTCTCATCTTGAGATTTTGCACATGTACCCGGCGTGTTTTTCAAGCCACCGTGTCTGGGACTTGAACTATGCAGTTGAGTTGGTCATGTGGGATCCATCCACCTTAACCACCACACTGCTGGTTGGCCTGGAACATAAACCTCAGTACAAATTAGTACTCATAAAATTCCCACCTTGGGATAATACAGGATTTCCTATCATTAAGAATGCCTTCTTTCTTTTTAGTCACTGGACATGGGATTCTTTGGGAAATGCTATTAACTGCTTCGTTATCCCTTAGAATTTCTTCTCATCCTAAAGGGTAGGGACATTGTCTTTGTATCTTTTTTTTTTTTGAGAGAGAGTTTTGCTGTAGGGCACATTCACTCACCAGAAAGACAGAGACAAACAGAAAGTGAGAAATTACCCCCCAAGGGAGTTGGATGGCCCTTCTCCATTCTCCTCTCAGAATTTTCAGCATGTGTGCACATATGCCTGTCATGAGTTTTAAGCCACCAGGTCTGGGACTTGAACTATGGTCGACTATGTGGGGTGGGAGTCCAGCGACGTGACCATTACATCATCTGCTGGTCCTTTTTTTTTTTTTTTTTTTTTTTTTTTTGTATTTATGTCTTCAACCATGGCCTGTATATGTTGTAAATGAATTTAGAAAAATATTTTCATTTTCATAGAAGCGTACTTTTACTGTACCATAGCGTCAGTAAATATATTATTGATTTTCCATTTTGTTTTTTCTCAGTGCTGTATAAAAGCTTAAACTTTTCTCGTTTAGAACAAGGACAGGGGGACATCCCTACATTTTACACCTATGAAGAAGGACTGTCTCACTTAACGGCAGAAGGACAGGCCACACTGGAGAGACTAGAAGGAATGCTCTCTCAGTCTGTGAGCAGCCAGTATAATATGGCCGGGGTCCGGACAGAAGATTCAATAAGAGATTATGAAGGTGAGTGTCTTTCTCCTCACTGTGAACAGTCAAGTGGGCACTCGGACCATAAGGGAAGTTATAGAGAGACAGGCAGGCTATTTTGGAACTCTAAGAGAGAACTCTCAGAATTAAGGTTTCATAGCTTAGGAGACAAATGTAGAATTGTGTAGAATGGGAATTCTTTCGAATTTTCTTTTCTCTTTTAAAAAAAAAAATGCCAGAAGGTGCATGTGCTTATGACTAGAGGGTGGAGGGTGGGGAGAAGGAAGCAAGAAACACCCCCTCATGGCTGCTACAATCCCTTCTCCATTCTCAGGATTTTGGGGCATGCACCTTGTGTGAGCTTTAAGCTACCATGTCCAGGAATCGAACTGCAGTCAACTATGTGGGACTTCAGCGATATAACCATTACTCCATCTGCTGATCCTGACATTTCTTTTAGAGAAAATTCAAAATAAATTCTTGCCTCTGTCATCCCCTTTCTCCAGATCGCTAGTCTGAGAACACTTGTCATGTCACCTACATATAAGAATGCTCTGCAGCTTACTTGTTTTTTTTTTTTTTTTTTTGGAGAGGTTTTTGCTACAGGGCATGTGCGCTTGCCAGACAAAGAGAGATAGAAAGCGAGAAATCCCCCCCAGGGGGGATGGCCATGCCGCAATCCCTTCTCCTCCATTCTCCTCTTGGGATCTTGGGCACGCATGCACACGTGCCCTGCGTGAGTTTAAGCCACCGGGTCTGGGACTCGAAATGCGGTCGACTACGTGGGAGTCCAGCGACATAGCCATTACGCTAACTGCTGGCCCCAGCTTACTTCTCCTTGAAGCTTCCTAGAGTTCTGACCTGAAGGGACAGCTCTGTTTGCCTCAAGTGACTCCAATCTTGTTTACCCTCAGTAAAGCACTTAGATTGTGCTTGTTACGGGCCAGACGCTGATTTAAGCACCTTACATTATATGTACTCAGTTAATCTGTCCAGAAGCATCGTGTGGTGAATGTCATTATGAATGCTGTTCTGATCTTCATTTTACAGATGGGGAAACGGGAGCATAGGATGGTTACATAACTTGCTTGAGGTCAAATAGCTAATGAGTACTAAGAAGATTAAATGAGCTAATATGCAAAAATAAATACCTACCACTATTATAAGCTCTTCTCACATCTTAATATGTATTTCATGCCTGTGACATTTTACATTGCTGTAGTCTTAGTATTTTTATTATCTAGAGACTACCTTTTTTTTTTTTTTTGGCCTGGAGGCATGTGCCCTTCTAGAGACCAGGAGAAGGGGAGGGAGGCAGCGCCCCAGCCAGTGGGACGTGGTCACGCCGCATCCTTTCTTCTCCATTTCTCCATTCTATCGGGCTTTGGAGCATGCACTCGAACGTGCTCAGCATGTTTTTTTCAAGCTGCTAGGTCTGGGATTCAAACTGTGTGATTGGCCTTATGGGATCTGATTCCCATAACCACGGGGCCAGCCCCATGCCCAGAGGTTAGGCATTACATAGGGTGTCAGATCCCACATGGCTGTGCCAGTCCCAGTGGCAAGAAAGAAGAGAGGCTTACAGTTTTTCTTTTATTGGTACCTTTTAGTTTCTCTCCTAATGCTTTGATGAATATGTCCATTCACATGGCATATTGGCCAGGGCTTCTGAAGTTCTGGGAGGTTTTAATTTGGAAACGTTTGGCACTGTTATTTCTTACGTTTATGCTTCATTTTCCTCCCCAGCTGGTGAGCTCCTGACATGGGCTCAGCTGGATGTCACCTTTTAAAATTATGGTAATTAACTAGAGTGCTCTGCAGATATTGAAAAGCCTTTCATCACTGAAGGTTGTGTTTTGTTATTTTCTTAACTTCCTTATTTAGTACCTCAGAGCAAGTGATTTTAAGATCACAGCCCTTTTTGCTAAACTGGGATTTAAGGACTTTAATTCATAAACGTTATTAACATAATTGAAGTTGCCTATGTACAACTTTAATCTGTGCCACTCCCTGTCTTCTGAGGTCCTCACTGCCACAGCATTTCACTGCCTTTTAAACACACGCCGTTAGTGGCGTTTTAGTGTGTCACGTTCTCAGCTGTAGGCAGTATTGAACTGTTGCAGCAGGTACAGAATACTGTGTGGTCAAAAGAAGTGAGGTTCCTGCTGCTTTTAATCGATGGAGTACTAGTAAGAGAAAACCCAGTTAGTTACCTACACAGAGCTACAGCACCGCGACACAGGAGACACTGGGGAAGCTGTGGGAGCTTGGGGGCTGGGCCCTTCATCCAGGCCAGGTAGTTGGGAAAGCTCCAGGCTCCGAGCAGTAAGGGACCTCTAAGCCAGGATCTGACAGATGACAGAAACGACCAGGTGAAGGGGGCGGCACACTAGCTTGGGGGAGAGGCAAATAAATGGCAAAAGTGCAGGAGACCACTTGTCTTTGGGGCCCGGAAAGTAGTTCTTAGTCTGTGGCACTTTTGAGCGTCAGGGTGGTTATTACGGTCACAGCTAAGAGGGGCAGGGCTGTGAGAGGAACCTGAGCACTTCCTTGAATCTGAACATCAGCCTGAGGCCAGTGGGAAGCCACTGGAGAATTTCGGTTTGTTTACCGTTTCAGAAGATGTCACTGCTCGCCATATGGGAAATTAATTTGAGAGGAGAAATAGTGGTAGAGAGAAGAGAACCCTCTTATTGACATAATTAAATTAGATAAGAGATGGTGGCAGTAAATATCAAAGGACCTGATAGACTGGAGAGATTTAGGAGATGGAAGCAGCAGACATTAGAGAGTGGCAGAGCCTTCTCATTGGGGCAAGTGAGAGGTACTCTAGCAAGAAGAGAAGAAATGAGCGAGCTCGCTGCTTGTCTTGTCTTTTTTTCTGGATTGTGTTGTAAGCTTTATGAGAATGGGACTAAAATACTTTTTTTTTTCTCGGAGAGGTTTTTTTTGCTATAGGGCGCATGCACTCGCCAGATAGACAGAGTGAGACAGAAAGCGAGAAATCACCCCCCAGGAGGGATGGCCACGCCGCAATCCCTTCTCCTCCATTTTCCTCTCGGAATCTTGGGCACACACACATACACGCCCAGCGTGAGTGAGTTTAAGCCACCGGCTCTGGGACTCAAACCGTGGTCGATTACATGGGAGTCCAGCGACATAGCCATTATGCCAACTGCTGGTCCTGGAACTAAATACCTTTAAAAAGTCTCAGTAAACACTTAGCATAGAACTGTGCATTTGGAAGTTCCTACGTAGAATTCTTTTAATATTGAGGTTGAAAACTTACAAAGTCAGTGTTACGTATATAGAATAGATAGACTAATTTTAACTTGGTCTCAGTCCACAGGTAGCCTTTTTCTTGTTGTCTTTTTTTTTTTTTTTTAATTTGCTATCAGGCATGCAAGCTCACCGTAGAAAGAGAGAAAGTGAGAAAGCAGCCCATAGCAGGGATGACCGTGCCACACTCCCTTCTCCTCCACTGCTCCTATTGGAATTTCAAGCTTGTATGCACACATGTCCAGCATGTTTTTCACGCTGCTAGGTCCAGTGCTCAAACCATGGAGTCAGCTGTCCTTCTGAATAACCAAAGGTGGAGAGTCAGGGCACAGGAGGGAGGGAGAGCAAGTTGCAGGAAATGGGTCATCTGGCCAGTGGCTTTGGAAAGGGTGCACTTTCTACCTTGCTTCCTGCCCCTTTCCAGACGTCTGCTGGCCTTTCAGCGTCCCCTGGCACTAGCCCCGTTCCCCCGTGCCTAGGCTCCTATCACTGGTACCTGTGTCCTCATAATCTGTGGGATTCGGCCCCCTTAATTCACCCTGCCACCTGGCTGGCCCCACGGAGCCTTTCCTCTCAGTTTTCTTCCTCGATACTGTTAACTTTCAAGGAAAAAAAATAGCAGTTTTTACCAGCAGAGGGCAATAGTTCCCTTCTGGTTGAGAAGTGTTCTCTCTGGGCCTGAGTACGCCTGCTCCTTGTGGGAGACGGTGCTGCTCAGCTGGTCTGTGTTTTTCAGACGGGATGGAGATAGACACCACACCCACGGTGGCTGGGCAGTTTGAGGACGCAGACGTTGATCACTGAGACGGGTGATGTGCTCTGAGGTGAGTCGCTTGTTTTTCCCTTTGTACTGAACATAAGATTATGTGCCACGATGAATTTTATGTTTGTAATTCAAGAGCACACTCTTTAGTTAGCAGTTTGGAAAATACTATTATAATATCTGTCTCTGAAGTTATTGAAAGTTATATGGTTCTTCCCCTACGATCAAGGCCTGCACACATGGTGATGTCCAATGTAAATTTTTTGCGGGAAGGAGAGGTTTTTTTGTTTTTTTGTTTTGTTTTGTTTTGGTTTTTGGTATAGGGCACATGCACACGCCAGAAAAACAGAGAGAGACAGAGACAGAAAGTGAGAAATCACTCCCCAGCGGGGATGGTCTCACCGTAATTCCTTCTTCTCCTTTTCTCCGCTTGGGATCTTGGGCACACGCACACGCGCCTGATGTGAGTTTAAGCCACTGGGTCCGGGACTTGAACACTACATGGGAGTCCAGCAACATGGTCAACACGTTAACTGCTGGTCCCTGTCCAGTGTATATTTTCTGCAGACATGCCTACCCCACACCAAGCACTGCACCAGGCACTGAGGATACTTAGAAGTCAAACGCACACCCTCGTCAGTGAACTCTTGAGAATATTAGCCATTTGTTTGGAAACAGACCTCAAACATACCCCACTCCCGGCCCCCGGCTCAGGTGAAAGCCACAGAGCCTCAGCCCTGGTCTGCTCTCGGGTTTTCTTTCCTCACTGGGGACATTTGAAACCTTAATGTGTTCAGAAAACACAAAGCAGAGATTTGCTGCAGCTCACTGCTTTTCAATTTAGGGAGGAGGCAGAAGTAATTCCAAACTGAGTTTAAGCCTTTAATCATAATCTTGTGTGTTTTCTTCCTCCTGAAAATAATGAGAGGCCAAGATCCGGGGCACATGGTGTTCCAGGCTCACTTAGCACCGCGCGCCGAGCGGCAACGGCGTCCACAGCCAGCACGCCCCGGTCGTTTCCCGCCTGCCTCTCATGGCGGACAGAGCACTCCGCCAGTTTCCTCCGCTGTGACCTGTTCTCATGAGCTTTGCCTGAGCATTTCTTTGCCACTTTTTTATTCTGAGAACTTGCTGTCCTTTGTCAGCATGAGTATTTCATCTGTAAGGTAGATAATACCTGAAGGTCACACAGTTAGTTCATGGCACACACAGTGTGGACGAGCAGTGTCCTTCCTTCGCAATCTGTGAGGTTTTCACATTGTTAAATTACTGTACTTGTTTCGTCCCTGTGTGTCCTCCTATCTCTGACCTTATACCATTGTTTTCTGGAATCCTGTCTGTCTTCCAGTCTTTGAAATGCCTTTGTGTCCAGGTCCTCTTACTTTATTAATCTAATGGTAGTAGTTGGCAAGATTTACATCTTTCTCACAGTTGCAGGTGTCAGTAATGTCACTGTTCCACTTTCTGAGACATCTTCTGGTACCAACTTAAGTCGTCTTTCCTTATTCTCACCACTTTATCTTTTTGTTAATATTTTTTTAAGAAAAAATTTTTTTATTTAACTTTATTTGTTTGTTTTAATTTTACCAGGGAGGGACAGAATGAGAGAGTGAGAGAGGGAAAGTGAGAAAGCAAATCGCCAGGGAACTCAAACCGTGGTTGGCTATGTGGAAGTCCAGTGCCTTTTACCACCATACCACCTGCTGGCCCCAAGAATTATTTTATTTAACTTTATTTATTTTTTTTTTTAATTTGACTGGGGTGGCAGGGAGGGAGTGAGAAAGCAAGCTGCCAGATCTAGGACTCAAACTGTGGTTGGCCATGTTGGAGTCCAGTGCCCTCAACTACCATGCCACCTGTTGGCCCCTATTATTATGATTTTAATTTGCTATTGGGCACTATAGGGCATGCAGCAGAGAGATACAGATAGAGGGAAAGCAAGAAAGCATCCACCAGGTCCAGGACTTGAACTGTGGACAGCCATGTGGGAGCACAGCACCTTAACTACCACGCCACGTGCTGGCACTGTGGGCACATTCTTTATATAGGGTGTTGATATTTTCAGTTCAGTGATACTTTTAGTTCAGTGATACAGTAACTGGGTTTTTTGTTTTTGTTTTTGTTTTTTTTACAGCTTGAAAACAGATTTCTGGATCTTCTGGCTTTCACTTTCTTTTTTTTTTTTTTTTTTTTTTTTTTGAGAGGTTTTTGCTATAGGGAGCATGCTCTCGCCAGACAGAGAGAGACAGAGAGATAGAAAGCGAGAAATCACCCCCCCAGGGAGAGATGGCCATGCCACAATCCCTTCTCCGTTCTCCTCTCGGGATCTTGGGCACGCACGCACACGAGCCCGGCGTGAGTTTTAAGCCACCAGGTCCGGGACGCGAACCGCGGTCGACTACGGGAGTCCAGCAACATAGCCATCACGCTAACTGCTGGTCCCAACACATATTTCTTCTTGAAAAGAACTTTTCAAAGACCATCTACTACCCTATTAATAGATCATGAGCGGGACCAGCAGATGGAGTAATGATTATGTCACTGGACTCCCACAAGGCTGACCATGGTTCAAGTCCTGGACCCAGAGGCTTGAACTAACCCTGAGCACGTGTGCATATATGTCCAAAATCCTAAGAGGAGAATAGAGAAGGGATCGCCGTGTGGCCGTACCCCTGGGTTGGGGGGGTGATTTCTCACTCTCTGGTGTACAGACATGCCCTAGAGCAAAAATCCCTCTAACAAACAAAAAAATAAATCATGATCAACTCATTAGTTATGTCACTGATAGTTATGCAAATGAGATGTTCCTGCAATCCCTGGCAACAGTCCTTACGACTCTCTGTAATGATGAAATAACCATAAGACAGCCACAGACTATCTAATAAGCTGTTGGTTTGTTTTCTTTTCATTTTATACTAGCACTCAAAACAAAAGAATTATTTTACTCATAATGTTTATACATGTTCTTCATCTGGATAATTGACCTGAATTCCAAACAGTACCTGTAAATTTTTTTTTGAAGAATTGTCTGTTTAATTTTTAAATTTATTATTATTATCATTATTTAATTTGCTATAAAGCGTGCAAGCTCACCAGAGAGGGATCGAGAGAGAGAGGAAAAGTGAGAAAGAAAGCAAGCCACCAGGTCCAGAACTCAAACCGCGGTCGGCCATGTGGGAATCCAATGCTCCGACCTCCATGCCACCTCCTGGCTCCTATCTGTAAATTTTAATTGTTTAAAATTGTATGTTCCTTTAAAGGGTGAACAGGAATGGTGTGTTTATGCAACCATTAATAATTTCAAGGTAATGGAGTGGGGGCCTCTACATGGATGGGACCAGTGAAGGGGAAAGCCGATGAGTAATGGGATCTCTGTGCCTTTGGACAAGGCAGATAACTTCACTACTCTTCAGTCTCCTCATCTGTAAAATGGGGATGATGATAACCACCTGGCAGGGTTGTTTCCAACACGGAGATCTAATATAGCTACGTCCCCTGACATTCTTGGCTCAGTATTCATTAACTAGCCGTCATGATTATTATAAATAGCATGTATCTTATGTTTTACAGGCTCTGCTCGTAACTAGGAGAGAACGTGTTGTCTCTTCCACTCTGGAGTGCGGTTGATGAAAGTCTTTGCACGTCTTCAGCTCAACCTGAACCAGTTCTTTCTTAAGACAGACTATACTGAGACAGCAAGTTGTCACCAGCAGAAGAAACCATGACCTTTATTAACAAAGGTGAATTAACTTAATCACGAGAGTATTTGTAGTTTATCATTTACCCCCAAACGCTCTGTGTGTAGGTCCCTCTGAGTAGGCCTGTAGTTCCCGTCTTCGCTGTATGCATCTTCTGTAAGCTCGTAGGCCCACGTGGTGGAAGCACGCAGGAGCTTGGACTTGTAGGTAGATGGGGTGGGAAACCGAGACTGAAACTAAGGTAAGCCCTTTGGGTTACCCTTCCCCCGAAAAGGAAAACAAAGAAATCCCAAAGGCTCCTCACTTTGGCTTGTCTCCATAGAGGCAAGAGTCTTACACTAGTTTTGGGCCCAGATTGGTTAATTCAGTCAACTCTAGGTGACCTCCTGGGAAACACCCCGCCACACCTGCTACCCCTGACATGCTGCACTCTGGCTCACGTCCACTCCTGTTGCCGTGTTTGGCCAGTCTGTCCTGCCATCACCTCTTAGGTTATGTCTTTAATTTCCAACCCCTTAGGTATTCGTTTTCTGTAACAGAACAAGTGAAACTGGGATGAAGTTCTCAAAGTACTTCAAATAAGAATCCTTTTGTTGTAAGAGCTTAACAAATAAATCTTGTTTTTCTATATTACTGCTCTCATTCTTTACTACAACCTTTAATGAGTAATTTTTTTTTTTTTAATTATTACGGTCCGCAAATAAGAATCTTGGTCTTATTTTTGTCTACTTTGTTCAGACGGTGAACTTGAAACGATTAATGAAATGTTTAGTAAGGGGACCAGCAGTTAGCGTAATGGCTATGTTGTTGGACTTCCATGTAGTCAACCGCGGTTTGAGTCCCAGACTCGGTGGCTTAAACTCATGCTGGGCACGTGTGTGTGCGTGCCCAAGATCCCGAGAGAAGAATGGAGGAGAAGGGATTGCGGCGTGGCCATCCCCGCTGGGGTGTGATTTCTCACTTTCTGTCTCTCTCTGTCTTTCCAGCGAGCGCACACTCCCTATAGCAAAAACCTCTCAAAAAAAAAAAAAAAAAGAAAAGTTAAGTTTAGTTAGAGCTTACTTAGTAAGGTAAGGATTTAACACCTTTCAAGAGATTTTTTTTTGCTTCTTTGCTTGGATCAGAAGTAATTTTTTTTCTTTTTCAGAGAAGTTTTTTGTTTGTTTGTTTTTGCTGTAGAGCACAAGCACTTGATGGAGGAACAGAGAGACGGAAAGTGAGAAATCACATCCCAGGTGGATGGCCAAGCTGCAGTCCCTTCTCCTCCATTCTCCTCTTGGGATTTTCAGCACGCATGCCCGCACACACACAGGGCATGAGTGTTAAGCCTCCAGGTCTGGGAATAACTGTAGTCCACTACATTGGAGTCCAGCGAAGTAACCATTACACCATCTGCTGTTCCCCCAGGAGTAATTTCTTAAGCTTGTCAACAATTAACTTTGTTACTAGTTTTCATAGCTATCTAGGTATTTATAAGGCTGGTTTGTAATTGCAGATTTATACTTGGATTTGTACCATTATGTGTCCTTAAAAATAAGGTTAGGTGAACCGTCGAGTCACTTGCTAATTCCTGAACTGTAGTTTGACACCACTCAGCCTAGTGTTTTCTTTTTCTTTTTTTGGAGAGGTTTTTGCTATTGGGCACATATGCTCTCCAGAAAGACAGAGACAGAGAGACAGAAAGCGAGAAATCACCCCCAGGGGGGATGGGCGTGCATGCATACGTGCCCGGCGTGAGTTTAAGCCAGGTGAGTTTGGGTCCAGGTCTCGAACTGTGGTCGACTACATGGGAGTCCAGCGACATAGCCATTACACTAACTACTGGTCCTAGCCCAGTGTTTTCTGATTTTCCTTTCTATCCAAACTCAGAAACTGAATTTGTTGCAATAGAAATGCCAAAAAAAAAAAGAAAAAAGAAAAACTCTTGAAATGTAAACTATAATTTATTGAGACCATCTCTGTACCAGCTTCTTTCCTGGGCTTTTAGCATGTAATGCATTATACTATTCTTAACTTTTTAATTTTGGGGGATTAGTATCTCGTTTTTTTCTCTAACTAGGTTACTTTTTAGGACACATGCATTCATTGGAGAGAGAGCACGAGAGAAAGAGAAATCACCCCCATGGAAAATTGCCACATTGCAATTCCTTCTCTTCCCTGTCCTCTTGGGACTTTGGGCTCGTGCCCCACATGACCTTTAAGCCACCAGGTCTAGGACTCAAACCATGAAGTCAGCCATGTGGGATCCAGCCACTCCCACCACCATGCCACCTGTTGGCCCCTATTCTTTTTTTTTTTTTGAGAAGTTTTTTGTTATAGTGTGTGTGCGGTCGCCAAACAGACAGAGACAGACAGAGAGACAGAAAGCGAGAAATCACCCCCCAGAGGGGTTGGTCATGCCATAATCCCTTCTCCTCCATTCTCCTCTCGGGATCCTGGGCACGCACGCACACGTGCCCGGCGTGAGTTTTAAGCCACCGGGTCTGGGACTCGAACCGCGGTCGACTACATGGGAGTCCAGCGACATAGCCATTACGCTAACTGCTGGTCCCTTGGCACCTATTCTTAACTATCTTACAAGGTATAGATGCTTTTATTTTCCCACTTATTAAATGGGGAAACTGAGTAGAGAGGTATAGTAACTTGCTGAAGGCCGTCTAAGTAGGTTGTGGTTTTAAGCTTGTGCTCCATTACACACACAGCCTCACTGTCTCCCTGCAGCTGAGAGGAAGCAGATTCTCCCAGGGTTTGCAGTATTAACATATCAGTGGACATCACTGAAGGGTCCCAAATTCCTTTGCTACCAATCTAAGCAGCATCTATATCTATATCTATATCTATATCTATATCTATATATCTATATCTATATATATATATTTTTTTTTTTTTTTTTTTTTGGTAGAGCCACCTATTCTTGCTGTAGATAAAGAGGGAGAAAAGGAAAGTAAAAAGCACCGCTCATGGGGGATGGTCACGCCACAATCCTTTCTCCGTTTTTCATTTTGGGGTCTTGGGTACATATCCCAAGTTTTCCAAGCGGCCAAGTCTAGGACTTAAACGCCCACGCGGGATCCAGCTGCCTTCACCACCATGCCACTGGCTAGCCTGTAGCATCTATAATTCTGCCCCCAGAAGTTTGTCCATTCTTCAGTAAGGAGTCAGGATAATCTCATGGGCTGATCTTAATTCCATTTGTAGGGCCAGCAGATGGTGTAGAGGTACATCACAGGGCTCCCACATGGCCAACTATGATTCAAGTCCTGGACCTGGTGGCTTGAAACTCAGGCTGGGCACGTGTGCCCAAGGTCCTGGAAGGAGAATGGAGGAGAAGGGATTGCAGGTGGTCACCCACCCCAGGGGGTGATTTCTCCCTTTCCCTCTCACTGTCTGTCTTCCCCCACCCCACTCACAAGCACACACGTCCTAAGACAAAAGCTCTACAGAGAAAAAAATTAAAATTCCATTTGTGTTCTTTTGTAAAGGAACAAATTTGTTATCATGACTTTGAGTGAAGCATAAAGTGCTCTGATAACACGATGTCAGGGAGCTTCCATGCACTGAGTTTCCTGTGGCGTTGCTGCGGTCAGCCTGGTATTGTGGGTAATGCGGGGCACAGAGAGGCAGGAGACCGAGCATGTGCTCGTACTGGGCAAGCAAGAGGGTTAACCTCTCCAGGCCGATTTCCTTGACTGTAAAGTGGGGATTAGACTAAAGGTCTTGGAAAGATTCAGCTGTAACATTCTGTGGTGCTGGGTAGTGGTATCCATCACTTGAGGAAAAGGATAAGGCCAGGCTTTTCAAAAATGAAGTTAATGATCAGCAGACCAATATTTGCTGATTCTATTTGAGCTTGATTTTAGTGTTGTTGAAATTATCTTATGTTTTCTTGATGTAGAGAAACTTTGAGGGCATAGACTTTTCCCCCGAGAATAAGAGCCAGTGAGAGCTGCAATGAGTTCTTGGTCTTAGTTTATGTCATTTTAAAAAAATGTATGCATTGGGACCAGCAGTTAGCGTAATGGCTATGTTGCTGGACTCTCACGTAGTCGACCGCGGTTCGCGTCCCGGACCCGGTGGCTTAAAACTCACACCAGGTGTGTGTGCGTGCGTGCCCAAGATCCCGAGAGGAGAATGGAGAAGGGATTGCGGCGTGGCCATCCCCCCTGGGGGGTGATTTCTCGCTTTCTATCTCTCTGTCTCTCTCTGTCTGGCGAGCGCACGCGCTCTATGGCAAACACCTCTACCAAAAAAAAAAAAAAGTATGCATTAAAATATGGTCCCCAGGGATTTCCTTCTCCCTCACATCAGTTAGTCAAATATTTAACTTTTTGATATGTGTTTGTGTGTTGGGGGGTGCTTTTCTGTCGGGTCTCACCTCCTGAGTGGCTGGGACTCCAGGTTCATTCCCCTGTGTCCAGGTTAGGGTGCGCCTGGAGTCCAGCCCAGGCCTCCCGCGGAGCAGCGTCCACTGTGTGCCACTGTGGCTGGGCCTGTAGTATATTTACAACATTTTACTTTTCTCTGATACATTTAAATTCATTGCTTTTTACCCCTTTCAGAATTTTTTTGCTAGAGGGCATGTCACCAGCTATGGCTACACGTCCCAGACACTTGGCTGAGTACTGCTCTGTATGGTCATTAGCCCTAGCTACGCAGTATGTGTTAATTCTGTTAAGTAAAACTTCTTACAATTTGAGGCAGGAGCTGCTGCATGACCTGGTGGTTTAGGTAGTGAAGTCCAACATGGTCTCACGTAGTTAAAGTCTCAGGCCCGGAGGCTTGAGAAACACACCGGGCACAGGGTGTGCATGGCCAACATCACAAAAGGAAGGAGAGAAGGCATGGGGCTTAATCCAGTTACGGTTCAGGGTGCTGGGAGGTGAGTAGGCGACAGGGTGGCTGCTTCCAGCTCTATGGGGAGACGCAGGTGTGCGTGCTCCTGCTGTCACTGTGCATGCGATCCAGCGTGTTAATCCACCAGCAAGACCCTCACCCAGCAGGGCCCCTTGACCTTAGACTTCCAAAATCGTGAACTAAATCAGTCTATCTTTATAAGCTACCCAGACTTAGCTGTGTCTGTTATGAGCAACATAATGGACTGGACAGGGTCCTAGATTGAGTAAGTTAAAGGGGGTTTGTGGTTGGAGAGTGGGGTACAGGCGTATGGAAGATTTCAGTTGTTGGTAACAACACATTGAAGGTTGTGATCCTATAGTCCATAGCAGAGGCAGAGTAGAGGGCAACATTACTATAGGAGAGACATCAGCAGACTCGGTCTAAGACACGGCAAGGATCAACTTCGTGAGTATTACTCACCAAGGAATACAACAGGAATTATGTTGGCAACAGTGGAAATGAAATGGGAAGTAAGATCTTACACGGGGAATGGAGGGGACTGTGCAGTAGATAACCAGCAACAAGGACTCGGTGGCCAGGGGCCTATTGAATGGCGGAAGCCGAGGAGGACGGACGGGAACAGCAACGAGGCCGAGGAAGCGTGTTCCACCTGCAGCCCCAGTGGTGTGAGGAGTGGGAGGGAAGGTGGCCACATCTGAGGGCTGCAGAGCGACAGCAGCTTCAGAAGTCACCGGGTCGGGCAGTTCAGACATGGTGTTTTCACAAATTAACACCCACTTTTCATCCACCACAGAGTTCCTCATGCTAGAGACTTGAATAGAAAGGAGTATTTCTATATGAAAACAGCCTTGAAACAGTAAGTGAAACTCAGCTTCCTGTTTAGAAAACAACCATGTTTAAGGGAATGATCATTATTTTGTGTCGGTGCTGTGGCAGAATTTAGGCCCTCTGAGTTTTTTCCCAAGAGAAACTGACCTATATGTGTTTGTGTATAAAAGACTTGAAATACTGGCTTTTAATTTTTTTTTTAAATATGCTGTACAGGCTCAGTAAAACATGACAAGAGACCACATTTAGCTATTCAGTCACAATTTTGTGAACTCTACTTGCTCAAATACAAACTTGTCTGGTAACCTGTGCGTAAGTTGCAGAGTCCACGGCCGAGCCAGCCGGCTCCATTGTCCGATGGACGTGGCAACGGCTGCCTGGCTCTCCTGCAGCCTGAGCAGCAGGCCGTGTAGGAGCTGGTGCCGGCAGCACTTAAGTGACTTGGCGACCTGGCAATTGCTTGTTAATTGATTATTACTCAAACAGATCACGTCTCACCCCATGTTTTTTTACTTTGAATTCTAACTCTGATAATAGGGTTTCCTTTGGAGAGAAACATCTTCCCCCTTTTATGGCCTGAACTTTTAATAAAAACTAAAACTCCTAGTGTAAAAACTGGCTTCTATCTGAGGAAAACCTAAAAGTTCTTTAAGTCTCAAACAACACTAAGTTTAGGGGCCAGCAGGTGGCATGGTAGTTAAGGACGCTGAACTCCCACATGATCAACCTCAGTCTGAGTCCCGGACCTGGAGGATTGCTTTCTCACTTTCTCTCTCTCTCACTCTGTCCCTCTCTGATCAGATTAAAAATAAATAGATAAATAAAAAGCTAAATAAAATAATTCTTAAAAAAAAAAAACTAGGGAACCAGCAGTTAGCGTAATAGCTATGTTGCTGGACTCCCATGTAGTCGACCGCGGTTCACGTCCCGGACCCGGTGGCTTAAAACTCACGCTGGGCGCGTGTGTGTGCGTGCCCAAGATCCCGAGAGGAGAATGGAGGAGAAAGGATTGTGGCATGACCATCCCCCCTGGGGGGTGATTTCTCGCTTTCTGTCTCTATGTCTCTCTCTCTCTCTCTCTGGCGAGCGCACGCGCCCTATAGCGAAAAAAAACTCTCAAAAAAATAAATCATAAAGAGGAAAAATTACCAAAAAAAAAAAAAAACTAAACATTTTTAAAGAGTTTTTTGCCTGATGGTATGTGCACTCCCCAGGTTGAGAGAGAGACACAGAGACAGTGAGAAAGAAAGTGTGAAACCACCCCCCCCAGGGAGGTTGGCCACACCATGATCCCTTCTTCATTCTCCCCGGATCTTGGGCACGCACCTGGCGTAAGTTGCAAGCCACTGGGGTCTGGGATTCAAACTGCAGTCGACCATGTGTGAGTCCAGTGACATAACCACTACATCACCTACTGACCCCAAACAAATTTTAATATTACAAAATATCTAATTTTTTTCCAAGACCTTCAGTTCCTTACTCATGATGACTGAGAAGAATTTGGGGAGTGAAGCAGAAATCTCCCCATGGCATTTGGCTCTGAGTGACCTTGGGCAGGACTGCAAACCTTTCTGGGCTTAGTTTCCTTATCTGTAAGGTGGAGAGTAAAAATACAACACCCTGTCTACTTTATAAAATGTGAAAAGCTTAAATACTGGCTTGTTGTGGATTCTTTGTTCTATTAGATGAGAGAATAACATCTGGCCTGAAGCAAGTGAGATGGTTTATTTAGAGAAAATCTTTTAGATACTAGAGTAGAATGTATTTAAAATTCAGGAAGCCTTTTGCATATGAGTGAGTGTGTAATCTATTTGCAGAAGCGACTTTCCTATTGAAAGATGATACTATTGATAATAGTATTGATGTGAGAGGTATTGGCTGAAAAGTATCCTCTCCAGTTTCACAAGCTTGACTAGTTTTACTTTGGTTAAAAAATCCAGTTTACACAAGTGACACTTGATACATGATTTCTTTGGTCCTGCCGTCTTCTTCATACCCCTTCTTACCCAGTACTCTTTTTTTTTTTTTTTTTTTTTTTTTGGAGAGGTTTTTGCTATAGGGTGCGTGCGCTCGCCAGAATGACAGAGAGATAGAGAGAAATCACCCCCCAGGGGGATGGCCACGCCGCAATCCCTTCTCCGTTCTCCTCTCAGGATCTTGGGGACGTACACACATGTGCCTGGTGTGAGTTTAAGCCACCAGGTTCGGGACTCGAACCATGGTCAACTACATGGGAGTCCAGTGACATAGCCATTACGCTAACTGCTGGTCCCACCCAGTATTCTTTCATTATTTTTTTTAAGAGAGATTTTTACTATAGAGCTCATGTGCTTGCCCAAGATACGGAAAGCTAGAAATCACCCCCCAAGGGGATGGTTATGCCGCAATCCCTTCTCCATTCTCTCAGGATCTTGGGTACACACACATACCTGGCATGAGGTTTAAGCCAACGGGTCCAGGACTTGAACCATGGTCTGCTACATGGAGTCCAGCGACATAATCATTAATGTTATCTGCTGGTCCCCCTTCAGATTTTTTATCACAATAAATCTCTTGAGACTTATGTTTAATGTAATAGGCCTTTTCTAGCAGCATTTAATACATTACTGAAAAGAACAAATCTTAACAGAAATACTGGGTACCTCATTTTCACAGGAATTAAGTTTTAAGTCCCAGCCGTAAGGCAGCTTCCTCAAAGGGAGTCCAGCGCTTTAACAACCACACCATCTGCAGTTATGTACGTTTTACAGCATATAGGAAAAGCACTGCGTTTAAACTTTCAATGCCTTCTCTTTTCTTGTGTTTACCTGGCGCATTATAATCTGCAGTTACACTCCATAATATGCCAGGTGATCCTGCAAAGGAACATCACAGAATAAGAATACTTCAAATACCTAAAATGTGGGCCATCCCTGTAGCCTACTGGTTAAGAGAGATCCTACATTGCCAACTCTGGTTCAAATTCCAGCCCTGGCATCCCTATTTCTCCCCCAGACAGCCTCCGCAAAGTCGAGAGAACACAACCGAGACTGTGTCCTCCTGGACTTTTTTTTTTTTTTTTTTTTTTTTTTTTTGAGAGTTTTTTTTTTTTTTTTTTTTTTTTTTTTTTTGCTATAGGGTGCATGTGCTCACCAGAAAGACAGAGAGAGAGAGAGAAAGTGAAAAATCACAAATTAAAAAATAGTAATAATAAATAAAATAGAATAAACCATTCTTTTACGCGCACATGCACACACACACACACACACACACACACACGGGGTGTTTTTTTTTTTTTTTTTTTTTTTTTTTTTTTGGAGAGGTTTTTGCTGTAGGACACGAGCACTCGCCAGAAAGACACAGAGAGACAGAGAGACAGAAAGCCTCCGCGGAGTCCAGAGAACACAACCGAGACTGCATCCTTCTGGACTTTTTTTTTTTTTTTTTTGAGAGTTTTTTTTTTTTTTTTTTTTTTTTTTTTTTTTTTTTGCTATAGTGCGCATGTGCTCGCCAGAAAGACAGAGAGAAAGACAGAAAGCGAAAAATCACAAATCATCCCCCAGGGGGGATGGCCATGCCACAATCCCTTCTCCTCCATTCTCTTCTCGGGATCTTGGGTGTGCACGCACACGTGCCCAGCATGAGTTTAAGCCACCGGGTCCGGGACTCGAACCGCAGTAGACCACATGGGAGTTCAGCGACATAGCCATTACGCTAACTGCTGGTCCCCCTCCTGGACTTCGATGACCATGGCATCTGGCACTTCCTGTTATCCATTGCCACGTACAGGTCCTTCCTCCTAAGCAAGCAGGAGAGTGGGGCGGGGCAGAGCCACCTCCCCCCGTGGCTGACCCAGCGTCTCCCCCAGGTGTTGCTGACCCTGGACGACGACCTGGACACCATGCAGCGGGACAAGATCTATGTCTTCTAGCTGGAGCTGGCCCTGTGCCTTACTTCAGGGAGCCCTGAGCTCCTCCGTGTTCTGCCGGGCACCTCTGTAGAGCCAAGGGTGTGAGTCCCAGCCCCGCTGCCCAGCACTGGATGGTGGTGGGATGGCACAGTCCAGCCCAGGGCTGGCCCAGGCAGTCTTCAGGGGGCATTGAGCCATGCAGCTGCCTCTGCTGGGGAGGAGGCCTGCTCCCCTGGGGCCCTCCACGCACCCCTATCCATTGGCTCCCCATTTGTCCCTCTGCAGGAGGAAAGAGGGAAGGCCATGCTCTCCTTATTTCATGCCTTGCATCCGTTCGTCCTTCCCCTGCCTCGGCCTGGAACCCAAGGCCCTTTCCTCCTCACTGGCTCCTGCTCCGGGGCCTGACTGGGACTGTGCCTGGCTGCCATCACTGCCCACCCTGGGCAGCCAAGATGGATAGGGTGGAAGACTGGGAGGCTGGCCAGCTGGTGCCAGGATTTTGGTGCTAAGGCCCACGAGGCCCAGGGCAGGACCTTCCTTCTGACTGTGTGTGGGGCAGGCTCTTTAGCAAGGAGGGTCAGCTCTATTTGAGACCCGCCTTCTAATCTCGGGCTGAATTCAGAGGTCCCTTCCTCATCCGTCAGCCCCCAGACACCTGATGCCAACCCCCAGAATCGGAGGGAGAAGTGACGCACCCCTTTCCGTCCTTTCTTGCCAAGCCCTCAGTCCTGCCAAGCCCCAGCCTGGGGCCTCTCAGTGCCATTGACACTGCCCAAGAATGTCAGGGGGCACAGGAGGGGCGGCACACAGAACCCACCCGTCCTGCCTCCTCCATCGCCACGTGCCTAGCTTCAAGAGAGGCTGAAGGAAGGGACACACCATTTCCCTCTGGGTCCCCACTTCCAGTGTGGCTCTACGACCTGGGGCTGGCTTCCAAGTTCCGTCCAAGTCTGCCAAGCTCAGTATTCCTCACACACAGACCTCGGAAACCGTGGCGTTTACAGCGGTGCCCCAGCTCTGGGTCCCCTGGCCGCCCTAGTCTTTGACTCCCTTCACCCCAGTGGACCATTCCAGATGCCAAGGATGAGGGAGGTCGGGTCGGGGTTTGTCTCGGGGATGGGACTGTGTTTTATTCTCCCAAAGTTGTTTTTATTGCGCTCCTCGGGCAGGGGAGAGAAGGCAGGTCTGGATCTTTTTCAGAACTCCATTTTATGTCCTTCCGTGCTACAGTAGCATTTCTGTTTTCTGTGAATGAGTCCACGTTCAATAAAGAAACAGCCCTGTTCGCTTCCCCTTTCTGGGCAGCCATGTGGGGAAAAGGGGTAGGGCGGGCGTCCTCCAGTTCCCACTTGGTCTGGCAGACCTTTCTCTTTGCCAGCACCTTGCCCTCGCCCCCCCTCCAGTTTTCCTCTCCTGAGCAGCAACATTAATTTAGTACACTTTTTTTTTTTAAGAGATTTTTGCTATAGGGCATGTGTGCTTGCCGGAGAGACAGAAAGCACCCCCCAGGGTGAGTGGCCAGGCAGTAATCCCTCCTCCCGGAATATTGGGCATATGCACATATGTGCCTGACCTGAGTTTGAAGCTGCTGGGTCCAGGACTTGAACTGTAGTCGACCATGTGGCAGTCCAGTGACATAGCCATTACTCCATTTGCTGGTCCCAGTTCAGTGAACTTTTACCAGGATCCTGCTTACTCTGCAACAGGCATTCTGCTGGGCAGAGAGACCAGTTTTTGCAAAGGCCTTCTCCTGGTCCTCTCCTGCTGGTCCCACCCACTCCACTTCTTTGAGAGCACCTCTGGCCCAGCGTCTGCAGGCTCAGGGTTGCGAGCCTCCTCCCTGGGTGTGAGCCTGCGTGAGGCCCGCTGATGCTCTGAGAACGTGGGTGGTGATGGATGTGGGCAGGCTCTATGAGGAGGGAGTTCCCTGGAAGGTTGGTTCCGAAGCTAAGGAGGACATGACTAGGGACTCTCGGAGTCTGTTGAATCTGGGACATAGTAGGGAAGGAGTTTGCTCTGCTCTGATCTTCCTGGCAGGTGCCACTAGGGGGCACCTGAACCCTGTATACCCCTGAGCTCCGCAGTCAGCGAGGCTGGCTGTGAGGGGCGGAGCTTCTGAGGCGGCCCCGCCCCTGGCTGCTGGACCTGGCTGCCCTCTTCTGGGATCTTGGCTTGGGGTGGTGCCAGGGATGCGTGTGTAGTAGAGAGTGTTAGGTCCTTTCTATGGGTGCCATAGGGAGGGCGTGGGCAGCTTGGAGTCCCCACTGGAAATCTCTCACCTTAACCTCTTATTCCATCCAGAGACCTCTGAAGCCAGATAAGAGCAGGACGTGGGTGGGTCCTCTCCCCCGGGTGATGGGGTGCATGTTTTCCAGGTGGAGGCAGGGACTGAAAGGGGGAGAATGCCATCCTCCTGAGCCTCCAGCCCTGGTCCTGCCAGACCTTAGAAATCCTCTTACTGCCACTGCCCTCTGGGTGGGGACCAGGGTTGACTCAGCTGTTGAACCCCCAAATCCCACCCCAACAGGAAGCTGTCAATCTGAGTGGGGTGAGTCTGCAGCCTCCCTGCACCCATACAAGTGTGCAGGGGTGCCCAGGTCCTGCCAATCACCGTGCAGCCTTGGGCAGGTACACCCTGTGCCTCAGCCTGTCCTAGGAGAGGGTGGCTGGTTTGTCCCCCACAGGTCCCAGGGTTCCCCAGCTCCCTGGCCCTTTCCTCTGTCCAGGACCAGACTCTTGATCTCGCCCGCCCTCTCAAACTCAGGGGCAGGGAACGGTGAAGAAGGAGCAGCCCCAAGTCCCAATGGCCCGGGAAGGCTTTTGTGGTCCTGTCCATAAAAGGCTTTTCCCGGCCGGCTCCCCGCTGGCAGCCCAGCCCCGCCTGGCGGCTCCATCTCCAAAGCACGCAGAGAATGTCTCGGGCAGCCCCTGCAGACTGCTCCAACTTGGTGTCTTTCCCCAAATATGGAGCCTGCGTGGAGTCACTAGGGGACTGGGGGGTGGGGAGCAGAGCCAGCTTCCTTCAGCAGGGAGGGGGTCGAGGGGCGAGCTGGAGGAGGAGGCTGACATCACCCCCGGCGCAACCCTTTAAACCCCTCTCCCAGCCAGCGCCCCATCCTGTCTGCCCAAGTCCAGACTCGAGACCTCATTCCCTCCCGAGAGCCTGAGGAACCCCTGTAAGTGTATCGGTTGGGGCTCAGAGGGAAGTTGGGCCCCAGCATGACAGTAGCAGTGGGTGTATTTCAGGTCACCTCCCAGTCAGTGGCCAGGTCCTTGCTGGGATCCCTGAGCTCCAGACGGAGGGGTGGGGGTGGGGGGCTGGTCCTAGCTGGGGTAGAAGGGGGTGCCTAGATCCTGTACCTCTGTACCTCTTTCACTCTGGGTGGCCCAGGCTCAGGCCAGACTCAGGTGGCTTGGCTGGTGCAGAGGCATTAGTGCTGGAAACATTTGGGGTGAGAAGGAGACCCCCTGTTTTCAGCCACAATCACACCCCTTGTATGGCTAGGCCAGGGCATTCTGTGTAGGACATCCGAGGAGGTGAAGGGTGTGTGCCCCTGGGGAGGCAAAGGACCTTAGAGAGCTCACGTGCTGGAGCAGGCTGGGGGCTGGTGCAGGCCTGCTGGGTTAGGGGCTGCTCCTGCGTTCTGAGAGTGGGAAGCTCCCCCACACCCCAGGGTAGGCAGAGGGCTGGGGGGTGGGGACTGCTGAGGAGGAGCTTTGGAGTGCCCTGGGACCCTTGGCTTTTCCCAGAGTGCCTGGGTGATTCCCCTCTGGCTCCCATTGAAAGGGTGGTGGCGAGGTGGGCGAGGCGGGCAGGTCAGTGCGGGAGGGCCACTCTGCGTGTCCCTAGTACACAAGCCCTCGTGCCCGCTTAGATCGGATGTGCTCACTCCCGTGTGCTGCGCATCTAGTTGTGTGGAGAGCGGGCACAGCAGTCCTGCAGGGCCCCCGGGCTGTGCACTCTCTGGCCCCTGTGGGTGAGAGCGGGCACAGCAGTCCTGCGGGACCCCCGGCTGTGCACTCTCTGGCCCCTGTGGGTGAGAGCGGGCACAGCAGTCCTGCAGGGCCCCCGGCTGTGCACTCTCTGGCCCCTGTGGGTGAGAGCGGGCACAGCAGTCCTGCGGGATCCCCGGGCTGTGCACTCTCTGGCCCCTGTGGGTGAGAGCGGGCACAGCAGTCCTGCAGGGCCCCCGGGCTGTGCACTCTCTGGCCCCTGTGGGTGAGAGCGGGCACAGCAGTCCTGCGGGACCCCCGGCTGTGCGCTCTCTGGCCCCTGTGGGTGAGAGCGGGCACAGCAGTCCTGCGGGGACCCCTGGCTGTGCGCTCTCTGGCCCCTGTGAGTGAGAGCGGGCACAGCAGTCCTGCGGGGACCCCTGGCTGTGCGCTCTCTGGCCCCTGTGAGTGAGAGCGGGCACAGCAGTCCTGCGGGGACCCCTGGCTGTGCGCTCTCTGGCCCCTGTGGGTGAGAGCGGGCACAGCAGTCCTGCGGGATCCCCGGCTGTGCGCTCTCTGGCCCCTGTGGGTGAGAGCGGGCACAGCAGTCCTGCGGGACCCCCAGCTGTGCGCTCTCTAGCCCCTGTGAGTGAGAGCGGGCACTGCAGTCCTGCGGGGACCCCCAGCTGTGCGCTCTCTAGCCCCTGTGAGTGAGAGCGGGCACAGCAGTCCTGCGGGACCCCCAGCTGTGCGCTCTCTAGCCCCTGTGAGTGAGAGCGGGCACAGCAGTCCTGCGGGACCCCCAGCTGTGCCCTCTCTGGCCCCTGTGAGTGAGAGTGGGCACAGCAGTCCTGTGGGTGAGAGCGGGCACAGCAGTCCTGCGGGACCCCCAGCTGTGCCCTCTCTGGCCCCTGTGGGTGAGAGTGGGCACAGCAGTCCTGCGGGACCCCCAGCTGTGCCCTCTCTGGCCCCTGAGAGCGGGCACAGCAGTCCTGCGGGACCCCCAGCTGTGCGCTCTCTAGCCCCTGTGAGTGAGAGCGGGCACAGCAGTCCTGCGGGACCCCCAGCTGTGCCCTCTCTGGCCCCTGTGAGTGAGAGTGGGCACAGCAGTCCTGCGGGACCCCCAGCTGTGCGCTCTCTGGCCCCTGTGAGTGAGAGCACAGCAGTCCTGCACCCCTGGCTGTGCGCTCTCTGCCCTGTTGCACAGCAATCTTGGCCCCTTGAGAGCGGGCACAGCTTGCGGGACCCCCACGGCCCCCCAGCAGCTCGACCCCCAGCTGTGGGCCCCTGTGAGTGCACAGCAGTCCTGCGGGAGCTGTGCGCTCTCTAGCCCCTGTGGTGAGAGCCACAGCAGTCCTGCGGGACCCCCAGCCACAGCAGTCCTAGCTGTGGCTGTGAGTGAGAGCGGACACAAGCCCCCCTGTGCAGCCCCTCAGTCCTGCTCTGTGTCTGCACCTGCCCTTGCAGCACGGCCCAGGCTGTGCCCAGGGAAGGGGAGACCAACAGAGCCACCTCAAAAGCCGTCCCCAAAGCCGTGGTCTAGACCTGCCCCTGCAGCCACCACCTCCCTCTGCTCTCCCCAGCAGCTCGAAGGTGGGGCTAGGGGCTCTTCAGAGACCATCCACTTCCGACTGTTCTCCAGGGGTGTCGAGGAGGTGGTGCTGGGCGGGGGTGGGGGTGACCTGCATTTCATTTCCCTCCTCGACTCTGACCCTAAGCCATGCATGGTCTTGAGACCCAGAGGCTACAAACAATACTGTGCTTGTCACCATGAGCCCTGTCGCTTTGCCTGGTGCTGTCTGTTGTGACCCTCGAGACTGAAAGCTGGAGCCGTGGGGGACTATCCTTCCATCCCGTTCCTCGTGTGGAGTGGGAGGGGAGGGCAGCTGTGAGGGCAGGGGTGGGGACACAGGCCAGCAGGGGATTGAAGATGGCAGGTGCCTGTCAGGTGGTGGGGTGGGGCCGAGACAGACTGCGGTGGAGGCCAGGGGGCGAGATTGGCCAGGGGACTAGAATCACCTGGACCAGCTGACTTGCGGATTTTCACCACAGGTCCTTGCCCAGACGTCCTTGGGTGGCTGGAAGTGGGCGGGGGGCACCACGCAGGCTGGCGAAGGGGAGACTTGGCTGTGGGTGGCCGAACAGCAGAGTGGAAGTCTGTGCCTTGGGTTCTCTGGCCTCACTGCTGGGAGAGGGCTGGCAAACCAGGAGGTCCACTGCGCCCCCCAGTGCCCCGAGAACCTTGTCCTCAGAGCTGCTGCATCCCCACTTGCCCTTCACAGACGAGCAAATGGACACAGAGCGAGCTGCCTGGTGGCCGGCCTGCAGAGGACCCATCAGTGTTTTCCCCCTCGAACTTTGTCACGGGCTCGGGGAGTGATTTTTTTTTTTTTTTTTTTTCTTTTTTTGGAGAGGTTTTTGCTATAGGGTGTGTGCGCTCGCCAGACAGACAGAGAGAGACAGAGAGACAGAAAGCAGGAAATCACCCCCCAGGGGGGATGGTCACGCCGCAATCCCTTCTCCTCCATTCTCCTCTCGGGATCTTGGGCACGCACGCACACGCGCCCGGCGTGAGTTTAAGCCACCGGGTCCGGGACTCGAACCGCGGTCGACTACGTGGGAGTCCAGTGACATAGCCATTACGCTAACTGCTGGTCCCGGGGAGTGATTTTGAGAAGTGGGTGGAGGCCGGAGTGGGAGGGAGACTTGCCTGGTTTTTGCTCTTGCCTCGGCTGGCTGGCTGACTCCCAGCTCACCTCCAGGAGAACGGCCCTGGTGGCAGAGAACAGGCATTTGGAGGAGCTCTGCTGAGGCACAGGAGCATGTGAGGTGGCTCCCAGACACCGTCTGGTTCTCACAGCCCTCTGGAGCAGAGTGAGCCACTGCACAGGCGGGAGCGCGGGCTCAGGAAGGGGCCAGCGTGGGCAGGCCGTGGCTCGGCAGCTGGCCCGGGACCAGCGTGATGTGTGGGGTCGGCTTGCTCCCCATGGTGGGGCGTGGGGGTGTCAGCTCTCACGAGAGAAGGAACTGTGTGTGTGTGTGTGTGTGTGTGTGTGTGTTGGGGGGAGGGTGTGTTGCCCCACTCTCAGCCCCTCAGCCCCTCAGCCCCTCAGCCCCTCCCACCCTCTGACCTCTCCCCGCCAGGGCGTGGCTTGGCCTCCTTTGGCGCTCGTGGAAGGCTCTCCCAACACTGGGCAGCAGCTCAGCACCCCGGATGGCACCTGCCTCAGGCAGTCTGATTCCTCTCGACCAGCCAAGCCCATGTCTTCCCGGCTCCTCCCTGCCAGCCCCTGCTCCCGCAGCCTCCCCTGTATGCCCACGAGGCCCTCCTGAACGGTGCCGGGCCCAAGCCCTCAGGGCAGCATGGCCAGACAGGGATGGGCTTCCCATGCTCTGGCTGTGGATTCTTGGCTCTGGACTATTCCCTGGAGAACTCTAACTTCTCGGTTACTCAAGCTACTTCAGTGGGCAGAGCCTGAGGGCTGGGGAAAGTCGATGCGAATACCATTTCTCTCTTCTGGGTCCCCTGAGAAGACGCGGCTTCCCTGCCAAGAGCTCTTGGGCGTCCTAGACCTCGCCAGGGCTGAGCCGCTGCAGCCGCAGGCCAGAGGCCGAGCTGACCTGGCGAAGAGCTGGCGTCAGGAGTTCAGCTTCTGACTGGAACAAAAGCACGAGTCGGAGGGAACTGTTTCTTGAGGCAGAGGCGGTGACCACCTCACACCCAGTGGGACAAATGCCTACTGGCTTTATTCTGGGGGGCAAGGTGGTTTCTAAACAGTGCCTCTGGGGCTAGTCTTGGCAACATAACAATGCTTTAGACCAGGTGTGGTCAAACTATGGCCTAGGACCAAATCCAGCCTGTTTTTGTTTAAAAAAAAAAAGATAAAAGCTTTATTGGAGGCCAGTGGGTGGCGTGGTGGTTATGGCAATGGACTCCCACATGGCCAGCTGCTATTCAAGTCCCAGGCCCGATGGCTTGAAAATCATGCTGGGTGCATGTGCGTGTGGCCAAGATTCCAGGATGAGAGTAAAGGAGAAGGGATTGTGGCATGACCTTCCCCCGCTTAGGGGTGATTTCTCACTTTCCCTCTCATCCAGTCTCTGGCCAGTGCAGGTGCCCTGTGGCAAAAACTTTAAAAATAAAACCAAAAAAAAAAGCTTTATTGGTACAAAGTCACGCTCATTTGTTGATTATCTATGGCTGCCTTCGTGCTACGCCAGCACAGAGCATGAGGGCTATGAAGCCTGAATATCTCTGGTCCTGTAGAACGAGTTTACTGGGGCAGGATGGTGGCACACCGTGCTCTCTGAGGCCAACCCAACATCAGAAGGTCCCAAGTTTATGTCTGGAGACTTCCCTGAACACACTCGGCACATGCCTGCCTGGGATCTAGGGCTGGCTGAAGGCAGCATGGGGGCCCTGTGGGGTGCTGTGTGTGGGTCTCTTTCTGTCTGTCTGTCTGTCTTGTTCGTGGATTTATTTATTTATTTATTTGAGAGATTTTTTACTATAGGGCGCATGCCCTCCTGCAGAGACAGAGAGAGACAGAAAGTGTGAACTCGCCCCCCCCCCAGGGGGGTGGCTATGCCACAATCCCTTCATTCTCCTCTCAGGATGTTGGGCACGCACCCACACGCGCCTGGCACACACAGGCTGCCAGGTCTGGGACTCCAGCTGCTGTAGATCACGTGGGAGTCCAGCACCTTAACCACTACACTATCTGCTGGTCCCATTCATTAGAAACAAAAAAATACATATTTCTTTTTTTTTTTTCCTTTTTTAGTTTGCTATAGAGCATGTGCCGGAGACAGACAGAGAGAGATAGGGAAAGTGAGAAGGCACCCCCCAGTGGGATGGCCACGCCACAATCCCTTCTCCTCCATTCTCCTCTAGGGATTTTGGGCACACACACACACATGTACCCGCCGGCTCCAGGACTTGAACTGTGTAATCAACCATATGGAACCCAGTTCCTTTAACTGCTCCGCCACCTGCTGGCCTAGAAAGAAAAAAACTTCTTAAAAGAAAAAAAAAAAAAAAAAACGGTATTGTGTTTTCAGTTGTTCAGGTTCAGGCAGGCCCCAGCCTCCTGGCAGAGCCTGGTGTAGGTGGACAGTGCAGTGCTAAACGCCGAGGCTGGCTGGGTGCCCCACGCAGAGTCAGGAGGTCTGCCTGGCACATGTGCAAGCAGGGCTGCTCCCTGACCCTCACACCTGTGCCCTTCACCTGTCCTCCTTTAGTGCTCACGCAACATGGCCAACAAGGGTCCTTCCTATGGCATGAGCCGTGAGGTGCAATCCAAAATCGAGAAGAAGTACGACGACGACCTGGAGGAGCGGCTGATAGAGTGGATCATAGTGCAGTGTGGCCCCGACGTGGGTCGCCCGGACCGCGGGCGCCTGGGCTTCCAGGTCTGGCTAAAGAACGGCGTGGTGAGTGCACCCTGGCAGGCCCACTGGGGCTGTATTGTCCGAGAGTTGCGGGTTCGGCCCTGAGCCAAGTGCTAAGCTGTTTCCCATGCCTGGCAGATTCTGAGCAAGCTCGTGAACAGCCTGTACCCTGACGGCTGCAAACCAGTGAAGGTGCCCGAGAACCCACCCTCCATGGTCTTCAAGCAGATGGAGCAGGTGGCTCAGTTCCTGAAGGCCGCTGAGGACTACGGGGTCACCAAGACCGACATGTTCCAGACTGTTGACCTCTTCGAAGGTACATTGGAAAGGGGCTACGGGAAGTCGGGTCTGCAGGTGACAGGGTACTGGGCAGGGAGATTCCGGGTGGTCTGCTTATATGTGCAGAGCAGGAGGGGGTATGCCCAGAGATGGCCACACCACACTCATGCGGGCTCGCCGCAGGGTCTGTGGAAGCCCCCTTTGATTCAGGGCAACTTGTGTGCCTGGTCTGGCTACTTTTTTGCGAGGTCTGGGGGCAAGGCCTGGCTTGGAGTCCTGTTTGATCCCAGGGCTGGGACTTTGTCCTCCTGGCACCCCTTCTTCTTACAGGCAAAGACATGTCAACAGTGCAGAGGACCCTGATGGCTTTGGGCAGCTTGGCAGTGACCAAGAATGACGGGCACTACCGTGGAGACCCCAGCTGGTTTATGAAGTACGTGGCCACCAGGGCATCTGTGCACGCTGAGCCTAGATCCCTGCATGGATGGAGGGAGGTCTGGGCTAACAGACTTGTGGGAATGAGGGAAGCAGGTAGCCAGGAAGGTATGCCGTGGGGATCTAGGATGAGAGAAGTGGTCCCCGATACGTCTTCACTGTTTTTTTTTTTTTTTTTTTTTAAATTGCCAGAGGACATGTGTTCTCACCAGAGAGAGAAAGTACCCCTCAGTGCAGTGTGACCACAGCAATCCCTTCTTCTTCGTCTCTTCCTCCTCTCAGAACTTGGGACAGGCACACACATGTGCCCAGGGTGTTTCTCGAGCCCCTAGGTCTGGACTTTGAACTGCACAGTCACGTGGGATATGGCTTCCTTCACAAGGCTACAGGGCTGGCTCTGGACTCCTTCCTTCCTTTTTTTTTTAAGAGAGATTTTTGCCAAAGAGACAGAGATAGAGAGACAGAAAGTGAGAAATCACTCTTTGGGGGGATGGTCACACCTCAATCCCTTTTCCTCCATTCTCCTCTCAGGATCTTGGGCACACATGCACATGTGCCTGGTGTGAGTTTAAGCCACCAGGTCCAGGACTTGAACCGTGGTCGACTACATGGGAGTCCAGCGACATAGCCATTACGCTAACTGCTGGTCCTGACTCCTTTACCTCCTGTGCTCAGTCTGCCTAGCCTATGGGGTAAACCAGATTACAGAGAAAAAAGATGTGAAACAGGAAGGGAATGGGATTGGGCCAGCAAGCTCCAGAAGAGTCAGAAAACAGGTAGACATGGGGACCAGCAGGTGGAGTAGTGGTTAAGGCACTGGACACTCCCACATGTCGAATACTGGACATGGTGGCTTGCTTTCTCACTTTCCCTCTCTCTCTCTCTCTGGTCAAATTAAAATATATGAATGAATAAATAAAATTAAATAAACAATTATTTTTTTAAAAAAAGAAAACAGGTAGACACACGAGTCCTGGCAAGTCTTTACCCTGCTCCCTCCTCTTCCAGGAAAGCCCAGGAGCACAAGAGGGAATTCACGGAGAGCCAGCTGCAGGAGGGGAAGCATGTCATCGGCCTTCAGATGGGCAGCAACAGAGGGGCCTCCCAGGCCGGCATGACAGGCTACGGACGGCCTCGGCAGATCATCAGCTAGACGGCTCACCCGTGGAGCCCCCACCCCACCTCCAGCTTAGCCCGCTCACCCACACCTGTCCAGGTCCTCCAGCCCAGCCAAGCTCTGAGGCTCCGGCACAGGGAGACTGCACACGCGCAGCCCCCCAATTCCAGCTCCCCGCGTCAGCCGACTCACCCAAAGCACCACGGCCTGGCCCCTCCTCCCAGCTGCCTCACCACCTCCTGTCTCTCCCCTTCCTGGGCTAAGCAGGGGGGAGCGGGCTGGGGTGAGCCTGGGTGTGGGGCCAGACCACAGTCTTCCTTGGCGGCAAAAGCCCACAGCAGGGGACCCAGCCCAGCCTCCTCCATCTTTTCCTGGAATATTTTTGAGGTTGAAATTCAAAAAGGAAAAAAAAAAAAAAAAATTATATATATATATATATCCATCTTTTCTCAGGCCTGGCTCGCTGAGTTTGATTTATCCTGGTCACTTCTGTCCTGGCTCTGGGACATCTGAGCTGGGGTGGGCAGGCGCCCTGGGTTATGCATGTGCCTATGCTGCCCTCTGGGGGACCCTGTGTGGCCCAGAGTTCCAGAAGGGGCAGAGCCTTTCAGAAGAAGCAGGCCTGGGAATCTCTGGGACTGAAGGGAAAGAGGAATGACCTGGCAATTTGCACTAGCTTCAGGGAGGCAGGAGAGAGATGGGAGTGGCAGAACTGTTTGAAAGGTTTTTATTTTGGAAAAGCTGTGCGGAAAAAAGATTCAACAAAATGTTGCCTTGAAAAGAGAAAACCAAATCTTTAGCATTAAAAACTATGCAAATCAACCAACTTAGCTCAGAAGACAAGGAGCTGGGAGGGGCTGAGAACAGGTGGAAAAGGCAGAGCCTCCTGGAGAAGGCCCTTTCCCTGAGCACTGTGCAGAGGAAGACAGGATGGACACAGGGCTGGAGTGGCGGCGGCTCCCGAGCTGGCCCCTGAAACGCGCACTCTGACCCTGCTCCACAGTCCTGCCGCGGACCTCCCTGATGAAGCAGCACGGGCCTTGGAAGCTGTGCCCACCTGGCTGTGCCCACCAAGAGCATCATACCAATCCTTCAGGAGGGCGAGGGGCGATGGAGGAGTCAGGGGTCCATCCAGAGGTGGCTTCTGACTGGGAGTCCGGGGAAGGGATGATGGGAGCGGCTGCTTTCAGGCGGGTCAGGCTCTTCCCAGCCTCTACCCTGAAGCCTCTTTTTAAGTGACCCCAGTGATGTTCCTGATGAGATGCTCTCACGGCCATGGCAGGCACCTCCTCAACCCTCACATGGGTGGGGGCCCTCGACCCTAGACCACTGGCTTGCCCAAGAACAGCAAGGATGGAGGCCCCCCAGTGGGGTAGCCAGTCCCTTGTCCAAGACCTCCTCACCCAGAGCTCTGTGCAACTGGAGGAGGGCCCTGCGGCCCTCAGCAGCTGTTTCCCTGGCACCAACCCTCTACTGCGGATCCCGAGGAGGGCCCTTGCCCTCCCTGAGTGTAGTCAGAGGATGCTGGTTAGGCCCCAGGCTCCAGATGTGCGCATCAGGACTTTCTTCCAGAGCTCCCCGAAGTCAGGAGCGGCTTTGCAAACTCCCCATTTTGGGGAAGGAAGAGGCTGTCCCACGCTGTCAGGGCCTGAGGTCAGCAAATCTGCTCCTCCTTCTGCAGGTCTGCGGGCTGGTGCTGATGAGGGCAGTCCAGGGCGCTCTTGTCCTGCGCTAGGCCCCAGTCCCCCTGATGCAGCAGGTCTGGGGCCAGGAGGCTGGAGGTGGTGGGAGGGCCCCCGTTCCCAGTCTCCATGCCATCTAGATCCTTGCTGTCGCAAAGTGGCACTGATTCTAGCTCTGTCCCCTCTTCCCTGGCTTTTCGGTTCCGCCGGGGCCAGTGGCAGGGTCCGTTCCTACAAACTGGGCTGGAAGCCACGCTCTGCTGGCTCAGATACACTTCCAGCATGTAGTAGATGGTCCAGAAGACGGTGAAGCAGCCGACCAGCACCAAGCTCTGCCAAGGCAAGCACCTCACTGAGGACTGCTGCCCAAAGCCTGCAGCCTGCCCCAGCTCAGAATGATGGCTCAGCAAGTCCTTTCCCTCCTGGGGACTGCCTCTCCCACCCCAGGCCATTCCCTGTCCCTTCCCCTGACCAGAATTGTCCCCTAGGACTAGCAAGCAGAGCAGGAGGAATGGAGGGCAGGAGCTATGAAACCAGCGTCGGGCCTGGCTCTTCCCAATCTCACACTGCCCGGGCCGCCTTGAGTATCACACCGAGGGCGGACACCCCGGGACCATCCTGCCTGTGGCTTGAGCCTGGGCCCTAGTACCTTGAGGGTGTTAGGGGTGATGGTGTAACCGTCTTCCTCAGGGATTTTCAGCCCAGGTGGGCAAGGCAGCGTGAAGTCATCGTGCAGGTATTCCCCACTCATGGCACTTTCTAACAGCCTGTGGAGAAGGGAGAGGATGGCCTTCCAAATATGGTGTCCAGACCATCCGCCCTCACCCATCCTCCCGCCTGACAGCAGAAGACAGGAAGCCCACCGCAGAAGGGGAGGAGCAGACCGTCGGGGCCCAGACCAAGGCTCCATTCATGGTGCTCAGATGGAGCAGGGCAGCGCCGGTGGGATTCCGAGGGACAGGGCGCTCCCTAGGTGGCCCCTGCCTTCCTGCTGCTGCTCCCGGCCGTACCTACCTCTGTCTGTCCCTGATGTCTACTGGGCCCCACACAGAGCCGTACAGGGTCAGCCGCCACTGCTGGAGGACGCCAAACTGGGAGGACTCATCTCCTAGGCAGCAAGTGGACAGTCCGTGAGCCACGCCCCTCCACCGGCCACGCGACAGCAGAGCTGCCCGCCCTGCCACTTGAAGGGACTCGGACCACATGGTCTGCAGTAGGCGCCATCTAACTGTGTCCCACTGACCACAGGGATCTGCAGAAGTGTCTCATGGGGTGCCCTTAAGGACGGAAAGGGGAGGTTAGAAGGCTGTCCTCCCAAACAGAAGTTTGCCTTTATCTCCCATATGTTGGGGTTTCAGATGGGATTAGAAAAAAAGAAGTCTTTCTACTAAGTTAAAGAGAGGTTTGAGGGGCCAGCAGGTAGCATGGAGGTTAAGGCACTGGATCCCACATGAGAGATCGTGGTTCAAGGCCCAGTCCTGGCAGCTTGCTTCCTCACTTTCTCTCTCTCTCTCTCTGGTGAGCACGTGTGCTCTGTAGCAAATTAAAAAAAAAAAAGATGATAAAATAAAATAAATAATTTTTTAAAACAATTATTTATTTACTTTTATTTATTCATTCATTTTATTATTATTTTTTTAATTTGACCAGGAAGACACAGAGAGAGTGAGAGAGGGAAAGTGAGAAAGCAAGCCACCAGGTCTAAGACTTAAACCGTGGTTGGCCATATGGGAGTCCAGCGCCCTTATCCACCATGCCACCTGCCAGCCCCAGTAAATAACTATAAAAAAAAAAAGGGAACCAGCAGATAGCGTAATGGCTATGTCGCTGGACTCCCACGTAGTCGACAGCAGTTTGCGTCCTGGACCCGGTGGCTTAGAACTCACGCCGGGCGCATGTGCGTGCGTGCCCAAGATCCCAAGAGGAGAATGGAGAAGGGATTGTGGCGTGACCATCCCCTCTGGGGGTGATTTCTCGCTTTCTGTCTCTATGTCTCTTTCTGTCTGTCTGGCGAGCGCACACGCCCTATAGCAAAAACCTCTCAAAAAAAAAAAAAAAAAAAAAAAAAAAGAAAGAAACAAAATCAAGCCAGGCACTTGTGAGTGTATACCCCAAATCCCTAGAGGAGAACAGAGAAGGGATTACAGCATGGCCGTTCTCCCTGGGGGTGCTTTCTTACTGTCCCTCTTTCTCTTTCTGGCAATCACACACACACCCTACAGAAAAAAAAAAAAAAGAAGAAAAAGATGTGGAAGCCACCAGACTAGTGAATACCTAGTTGACTAGATAGAGGGAGGGGTGGGCCCCCTCTCCGGCCTCTTCGCTAATATTGAAGGTATTCAGTATCAATGATCACGTGACCTTAAATGATCACGTGACCTTAACTGATACTGTGACCTCCCACAAGTCACTGCAAACCTCTAGACCTCAGCTTTAAAAAAAAATGGTGAAAATCAGTCCTGCCCTTACCCGCCTACCAGGGCTGGCCAAAGGACGGTTGTATGCAAAAGGACCTGAAATGTGGTTTCAGCCATTCCTTGTGGCTCTCCTGAGGGAAACGGGCCCGCCACGTCTCCAGGGAACAGGAGAGGCAGAAAAAACAAACAGTTGGCGCCGACAGTGCCCATGGTTTGGGATGGGGCTGAGTCCTTGTATCTACGCTCTTGGTCCAAGCAACGTGAGGTATTCCACACGGGGCCCTTTCTGTTGGGATTCTGAGATCGAGGGGCCAGATGACAACCAGGACAGGTGGGGTGCTGGTGGGAGGGCAGGGGGCTTACCCACGTCCCTGATGACGAGTCTGTAGATCCCTCTGGCTCTCTCCCCCCAGCACCGCACAGTGGAGAAGGTCCAGTCGTTGAAGCCGTTAGGGTCCCTGGGAAAGAACAAAGCGGAACGCAGAGGGCATGGTGCAAGAGCTGACCTCTGCTCCCAGAGACGGTCCCCTACTGCGGTAGCTATGGAAATGAGCCACCACCATTTGGGAGGGTGCCACGAGGGGTCCTCAAGTGCTGCCCCTTGCCTCTTGGATCTTGGGGAATGAGGGACTTGTGTCAATATGATGTAGTGGGAAAAACCAACATGGAGAGAGCCCAGGTGTGGAGGCCCCACAGGTCTGGGTTCATTCTGACCCTCAGAACTTCCTAGCTCTGCGACTGGTCTCCTTACTGTACGAGGAGGTCACAAAGGCTCCTCGCCGGGGTCTGCGCGAGGATTAGCAAAAACGTATGCCATGTACAGTGCCCGCACACTGCCAGCACAGAAAGCCTGTGACAAATGGCTTCCGGAGGCCAAGGACAGCCCGCATCGCGAGAGCTTAGACCAGCGCCAGTGTCCACTCCTCCCATCGCTTTCCTTGAGAAGGCCCTTGTTCCAAGAGAGCTCAGAAGGCCCCGGGCGGATGTACGTACGAGTCCATGCTGCGGGGAGCGCCGATCAGGGACATCATGCCACTGGGGCAAAACAGTCTCAGCTCCAGGCTGCCGCGTCGTGGGTGGGTGATGGACACTGTCACGGCCACGTGCTCCAGGGTCTTCAGCCCCGACATCTCCAGGTCCATCCTGCTGACTGTGGGAAGTCAGGCCGGGCAGCTGGGAAGCTGGCCCGCAGACACCCTCACCTCATCACACACACACAAAGGCACACGCTCACACATACACGTCCACAGGGCTCTAACTGGACCTGGCGTAAGTGGGACACGGCTTCCGACCACCTTCAAGGTTCCAACCTTGTCCGGGATTGGAGACGATACGTATCTAAGACACAAGGTGTGAACCCGACGCAGTCACATCAGTCATTCGTTCACCAGGAAACGTTCTCCTGAGTGCCCCGTACGGTTCATACGTGGTACGAGATGCCGGGGACACAGACACAGGAGGGGCACGGTCCCCCCTTCTACTGCAAGTGGGAAATGAGCAGGTGCGAGGTACACATAACCCATCAGGGAACAGAGATGAGTGGGAGGGTGTCGGCACAGAGAAGAGGCAGTGAACACAGGTTGGTAGAGGGGGTTCTAGAAGGGAGAAATGGCGTGTATGAAGACAGAAGTTGAAATGGGGGACCACTAGGTGGTATGGAGAGAAGGCGCTGGACTCCCACGTGGCTGATCACAGTCTGAGTCCTGGACCTGGCGGCTTGCTTTGTCACTCCCCATCCCCTCTGTCTCTGGTGAGTGCACATGACACCTATAGTACATTTAAAAAATAATAATTTTTTTTTTTGGAGAGAGTTTTGCTATAGGGTGTGTGCACTTGCTAGAGAGACAGAGAGAGAGAAAGCGAGAAACCACCCCCTGGGGGGATAGCCACGCCACAATCCCTTCTCCTCCATTTTCCTCTTGGTATTTTCAGCATGCATGCCTGTGTGTGAGGGCCCAGTGTGAATTTTAAGCTACTAGATCTGGGACTCAAACCATGGTCGGCTATGTGGAAGTCCAGTGAAGAAGCCATTCTGCCATCTGCTAGTCCCAAATAAATCTTTTTTTTTTTTTTGGAGAGGTTTTTTTTCGCTATAGGGCGCGTGCGCTCGCCAGACAGACAGAGAGAGACATAGAGACAGAAAGCGAGAAATCACCCCCCAGGGGGGATGGTCACGCCGCAATCCCTTCTCCTCCATTCTCCTCTCGGGATCTTGGGCACGCACGCACACGCGCCCGGTGTGAGTTGTAAGCCACCGGGTCCGAGACGCGAACCGCGGTCGACTACGTGGGAGTCCAGCGACATAGCCATTACGCTAACTGCTGGTTCCCCCCAAATAAATCTTTAAAAAAAAAAAAAAGAATTATTTTATTTAACTTTATTTATTTATTTATTTATATTTGACCAGAGAGGGACAGAAAGAGGGAAGGTGAGAAAGCAAGTTGCTAGGTCTGGGACTCGAACCATGGTCGGCCACGTGGGAGTCCAGTACCCTTAACTACTATGCCACCTGCCAACCCCCAAAGTAAATCATTCTTTTTTTTTTTTTTTTGAGAGGTTTTCGCTATAGAGCGCGTGCGCTTGCCAGACAGAGGGAGACACAGAGACAGAAAGTGAGAAATCACCCCCACAGGGGGGATGGTCACACCGCAATCCCTTCTTTTTGTTCTTAGAGAGGCTTTTACTATAGGGCGCGTACACTCCCCAGAAAGACAGAAAGAGACAGAGAGACAGAAAGCGAGAAATCACCCTCAGGGGGGATGGCCATGCTGCAATCCCTTCTCCCCCATTCTCCTCTTGGGATCTTGGGCACGCACACACACATGTCCAGCCTGAGTTCAAGCCACTGGGTCCGGGACTCGAATCGCAGTCAACTACATGGGAGTTCAGCGACATAGCCATTACACCAACTGTTGGTCCCAACATTTTTTATTTTAAATAAGCACCTGAGAGTTGTTAAGGATTACTGAGCAATGATGGAGTTTTGTAGAGAGCACAGAGGGAAGATTACTCGAACAGCTGTGAGCCGGAAGAACTGGAGAGGAGGAACAGGTGACAGGAGACCAGCTCATCCTAGGAGTGAGGCAGTGTGCCCAGAGATAAGTGAGGCCAACAAGGGGGAGGGAAAGGTGATTCAGGCTTCCTGCCCTTCTGGTCTCTGTCCCTACTGATCCTCTCACTGCCCTCACCGAAGAGTGCCACCTCCCACTCCCCACTATGACCCCAGTGTTCATGAAGACTGACCTAGCTAATGTCAGCACTTCACATTTCTTTATTTTGTGGCTGTTTTACAGTTTGCTATAAAGCATGTGTGCTAGCCGGAGAAAGAGAGAGAAAGGGAAAGTGAGAAATCGCTGCTGCCCCCACTCTCCCCCAGTGGAGGTGGCCCCACGACAATCCCTTCCCTATTCTCCTCTTAGAACTTTGGGTACACATGCACATGTGCCCTGCATGTTTTTCAAGCCTCCCGGTCTAGGACTTGAACTACACAGTAAGCCACATTGGGATCCAGCTGCCTTAACCCTATGTCATCTGCTGGCCCCACATTTCTTTTCTTTTTTTTTTTAAGAATTATTTTATAGAACTTTATTTATTCATTTTATTTTATTTTTAATTTGACCAGAGAGGGATAGAGTGAGAGAGAGAGAGAGAGAGAAAGTGAGAAAGCAAGCCGCCAGGTCTGGGACTCGAACCGCAATCAGCCAAGTGAGAGTCCAGCATCCTTAACTACCATGCCACCTGTTGGTCCTCGCATTTCTTTTTTAAAAAAATTTAAAAAAAAATTGTCAGTTGGTGCCTATGCTCACCAGAGAAAGAGAGCAAGCAAGCATGCAAACAGGGCATGGCCACTCATAATCATCTTCCTCATTTCTCTGTCCAGTCAGGATTTGGGGGCCACACACACGCACCCTGCATATTTCCAAGGTGCCAAGGCCAGGACTAGAACTGTGGTTGGCTATGCGGGATCTGGCTCCCAAAGCACAAGGCTTAACCACTACACTATAGGGCTGGCCCAAACTTCACATTTCTTTCATTTTTTTTTTCTTTTTTAGAGAGACTTTTGCTATAGGGCCGTGTGCTTGCTGGAGAGACAGGGAGAGACAGAGAGACAGAAAGCAAGAAATCACCTTCTGGGGGGATGGCCGCACCGCAATCCCTTCTCCTCCATTATCCTGTCGGAATCTTGGGCACGCACACACACATACGCCTGGCATGAGTTTTAAGTCGCCGGGTCCGGGACTCGAGTCTAGCGACGTAACCATTATGCCGTCTGCTGGTCCCACTTCACATTTCTTTACCTCCTCAACTCCAAAGACCTTCCTCTTTCCCAAGTCAGCACCCGCATCCACGGCCAATCCCTGAACCTTGTAATTATCTGGGGCTGCTTCACTTCCAAACGGTCTGGACACTTTGATGGCGCGTTTTCTAATTAGCAACATGAGTTGAAGTTAAATGAGAAACGCAGATGGGCAAAAACGGAAACGAGAAGCACCCAGGACCCCTGAGAACATGATGGTAAATATCCACCCAGGCGTCCCGGTGTACATATGTGTGCACGTGTATTTTCTTTATTCTGTATCATTTTTTAAAATAATTATTCATTGGGAACCAGCAGTTAGCGTAATGGCTGTGTCGCTGGACTCCCACGTAGTCGACCGCGGTTCGCGTTTCGGACCCGGTGGCTTAAAACTCACGCCGGGCACGTGTGTGTGCGTGCCCAAGATCCCGAGAGGAGAATGGAGGAGAAGGGATTGTGGCGTGACCATCCCCTCTGGGGGGTGATTTCTCGCTTTCTGTCTCTATGTCTCTCTCTGTCTGTCTGGCGAGCACACGCGCCCTATAGCGAAAATCTCTCCAAAAAAAAAAAAAAAAAAAAATTATTCATTGACTTTTATTTATCATCATCATTTTTTTTTTTTTTTTTAATTTGCTACAGGGCACACATGCTCACCAGAGAAAGACAGGGAAAGTGAGAAAGCAAGCTGCCAGGTCCAGGACTCGAACCACAGTTGGCCATGTGGGAGGCCTATGCCCCAACCACCACACCACCTGCTGGGCCCTGTGTATTTTCTTTAAACCCCCCCCCCCCATCAACTCCTTGAAGCCAACGAAGCCGACATTCCACCTTCTCTGAAAAGAGCCTCCTTCCTTTCACTTCCTCTATTCCCTGTGACCTGTTTCCTCGCAATCCATCAGGCTCCTCTCTCCTAACAGGCTACGCCCCACAGTGCCCTCCCCAACACTCTACACCTGGTCAGACCTTCGGGCTCCCCTTGTCCTTCCACAGCAACGTCTGGCAGGAGGCCAACACTGGGTCAGCCCCATTAGCCATCATTTTGGCTCCATCTTCTGGCTAATGTCTTTCCTACTACACATGAAAAACAAAAACAAATTCTTTCTGGACTTTTCTCCTTCGCCTTCTACAGTTACAGTGTGGGTTCTGGAGCCAGCCAGTCTGGGTTCAAATCTCATCTCTGCCATTTATTAGTGGTGAGAAGTGAATTAGTTTTCTTATCTGTAAAATGAGTCTAGTAAGAGCACCTACTTCATAGGGTTGTTAGGATTAAATTAGTTGGTACATTGGAGCCAGTAGTTGGCGTAAGTTACGTCGCTGGACTCCCATGTAGTCGACCGTGGTTCAAGTTCCAGATCTGGCGGCTTGAAACTGATGCCAGGTGCGTGTGCATGCATGCCCAAAATCCCAAGAGGAGGACAAAGGAGAAGAGACTGTGGTGTGGCCATTCCCCTTTGGGGGTGATTTCTCGCTTTCTGTCTCTCTGTTAAGTACTACACACCCTCTTAAAAAAATAAGACCACATCTGGCGTCCATGAGTTCTAAGCTGCCAGATCTGTGACTCGAACTGCACTTGACTATGTGGGAGGCAGCGATGTAACTGCTATGCCATCTGCTGATACAGAATATTTATTTATTTTTCTTTCTTTCTTTCTTTCTTTCTTTCTTTCTTTCTTTCTTTCTTTCTTTCTTTCTTGAGAGGTTTTTGCTATAGGGCGCATGCGCTCGCCAGACAGAGACAGAGAGAGACTGAGAGACAGAAAGTGAGAAATCACCCCCCAGGGGGGATGGCCACGCCGCAATCCCTTCTCCTCTGTTCTCCTCTTGGGATCTTGGGCACGCACGCACACGCACCCGGAGTTTTAAGCCACCGGGTCCAGGACGCAAACCGCGGTCAACTACGTGGGAGTCCAGCAACATAGCCATTACGCTAACTGCTGGTCCCCTATTTATTTATTATTTTTAAGAGTGAGATTTTTTTGCTATAGGGTACATGAACTCACCAGAGAGACAGAAAAGAGAGAAATCACCCCCGCCACAGCCATGCCTCTATACGGTCTGTCTATACACCCCATCGGTGATCTCATTCTGCCCAAGACTTTTCCTTCCGTTTCTATGCCAATGGCTCCCAGACCATCAGCTCTAGTGGAGACCCCTAACCTTGTGTATTTATCTGCTTTCTAGGTAGAACCTTCATTTGTTTACTTGCTTGCTATAGGGCATGTGTACTCACTAGAGAGAGACAGAGAGGAGGAAAGAGAGAGAGAAAGGGAAAGTGAAAAAGCATCTCCAAGGAGGACGATCACGCCATATTCCCTTCTCTTCTATTCTCCTCTTGGGATTTTGGGCATGCATGCACATGCACCTGGTGTGTTTTTCAAGCCACCAGGTCCAGGATTTGAACTGTGAAGTTGGCCATGTGCAATCCAGCTGCCTTTACCACTATGCCACCTGTCTGGCCCCTAGGTATAACATTTAGATGTTGTACAGAAGCCTCAAACACAGCATGACAGAGGGCAATTGTGCTCCTAGGAGAGAGAGGGAGAAGGAGAGAGAGAGGGAAAGTGAGAAAGCACCCTCCAGGGAAAATGGTGGTATGACTAGTGGCCACTGAGCCGAGTGGCCCGGATCTAGCATATTTCATTATTGCAGAAAGTTCTTCAGGACAATGCTGCTCTAGAGTCTCAGCACGAATTCACCTCCTCTTCTCTCTCAGGGGTGTTCAGCTCCCTCTACCCTACGGAAAGCTGACATTCCAGTCCCCAGATGTCGAGTCACCCAGGCCCTGGTGGGAAAAGACTAGCTTGGCTGTAGGGGAGGAGGTTTCTCAACTGGGACCATGTTGCTCAGTTCTCTACAAACTAGGCATACTTCTTTCCACCTCAAGCAAGCTCCTAGCTTATCCCTTCTCTCTGTCTGCTCTGGGGGAAATGCTGTCATGGCAGAGGAGAAGACAGGTTTGCTGGCCTCCTAAATCCACAGCAGTTCACCTGCTGCCTTCCGAACAGATGAAGGCCCCACTGGCCGGGCCGCCTCAATCTCTCCTCTCTTCTGGTGGCCCTGCTCTTTCCACTAGAGCTCCCCGCTCTCCCCTGCCCTGGACCGTGTCCTTCTTTCTCCTGCTTCTAGTGATAAACACACAGTTTCCAGATGCCTCGGTACCTGTGAAGTCTGTCAGACATACGGGGGCCTCCCCTGGTCAGCAGGAAGCACAGGATGACAAAGCCAGAAGGGCCCTAGTGCTCCCCGAAGTCAGCTGCCCTCCGACAGAGGTGATGGCAAACAGCCCTGGCTGGAGGCACGAGTTAAAAGGCACACTATCTCCAGGCCAACGTGAAGCCAGGAGTTCTGAATGAGCTACATTCCTGGGAATGTTCCTGAACTTGTGCGTGGCTGAGGCTTTTCTGCCCTTTCCAAGATAACACTCCTTTTATGGAAAATGCAATGGCCCATGGGTTTCCTTCCACACGGGGGAACCTGACAGATGCTGGACATGCTTAGGGAGAGAGACGGTTCAACCCTCCCGGGTGAAGCCTCCACCGAGGGAGGCGCCCCCGCCCTCCCCTCCCAGTTCCCTTCTTTGGCATTCCTCTCCTGCCATGGCTCTGGGGGTGTCCACTTCCTCGGAGGACGGCAAAAGTGAGGACAGGGTTCTGGTTGGGCACCAAGCATGACATGCTTCTGTCTTCACGACAGTGAGTAATCCTGCCTGTCCAGAATTCCTCGAGGGGAAGAGGAAGTCCCCCAAGGGGCTGGAGGCAGGGATACTTTGGGGAAGGTGCAGACCTGGGGCCTGCAGCAGCGCATCGGGCCAGCTTCCCCGTTCTCTGGGAAGGGCTTCCATCTCTGTGCTCAGCAGAAACCCACACTGCCAACCCCAAAGATACCCTCCCTTCCAGACCATCCTAGGGACCTTAGGTGCCATTGGAGGCAGGGGCGCAGGGCATGGGCGCCTGAAGTCTAGGGAGACCACTCCATTCCACCCCAACACACTGCATCTGATTTTTATTTTTTTAGAGAGATATTTGCTATAGGGCGTGTGCGCTCACTGGAGAGACAGAGACAGAAAGACAGAAAGCAAGAAATCGCCCCCTAGGGGGATGTCCACACTGTAATCCCTTCTCCTCCATTCTCTTGGGATATTAGGCACGTGTGCACACTCGCCTGGCATGAGTTTTAAGTCACTGGGTCTGGGACTTGAACCATAGTCAACTATGTGGGAGTCCAGCGACATAACCATTATGCCATCGGCTAGTCCCCACACTGTGTCTGATTCTCTATTAGGTAAGTCTGAGAACAATGAAGAAAGGCCCAGCTCCTTTCCTTCCTCTGAGGGCCACGGGTCTGAGCAGTCTTCTGGCAAGGTCCTAGCATCGAGCCAGGGGAGCCCCTTCAATCCTGCCTGGTCTCCCCAGTCCCGTCCCACTCCTGCCACCGCCTTCCTCCTTGGCTGCTCAGCAGCTCCTATTCACTACGAGTAACCGCAGAGGAAGGTCTGGTTCATGGAGCTGGGGCCGGCCAACTCAGAAGCAGCAACATGTCCTAAAATGGTCAAAGAAAACTCGACAGGTTTGGCTGGAGCTCAGCTCCTACAAGCAGGGGTAGCGCCAGCAGGGAGGATGAGTTTAATTTGCCCATCGTCCCGCCCTGAACCTCAGGCCAAGATTAACCCCCTCTGCACTGACTACTTACCATTCCACAGGACCTCCAGCAGGTGGGGGGACCGAGGAATAGCCTTGTTCTCTTTTAACACGGGGCTGACGTAGGAAGCTAGGTAAGGGACTGAAGTCCAGACCTGTCAAAGGGAAGGGGGGCTTGTGAGTAACAGACTGGACAGGTCACACTCACACTCTCACAGACACGCAGGCACACTTTCCCCTGACCTGGGAGGCCTCACTCTTCTATTTTTGTTTACGGCACATACACTTGCCAGAGAGAGACAGAGAGACGGAAAGTGAGAAGTCACCCGCCGGGGCATGGCTATGCCGCCATCCTGTCTCCTTATTCTCCTCTTGGGATTTTGGGCACACACGCACACCCCCGGCATGATTTTCATACTGCCAGGTCCAGGACTCAAACCACATAGTTGGTCATGTGAGATCTAGCTGCCTTAACTTCCATGCCACATGCTGGCCTCCTAGCTATCTTCTTTTCCTCTCCTAGTCACCTTTCTCCACTCCTGGCGCTTCTGCTGACACCTGGAAGGCCTACATGGCACCAAGCCCAGGAGCCAGAGAGAACAGCCATGCCCAGGTGGAAGCCGAGAGCCGAACAGCCTGAGAGCCCGAGTGCCCCCTATGCTCCTGGCCCATTTACTCCTACCCACAGGTTGGGAACTTCAGGTATGGTGTCCAGCCTGCAGTGCCGTTTGTCTAAAGGAGAGCAGCAGGGTTGAGAGTCAAGGGGTGAGAAATGAAATGAAAGGTGTTTACTAGGTGCCAGGGTGTGCCAGGCAAGGTCTGCACACTGCGCCCCCGGCCGCAGCACCCCACACGGGGCCAGGCCCGCCCTTCCCCTGCCCTTTCACCTTAGCCGCGTTCACGAGTCTCCAGGCGTTGAGCAGGCCGAAGCCGTGCTGGTGGCTGTGGCTGAAGCCTGCCTCGTTGGTGGCCCAGTCCGCACGGCGATCCTCATACTGAAAGGACAGGGGCCCTCTTAGTCTCGTGCGTTGCCAGCTTGACCTCAACAAGCAGCCCTGGCTCCCCGGCTGGCCTGTGGGCCGAGCCCATCCAGACACTCCCTCCGGCCTACTCGGAGTGGATTCCCTAAGGAAAGCTGGGACTAAAGGTCTAAGCCCATGATGTCACCCCCCGTGGCTGGCTTCTGGAGAGGCGGGAGCGTGTGCCCAGAGTCGGGGAGCCCAGCCGGTGCTGCCTTCTGCGGGCACAAGGCACCCATGGAACAGGCGCAAGCGAGCAGAGGTCTGTGGTCTCGATGGGGTCCCCGCACTCTTCTTCACGCGGGGCCGGTGGGCTCTGGCGCCTCCCACTGCCCCTTGCGCACCTGCTGGAGCCTCACCTGGGCGGCTGTGAAGACGATGATGTGCTGGACGTCCCGCCACGTGAGGCAGGGCCGCACCTGCAGCATTAAGGCGATCATGCCGGCTGCCAGGGGAGCTGCCGCCGAGGTCCCTGTGTGGCCCTCGGTGCAGCCGGTGCCCTTCTGAAGGTCCCAGTCAGTGGTCACCTGGGAAGTGGAATGGAGGAAGGTGGGCTAGGAAGGAGTTCGAGGGGCTGGGAGGGAAGGGCCAGGACTGTCCTTAGAAAAAGCCTCTTGTGGACCTTTCCTTCATTAGAAGTCAACCTTTGACTGGAGCGGGCCACCCACAGGATGGGACAGAGAACCTTAATCCTCCTGTCTTCCTGAAAGAACCTCTGGAGGATGGAGCCCAGGGTTAACAAAATGAAAAAGGCGGTTTCTGTGGTATGGCTGGGCGGGCGGGAGATACGGGAGGCCTTTGGTGTGGGCAAGGGCTTCTCGAATTTTGCTCTTCTGATATTCTTGCTTCCATTCCCAATCCTCTACCCAACACCCAACTCTCATCTCTCCAACCTCCAACATCCCAGCCAGACAGGAAGTGGCCGGGCAGCTACTGGGCTCTAGCTGGAGCCGGGACAGCAGTGACGGCACCATCCAAGGAAATCTGACTTGGCAGCTTGGTGACAGAGGCTAGAGTGACACGGGTGTGAACATGGGGGTGTTCCCAGGGAGAGGGAACTGGGTCCCTGCCCATCCCGGGCTCAGCATGGGCTCGGTATCTACACAGCCTGCCTGCCTGCTCCGCAGCCAGCCCCGGGTGAGTGGCTCACTGCCCCAGGCCCAGTGGCTCTTAGGTGGGGTGAGGTGGCACCCATGTGGCATCCCGGCCTGCTCTTGCCCTCGTCAACCCCGCAGCCTCGCGGGGCTTAGCTAGAGCCCTGATCTGTTCCACTGAGTGACGTGTGGACCCTCGGCTCACGGTGCCAGGGCTACTGGCAGAGAAGGCCTTCCTCCCAACATCTCCTCCAGGCCAGGCACCCCAGCGCCGATTCCTGCCGAGAGCTGCCTTTCTCCTCCCACTGTTATAGCAGCTGCCAAGGGGTGCGATTCTCACCCGGACACCGTGCATGCCCAGGAAAAAAGGGACACTCTCCAAGCTGTAGCCTCGAAAGTGGGAAGCCTGCGCTGTGCCAGGGAGCAGAATGGTTTTGCCCTGTTAAGGAAACAGCCTCCCGGGACGGGCTGTGTGCAGTGGGAAGCCTGTGAACTGGCCGGCGGCGGGCTAGGGAGCGGGGTGGCGGGAGGCGTGTGCCCCCAGGCCCTGACCTCAGCCGAAGCTCTTCCTGCTGCCCTGGGGTCCGGGAGGTGGGACTGAAAGGAGGCAGCAGGAGGTTCCAAGGTAGGCACATTCCCAAGACGGGAAACTGATTAAACAAACTCTCTTTTTTGTTCCTGAACAAATTATAGTTTGGATAGAAGGTGGGGGGGTGCAGAGAGAAGCTGAGTCCAGAGCAAGAGTGACTGCTGGCGGGACATTCTGAGGCCCAGCTGGGCGGGGAAGCTGGGTCCTCTCCGCAGGGTGAGGAGGTTCCTGCTCTTCCTCCTCGCAGCCCCCAGCCTGCCTGAGGGGAGAAGCCTCTCTGGCCTCTGCTTTAGGCCTTTTCTCTTCTCCATGGATGAGAGGAGGGGGTCAGGGTCAAGTGGCACAGAGCCTTGGAACGCTGTGTTGACCAGGAGTCATTTACTGGCAGGACAAAAGTTCAGCCTTGGAAAATAAATGGGAGCCATGGAAAGACAAAACAGCCCAATTCCCAGGGGCCCCAGAGAGACCTCCCAGTCCAGCCACTGGAGGAATTGGAGCCCCTGGCTCCAGCCCAGCTCCTGGTTGGAGCCTCCAGCGCCTAGGGTACACGCGCATGGGCAACAGACGCAGGCAGGAGCCCTGGGATGGTGGCCAGAGACCCGGCTTAAACCTGCCCGGAGGAGCTGAGCCCAGCCGGGTGGAGGCAACGGCCCCTGAACTCTTCTTTATTTCATTTTAGATATTCGCCAGGGTGTGTGTGTTTGCTGGAGAGTGAAGGATAGAGGAAAAGTAGGAAATCAACCCCCCGGGGGAGGGGGGCGGCGGCCACGCATCAGTCCCTTCTCCCCCATTCTCCTCTTGGGATTTTGGGTGCACACACACACACACACACACACACACACCTGGCATGATTTTCAAGCTACTGGGCCTGGGACTCGAACTGCAATTGGCCTTGTGGGAATCCAGTGCCCTTAGCACCATGCCACCTGCTAGCCCCAGCCCCTGGATTCTTTTTATCTTTTTTTAAGATTTATTTCATTTTATTGATTCATTCATTTATTTTAATTTGACTAGAGAGGGACATGCACAGAGAGATTAAGAGAGAGAGAGAGAGAAAGAAGAAGTGAGAAAGCAAGCCGCCAGGTCTGGGACTCAAACCATTGGTCAGCCATGTGGGAGTGTCCAGTGCCTTAACCACCATGCCACCTGCTGGTCCCAAATTCTTTTTTTTTTTTCTTAAGAGAGATTTTTGCTATAGACTACATATGCTCACCAGAGAGAGAGACAGAGACAGAAAGGAAGAAATCACCCCCCAGGGGTGATGGCCATGCTGCAATCCCTTCCCCACTCTCCTCTTAGGATTTTAGCCATGCACGCACACACACCCAGCATGAGTTTTAAGCCACGGGGTCCAGGACTCGAACCACAGTTGACTATGTGGGAGTCCAGCAATGTAACCATTACACCATCTGCCAGTCCCAGCCCCTGAATTCTTCTAATGGGTTCCCTGGGCTAGGGCAGCTCCACGGCCATGCTGCAACCCCCTTTGCTATGGCCCCGATTACACCAGGGAAAGAGTACGCTCTACGTGACCTGAGACATCGCTGGCTCCTTTCCCAACCATCCCACAGAGACAACCACTCGCCGTACTCCTGCGCAGAACATGCCAGAACACACAGTATTTACGTAAGGGCTGATCAGCAGTGGAATGCAGAGTTATTTTTAAGCCCACAGAAATTAGCGAAAGCCCACATTCTACCAAAGGAAGACATTTCTTTTAATTTTTTTTTTTTTTAGGTTTTCACCATAGGGTGCATATGCTCGCTAGAGAGAGAAAAAGAGAGACAGAGAGAGGGAAAGTGAGAAATCACTCCCCCGGGGGGAGGGCCATACTGCAATCCCTTCTCCTCCTGGGATTTTGGGCATGTACACACATGTGCCTGCTGTGATTTTTAAGCTGTAGGGTCTGGGATGGGAACCCAGGCAAGCCATGTCGGAGTCCAGCACCTTAGCCACCATGCCACCTCTTGGCCCCAAAGGGAGACATTTCAAAGAAGCTGTATGACACTTAGTTTCTATAACCATAAGTGCATTTGTCATAAGTTATTATTTAACTTAGGGTTAAAAAAACATTTTTGCAGATTTACTCAGAGCCCTCAGGTCCATTCTTCCAAAAGCAATGTCCCAAAGAGCCACAGATCTGCTGGGAAGGACAAGCCTGAGGGTCAGAGCAGGGAGCTGGGGACCTGTGGGGCCAGGGAGGGCACAGAGGGCCCGGGAGGCACTCACAATGCTCCGGAGCATCTTGTCCCCACCGCTGAAGGTGACCGCCAGCATGGAGGCACACTCCTCTGCGTAGAAAGGCATCCGTCCCTCCTCGTCCACAGCACCTGGGGACAGAGGGTGAGAAACAAATGCTGACGGGAGGGGTCTGTCCTGTAATAGGGGCCTCTGAGTTCTCCCCCAGGGGACTGACTAGAGTTTAAAAATGATGTGAGCGGTCCACATCCTTCGAGTGCCCCCAGCCCTTAGCTGGGCAGGTGGGCTTGAGTGGCAAAGGGCACCCTGAGCCCAGCAGCGCGCCTTCGGTAGGCTCCAGGATAAAGCAGGGCCTTCTGCTCCACTTCTACTCATTCATCCACACATTTCAGCGTTCACTGAGCCACCACTGGGAGCCACACACCGTGCGGGGCACCAGGGCCATGGGGAAAAGGCCAGCCCAGGTCTCAAGGAGCCAACGGTCACGCAGGAAATTGGCTAAATAAATAAACCATTGGGGGACCAGCAGTTAGTGTAATGGCTATGTTGCTGGACTTCCATGTAGTCAACCGCAGTTCGAGTCCTGGACCCGGTGGCTTAAACTCACGCTGGGCACATGTATGTGTGTGCCCAAGATCCTGAGAGGAGAATGGAGGAGAAGGGATTGTGGCGTGGCCATCCCCCCAGTGGGGTGATATCTGGCTTTCTGTCTCTCTGTCTCTCTCTGTCTTTCTGGCGAGTGCATGTGCCCTATAGCAAAAAGAAAAGAAAAGAAAAACCTCTCCAAAAAAATAAGTAAGTAAAATTAAAAAATAGCCTTTCTCACTTCCCGGCCATCTTGGTGGGTGCTTTTGGTTGGGGGCCATCCTGCACCCAAGGCAGGAAGATGGTGGCCGCAAAGAAGATGAAAAGTCACTGAAGTCCATCAACTCTCGGCTCCAACTTGTTATAAAAAGTGGGAAGTACATCCTGGGGTACAAGCAGACCCTGAAGATGATCAGACAAGGCAAAGCGAAGTTGGTCATTCTCGCCAACAACTGCCTGGCTTTGAGGAAATCTGAAATAGAGCACCATGCCTTGTTGGCCAAAACTGGTGCCCATCACTACAGTGGAAATCATATTGAACTGGGCATAGCATGCGGAAAATACGACAGAGTATGCATATCGGCTGTCACTGATCCAGGTGCTTCTGAGATCATTAGAGGTGTGCCCGAGCAGACCGGCGAAAGGTTAATCATGCAACCTTTTTCTTTACTAAAGCTTGCCAGAGCTTGTTTTCAAAAAATAAATGAACAAACCAACCAACCAACCCACCAATCACTGGGTGGCCAATGGGACGATTGGGGCACAGGTAGAGGGCCTGTTCTTCAGGCTACTGGAGAACCAGGGAGGCTTTAAGCAGGAGGCGAGTGGCCCAAGAAAGGGAGGCCAGGCAGCTGTGGTGAGGGTAGAGATAGCAGCTGATCTCCAGTGATGGGTGAAATAGCTCCCAGGCACGGTGACATCTAAGAAGTGCTGAGAAACTCTCAGAGCTGGGCTAGCCCTGTCTGAGCCCAGAGATGCTTGTACTCTCGGGTTTAGACAGGCGCCCTGAAGCTGGGGTACACGAGGGTGCCAATCCCCTCACCACTGAGCCCCCCACACACCCATCAGGCGCCCACCTATGGTGACCGTGTAGATGGAGTTGGCGTAGCCATCGTAGTTGCAATTGTCGTTGTGCTGACCCCCATTGCCACTGGCCACCACGAAGATGCTCCCAAAGCCCTGGCGGCCAGCGATCACCCCGTGTTGCAAGGCAGCCTGAGAAGCAAAAGTGGCAGGCCATCAGTTAGGACCTTCGTACCACACCTGTCTCTCTCCTCTCCTTCCAAAAAGACAAGAAAAAAGCTCAAAGGGCACTGGGCCCGGGGGAAAGAGATTTAGAGACGGACACTAGATGGGCAAGGAGCTGTTGGTCGGACAAGGTATGATGGAGGCTCTCTGCTTCTCAGCAGGTGGTGGGAAGCCAGGAAGGGAGCCCAGAAAGCGACAGCAGGGACACAATCTCAGAGCACTGCCATGCTCGGCTCTGTAAGAGCTGGCATCTGTCGCCCTTCCTGTCCCCAGGCTGGGCGTCCTCTTCCTGCAGTCACAGCAGGGCAGATGGCAGAGGTCTGGCACTGCAAACGGGTTGGGCCGGCAAGAGGGATCAGCTTTTACTTGTTCTTCTAGGACTGACGGGAGAGGGTGTCTCAGGTCTCTTAGAACCTTCGTGTAGCTCAGTTACCTTTCCGAGCTGATGCGGGCCATCCACTGTCTTCCCATCGTCATCTGGTCCCCAGCTGTTGAGAAACACCCAGAGAGTGGCCGCGGCTGCCCACCCAGGGCCTCCCAGTCTCAGCAGGCCACACCCTGCCTGCGTTCCTACTCTCCTCCTGAGGATTCCAGACCAGGATGCCCACAACTGAAAACCACAGGGTCCCGAGGCCCGGCCCTCCACCGAAGCAGAAGGTTCTTTTTCTTGGAACTGCCCCCGGTTTGGGGCTACTTTATCCTGCCCCTAGAATTCCCTTCCCAGGAAACAGTACACGAAGCAGCGGCAGGAGTCCCTCTCCGGACCTAGGGACCTACTGTCAGGCTCAGTGGCAGGGTGCCCGTGAAGGGATGCTCCCGTGTCATCTCCTGGCTCTCGGGCTGAGTTCTCTGCTCCTTCTCTAAGAGGAAACAGCTTGTGGGGATGGCGCAGATTTAACGAAGGTGCTGCTTAGGGGCAGGAACAGGCTGGGGTCGTCCCTCCTGGCTCCTCCTTATCCAGACCATCCATGCCCACACCTGGGCTGTGGGCACATTTACACAGGGCAGTGGGGAGTGGTGCTGGGCATCCAGCTACCTGTGGCTGAAGAGCAAAGTCCACTTTCCCCCAGAGGCCTCATGAGTTTAGAAAGCAAAGAAATGTGGCAGAAGATGCAGCTCCTCATGTGACAACCCAGTGACTAGGAAAATGGGGACCTGAGATTGAGAACCACCCAGTGGCTGGGGATCTGGAGAAATGAGGGCAATGGGCTTGTGAGCTGACCCCAACGAGGAGACCCTGCCTGGACCTGCCTGAGTGGGCCCCCAAGCTGGTCTCTGGCTGGAGGGCGGGTCCGAGCTGCTCACTCCCACCCTCGCCCACGGCCGTCGTACCTGCAGCTGTAGATGTCATTGATCTGGTAGTGCTTGTTGAACGCCACAGCCTCCATGCTGTCGGTGAGCGGTCCGTCCAGCACCCGGATACCTAGCACAGAAGGCCCCGCAGCTCATCACAGGGCTGGCCCCGTGAGGAAGTGGTAACGGTGCTGGTCCCCTGCCTGGGCGTGGGGAGTCACATGGGAGGCTCGATTCCCCTGCATGCTCTTTTGTACATTTTGAATTTTTTAAAAGATTTATCAAATTTTATTTATATATTATCACTATTTTATAATTTGCTATAGGGCACATGCTCTACCAGAGAGAGACGGAAAGTGAGAAAGCAAGCTATCGGGTCTGGGACTCAAACCGTGGTTGGGCATGTAGGAATCCAGTGCCTTAACCACATCACCTGCTGGCCCTGGATTTTTGAATTTTTCAAGGTTTTTTTTTTTTTTCATTTGCCAGAGGGCATGTGCACTTGCCAGAAAGAGAGATAGCAGGCTTGTTCAAGAAAGAAAGCACCCTCATGGGTGTGGGCACACCTCAATTCCTTCTGTATCTCTCCAGCCTGTCAGGAGTCTGGGTGAGCATGCACACAGGCCTACATTTTCCAAGCTGCCTAGGGCTGAGATCTGAACCGCGGCTGGCCTTGGGGGATCTGGCTCCCATTGAATAGCACTTAGCCCCTGCCCCTATGGGGCTAGCCCCTTGTACATTTTGAATTTTTATACTACTGACATGTGTTTCCTGTTCCCAAATCTTTAATGTAATGCTGGAATTTAGACATAAACAATCATAGGGTCAGTGCCAGCAGGTGGCATGATGGTTAAGGTGCTGGACTCCCACATGCCCAACCACGGTGCGAGTCCTGGACCTGGTTGCTTAAAAATCACACTGAGGAACCGGCAGTGTAATGGTTACGTCTCTGGACTTCCATATGGTCGACTGTGGTTCAAGTCCCAGATCCAGCGGCTTGAAACTCATGCTGGACGTTTGTGCACGTATACCCAAAATCCTGAGAGGAGAATGGAGAAGGGATTGTGTCATAGCCATCCCCCCCGGGGGGTGATTTCTTGCTTTATGTCTCTCTGTATCTCTCTCTCTCTCTGGTGATTGAACATGTCCTACACCAAAAATCTTTCTTTTTTTTAAAAAAGAATTATTTGTTTAATTTTTATTTATTCATTCGTTTTATTTATTTTAATTTGACCAGAAAGACAGAGAGAGAGAGAGAGATGGGGGGGGGGGGAGTGAGAAAGCAAGCCACCAGGTCTGAGACTCGAACCATGGTCGGCCATATGGGAATTCAGCGCCCCTATCCACCACGCCACTTGCCGGCCCCGAATCTTTCTTAAGGGACCAGTAGATAGCGTGATGATTGCATTGCTGGACTCCCACATGGTTGACTATGGTTTGAGTCCTGGATCTGGCAATTTGAAACTCATGCCAGGTGTGTGTGCATATGTGCCCAAAATCCTGAGAGGAGAATGGATAAGGTATTGTGGTGTAGCCATTCCCTCTGGGGTGGTGATGTCTCGCTTTCTGTCTCTCTGTCTATCTCTGTGTCTCCGGCTTAAAAAGCATGCCCAGTAGCAAAATTCTCTCTCTCTCAAAAAAAAAAAAAAAAAAAAAAAAAAAAAAAGAGAAGCTGTAGTTTAAAAAAGAAAAATCTTTCTTAAAAAAAAAAAAGGAGAAAATCATACTTGGTGTGTGTGTGTGCCCAAAATCCCAGGAGGAGAATGGCGGAGAAGGGATGGAGGAGTGGCCATCCCCTCTGGAGGGCAATTTCTCACTTTCCTTCTCACTGTGTTGAAAAAATCAAAAAACAATGACGGGATCTGTGGGGCAGGGCCATATAATTGAATGTAGGTGGCCGAAGTCCCTTCTCATCCTTCCTCTTAATCATGTAAAACACCTAGCCAGGGCTCAGCACGCAGGTGTCCATCATGTGGTTCTCACTCATTGCCATCACCACCCTCCTGGGTACTAACTGCACCTTCTAAAATGCAGTGGGTCACACCCTGGTGACCTCAAGTTTCAAAAGGAGGAACTTGGTCCCTACACGGTGTGGCTTCCTTTATAGCCTCATCCACGGGGGGCTGCTGCCCTCTGCTGGAGTGTAAGAGGAAAACAGGCAGCCTTCCCAGTCTGTTGGTTCCCAAGCATCTATTAGGAATTGTGAGGAGCGCTTCCCCATTCACTCCTTGCATGCTTTGTGGTGGACAGACTGAGAGGTGAAAGACTCACAGAACCACTTCCAGTGGCAGACAGTGCTAAGCTCCCTACAAAAACGGAGAGCAGATGGGACTGTCAGTAGGCCTGGAGCTGGAGAACCGTGACATGCAAGAGCAGTCCCCGTAGTTACATGAGGTCATGGTGGAAAAGAACCAATGCGAGGTGCTTTGTAAATAATGAAAATATGTGGGGGGCAGCAGGTGGTGTGGTGGTTTAAAGGCATTGGACTCCCACATGGCTGACCACGGTTCGAGTCCGGAACCTGGTGGCTTGCTTTCTCACTTTCTCTCTGTCACTCTGTACCTCTCTGGCCAAATTAAAATAAATAAAGTTAAATAAAATAGTTCTTTAAGAAGAAATAGAAAAAATAATGAAAATATGTGTATAACTAGTCCAGTAAGATAAGTTATTGCAATGTGCTGGGTCACTGATGGGGCACAGCCATGGTCAGAAAAAGAGACTGAGCAGGTGCATGGGGGGGGGGGGGGGATGTCTCCAGCCACATAAAGCACGTTTCCACCTTTATCTGCTTTACATAGTGGGGTTTGCGGCTAAAAACATGCTTGGAGCCACACAGAACTGAAAAATAAACCAACTGACTTGGTCTACAGACGCCTGTGTCAAGCGGGGAGACAGAGACAGGTCAGTGTGGGGGGGGTGCAGGGAAAGCAGACCGGCCGGGAGAGGCCAACCCAGGCTGGACCGAAGCTCCGTTACCGGCTATGCGGCTCCCGTAGGCCACGCCCACTGCACAGAAGCTGTTATTGGGCACCGCCGCGATCTCTCCTGCGCACCGCGTGCCGTGGTGGTTGCCGTTCTCCACGTCCGGGTGGGGCATGGGGTCAGGGTCGTTAGAGTTGAGGTCATAGCTACCTTCAGGGCTCTGAAATGTGGAAGGGGTGAGATGCGGTCAGTTACTGGCTAAAGGGTCAGGTCCTGGAGCTAAGAGGCGGCGGCGCGGCACAGGTGGAACTCCTGGCCGGTGCAGCCAGCCCACCTTTCTCTGCAAGCCGACTGGGCCACAGGACAGTCAGGCAAAAGGGAAAGGTGCCGGCTGGCAGCAAGCCTCTCTTGCCTATGTGGGAATGTGCCCCTGCTCCGTGGCTGGGAAGCCCTGGGAGTAAAGCGATGCAGGGCTACCCAAAGGCCTGCCAGGAGAGGCAGGTACTCAGAACCTTCGAGAGAGCCCCTCCTTACTCCCTCTGGCCCTCCTGTGATTGCTCTCCCTTGGGAACAGCGCCACCTTCTGTGCCTGGACTGCCAGTCTGGTATGCGGAAGAGAACAGACAGAGGAAAACCACTGGCCTCCCAGGCCCTTATGTCTGGTACAATGACCTCGTAAAAGGGGACAAGATAGACTGAGGCGAAATCAAGGAGGAGGTGAAGACCCAGAGGTGGGAGGGGTCGTTCTAGGGCCACTCACATAGTTGGGGGCGATGTCCTGGATAGTGTGTTCCACTCCGTCGTCCACTACCACCACCGTCACCCCTCGGCCGGTCACATTGCGCTCCCACACGCCGGTCACGTTGATGTCCCTGCCGGGGTTCCGCCGGTTATTCTGCAGGAGAGACAAAGTGGGAATCCAGCGACTCGCAGGCAGGTGCAGTCAGGGCTAGCAGCCCCTTTCACCTCGGCCTCCACCAAGAACCGAGTCAGGGAGGGGCAAGAGCGCTTTGCCACAGCCTCAGTCTCCAGGGAAGTTGGGCATCGTTCCTGGGCGGCTCAGGGTGACGTGGGCTAGGAGGAAGGGTTGGAAAACGTACTTATTATGCAACAATGCCAATCATCACCACTTAGGGGATGGTGTTTGCCACACATCGGACACTGTTCTGAGCGCTTCACACACTTTAATTCACTCATCTCAACCATAACTCTATGAGGTAGGCACTATTATGACCTTCATTTTACAGATGGGGAAACTGAGGCTGGAGCAGTTAAGCAGCCTGCCCAGGGACACATGCCCGAAGAGCTGGAATGAAGCCACCCGGCTGCAGCACCCCCCACGCAAACATGGCAGCACACCGGCTTTCTGGAAGACAACACAGGGAGGGAAAGCCGGAGGCAAAACAACACAGAGGGATTCTCTTGGGCAAAAGGTGGCGGTCACAGAAAAGTGAGAGAGTCAAAAGTTCCAAGAACTGGACCAGCACTGATCCCTCTGAAACAAACGTGGGGCAGGACTCACCAGGTGCCACTGCTGCGGGTACTTGGGGTCATTGAAGTGGACGCTGCGCTTGGCCCGCTTCAGCAGCCTCTGCTCCGAGTGCCAGCGCACGGCTTCATGTCTGGCTAACACCTCCTCCGCCTGCTGCCGGAGGGCGTCCACCTCCAGGGCCTGCCCGTGCCCAGCTGGCTGGACAAAGAGGTAGTGCCCCCGGAGCTCTCCGATGCGGCCGGCATTCACCAGCCCTGCTGCCTGGGCCAAGGCATTGGCCTGCTGTTCCAGAGTCTCTTCCTCCCCCTTGCCTTCCGGGCTGTCCAGATGCACAGCCCAGCTTAGCCCCCCTGGGCCCTGGGCGTCAGGCCCACCTGTCCCTGCCAGGCCCATGACCCAGGGAACCAGTAGGAAGAGCCCAGCTACTTGCAGCCAGAGACGGGCGGGCAGGCCCAGGGGGGCATCCACGTGTGCCACTTTCTGCCTCCCCTCCGGCATCAGAGCAGTAGGCTGCAGACAAAGAGAAGACAAAAAGGAGATAAAAGAGCTGACAATGCAGCAATGGACAGGCAGACTTTGAGCCATGAGGGTGCTCCCCCAGGAAATCCCCAGTCTGCCCCTTTTAAATTATTAAAAGCTTCATCTTCTCTTTTTAGTCACATTTATCCCTGACCAATGGGGACATGCCTCCGGGAAGAGTGCAGGCCAGGACTAACTCCAGTGGACAGTCTCCCTTGACACCACAGGCTGGTACTCATTACAGCAGATAATCGATGGTGTTCAGCTGCTCAGGCACTGAGCTGCCCCCCACCCTGGTCGCTCTCGGAGCCCAAAGAGCACCTTGCTCCCCTATTGTTGGAGCTTCATGACTGTTTTCTAGGAGAGGCCAGCCCTTCCCTCCCATATAGAGGATACGGATCTGCTGTCAGGGCTAACCCCCATGATGGGCCGGCCGCCCCCACCTGCACCCACCTGGCCTCTGCCTGAGTGTGGGCTCCTCGTCCGCCTAGCCACGGCAAACTCATTTTGTACAAATGGAAGAGAGGCATCACTTTCCGTGTGAAGAGCGTTGACTCTGAGCACAGGCTGCCGACCTGCAGGTGCCAAGAACAAAAGACAAAGTGTCCCACCAAACCCAGAGGAACAAGTAGAAGTTACCATGAGCTCCAGAACCAGTGACGAAGTGGGCCAATGCTCGAGTATCATTTCTAGGAATAGGAAACAGGTCATAGACTGGAACGGAACGGGTCCAGTAAGGTTAATACAAAACCCAGAAGCCCTGCTTCTGTCCTAACGATCATGTCATTTTTCTCTTCTCATTTCCCCCTCAGAGGCCTAGCAGAGACTTAACTGTTACTGAAATTGCTCCTGAGAAATACCCCTCCTGGAGGTCCAGGTGGTAGCTAAGGTCCTGATTTGTGTATTTTTGGACAGACAGGAGGCAGCGGGGAAAGGGGAAGGACAGAGAATGTAACCGAAACAGAGCAGGCACAAAGGACATGGGCGACTGGGAGAGAAGTGACTGGAGTCCTCCCCTGTAGGGAGCTCAGAAGGGCGGCATGGACAGAGGGCTCAGGCTCCAACCTGGGCTCCAGTTGCCCAGGTTGAACAGAACCAGGGAGTTGGTCTGAGGAGCCCTCAAAGGAGAAAAGGGCCAGATTAGAACTGGCAGGCAGCTGTGGGGACAGGGACAGGCATGTGGGGTGGCAGGCTGTGTGCATACCTACAGGTGGCCTGGCTTCCTTTGAAAGTCTCTCTAGAGTCCACCCTGGGCCAGGGCTGAGTACTCAGACACACACCCAAATGGATCTAACTCTAGGCATTCCAGAAAAAGGGGTATTCTACTGAGCATTCTCTGGAGCAGGAGAGATCGTACGACACCCAGTATTTCCCTCCAAAATCTCCATTCCACATCACTTTTTCTCTTAGCTTTCCAGGTATATTCCTCCTCAAGCTCCACCCTTCCCCCTAGGAGGCTCCACCGTCCCAAGATGTTCAGACAGCTGCCCCGTCTGCATACTCTGGTAAGCAGAAACAGAATCTAGGTGGATAGGTTTCTGGACAGCGGCCCACAAGACAGATCCCATCACAGATTTCCGGAAGAAAGAGAAACCCGAGCGCTTCCTGTCTCCCAGAGGCAGAGCAGCACTTTGAACCCCCAGGCTTCTGGGAAAGAAAACCTGAGGACCTTCCAAAAGCAAACCTCATTCTCCCCCAACTGTTAGGTCTGTCTGGGCAGCTCTCAGTGGCCAGGGAAGAAGAAGTAGAAGCAGAAGCAGAAGCAGAAGAGCATGAAGTAGAAGCAGAAGCAGAAGCCCGCAGCCCGAGATTCTGCCTCCCAGCGACTGTCTTCGCAGCCTCTGGGACTGGCTCCTAGCGTCAGGTTCCGTGCAGGGCCCAGTTCCACCGATCGCCCTTCCCGTGCAGTGTGCCCCCTCCCCGTGAGGACCCACACTGTCCTGAAATCCAAGACCCCAGGGCCCGGTCACCCCGGTCTGTCCACGCCAGGACCGAAGTCACCGTCCGTGCGCCCCCCTCATCCCCAGCCGCCGCCCCCTCTCCATTCGGGGCCACCCGGACTTCCCATGTCCAGCCCCCACCTAGTTCCCAACTCACCGGCCCGGCCGCAGCTGCCGCCGCCGCCTCCCTGCGGAAACTCGCGGCTTCCCGGGAGCCGGAGGAGCCAGTGACAGCAGCATCACTTCCGCCCGGCCGCGCAGCCAATCAGCGGCCGCCGTGCCGGCCCGGCTGGTCCCGACCGAGCGCTCCGAGCCACCGGCGCTCGGGGCCCTCCCGCGGCGGCCTCCGCGGACCGAGGGCGTGCGGGTTTGGGGGGGCTTAACCGGCGGGGCTGCGCCGGCCCGAGTCCTCGGGGCCTCTCCCGCAGGGCCCCTCCCAGAGGCCTCTCGTTCACCGCGTCGTCTGCAAGGGGCATCTCGGTTCCGATCTCTAGAAACACCTCGTTGCTCTCCTCCCTCTGACCGCCATGACCCCGACTCTCCCTGTAGCCTTCCCAGACGGTCTCCCGGTGGAGGCCTTCCTTTTCGCGGTCGGCTGTCGCCTCCGCCTGCTCCGGGAAGAGTCCACCTGGATCTCTGGGGTCTTCCGCAGCATCCGCGCACCGCGGGCGGTGCCAGCTCTCGCCGCCAGAGGGCGCCGTCGGGGGCGGCGCGGCGCCACCGCGGCCCCTCGTCTCCTCTTCTCTCGTCTCCTCTCCTCTCCGGGCCCGGGCCTCGCCCCCTCCGCTCGTGCCGCCGGAAGTGGGAGGTGTCGCGCGCGGACCGGCGCTCGACCCCTCCCCCCGTGGCTCGGCCGCCCCCTCCCCCCGCTCCGCCCGCTCAGGTGCGTCCCGTCCCTCCCCCTTAGCTCCCGGGGGCGCGGTGCGGGAGGTGTGTGCCGGGCAGGCGCGCGGGGCCGGTCTGCGGGCGAGGGGCCAGGGTCGGGCTGGGGGTGTGCGGGGTGCCGTGAGGACGGGGGCGGGGGGCTTGGCCTAGACGCGGGGCGGGGGCTGGCAGTGGGGCGCCGGCGGGAGCGGGCGGCCAGCGTTGCAGTCTTCTGTGGAGGGTGGCCGTGGCCGCCGGCGTAGCCTCCCCCTTTGTCTCCTTCCCGTCCGTGCCCCGTCCTCCCCCTAGGACCTGTCCCTGCTGGCGTCGCCACCCCGCCGGTGGTCGCCGCCGGCTGCGGATTCCCTTGGCACACTCCACTCGCCCGCCGGATGTGCCCGCCTCCCGCCCCTCGAGCGCTGTAGCCACCGAGCTGCTTGCGTGACCCTTGCCCTGCGGTCTCGTTCCCCTGGCACCGAGGATCCCCTACCCTGGGCACTGTGCAGGCAGATGTTTGCCTCGGAGGGAGCAGGCATGGCGACGGGGGCCCATTGTCGCCCAGGAGCTTTGTAGAGTGGGAAAAACTGAGGCAGAAAGGTTCTCCGGGCTGAAGTGTGGGCACAGGACCGCTCAGGCTCTGCAGCTGCCCTGTGGGTTCCGTGCCCTAGGAGCCCCCCAGGTTCAGGGGCCTCCTTCTGATGCTGGTCCCGTGAAAACGGAACGGAAACCACCCAGATGTTTACCTGCGCCTCCCAAATATTTTGTTTCCCTTGCTCCTTCTCATGGTCGGCCATGAATTTGTCCTGCAGCGTGAGCCATGACCTTTCCATCTGAAAAAAGGCACCTGTCCAGGCTGCTTGCTTCTTACCAGGTTTTTCAGCTTCTCACGTACATGCTGGGATAATCGAGATTCTCATACTTTTTGAACCTGGTAGTAACTGACGAGTCTGGGCTGTCCTCAGTCAGTGGGTATCAGACTTCTCTCATCTGTGGGGAACACACTGCCCAGAGTCGTGTTCGTTGTTTATTTCACACATAAATACCTCCAAAATACTCCACTGAATGGAGAATGCTCTGAATTTAACAGCCAGAAAATGATTTAAAAACATATGATCTCATTGAGGCCAAAAAATACATTTTATATAAGTGATAATAGACTATGTGGACCATATGGCAGATTCTCATATAATCGTTATCGATACTGTTTTTAAGTGGCTGCATTTCTGCCAAAAGTGGGGGCGAAAAAGAAGCTTTGCACAGATTCCTGATAAGTTTGTAAATATGGTGACTCCTGAACTTTGAGACCTGCTGGGGTCTGATGTATGCAGTGACTCTTAATGTTCTGCTACAGAGTACTCTAAGCTATGCAAGATTTCCTTTGTGTTTCTTTCCTGGATCGGCATTGTGGACCTTCAAAGCGGGAAGGATACATTTGTTATAAACTGTTAACATGCATATCCTGTCATTTGTTTCTGAATATGCAGAACAGGATGGCAGCAGCGTCAGAGGTAGCTGGGGTTGTGGCCAGTGCCCCTAGTCCTCCGGAATCGTCTACTGTATGTGCTTCCAAAGCAGACGAAGGTCTCCCAGATAGTCTAAGGTAATGTGTGGGTTCTTCACTGGGGAGAGCCTTTGGGGTAGAGGACTTACGAAATGGGCTTCTGTACCTGGTCTTTTGTCTTTCTGGCTCTGACAGCACTGTCCTAGAATAAGCTTTTTTTTAAAGGTGGGTATTGCTGGATCTGTGTTTGTGTTCCTGGTGTCCAATTCAACACCTGCTACTCAGCAGGTATGCTAAATGTTTGTAGAACACAGAAGGTGAAACTGATCAAAAAGGCAAGTATTGGGACCAGCAGTTAGCGTAATGGCTATGTCGCTGGACTCCTATGTAGTCTACCGCGGTTCGCGTCCTGGACCCGGTGGCTTAAAACTCACGCCAGGTGCGTGTGCGTGCGTGCCCAAGATCCCGAGAGGAGAATGGAGGAGAAGGGATTGCGGTGTGACCATACCCCCAGGGGGTGATTTCTCGCTTTCTGTCTCTATGTCTCTCTCTGTCTGTCTGGCGAGCGCATGCATCCTATAGCGAAAACCTCTCCCAAAAAAAAAGGCAAGTATTTCCCTGCTCTGTCTTACATGAACTATGTATTCATTTAATGATGTGTATATGTTATACACATTTAGACATTGTGTATTATATAGGTGTAATATGCAGGTATGTTTGTGTACATGTAAATGCATATCAAACATGGATACGTTGTTTATGTGTGTTTCTGTCTATTTACCTGTATATCTTTGTTAATATGGCTTACTGTTTCATGTATACATTTTGCCTCCCATCTAAACTCCGTATTTATTTATTTATTTATTTATTTTGCACGTTTTTTGCTAGAGGGCACATGTGCCCACCGGAGAAACAGAAAGAGAAAAAGTGGGAAATCAACCCCCCAGGTTGAGGGCCACGCCACAATTCCTCCTCCTCCGTTCTCCTTTTGGAATTTTGGTTACACATGCACATGTGCCCAGTGTGAGTTTCAAGTTGCTGAGTCTAGGACTCAAACTACGGCTAACCATGCAGGAGTCCAGCACCCCAACCACTATGCAACCTTGCTGACACCCCTCCCATCTAAACTTGTAAGGGCAGGAATTGTGATTACCCATCTTTGTGTCTTACAGTGCTAATACATTGTAATCTTCAACCATGAACTAAATTCACTGTATATTCTACCTCAACCCTTCTGGAGTACATGGGACTTAATACAGTAGATATTACTGTACTAAGAGCTTTATCTGTATTAATTCATTTAATCCTTACAATAATCCCAGGAGGTAGGTGCACATATCACTCCCATCTACAGATGAGGAAACTGAGACACAGAGAGGCTGGTGATTTGACCGTACTGTGGTGGAGTCAGGGTTTGAATGCAGGCTTGCCTGACTCCAGAGTACTTATACTGTTTTTAAAAAAGGACATCTTTGTGGGAACCAGCAGTTAGCGTAATGGCTATGTCGCTGGACTCCCACGTAGTCGACCGCGGTTCGCGTCCCGGACCCAGTGGCTTAGAACTCACGCCGGGCGCGTGTGCGTAAGTGCCCAAGATCCCGAGAGGAGAATGGAGGAGAAGGGATTGCGGCGTGACCATCCCCCCGGGGGGTGATTTCTCGCTTTCTATCTCTCTGTCTCTCTCTGTCTGTCTGGCGAGCGCACGCGCCCTATAGCGAAAACCTCTCCAAAAAAAAAAAAAAAAAGGACATCTTTGTTAGTGAATAGGTAATGGGGAAAATGTTAAGTAAACCTTCCCGTAAACTCAGATCTTTGTGTCTTCATTTCTTGTGTAAGTAAGATCAACCACACGCTGCTAGAAATGGTAGCCACAGCTGAGGTTTATTGGCGTTTCCCGTGTGGCAGACGCCGCAGCTGAGGTTTATTGGCGTTTCCCATGTGGCAGACGCCGTACTAAGTACTTTACGTGCGCTATCTCACTCAGGCCTTACCATAATCCTGTTAGGTGGGTGATACTTCTATTTTACAAATAAAGTAACTTCCCCAGAGTTGAACAGCTAGCTAATGGAAGTCAGGATTTTAACCTGTATATGCCCAAATTTGTCATTAAGTCTCCTCTCCCTACCTTACCCCAGTTCCACTCCCAGAAAAACTCCCAGAAAAAAAGAGAGTAAACTCCCAGGAAAAAGGGATCCCCTTAGGGTGTTTATAAAATTTTCATGTCAGGAAGTAGTCTTGTGATTGCTCTGTTTTCAGCAAGTACTATTGAGGAAGGAAAAACATGCTAACTGGAAGCCTCAGTCATAGCTTGAGATGCTTAAGAGGTTAGTTGACAGAATCAACAAAAAAGTAAAAGAAAAAAAAAGAAATTGAACAGTGGTTGTATTTCTGGGTAAAAGTTGGTTGTAAATGTTGGATATCATTTTAAATATATCTTAAAGATTTTTATTTAAAAATGTAGTTCATCAGCAGTTAGCGTAATGGCTATGTCGCTGGACTCCCACGTAGTCGACCACGGTTCGCGTCTCGGACCCGGTGGCTTACAACTCACGCCGGGCGTGTGTGCGTGCGTGCCCAAGATCCCGAGAGGAGAATGGAGGAGAAGGGATTGCGGCGTGACCATCCCCCCTGGGGGGTGATTTCTCGCTTTCTGTCTCTATGTCTCTCTCTGTCTGTCTGGCGAGCGCACGCACCCTATAGCGAAAAAACCTCTCCAAAAAAAAAAAAATGTAGTTCATTAGGGCCAGCCCCATGGCCTAGTGGTTAAGGTACTTAGATCCCACATAACCAATTGCAGTTCAAATCCTGGTTTGGCAGCTTTGAAGAACATGCTGGGCATGTGTTCTTGTGTGCCCAAAATCCCAACAGAATGGAAAAATAGTGGAGAAGGGATTATGGTATGACCACATCCCATTGGGTAGTGCTTTCTCCCTCTCTCTTTCTGGAGAGCACATGTGCCCTCTGAGAATTTAATTTGACCAGAGAGGGACAGAGTGAGAGGAAGAGAGAGGGAAAGTGAAAAAGCAAGCTGCCAGGTCCAGGACTCAAATTGTGATTATCCATATGGGAGTCCAGTGCCCTTAGCCACCATGCCACCTGCCAGCCCCAACCCTCTGAGAATTTGAAAAAAAAAAAGGCAATACATTGGGCCAGTGGTGGTGGGGTAGTTAAGGTAGCTGGATCCCACAAGGCTGACTGCTGGGTTCGCATCTCTGCTGACCTGGCGAATTAAACACCAGGCACATTTGCATCCGTGCATGCCCAAAATCCTGAAAAGAGGGGAAAATGGAGGAGGCAGGATTGTGGCATGACCATTTCCCAGGGGGCGTGATTTGTCCCTGTCACTCTGGTGAGTCCCTGAACCCTGCAGCAAATTTAAAAAAAAAAAAAAAGTGGTACATTAAGTGACTATGACAGGTGACAAAAATGTTGACTATCCCAATGCTGTGCATATGTACACTCGCTGTTTGTGCTATAATCGTGATTGAGAACTTCAGTTTTGGATTCAAAATTGTACTTTACACAACTTGAAGTAAAGATGCTGTGTTCTAGAAAACTAAGACTGAAAAGTAGTTCCGATCAGAGATTTGTGCAATGAGTTTGAGTGAAAATTATTTTTGTGGGGCCGGCAGGTGGCGTGGTGGTTAAAGGCGCTGGATTCCCGCATGGCCGACCACAGTTTGAGTCCTGAACCTGACAGCTTGTTTTCTTGCTTTCCCTTTTTCTTTCTGTCTCTCTCTCTCTGGTCAAATTTTAAAAAAATTAATAACAAATGGAATTAATTACATAAATAATTAAAATTTTTTTTTTTGTGAAAAATGAGTAGAATAAAAACAGTATTTCTGAGTTTACATTATATTTAAAACATCCTTCATTCTCCTCTAGGGATCTTGGGCATGCACGCGTATGTGCCTGGCATGAGTTTAAGCCACTGGATTCAGGACTCGAACCGCGGTAGACTACATGGGAGTCCAGTGACATAGCCATTACGCCAACTGCTGGTCCTTATATTTAAAACATCCACACACACACATTTATGTCAGAGGACACATGTATGTGTGCGTGTGTGTAAGAGAAAGACAACACCCACAGTGGGGCCTAGTCATGCCACAGCCCTTCTTCCTCCAATTCAATCTGTCACACACACACAGCATGATTTTTAGGTGTTTGCCATAGGATGCATGTGCTCCCTGGAGAAAAACAAAAAGAGGAAAAGTGAAAAATCACCTCCCAGGGGCAGTGACCACGCCATAGTCCATTCTCCCTTCTCTTCTTGGGATTTTGGGCATACGCACATGTGCCCAGTGTGATTTTCAAGCCACTGGGTCAGGGTCTTAAACCGCCGTCACCCATGTGGGGATCCAGTGCCTTAACCACCATATGACCTGCTAGCTCCTAAACAGCATGTCTTTTAAGCTGCTAGGGTCGAGACTCAAACCCTGGTCATCCATGTGGGATCTCGTTCCTTCTGTGGAATACTTGTATAACTATTACCCCACCAGGCAGGCCCAGGTTAATATTATTAAGATACTATGTGAAACTGTATTAGTACATACAACTATTTTAACTAGCATTAGGCTATTTTATATCTATCCCCCAAAATTACTCATAGTGGCCTTCAAAGTTTTTTGTCTTTGAAGTCATTTATATTTCGCAGTTTACTGTAAACTCTCTCCAGAACCTACATTCTTTTTTTTTTTTAGAGAGATTTTTCGTTATAGGGTACATGCACTCGCTGAGGAGACAGAGACAGAACGCGAAAAATAACCCCTCAGGTGGGATAGCCATCCTGCAGTCCCTTCTCCTCCATTCTCTCAGGATCTTGGACATGCACGCATACATGCCTGACCTGAGTTTTTAAGCTGCTGGGTCCAGGACTTGAACTGTGATCGACTATGTGGAAGTCCAGTGACCTAACCATTATGCCATCTGCAGGTCCCCAGGACCTAGGTTTTTAGCCACCGAGCTGTGCTGTCTACATCCAGGATGGGAGTCGTTTGATAGAGACCAAGTTCTGCTAATCTGGGGGTTTCTGCAGTATGCTTTTGTTCTCCCAGTAGATACACTGAAAGTATTATATTCTTGGTCCTCTTTAAGATCGGGTGAAGAAATGTTTGTCTTCTGTTTTCCATAGCCCCAAAGACCCTGCGCAGAAGCAGAAGAACTCGCCTCTGTCGAGTGTAAGTAGCCAAACGATAACCAAGGAGAATAACAGAAATGTCCATTTGGAACACCCAGAGCAGAATCCTGGTTCGTCAGCAGGTGACACTTCAGCAGCGCACCAGGAGGTTTTAGGAGAAAACTCCATAGCCACAGCCCTTTGTCTCTCTGGCAGTGGGTCTCAGTCTGATTTGAAGGACTTGGCCAGCACAGCAGGAGAGGAGGGGGACACGAGCCTCCGGGAAAACCTCCATCCAGTCACTCGGTCTCTTAAGGCAGGGTGCCATACAAAGCAGCCTGCCTCCGGGAATTGCTCTGAAGAGAAATCCCCACAAGCCTCCATCCCGCAGGAAGGTAGCAGGGACACAGGCTTGGATTTCCGACCTGTGGTGCCTCCAGCAAATGGGGTTGAAGGAGTCAGAGTGGATCAGGATGATGATCAGGATAGCTCTTCCCTGAAGCTTTCTCAGAACATTGCTGTACAGGTCAAGTATCAAGTTTCTGCTACTAAAATGGAACTGGGGAGGGGGGCTTTTTGAGGGTAGGAGACATTTATATTTAGTGGAGAACTATGCTGTCTTATTTTGTTTTTTTTTTTTTTTTTTTTTTTTTTTTTTTTTTTTTTTTTTTTTTGCTAACAACTGTCCTGTTTTCATTTAGTGCTGGTGTTCAATAAATGTTAGGTTGTCAAGAAAGTCATGACGTGTTTTTCTATGCAAAAATACATTATGACTTTCCCGACGACCCCTAAGAAAGCTAGGGGCTGGTGTCTAATCTTACAGCAAGTAGAAACTGTATGGCCTGCGTATAATCTCTTCCCCTGAGTAATGGAGGAGTGCAGGTCATTAGCATGTTCACCTCCTGTCTTTGTCCTTGCAGGAGGATCCTTGTTAATTCTCTGTCCTACATCTTAAGAAGTGCAGTGTATCCTGCTTCCTAGTGACCGGAGTGCTTTGTTGTAGAAGGAAGCATGGGCACCGTAGGGTGTGGGGGACAAATTTGTATCTCAGACTTGAGGCTTTCTCTCAGTTAGTTGTTGGGGCTTGTTGAGGTTGCTTTGCGGGATCAGCGGTTACTGCAGTGTGGATATTGGTGTGCGTTCACCAGCACTGCATCGCTTCTCCTGCTACGAAGCTGGAAGGGGAGAGAGCATTATGTTTATTCGTAGTTATTGTAGCACATTTCTAAGTAAAAGGACTAGACTAATTTTGGCTCTTATAAAGTATCTCTGAACAGCTCTGAGTATAATTGTTTCTTCCTTTATAGACTGACTTTAAGACTGCCGATTCAGAGGTAAACACGGATCAAGATATTGAAAAGAATCTGGTAAGGATTAAATTGCTATTATTGTTATATGAGACCAGGAAATCTAGACATAGGATCTCAGTTGGCAAAGGTGCAGGAATCCCCTTCATAAAATTCCTGACAAAAATCCCTGACAGCCATCTTTTTCTAGATCACTTCTGGATACGAGAAGCTTAACTCCCTCACAACCAGCCCATTACATTAAAAAAAAGTTGTTGAGCTAGTAGGTGGTATGGTGGCTAAGGCACTGGGATGCACATGGCCAACTGCAGTTAAAGTTCAGACCTGGCAGTTTAAAAGACATGCCAGGCACTTGCACAAGTGTGCCCAAAATCCCACAAGGAGAAAGGATTCCTGGGGCATGACGTCTCACTTTCCCTCTTTCTCTGTGTCTCCCCAGCTGGCACATGTGCCCTATGGCAAAAATCTAAAAAGAAAAGGGGCCAGCAAGTGGCATGTAGGTTAAGGCACTGGACTCTCACATGGCTGACTGTGGTTCAAGCTGACTGTGGTTCAAGTCCTAGACCCAAGTGGCTTGAAAATCATGCCAGTCACATGTGTGTGCATGCCCAAAATCCCAAGAGGAGAATGGAGGTGAGGGGATTGTGGTGAGGCCATCCTACCTGGGGGGGTGATTTCGCACTTGCTCTCTCTCTCTCTCTCTCTCTTTCTCTGTCTCTTTTTCTGGCTAGTGCATGCACCCTATGGCAAAAACCTAAATAAAAGAAAAAGATGGGGCCAGCAGTTAGCGTAGGGCTATGTCACTGGACTCCCACGTAGTCGACCGCAGTTCGCGTCCCGGACCTGGTGGCTTAAACTTACGCCGGGCGTGTGTGCGTGCATGCCCAAGGTCCCGAGAGGAGAATGGAGGAGAAGGGATTGCAGCGTGGCCATCCCCCCTGGGGGGTGATTTCTCGCTTTCTCTCTCTCTGTCTCTGTCTGGCAAGCGCACGCGCCCTATAGCGAAAACCTCTCCAAAAAAAAGAACGTGCTCTTGAATTATTCAAAATTACTGAAGAAATTAAGAGTGAATTGTTGGGGCTGGCAGGTGGCATGGTGGATAAGGGCGCTGGACTCCCACATGGGCGACCACAGTTCGAGTCCCGGACCTGGTGGCTTGCTCTCTCTCTCACCAAATTAAAATAAATAAGCAAATAAAGTAAATAAAGTCAAATAAAACAATTCTTTAAAAAAAGAAAAAAAGAAAAAAATAGTTGTTACTGTTGGATCTTCATTCTGAGATAAGGACAGAATCTTCTCTTGTAGTTCCTTTGAACTTCGTTACTTATTCGTTCATTCATTTATTTATTGAGAGAGATTTTCGCTGTAGGGCGTGTGCTTTCCCCAGAGAGACAGAGGAACGGAAAACAAAACTCACCTCCCAGGGGTGATGGCCACGCCTCAGTCCTCTTTCCATTATCCTCTCAGGATTTGGGACACACACACATATACACCTGGTGTGAGTTCCAAGTCTTTGGGTCCAAGACTTGAATCATGGTCAGCCCTATGGGAGTCCAGCAACATAACCATTATGCCATCTGCTGGTCTCTCTACTTATTTATTTATTTTTAATTGCTAGAGAGCATATATTCTCAGCAGAGAGAGACAGAGAGGGAAAAACACCTCCTGATGGGGTGTGTTCATGCCAGAGTCCCTTCTCCATTTTCCTAACCTGTTGGGATTTAGGGCATACATACACACATGTGCCCCACATTTTATTTTTTTCTTTTTCTTTTTTTAAAAACGTTATTTATTTTAAAAAATTTGCTATAGTGCATATGCATTCACCAGAGACAGAGTGAGAAAGTAAGCCACCAGGTCTAGGGTTTAAACTGTGCTTTCAGCCATATGGGATCCAGCTGCCTTAACCTCCTTGCTCTCTGCTAGGCCCCAGGCCCACATTCTTTTAAAAGGCAATGAAACTAGGTAAGTGTTAAGCTTGGTGGCAGTGTAAGGGACCTGTTAATTTTTACCCTTTTGCATAATACTTGGATTTGAAGTGGTTATTTCTGGACCTATGAACCAACCTGCCACTGATGAAACAAAGTAGCAGCACATGGCAACCCTCTGGCCCAGTGAGAGGAAGCCAATTCCAGCAAGTACTTGATGGTATCAGGTTGTTTGTGTGTGCTAATAGTATGTACCTTGCCATGTAAAGCTTTCTCTGATACGGATTTTTTAATCTATATCCTGAGTTATTGTAAATATGCATGGAAGTACAATGAAAATAAAGGAAAAGAGTTGAGGTTAAAAAAAAGAAGAGAATCCCTTTATTCACCCACGTCATTTCTTGCTTTTTTTTTTTTTAATTTTAAGTTTATGTAATCCTTTATTTCCTGGGGTGGTGGGAGGAAGAAAGGAGGGAAAGAGAGAGACAGACTGTACCCTTGGTACCCTTGATGGGAGCCTGCCAAGCCAAATCCAAACCTGGGCCTCCCACAAGGCTCCAGTATTGTACACCACCGCTGTGCCACTGTGGCCGAGCCTCATCTGTCAGTTCTTAGCCTTCGTATACCATTTCTTGTGTTAAAGTCCTCTTTCAAAGTCTTTTAAAAACCTCATATTCTGGGGACTTGTAGGTGGAGTGGTAGTTAAAGCTCTGGACTCCCACATAGCCCACCACGGTTCACATCCCGAACCTGGTGACTCTCTCTCTCTCTGTTGACATATATGCCCTATGGCAAATATTAAAAAGTAACAATAATAAATAAAATTAAATAAGTAATTCTGACAAAAACAAAACAAAAAAACCCTCGAATTGCCAACTCAGAGATAGTGTTTTCAGGGAGTGCGAAGATCTTCTGAGGGCCACTCACAGAATCCAGGTTCAGAATCCCAAAAAGACACGATGCTGAGGAACCAGCTCTCGAGGCGCCTCACTCGTATTCCCGTACAGGAACTAGGACTAGTGTACCCCGAGCTGACGTCTCATCCCGAGAGTTTTTATTTCTTTAGTTTCAGTTTTGCTATAGGGCTAATGCAGTTACCAAAGAGAAAGAGGGGAGAAATCACTCCCTATGGGAGCTGGCCATACCGCAGTCTCTTCTCCATTCTCTTCTAGGGATCTTGGGCTTGTACGTGTAGCACCCAGCATTATTTTCAAGGTGTGGGGATCCAGCATTTTAACCTCCATGCCACTCACTGGCCTAAGACCCTTTTTTTCTGTGTCTGCGTGTTTTAAGAATTATTTAATTTCATTTACCATTAGTTTTTTTCCTTTTTTTTTTTTTGGAGAGGTTTTTGCTATAGGGCGCATGCACTTGCCAGAAAGAAAGAAAGAGACAAAAAGGCAGAAAGTGAGAAATCACCCTCCGGGGGGATGGCCACACTGCAATCCCTTCTCCTCCATTCTCCTCTCGGGATCTTGGGCACGCACGCACACGTGCTTGGCGTGAGTTTAAGCCACCGGATCCAGGATGCCAACCGCGGTTGACTACATGGGAGTCCAGCAACATAGCCATTACACTAACTGCTGGTCCCTATTAGTATTTTTTTTCTTAATTTGACTAGAGAGAAGCAGAGAGGGAAAGTGAGAAAGCACACTGCCAGGTCTGGGACTCAGACTGCAGTCAGCCATGTGGGAGTCCAGTGCCCTAACCACTTTGCCACCTGCTGGCCTCCCCAACGCCCTTTTTAAAGACGTTTATTCATTTATCTGTTTTGTTGGAGAGAGAGACAAGCACCTTTAACAGGGTCTTTATGAAGCTGTCTACTCCTGGTCTCAGTCAGCCTTGATCATGCAGTCATGTGCTTGCCCAGTAAGCTTTGAGAGGTCCCGGGACACAAACACGCCCTGTCCATGGAGGGTCCCGTTGCATTACTTCTGTGCCACTGTCTGGCCTGAGAGACCTTTTTTTTTTTTTTGCTTTAGGGTATGTGAGCTGCCAAAGACAGACAGAGGGAAAGTAAGAAGTCACTCCCCAGGAGGAATGGCCACACTGAGGTCCCTTCTCTTCCATTCTCCTTAGGATTTTGGGTACACAGACACATGCCCAGCTTGATTTTCAAAACTCAGTCTGGGACTTGAACTATGGAATTGATCACGTGGGAACCAGCCACCTTAACCTGTATACCACCTGTTGGTCCAGTGACCTATTTTTTTTAATAATTATTTTATTTAACTTTATTCATTATTATTAGTAGTAGTATCTTTTTTTTTTTTTTTTAAACTATGACCAGAGAAAGACAGAGAGAGAGAGAGGAGAGAGAGAGAGAGAAAGAAAGTGAGAAAGCAAGCTGCCAGGTCCAGGACTCAAACTGCAATAAGCCACATGGGAGTCCAGTGTTTTTAACCACTACACCACCTGCTGGCTCTGACCTATTTTTTATTATGAAAATAAGATGGGTTTTTCTTTATTCCCTTTAAAAAATTTTTTTTTAAATAATTTTTTCTGGGACCAGCAGTTGGCGTAATGGCTGTGTCGCTGGACTCCCATATGGTCGACCACGGTTCGAGTCCCGAACCTGGTGACTTAAACTCATGCTGTGCGTGCCCAAAATCCTGAGAGGAGAATGGAGGATAAGAGATTGCGACATGGCCTTCCCCCCTGGGGGTGATGATTTCTCACCTTCTGTCTCTCTTTCTGTCTTTCTAGTGAGCGCATGCTCCCTGTAGCAAAATAAAAACGTCTCAAAAATATTTTTTTCTAATCATTTTTTAATTTATTATTTTTTTTAAAATGCTATAGGCCACATGTGCTTACCAGAAACAGACAGACAGACAGACAGAGAGGGAAAGCAAGAAAGTAAGCTACCAGGTCTCTAACTGCAGTTGGCCACCTGGGAGTTCAGCACCGTGACCACCACCTACCATCTGCCTCCTATTCAGTTCTTCTTTTTTTTTTTTTTAAAGAATTATTTATTTATTTCCATTTGTTATTGTTATTTTTTTTCTTTATTTGACGAGGGGTGGGGAGGGAGGAAGGGAAAGTGAGAAAGCAAGCCACCAGGTCCAGGACTTTAACCATGGTTGGCCATGTGGGAATCCAGCACCCTTATCCATCACAACACCTGCTGGCCCCTCCTATTCACTTCTAAAACCTTTCTTTTCTTTGAAAATAGTTATCCTTCAATGAACAAACTTAATTTCACACTCTCAGTTCGAATTTTACATGGGCTACTTTATACTAAGTGTGTTTTAAATGGATCCTCTTTTAAGTTTTAGTGTCCTTTTGAAAGGTAACCGTTGCTTTTCTTCATTTACTGACATGTGTGCGGGGCGGGGGGAGATCTGAAACGTGGTTCTCGAAGCCTCACTTGTAATCCATGCTTGATGAGAACTTGTGGGGTTGATCACTGAGTCCCGGGTTTCCCAGACCTCTGTAGTGGGTCTGCCGTTGTCAGGTGCAAATGACTAGCAGGGATCCTGGATGTCGTTAGAACGAGTGATCTGTTCTTTGTTTTTGCACATTCTTTTCTTCTCTTTCCTTTTGACAATAAAATGCCTCTTCTTATTTTTTAGAGAATTTTTTAAATTTAATTTTATTTATTTATTTATTTTTCCAATTTGCTATAGGGCATGTATGCTCATCAGAGAGAGAGAGTGAGAAAGCACGCCTCCGGGTCCAGGACTCAGACTTCTCCAGACTCGGACCGCAGTCAGCCACGTGGGAGTCTAGCGCCCCAACCATCATGCCACTTATTGGCCCCTTCCTCTTGTCCTTTTGAGCAAGATTTGGAAACTGTTTTCTGTAAAGGATAAATGCGCTCTCTGGGCCATCCGAGTTCTGTTGAAGCATTCCTTGCTGCTGCTGTAGTGTGAAAGCAACCCACAAACTGAGTGATGTGTTGCTCTTCTGTCCTCATTTATAAGTACATAGGTGATAACCAGGTTTGGCCCATGAGCCTTGCTTAGGTCGTCAGACTTTCCTTTTGAGCAGCTGTACCATAGAACTTTCTGCAATGATGGGAATGTTCTAAATCTGCTCCCTGGTATGGTAACCACTAGTCACGTGTGGCTTCTGAGTATTCGAGATGTGGCTAGGCAGCTGAGGGCCTGGATTTCTCTCTTGTTGCATTTAATGAATGTAAATTTACGTAGCCACATGAGGTTAGGAGCTGCAACGTCGGACAGTGTAGCTGCAGAGTTGTGCTCAGTTCCTTGGACGGGCCCTGTGTATGCTGCTTGTGATTAAACATTCCCTGCGTTGTTCTCAATAGGATAAAATGATGACGGAGAGAACCCTGCTGAAGGAGCGTTACCAGGAAGTCTTGGACAAGCAGAGGCAAGTGGAGAACCAGCTCCAAGTACAATTAAAGCAACTTCAGCAAAGGAGAGAGGAAGAAATGAAGAATCACCAGGTATTCTGCTTATATTGAAATTGTCCGTGAGTTGCACCACAGTCCCTGACTTTAATTTTGGTTTTGATTTAATAAAATAGGAAGCAATATTTACATTTTAGTGGTTATCATAGAATTTTAAAGATAAAAAGAACCTTCATGGGGCACAGTAGTTGTGATGCCGGACTCCCACATGGCCGACCACTGTTTGAGTCCTGGACTCAGTGGCTTGAAACTCAGGTCAAGCACGTGTATACCTGAAGCCCTTAGAGGAGAACGGAAGAGAAGGGATTGTCACGTGGCCATTCCCCGGGGGATGATTTCTCTCTCTCTCTCTCTTTCTGGTGAGTGCTCATGATCTATAGCAAAAATCTCTCTTAAAAAAATAAAAACTTCCATGGGGTGAGACAAGGTGTTTAAGGTGCTGAACTCCAACATGGTTGGCTACGGTTCAAGTCTCAGACCCAGTGGCTTGAAAATCATGCTGGATGCATGTGCACGCATGCCCAAGATCCCAAGAGGAGAAGGAAAGAGAAGGGTTTGTGGTTTAGCCAAACCCTCTAAGGGTGATTTCTCACTTTCCCTCTCTCTCTCTCTTCCTGGTGAGTGTACATACCCAATGGCAGAAACCTTAAAAAAAAAAAAAAAAAAAAAGGCAAATTTATTATCTTATAGTTCTGTAGGCCAGATGTCCAACATGGTGTCACTGGCCTAAAACAAAGGTATTGATTGTCAGGGCTGCCTGTGTTTCTTTCTGTGGGCTCTAAGGGAGAATACATTTCCTTACCTTTCAGCCTATAGAGTTTGCCTTGACTTGCAGTCCCCATCCTCCATATTCAAAGCCAGCAACATAGCATTTGTCTGACCAGTCTTTCCTAGACACATTTTTCTCTGATTACAACTGCAAATGGTCTTCTACTGGTTTTTTTGGGGTGGGGGGGGGGGGGGAAGATTATTGCTATAGTACACATGTGCTCACTGGAGAGACAGAGACAGAAAATGAGAAATAACCCCCAGGGAAGATGGCCACGCCACAGCCCCTTTTCCTTCATCCCCTTCTCGGGATTCTGGGCATGCACACACAGGTGCCCGTTGTGAGTTTCAAGCTGCTGGGTCCAGGATTCAAACCACAGTTGACCACACGGGAGTTCAGTGCCTCAACCACCATGCCACCTATTGGCCCCTGGTTCTCCATGCTTAAAGACTCATGTGACTAGATTGGGCCCACCTTTGTACTGCAGGATAACCTCCCCGTCTAGAGGTCATTGACCTGAATCACAGTTACAAAGTCCTGTTTGCTAAGGAAGGTAACACATACACAAGTTCCAGGGACTAGAAGAGGGCCCTCTTGTGGAGGGCATATTTACCACATTTACAAACAGGAATCACAGAAGAGGAGAAGCAAAACTATTATAAATGTGAGAGGAGGAGCTTAGTGTCACTGATGTTCATTCGTTTGCTCAGTCAGTATTTCATGAGCCCCTGACCTAGGCTCTGGAGACTTAGTGGTGAAAAGAAGCCTTGCTTTTCATTGGAGTTTTCTTTGTTCTAGCTGGGGCAGACGGATAGTAGGAATAGTAAAGAATGGGCCCCTTCAGTGGTGCCTGCCAACAAGACTTGTGCTCCTTAGGCCGGGCCCAAGGGTCCCAGGTTTGATTCCTAGGCCAGCCTACAGGCCAGGTGTGAAAGTGCGCATCTGTAGTTCCATCTGCTGGCCCCTATTATTTTAATTTGCTATAAGACATGTACACTCAACACACACACACACACACACAAAGTGAGAAAGCAGGTCATCAGGTCTAGGACTTGACTGCCATGGGAGTCCAGCACCTCAACCACACCACCTCGGCAATTTACAGTATTGTTTTTAAAAGTTAAATGGAACCAGCAGTTCATAATGGCTAGCTGGACTCCCCTCAACCCGGTGGCTTACAACTCACGTGTGCTGCTGCCCAAGCAATTTGACAGTATTGTCTTTTCTCAAAAAAAAAAAAAAAAAAAAAAAAAAAAAAAGTTAAATTAAAAGTTGGGGCTGGCAGATGGCATAGTGGTTACGTCGCTGGACTCCCACATGGCCAACTGTGGTTCCAGTTCTGAATCCTGTGGCTTCAGAATCATACTGGGGGGACCAGCAGTTAGCTTAATGGCTATGTCACTGGACTCCCATGTAGTCGACCGCGATTCGAGTCCTGGATCTGGTGGCTTAAACTCACGCCGGGCGTGTGTGCGTGCGTTCCCAGTATCCCAAGAGGAGAATGGAGGAGAAGGGATTGCGACATGTCCATCCCCCAGGGGGGTGATTTCTCGCTTTCTATCTCTCTGCCTCTCTCTGTCTTTCTGGCAAGCACACGCGCCCTGTAGCAAAAACATATCAAAAAAAAAAAAAAGAGAGAGAGAGAATCATACTGGGCATGTGCATGCCTGCCCAAGATCCTGAGAGGAGAATGTAGGAGAAGGGATTGCGATGTGGCCATTCCTCCTGGGGAGTGATTTCTCTTTCTTACTGGGTCTGCCCATCTTTCTCTGGTGAGCTCATGCACCCTAAGGTAAAAACCTCTTTAAAAAAAAAAAGGGTAGAATAAAAATGTACTTACAGGGGCCAGTAGGTGGTGTGGTGGTTAAGGGTGCTGGACTCCCACATAGCTGACCACAGTTTGAGTCCCCGACCTGGTGGCTTGCTTTCTCATTCTCTCTTGCTCTCTCTGTCCCTCTCTGGTCAAATTAAAATAAATAAATAAAGTTAAATAAAAAATAATTATTTTTAAAAAATGTACTTATAGAAGTACAAAATCAACCCAATTGACTTTTTTAAAAAACAATTATTTTATTTAACTTTTTCTATTTATTTTATTTTGACCAGAGAGGGAGAGGGGGCGGGGGAGAAAGTGAGAAAGCCAGCCACCAGGTCCGGGACTCAAATCATGGTCAGCCATGTGAGAGTCCAGCATCCTTAACCACCATGCCGCCTGCCACCCCACACCAACCAACTTTTAACATGGATGAACAAGTTAGATATATTCCTGTGGTACCATATTATGCAGCTATGTTTGTGTTAGATCTGTGTTGATATAGTATGTTCAAGTCAGATGATAAAAGAATGCAGAATAATGGATCTATAATGACCTCATTAAAAAAAAAATCTAAGGAATGTATATACACGTATATGTGTGATTATGTGAGAATGGTGACGACGTGAAAGCGTAATACAAAGCAGTGAGTACCTGGAGTGCCTTTATGAATGCAAGTGGTGTGAAGTCCAGGATGACTGTTAACTTAATTACCTCTGTATTGTTTGCTGCCTTCTTATTTATTTTTAAATTGCCAGAGGGCATATGTACTTGTCAGTGAGGGGGAGAGAGAAAGCATCCCCCAATGGGGCATGGTCATAGGGCAGCTCCGTCTTCATTTCTCCACCCTGTCAGGATTTGGGGCATACAGTACATATGTCCAGAATGTTTTCCAAGCTACCCAGGCCTTGACTCAAACCATGGTTAGCCATGTGGGACCTTGCTCCTTTAGCCATTAAGCTATGGGTCTGGCCCATTATTTGATTTCTTATTACAGCTATGTATACAAATATATTTGTTGTTAAATTATAAACAAAAACTTCACACCTAATAAAGTAGAGCCATAATAAAACAACACAAGACCATATTTGTTGGGTGTGACAGACTCCCACCCGGTATAAGAACACCATTCTCAGCATCCGTGACAGGTGTTTGTTCAGCCTTTATTTGAATTCCAGTAATGGAGAGCTTATTGCATCACAAGGCAAGATATTGCATTTTGAGCAGTTGTGATTGTCAGGAATTCTTTCTCCTGTTGAGCTGAGGTCAGTTCCTGTAACCTCCTCCCTTAGGTGTGAATATAGGTCTTTGGAGCTGCTCATTAACCACATTCTTTCCATTTGACTCAAATTCACTAAAGTCAAATGTGAATTTGGGATAATTAAAACTAACCTTCAGAGCCAGTAGGTGGCTTGGAGGTTAAGGTGCTGGGTTCCACATGGCTGAATGTGCAGTTCAATTCTTGAACCCAGTGGCTTGGAAATCATGACCAAAATCCCAGGAGAGTGGAGGAGAAGGGATTGCAGAGTGGCCATCCCCTATAGGGGGTGATTTCTCACTTTCCCTCTTTTTTTTGGGGGGGGGGGGGGGGGGGGAGAGGTTTTTGCTATAGGGCACGTGCGCTCGCCAGACAGACAGAGACAGAGATACAGAAAGCGAGAAATCTCCCCCCAGGGGGGATGGCCACGCTGCAATCCCTTCTCCTCCATTCTCCTCTTGGGATCTTGGGCACGCACGCACACGCGCCTAGCGTGAGTTTTAAGCCGCCGGGTCCAGGACGCAAACCGCAGTCGACTACATGGGAGTCCAGCGACATAGCCATTATGCTAACTGCTGGTCCCTCCCTCTTTTTTTCTCTCTGGTAAGTGAATGCTCCCTACAGCAAAAACCTAAATTATACTACTACTACTATTACTACTAATGATAATGATAATCTTCAGATCAAAAGAATTAACTTATTTTCTTTTTTATTTGTATGTGACTGTAATCGTGTGGGACTCAGGAGATATTAAAGGCTATTCAGGATGTGACAATAAAGCGAGAAGAAACAAAGAAGAAGATAGAGAAAGAAAAGAAGGAGTTTTTGCAGAAGGAGCAGGATCTGAAAGCTGAAATTGAGAAGCTTTGTGAAAAGGGCAGAAGGTAAATGATGGGGTTAAGAATAACCCTGTGCATATTTGCATATGTATGAGTGTAAGGGGCCAGTCCTGTTTATTTGTAGTTTCTTTTCTTTCAGTTTAAATTTATTTAAAAACAATTGTGCCAGTTAAAATTCTCCAATGACTTGAGTATTTTCAGTACCCTAATGTTAAATTTAATAGAAAAAAGTTTCAGAGATTCATTGATAGATAACCTTGTAATAACAATGAATTGTTTGGTCCCAAGTATAATCAAGGTTTTAGTTGGCATCTAACACCTGTTTGTCTTACTTTATAACCTGATTTTTTGCAAGTTCAGGCAGTAAGAATGCTTTGAATGATTATGTGGTTCACTAAAAGCAAATCTCCAATAGTATCATTGTAAGGTATTTATTTATTTATTGTGTTAGAGAAATTTTTGCTATAGGGCCCGTGTGCTCACTGGAGAGACAAAGAGAGACAGAGGGACAGAAAGTGAAAAATAACCTCCTGGGGGGATGGCCACGCTACAATACTTTCTCCTCTATTCCCCTTTTGGATTTTGGGCACGCACGCACACGCCTGATGTGAGTTTAAACTGCCGAGTCCGAGACTCAAACCACTATCGACTATGTGGGAGTCCAGCAATGTAACCATTATGCCATCTGCTGGTCCCAGTTGTAAGCTGTTTATTAGTGGAACTGTGTCCTCTTTTGAGCACTATAGCAAGAGCAAGGTAGGATAGAATTTGGTCAAATATTCAATTTTTCAAATTTCTCAAAACTAGCTATTTGGAAATCAAAGTAACAGAATGCTATACTGTGATGATTTTATTTAATTTTACAAAGATCCATTTTTATAAAGAAAATCTTAGCTTTTGCTAATGTATCAGAATTCTGAGTAAAAAGCACGTTCATTTACTGAAATCATTTTCTAAGTCTGAAGGATACTAGCTGTGGAAACAAATGAGAAAGAATGTTTGGGAGAGGGCCTGAAGACCAGCCAGTTGTTCTGTTGAGAATCTGACACTGACTGTTGATACTGAATGATTACAAGATGCGTCATTTGCCCACAATAATCATTTCCCAGCAATTATGGAGAGAGTACTTGGGGCCAAACACTGTCCTGGGTATTGTGAGTGAACAACACAGCCACCGTTCTCAACAGCATGGCCTCTGTGTGAGGAAGCTGAAGTGTAGACATGTACATGTGGCAGGAATCTTAAAGAACAGCAGTTGGGTAGATGAGTCTAGTTTTCTTCTTGGCCCCGTGAACATTTTCCTTTTGATGGGCACTCTTTGCACTCTATGGATCTGAAGCAGGAGAATTGACTTCTGTTTGTATCTCTGTTCTAATGGTTGTGCTGCATAGCATTCCATTATCTGTAGAAGCTGTGGGTATAAGATTCTGTGTCATTGTGTCAGTTACCTTGGGCTGCCATAACAGTACCACAGACAAGGTGGCTTAAATGACAGGAATTTATTTTCTCACAGTTCACGGTTCTGGGGGCTGGAAGTCCAACATCAAGGTATTGGCTGGATTAGTTTCTAGTGAGACCTCTTCTTGGCTTGCAGATGGCGGCCTTCTTGCTGTGTTCTCACATGGCCTTTCCTGTGTGTATACAGACTCCTGGTGTCTCTTCTCATAAGGACACTAGTCCTTCTGGACCAGTGCCCCACCCCATGACCTTACTTAACCTCTTTCAACATTCTATCTGTAAATAGTTACACAGGGGGTTAGGGCTTCAAAATACGAATTTTGGGCAATATGATTCCATCTGTAAGAGTCATATTTCTTGGTCATACCTCTTTTATTCATTCATTCAGTATAGATTGAACACCACGTTCAATTACGTGGGAGCCCAGCGACATAATCTTTACGCCATCTGCTGGTCCCAATTTTATTATTTCTTTTAATTTTCTGTAGAGCACGTGTGCTTACCAGAGAAAGAGAGAGAAAGAGAGTAAACTGCCAGGTCCAGGCCTCAAACTGGTCTACCTTGTGGGATCCAGCTGCTCCAACCATCATGCCACTGGCCAGCTGGAAAGGGTATATGTTTATTGTGTTATTCTTTTAACTTTCTGTTGGCTTGAAATTTTCAAAGATAAAGATATAGAGGTAGAGATAGATATAGAGAGGAATTAGCCAGGCAGTAAATGGGGGGAGGCCATTGCAGACAGATAGCCACAGAGACAGGAGCCTCTGAGAGGAGGGTGGGGGAGTGAGGCTAGCAAAAGTCAGAAGTCAGCATGGAAAAGGCTCGTGGCATGTTAAAGAGCTGCGGTTTTCTCCGTGACAGTGCAAGTCACCAAAGGATTTTAAGAGAAGGGTGTTTTGAGAACATAGGAATAAACTGATCGAGTTTTCCTGCCCTACTCTAACAACAGCCTTTTGACTCACAAGACGGCCCCTCATTTCTGATGGCAGCCGCAAGCCCCCAGAACGTGTTCCCTATGTTTCTGACTGGCTGGCTGTAAACTGGTATTCCCAGACCTCCCTCTTTGGAACTGATTACTTTGTAGAGTGGCTCACGGAACTCAGGGACACACTTTACTTTACTTACATTTACCATTTTTGTTTTGTTTTTTGAGAGTTTTTTGCTATAGGGCATGTGCGCTCGCCAGAGAGACAGAGACAGAGAGATAGAAAGCAAGAAATCACCCCCCAGGGGGATGGCCACGCCACAATCCCTTCTCCTCCATTCTCCTCTTGGGATCTTGGGCACGCACACACACACGTACCCAACAGGAGTTTAAGTCACCGGGTCCAGGACTTGAACTGCGGTCAATTACATGGGAGTTCAGCAACATAGCCATCACACCAACTGCTGGTCCCATTTACTGGTTTATTATAAAAGCTGCTACAAGGCTACAGATGAGGAGATGCAGGGGGTGGACATCAGCCAGGCACATTGGTGGGTCTGGCAGCTTTCGTGCACTCTCTGGGTGCACCACTCTCCAGGAACCTCTGCGTGTACAGCTGTCCAGGAGCTGCTGAACCCAGGCCTTCAGGGCTGCTGTGGAGGTTTCATCACAGACATGACTGAATCATTCGCTGGTTGTTAGTAATCATCTTTCAGGCCCTCTCCTCTCCCTTGAGGTTGGGTGCTGGGGCTGAAAGTCTCAATCTTCCAGTCATGGTTCTTCTGTGACCAGCCTCATTTGATGCTGCTGGGGCCGCCACCACCAGTCATTTCATTAGCCTACAGAAGGGTATGTGTTACTTTGGTGATTCCAGAGATCTTAGGAATTCTGTGCTAAAAAACGGGGATGAAGGGAACCAGCAGTTAGCGTAATGGCTATGTCGCTGGACTCCCATATAGTCGACCGCGGTTTGTGTCCCGGACCCGGTGGTTTAGAACTCACACCGGGCGCGTGTGCGTGTGTGCCCAAGATCCCGAGAGGAGGATGGAGGAGAAGGGATTGCGGCGTGACCATCCCCCCTGGGGGGTGATTTCTCGCTTTCTATCTCTCTGTCTCTCTCTGTCTGGCGAGCGCACGCGCCCTATAACGAAAACCTCTCTCAAAAAAAAAAAAAAAAAAAAAAAATGGGGATGAAGACGGCAGTTGCAGACGGCTGCTTTTTTCACTGTGCTCCCACATGGTCCTTCCTCCGCGTGTATTCCTGGTGTCTCTTTATATAAGGCCTCCGTCTTTCTCTCTACCTATGTATTTATATTTCATATAAAAATACATATTTCATAACATCACAGGTATTAAATGATGCAATATGCATTTTACATAGGTCACTTAAAAAAAAAAAAAAGGCAATTGGAAAGGGGAGTCATGTAGATGAACAGTTAGGAAACTTATCCTGGCGAGTGTAGGTTAAAGTGATGGTGTTCTGGGAGCAGCAGATGGTGTAATGGTTGCATCGCTGGACTCCCACGTAGTCTGGCCACAGTTAAGTCCCAGATTGGTGGCTTAAAACTCACGTTGGGCATGTGTGCATGCATGCCCAAAGTCGCGAAGGAATGGAAGAGAGATTGTGGCATGGCCATCCTCCCTGAGGGGTGATTTCTTGCTTTCTGTCTCTGTCTCTCCAGTGAGCACATCCGCCCTATAGCAAAAATCTATCTAAAAAAGAAGTCTAACGTTTAGAGAACAGTCCTTGGCCTGGTGGTTAAGGCAGCTGGATCCCATGTGGCTGACTGTATGGATCAAGTCCTGGACCTGGTGGCTTGAAAAACACCACTCTGTGTGTGTGCGCGTGGCAAAAATCCTGAAAGGAGAAGAAATGGACAAGGAGGGGCTGTGGAATCACCTCTGTGAGGGGTGCTTTCTCACCTCCCTTTGTGATGAGTTCACACACCCTCTGGAAAAACTGAAAACTAGAAAAACAATAAAACTTAAAAAGTCTTACTTTTAAAAAAAAAAGTGATGGTGGCCGAAGCTCAAGTATGTCAGTGGGGTGAGGGAAGTGGCACATCTGTGAGGCATCGGGGGCAGCACTGATGGACGTGTGTGGACAGGGAAGGGTGAGGCAAAACTCCCATATTTTTGGCTTGGAAAATTAGGAAAGTAGTTTTTTTTTTTTTTTCTTTTTCTTTAAAGAATTATTTATTTTATTAATTATTTACTATTCTTTTTTTGAGACATTTTTGCTATAGGGCCCATGTACTTGTCAGAGAGACAGAGATAGAGTGGCAGAAAGTGAGAAATCACCCCTCCCCAGGGGATGGCCTCACTGCCCCTCCTTCTCCATTCTCCTCTTGGACTCTTGGGCACGCATGCACATGCACCTGGCGTGAGTTTTAAGTTGTTGGGTCCAAGACTCAGGGACACAGTGAGTCAAGTAGGAGTCTAGTAATATAACCATTATGCTAGCTGTTTGTCCCATTATTATTATCTTTTAATTTTGCATGTACTCACCAGAGAGAGACAGAGAGTGTAAGAGACAGAGGGAAAGTGAGAAAGCAAGCCAGCGGCTCTGGGACTCAGACCACAGTAAGCCACGTGGGAGTCCAGAGCCTTAACCCCCACACTGCCTGCTGACCTCAGTAACGGAGTTCTTTCCATAAGACGTCATGTCCGTCTTGTAGGTTTCATTTTATATTCTGCCTCTTCTATGAAATCTTCCCTAGCCATCTCTTCTTAAACTAAAAGTGCAATCTAAAGAAAGCATTCTTTTGTATGCTCTTATACCACTTAGTGCCATAGACCTAGTAATTATTTGATAAATTATTTGTTGGATCACTGGATTGGACATTAGAGTTTCACATTGCTATTATAGAAAGATTAATTTACTTTATAGCAATATGCTAAGTGTATTGTACTGTTGGTAGGTAGTTACTATGTACTTCAGTGTAACTAATCTTTAAAGATAGCAACTTGAATTGACCAAAAATTTAAAGATGATATATTCAGCTTTGTTTCATATTTGATATTTTCTCCTGAACAACTGGTTATTTTTGTCATAGAAGTTGTTTTATTTTTGTGGGATACATTTTAGTTCCCAGCTTGTATTCTTTAAGGTTATCATTGGTATTCAAAAGGTAAGAATTCCATGCCAGTGCTCTTCCAGGACAGAACCACTTTTTAAATTTTATTTTTAAATTAAGTTAAATTTTTTTAGTTTTGCCATAGGGCATGTGTGCTTGTCAGAGAAAGACACTAAGAAATCAGCCCCTGAGGTGATGGCTGTGTCAAAATCCCCTCTCCTCCATTATCCTCTTGGGATTTCCGGCACACATACACACATGCCTCTCGTGTTTTTCAAGCCACTGGGTCTGGGACTGGACCTGGGACTGGGACTGTAAAGTTGGCCAAGTGAGATCCAGCCACCTTCATCACCACACCACTTTCTTACTTTCTGGTGAACACACGTACCTTGTAGCAAATTTTTAAAAAATAACAATGATAAAATTAAGTAAATAATTTTTTTTGAGAGAGATTTTGCTATAGGGCATGCACATTGGCCAGAGAGACAGAAAGACAGAGAGATGGAAAGTGAGAAATCACGCCTAGGGGGATGGCGATGCTACAGTCTCTTCTACTTCATTCTCCTTGCGGGATCTTGGGCACCTGCATCCAGGGTGAATTGTCAGTCACTGAGTCTGGGACTCAAACCACAGTTGACTACATGGGAGTCTAGCAATGTAACCATTATGCCACCTGCTGGTCCCAGTATATAATTATTTTTAAAAATATGTTAAAAAACCAAATCGGTGCTTTAAGGAAAACTTGGTTTATTTATTTATTTTAAGGAATTTTTGCATGCTTGCCAGAGACACAGACAAAAAGTGAGAAATCACTCCCACTAGGGGTGAGAAATCAGTCCTCCTGTGATGGCCATGCCACAATCCCTTCTCCATTCTTCTCCATTCTCCTCTTGGGATTTTGGGCATACATGCATACATGGCCAGAGTGAGTTTCAAGCCACCAGGTCTGGGACTAGAACTGTGGTTGGCCATGTGGGAGTCCAGAGATGTAACCATTATGCCATCTGCTGGTCCCAATAAAACCTTGTTTTAACATGGCCTTTGTATTAATGTACTCTTGATATTAATGCCCAGTTTTCTAGAAAACCTTGTACATAACTTCTTTCTGATTTTATTTAAACTTGATCACAGAATTTCCTTTACACAACATTTATCTTTTAACAACATTTTTTTCATTAGTTGTACACATTTTTTTTTTTCTCTCACAGAAAGAACCATTCTATTTAGGACAAGAACAAGCATTTTTATTTTTTCCCTTTTTTAATTTTTTTAATTTTAATTTTGCTGTATCGTACATGTACTCCAAGTGGGGAGAGAGACAGAGAAGACATACATACAGACAGAAAGCAGCCCCAGGGGAGTGACCACACCACAATCCCGTCTCCATTCTCCTCCCTGGATTTTGGGCATGCACATATAAGCCCCAGGATCCTGACTTGAACCCTGCCATCAGCCATGTGAAATTCATCCTCCATAACCTCACACCACCTGGCTGGACCAGGAAAAAATCCTTTTCTTTTCCATGATAAATCTCAGCAATTATAAACCACTTTTAGTAATTTCTGCTTTCTCATAACAACATTTCTCATATGACCAAAAGACCAAAAATTTTTTTCTCAAAACTTTTTTTTACTATATAAATTCAAGATGCCAGAAATACATAAACTTGAGGGACCAGCAGTTAGCGTAATGGCTATGTCGCTGGACTCCCACGTAGTTGACTGCGGTTCACGTCCCGGACATGGTGGCTTAAAACTCACGCCGGGCGCGCGTGTGTGTGTGCCCAAGGTCCCAAGAGGAGAATGGAGGAGAAGGGATTGCAGCATGGACATCCCCTCGGGGGGCTATTTCTCGCTTTCTGTCTCTCTGTATGTATATATATATATATATATATATACATACATACATACATATATATATATGTATATATATAAACTTGAAACTTTGCTTAATAATAAATATTTTAATAACTTTTCAACTTAAACTATTATTTTACTATCTGTTCCAATCCTAAATGTGCATGTTCACAGACACAATTTTTAGATAAAACAAAGTAGTTGGTCTGCAGGTGGCATGGTGGTTAAGGCACTGGATACGCCCACATGGCCAACCACAATTTGAGTTTCAGACCTGGTGGCTTGCTTTCTCATTTTACTTCTCTCTGTGTGTCTTTCTCTGGTCAAATGAAAATGGTTGAATGAATAAATTAAATTAATAATTCTAAAAAAAAAAAGTAGAAAAGCTACATTTCAAAGGTACATGGTAGACATACAGGATGGACAGAGGTGAGGATTGTTAAGCAGATGTTTTTTTTGGAGAGGTTTTTGCCATAGGGTGCGTGCGTTTGCCAGACAGACAGAGACAGAGAGACAGAAAGCGAGAAAACACCCCCCAGGACGGATGGCCACACCGCAATCCCTTCTCCATTCTCCTCTCGGGATCTTGGGCACGCATGCACATGCACCCAGCATGAGTTTTAAGCCACCAGATCCGGGAGGCGAACTGTGGTCGACTACATGGGACTCCAGCGACATAGCCATTAGGCTAACTGCTGGTCCCTTAAGCAGATGTTTTTAATCGCCAGAGGCTACTGTACTTGCCAGAGAGAAAGAGAAGGAGGGAGAAAGCATTCCCCAATGGGGATGATAGTCTTCGCCATTTCAGCATCCTGTTAGGATTTTGGGCTCATATGCACAAGTGCCCAGTGTTTTTCAAGCCGTCAGACTGGGACTCTGTTTGCTATTGGCCATGTGGGATCTGGCTCCCATAACCACCAGACTGTGGGGCTGTCCTGTCCAGCTTTCTTTTTGCCTTTAGGGCAAGATGGTGACCAAGCAAAATTTGGTAGATTTAATCTTGTATTAATGTTGCGTAAGTATATCATTCACCTTTTATAGTTCTTTTTTTCCCTAGGTGCCAGTCTACACTTAAGCCACACAGTTGGCTGTGTAGGATCCAACCGCCTTAAACAACACCACACCACCAGCTAGCCCAGTAGTCCTTAATTTTAATTGCACTTTATTTTAAAGTACAATGTTGTTCTTATGGAACATTTCTCATAATCGTCATAGTCATTTTAAATCATGTTAGTAATTTTACCATTCTGTATATATATGTAACTTCCAGGAAGGTGGTGCTCTCAGGTCTTTAGAGATTAGAGGTTATGAGAGCAGGATCCTTCGTGGCCAACTGTGTGGTTAGAATCCTAGCCGTGGGGGCTTGAACAGCAAACATGTGAAGCATGTGTGTCCTCACCCTAGACCTCGATAGGGTGGAGAAATGGCCCTGGGGTTTGGTGTGACGAAGCCCCATGGGGAAGTGCTTTGTCCCTCTCCCTCTCTTCCTGTTGAGCACACGTGTCCTCCAGCAAATTAAAGGAAAAAATTAGGAATTCTATCTTTACCGTAAATTTCTAATCTTCTGGAGCCAAGATAAAAGCTTAATAGGGAAGTGATACATTGTGGCTTTGACTCTGAGATCCCTTCCACCAATTTAGTCAATACTTGGTCAGGGATTTGCTCCTAAGTGCTCAAGAAAAAGAAACAAAAAGAACACAAAAATCCCAAAATTCTGAAAGCCAGATTTTGCACCCACTATGGTAAACTGCCAGTTTTTGTCTGACTCAATCGAACACCTGGATTCAATCCAGTTATTAATAATTATCAGAGCCAATCTAACTCCGGGCTCATTCCAGAACAGAACTTGCTCAGGTAGACTCGGAGAGCTCTAAACACAAATCCAGGGAGCTCGGAATCCGAGAGAGCGCTCGTCCCCAGTTGCTGAGAGAGCCGCGGACACAGAAGTTTGGATAGGTACCTCGCTTGGTCATGTGATGCTCCTGGAGGCTGCTGCACCTCTACTCTGGGTTCCGCTTCTGATGCCAGAACTGTCAAAAGTCAAACTTGAGACAAAATTCATTTCGCAGAGTTTAATTGAGCAAAGAGTGATTTGCAAATCGGGCAGCACCCAGAACGGGTTCCGAGGAACTCTTAAGGCGCCACGGCTGTAAGGTCGGATAACATCTGTGGGGAGGAAAAGGAAAATGATGGGCAGAAAGTGGGAGTGAGCTAGAGGAACAGCCGATTGGCTATAGGATGGTGTCTGTCTACTTGAATCCAGGTTACACAGCAGGCTGCTGTGTGTGTGACTGGCTGCAGCAGGGCCGCTGTGGCGCAGCTCTTGGTTAAGGAAACAGATTGATAGTCTCTCAAGTTAGGTTGTGATTTATTTACGAGAACTCAGCTATATGAGTGCAGGGGCCTTCTTAGGCCAATATAGTTTGGTTTAACAGTAGTTTTAACTTTTACATTTAAGTCTGTAACCTTTTTTTTTTTTCAGTTTGCCACAGGGCATATGAGCTCACCAGAAGACAGGGAGAGAAGGACACAGCACCCCCACGGGGCGTGGCCTGCTGCAGTTCTCCATTTCTTATCCCATCGGGGTTTGGGGCTTGCACGCACACATGCCTGGGATGTTTTTAAAGCCACTGGTGCTGGGATTCAAACTGTGGTCAGCCATGTGGGATTGACTCTCTTAACCACTGGCTAGATTTACTTTCATCATTTTCAACAGGAAGAATTAAATTTCTTTTCTTCTTTAGTTTTTTGCTATACAGCACACACGCTTGCCAGAGAGACATAGACAAAGTGAGAAATCACCCCACGGGGGAACGGCCAGCCACAATCTCTTCTCTAGTCTCTTCTCAGGATTTTGGGCACACATACATCCAGCATGATTTTCAAGCTACTGGGTTTAGGACTTGAACCTCACAGTCAGCCATGTGGAATCCAGTGCCTTAACCTCCATGCCACCTGCTCGTCCAAGAATTAAATTTCTTTTTGCTTTTTTTTTGGAGAGGTTTTTGCTATAGGGCACGTGCGCTCGCCCGACAAGCAGGGATAGACAGAGAGATAGAAAGTGAGAAATCACCCCCCAGAGGGGATGGCCATGCCTCAATCCCTTCTCCTCCATTCTCCTCTCAGGATCTTGGGCACACACGCACACGAGCCCGGCGTGAGTTTAAGCCACCGGGTCCGGGATGCGAACCACGGTCGACTACGTGGGAGTCCAGCGACATAGCCATTACACTAACTGCTGGTCCCAAGAATTAAATTTCTTATTTTCACTTTGTATTTGCCCTTGCATCACAAAGTACGACCCCACTATTCACTCTCTCCTTTTACATGCACCTATTGCTCTTTTCTCGTAACCGTACAGTATGTTGTGAAATCAAGTATTTCTTCCAACTTTGTTCTTTTTTTCCAGAATCATTTTGAATACTCTGGATACCTTTTATTTTCATATAAATGTTATTATTTATTATTTTATTTAGAGGTTTTTGCCTTTGGGTGTGTGTGCTCACTGGAGACAGAGACAGTGAGAAGGAAAGTGAGAAATCACCCACCAGGGGTTGGTCACACCCCAATCCCTTCTCCTCCATTTTCCTCTTGGGATCTTGGGCACGCACAAACAGTAGATTTTCAAGCCACTGGGTCTGGGACTTAAACTGCAGTCAGCCATGTGGGAGTCCAGTGACATAAGTGTTACGCCATCTGCTGGCCTCCTCCATATAAATTTTAGAATCAGGCTGTTAATCTCTACTAAAAAAAAAACCCGTGTGGTGTTTGGTTGGGTTTGCCTTGTATCCTTAGATCATCTTGGGAGCAGTTGACAACATTGCATCTTGCGATTGATGTTCGTGGAATATTGTGGTCTTTTCCTAATTTAGTTCTTCTGTGCAGTGTCTTAGAGATTTGAGAGGTCAGGAAAGGGGCCCTACTTTTTGTACTATGACCTCGAAGTTCTAGCCATTCCTACCTCTCCGGAATCGTGTTAGTCTCCAGCTGTTTTCATTCCCTCTCAGAGGACTACAGACTGGCACTGCCTCCAGGCAGCAAACTGGGGTTATTAATTGTAGGGCCATCCTCAGTTGTGTCCCTTTTCTCAATGATCATAGTCTTGTGGTGCCTATAATTCATTGTTTTATACACTTTTGTCCAGTTTTTTAGTTAAAACCAGAGGGCAAATTGGTCCCTGGTATTCTGTTTCGGGTAGAAGCAGAATTCTGAGTTCTCTTCTGGACAGATGAAATATGAAGCATTTCTGGTACCAGCGTTAGGAAACGTGAAGCTAGAGATGAAGGTAAGAGCAGAGCAGCATAGGAAGGGATCAGTGCTCATCCCTTCTTTTGTGGAGGTTCGTTGAAATGGTGGTTGGAAAGGAGGTTGAAGGCCCGCATGGTAGCACAGGTATAAGGCACTCTCTGTGACACTGGACTCACGTTGGAGGGAGGTCTGGCTTCAGGTCCCCGGTTGACCTGAACCTGGCTGGTGTAAACGTGTGCCTGTGACCCTGGCTGGCAAGAGAGAGGAGTGTGGTGTGGCAAGACCCTCTCAAGGATACCCCTCTCAACAAGTAAACTTGACGTTTAAAAGAAACGAAGCTGTATCCAGAGAAAGAACAGTTAAAGGTTTTGAGTGTGAGCCTGAGCCGACTGTGTTGATGATATTCTCAGTGTGGCTGTGCTGGTAGGTGATTGTCAAAGAGTGAAGTTCAAGAGGTGAAAGATCTCTAAAGTCATAGTGTCATGAACAAAGTCTCAGAGGATGTTGTAAAGGGCAGAGCATAAAGAATATACCAGATGTTTAGTTATCAAGGCTGGTGGAGATGAGAAGGGATTGTAGGAGATTAGAGGTACTGAAACATTTCAGTCTCAGAACCCCTTTATACTCTTAGTAACTAACAAAGAGGGGGCCAGCAATGGCACGTTGGTTAAGGCATTGGACTTCCACACGGCCAACCATGGTTCGAAAACTGGACTTGATGGCTTGCTTTCTCACTTTTCTCCTCTCTCTCGCCAAATTAAAAATGAATGAATAAATAATAATAATAAATAAAATAAAATAAAATAAATCTTAAACAATAAATAGAATTCAATAGTTCTTTTTAAAAAATAGTTACTTATATGTTTTTAAAAGGATTATTGTATTTAATTTTATTTATTCATTTATTTTAATGTATTTTTTTAAAGAATCATTTTATTTAACTTTATTTATTTTAATTTGACCAGAGAGGGACAAAGAGAGAGAAAGGGGAAGTGAGAAAGCAAGCCGCCAGGTCCGGAACTTGAACCACAGTTGATCATGTGGGAATCTGTTGCCCTTAACCACAACACGACCTGATGGCCCCATTCATTTATTTTCATTTAACTAGAGAAAGACACACAGAGAAAGAGAGAGAGAGAGAGAGAAAAAGTGAGAAAGCAAGCCACCAGGTCTGGAACTTGAACTGTGGTCAGTCATGTGGGAGTGTCCAGCACCTTAACCACCATGCCACCTTCTGGTCCCCTCTTTAAATGGATTTTACAATCAATAGTTACAGAACCAGAAATTAAAATCGGAAAACATAGTATTTGTGCACTTATTTTAAAAATTAATTTTACATATTAATTTAATAAAGAACACATTTTTTGTGGAAAATAATCATTTCTAGATCAAAAGTTAAATTAAAAGAATGCTATTGTTTGCATTTTTATAAATTTCTTCAGTGGAAGAAGCTTACCTAATTCTACACTTAATTGATTGTAAGATGTTTTAGTTGAAGTATGTGAAGAAAATCTGGTAATATACAAATATGAAGTTATAAAAGCAAGAGGAATTTTAAAACAGATTGAATATCCCTTGCCTAAAATGCTTGGAATGAGAAGTGTTTTGGATTTTGATCCTTTTAGCTTTGGAAATATTTGCATATACATAATGAGATATCTTGGGAATTGGATCTACATCTAAATACAAATTCATTTAGGTTTTATACACATCTTGTGCACATAGCCAAAGGTAGTTTAGACACATATTTGCATTTTAGTGTTTTGACTGTGACCCATCACATAGAGTCAGTTTGCATTTTAGACGCTTTGCCATTGTGTGGCTCATCAATCTGTAACCTTTTTTTTTTGTTTTTTTTTGCTATAGGGCGCTGATGCTCGCTGGAAAGACAGAGAGAGACAGAAAGCAAGAAACCACCTCCGGGGGGGATGGCCACGCCACAATCCCTTCTCCTCCATTCTCCTCTCAGGATCTTGGGCATACACATACATGCGCCTGGCGTGAGTTTAAGCCACCAGACCAGGGACTCAAACCGCGGTCAACTACATGGGTGTCCAGTGACTTAGCTATTCCTCTAACTGTTGGTCCTTTTTCTTTTAATTGCCAGAGGGTACAATTAAATTCTCCAGAGAGGGGCCAGCAGGTGGTATGGTGATTAGGAACACTGGACCCCCATATGGCCACCTGCAGTTTGAATCCTGAACCTGGTGACTTGCTTTCTCACTTTCTCTCTCTTTTCCTTCCCCTCTCTGGTCAAATTGAAAAAGAGAGAGAGAGAGAGAGAGTTAAATAATTCTTTAAAAAATTCTCCAGAGATGGGACCAGCAGTTAGCGTAATGGCTATGTCGCTGGACTCCCATGTAGTCGACCGCGGTTCGCATCCCAGACCCGGTGGCTTAAACTCACGCTGGCCGCGTGTGTGCGCATGCCCAAGATCCCGAGAGGAGAATGGAGGAGAAGGGATTGCGGCATGGCCATCCCCCCTGGGGGGGTGATTTCTCGCTTTCTATCTCTCTGTCTGTCTCTGTCTGGCGAGCGCACACGCCCGATAGCGAAAACTCTCAAAAAAAAAAAAAAATCTCCAGAGAGAGAAAGATAGATTGGGGGGTGGAGTGTGGTTACACTGCAGTTCTTTTCCCTCTTTCTCTAACCGGTTGGGATTGGGAGCACATACACACATAAGCCTGGTGCATTTTTTCAAACCACCAGGGCTGGGATTCGAACCACAGTCTGCTATGTGGGATCTGGCTCCCTTAACCTTAAGGCTATGGAGCCTGCCTGTCAACCTGTAGTATTTTAAAAAATTATTTAATTTTATTTATTCATTCATTTATTTTAATTTTTTTTTTTTTTTTTTTTTTTTTTTTTTTTGTGGAGAGATTTTCGCTATAGGGTGTGTGCGCTCGCCGGACAGACAGAGAGAGACAGAGAGACAGAAAGCGAGAAATCACCCCCCAGGGGGGATGGCCATGCCGCAATCCCTTCTCCTCCATTCTCCTCTCGGGATCTTGGGCACACACGCACACGCGCCCGGCGTGAGCTTTAAGCCACCGGGTCCGGGACGCAAACCACGGTCGAGTACGTGGGAGTCCAGCGACATAGCCATTACACTAACCGCTGGTTCCCCATTTATTTTAATTTGACGAGAGAGAAAGAGAGAGAGAAAGTGAGAAAGCAAACCACCAGATCCGGGACTCAAACCATGGTCGGCCACGTGGGAGTGTTTAGCGCTTTAACCACCGCGCCACCTGCTGGTCCCCTTGTTTTTGTTTTTTAATGATTATTTATTTTAGTTTTTGCTGTAGGACATATGTACTCACCAGAGAGAGAAGAAGAAAGTGAGAAATCACCCCCTCGGAGAATGGCCAGTGCAGTCCCTTCTCCATTTTCCTCTTAGGATTTTGGGCACACACTCATATGCTCCTGGTGTGGTTATCAAGCTGCGAAATCGGGACTTGAACTACACAGCTGGCCATGTGGGATCCAGCTGCCTTTACCTCCACACCACCTGCTGGCCCCAAATTGTAGCTTTTTGTTGTCGTTAGAGAGATTTTTTCTTTGATTTTTAGGGCACGTGCAATCGCTGGGGGGATGGCCACATTACAGTTCCTTCTCTTTCATTCTCCTCCTGGAATTTTAGACATGCACACACATGTACCTAGCGTGATTTTCAGGTCACCAGGTCTGAGACTCAAACCATGGTTGACTGTGTGGGAGTTCAGGACCTTGACTGCTACATCACTCGCAGGCTCTCCTCTGCCCCCTGGTGTCCAAGCTCTCCTCTGCCTGGTGTCCTACATTCCTCTACCCTCTGGTGTTTCAAATCACAGGGTCTGAGACTCAAACCATGGAGTTGGCCATGCGGGATCCAGTGCCTTACCCTCCATGCCACTCTCTGGTTCAACTTTTTTTTTTTACTAGTACATTAAATTCCATTGATTTATCGTGAACTTTTAACAGGTTAGGGTTATCTTTACCTTTGTTGTGTCGGGGAGGAAAAATTTTTTTTTATCCTCTAAAGTTCAGTGACTGAGGCCTGCAAGTTAGGAAACAGATTCACAAGAGGAAAAAAAGTGCTTATTGGGGCCAGCAGGTGGTGTGGTGGTTAAGGTGCTGAACACTCAAACATGGCCAGCCATGGTTTGAGTCCTGGATCTGGTGACTTGCTTTCTCACTTTCCATCTCTTGCTCTGTCTCTCTCTGCTCAAATTAAAATAAATGAATGAATAAACAAAATTAACTAAATTTTAAAAATAAACCATTTATTTTTATGTGCAGTGTACATAGACACAAGAAAACTCAGTGAAGAGTAACTCAAAGAAGTGTTTAGGGTTTGAGGCTTATATACCGTCTCACTAGGTGAAGGCAGAGGAGAAAGGCTCTTATGGGAAAATGAGTGACTCCTTCGGAGGGAGGAAAAGGACACTTATAGAACTTTTTAGAAAGAGAAATATATTTGCAGGCGAACAAACTGGAGATTAAAAAGTTTGTAATAATGTTTTGTCTGTAGTTTGCATAGTTTTTCCATATCCTTCAAGACCATAAAACTTCCTTGGAGAAACAATTTGGAGTAGATTTTATTTGCATTCTTGCTTCTGGGAATAGATCCACTTTGAAGAGGAATTTATGACAGTCTTATTTCCCAGAAGTTGCTGCTTTTAGTCAAATAAGGGAAACTCTAAGGAGGCTTTGTTCTGCATCTGTTGAATCTCAAATGCAGTCACCTTAAGATAATTTTTTTAAAGCATACATTTGAATATACTTTCGCCTAATTTTTAAAATAATTATTTAATTTAATTTTTTAAATTTAGTATTTTAAATTTTACTGGAGAGAGAGATATAAAAGTGAGAAATCAAGCTGCCAGGTCCGGGACTCAAACTGCTGTCAGTCGTGGGAGTTGAGCACCTCAACCACCATGCCACCTGCAGTCCTTAAAATAATCTTTTTTTTTTTTTTTTCCCTAGAGAGAGATTTTTGCTATAGGGCATGGGTGCTTACCAGAGAAACAGAGAGACAGAAAACAAGAAATTACCCCTGATATGTGGTGGCCATGACACAATCTTTTCTTCTTCATTCTCTTCTTGGGATTTTGGGCATGTACGCACATGTGCCTGGCTTGAGTTTAAGCCACCGGGTCTAGGACTCATACTGCCACTGACTATGTGAGAGTCCAGTAACATAGCCATTACACCATCTGCTGGTCCCTAAAATAATCTTTTTTTTTTTTTTTAAATAAGAATTATTTATTTAATTAATTCCATGTGTTATTGTTATTTTTCAATCTGACCAGACAGAGACAGAGAGAGACAAAGGGAAAGCGAGAAAGCAAGCCACCAGGTCCAGGACTTGAACTGTGGTCAGCCTTGTGGGAATCCAGCACCCTTAGTCACCACGCCACCTGCTGACCCCCTTAAATAATCTTAATACCAACTCTTGTTCTATGTTGGTTCAGCTGATTTGTTAACACAATGCATTGATTATTTGAAAAATACTGGTTCAGAGTTATCTAGATCTTCAAGGTGTTGGTATATTTACAATATTTATTTATTATTAGAATTTTTAAACCCATGATAGAGAGAGAAACTACCCCCCCCCCACACACACACACACATACACACACACACAGTCATACCACAATCCTTTGTCCATCCCTGGTCAGCCATTATGAGATTTGGCTTCCACTGTACTATAGGACTACCTCATTGCTTTAGTCCTTTAAAGCTTATTTTATTTTGTTTTATTTTATTTTATTTTATTTTATTTTATTTTATTTTATTCCATCAGAGAGAGAGACAGGCACCCTCCACAGGGTCTGCAGTCCAGCCAGCCCATACCATTGGATGCTTGCTTGCACATACATCCAGAGTGTGCAGGGACCGTCTGGCGTGAGCCCAGGACCTGCCCACATGGGTCCAGCATCACAGAGTATTACATTCCTGCTGCTGGCCTGTGGTACAGTGTTTAAAGAATCACTATTTATGGGACCAGCAGTTGGCATAATGGCTATGTTACTGGACTCCCATGTAGTCAACCACAGTTCAAGTCCCAGACCCGGTGGTTTAGACTCATGCTGGGCGCGTGTGCATGTATGCCCAAGATCCTGAGAGGAGAAGGGAGGAGAAGGAATTGCACCCTCCCTGGGGGGTTGGGCGGGGTGATTCTCGCTTTCTCTCTCTCTGTCTTTGTGGCGAGCACATGCACCCTATAGCAAAAACCTCTCCAAAAAAAAGAAAGAAAAAAGAATCACTGTTTATAACACTATTGATCTCATCACAATAGTCTTTTTTTTTTTTTAGATTTTTGCCTTAGGGCTCATGTGCTTGCTGGACAGATGGAGTAGGAAAAGGTATATGCACATTTTTTTCTTTTTAAAATTTTGCTGTAGGGAACCAGCAGTTAGCGTAATGGCTGTGTCACTGGACTCCCACATAGTTGACCGTGGTTCGCGTCCCGGATCCGGTGGCTTAAAACTCACACCGGGCGCGTGTGCGTGTGTGCCCAAGATCCCGAGAGGAGAATGGAGGAGAAGGGATTGCGGCGTGACCATCCCCCCTGGGGGGTGATTTCTCGCTTTCTGTCCTCTGTCTCTCTCTGTCTGGCGAGTGCACGCGCCCTATAGCGAAAACCTCTCAAAAAAAAAAAAAAATTTTGCTATATGGTACATTCGCTCTAGAGATAGAAAGTTAGTTTGCCATCACCCAGGGGTGATGACCATGCTACATTCCCTTCTCCTCTCGGGATCATGGGCACACATGTACCTGGCATGCTTTTCAAGCCACCAGGTCTAGGACTTGAGCCGCAAAGTTGGCCATGCGCAAGTGCAGCACCTTAACCACGATGCCACCTACTGACCCCTAGAATAGTCTTTAAGTAGTGAGAAGCCTAGAAACTCACAGTGGCAGGTACAGATTTTTCAAAATTCTGATTTTCATTTGAATGTTAGCAAGGAAGACAGTTGGTTGTTTTCTTCAAAATGACAAGATTACTTCATTTCACAAATCAACCAAACACTCAGGTTTCAATACCCTTAGATGTCTCTGAGTCATTCTTTTAAGTAATGACGAAATTCCGTGGGAAAAGAGGCTACTTTAGCTTACGGCTCAGTATCACAAGTACTTTTCCTCAGGACAGTTATAATTTGGCATGTGGCATTTTATCACACAGAATATTAAAAAGATGAAAAAATATTTAAGGGTTGAGATTTAGTAAAACTAGCATTTTTTTATGCTTCATCCAGGGCTTTTTTTCTTTTCTATTTTTTCTTTTTTGCCAGAGGGCACATACACTTACCAGAGAGAGGAAGAAAGTGAGAAAGCACCTGGCATGGGGAATGGTCATGCTGCAGTTTCTTCTCCTCCACTTCTCCTTTCTGGGTTTTATTTTGGGCAGGCACATACATGCACCTGGCACATTTTTCAAGCTGTCAGGTCCAAGACTTGAACTATACAGCCATCAGTGTGGGATCCAGCCACCTTAACCACCACAGTGAGGAAAATTATTAATATCTATAAAGTCAAGGGAAAGATAGCATTTTTTTTCACTTTGGTTTCATATTTATATTTTCGCTAGTTTCTTTCGAGTACATTCTTTCCTCCCATGAATCAGATAACTCTAGGCCAGCTTAATCGTTTTTAATATCTTTAGATGTAGGCACTACAACTGTGGGGTGAGAACATAGGTCTTTATTTTATTTTTATTATTTTTAGTGTGCTATAGGACACGTGTGCTTGCCAGAGAGAGAAAGAGAGACAAAGAGACAGAGAAATCGTCCCCAAGGGAGGCTGGCCATGCTGTAATCCCTTCTCCATTCTCCCTTATAGTTTGTAGGTTGTGCATGCACATGCACCCAGCATGATTTTCAAGCCATCAGGTCTCAGACTCAAACCAAATAGCCATGTGGGATCCAGCTGCCTTTACATCCACACCACCTGCTGCCCTGAGAAAGGTGTTCTAATCTCCCTGTGATTCATTTTTTGTTTTGCTTATTTGTTCCATGAGTGGGACACATAGAGATACATACATAGCATCCCAACCTTCCTCCCCGGCTGCAGCCAGTCCAGACCATGGGCACACGCATGCCCAGTGTGCTCAGGGAGGTCTCCAGACATGAACTGTCAATCTTCACACATGGGTCTTTCTCACGGAGTGTCACGTTTTACTGCTGTCACTCCCAATGATTCATTTTTAAATATAGGAATGATACTGTAAGTTTTTTTTAGAACAGTATTAAATACTAAAATAATACATTTTAGATATAACTAAATTTGAAAAAAGTTTTCAAAAATGTAAAGACATCGTGAAAGAAAGTAACAGTCTAATTGTTTCTGTCTAGATGCACAGAGAACTCTGAAATTTTATAATGGCTTATTGGGCAATCATGAGACTATAGAGATTATAGCAGGTATAACTACAGATAGCTAGTAAGAGCACAGTGGAAGTACCTAGGAAGAAAAATATTGAGAACTAAATTATACCCTGTACTCACCACCTTAGAAAATGCTAGAAAACGCAAGAATGCAGGAGCATATATTTCATTAGCCATCAGAAAGAGATTACTGCATGTCATGTAGCTTCAGGAAAACTCCATTGTAGACTGACGAGAGAATGAGAAGGGGAAATAACTTTTAGTAGTATTATGAAATTCATTTATTTTGGCTTCCCAGATTGGGCCCTTAAAATGGTTAAGAACTGTGGACTGTTGCAAACCTCTGCTCCCGGGTAGGGCTGCCATCCTCCCCCAGTGCCCGTGACTGTCCGTATCCTCAGCGCGGACTACACGGCACGTCAGCCGCTGCGGGGCTGCAGCACAGCCTTCACCATCCGCTCTGGTGCCCTCTGGCCTTTGGACATGCTGTTTGTTCCAGCCAGATTTTTCTTACTCCTTTTGTTCACTGGTCAAGCTACTGGGTTATAAGCTTCTTGGGGCAGGAATCGGGCATCATATATCCCCACGTTTTAGCACAGTGCCTGGCACACCGCAGGCTGCTCAAAAGATGTCAGTGGATTCAATTCAATCAGGGAAGAATTCATTCCAGGGTAAATGTTTTTCTTCTACTTATGTCTGATCTCATTCATTCCACATTGGTTCGTATTAGCTTCAGTTTCAGAGAAAAGGGATTTCATAACCTGTTCATGGGATGTATTCTCAGGATGCTACTGTCAGCTGCTACATATTAACTCACTGAGTGTTTTTGTTTTTCCTTTTATAGAGTGCAATGTATTTTGAAAGGAAGGTCTTTGAACTGAAAACTCAATAAATCTTAATTCTGTGGTTGTATTTTTTGTTTTTGTTTTTGTTTTGTTTTGGTTTTTTTTTAGTTTATTACCATAGGGCACACATGTTTCCTGGAAATAGACAGAGAGGGAAAGTGAGAATTCACCCCCTCTGGGGCAGTGACCACACTGCAGTCCTCTCTTCTCTTCCATTCTCTTCAGAATTTTGGGCAGGCGCACACACATGCCTAGTGTGTTTTTCTTCGTTAGTTTGTTTGTTTCTTTTTTTTTGGAGAGGTTTTTGCTATAGGACACATCCGCTCGCCAGAGAGACAGAAAGCGAGAAATCAACCCTCAGGAAAGATGGCTACGCTGCAATCCCTTCTCCTCCATTCTCCTCCTAGGATCTTGGGCACGCATGCACATGCACCTGGCGTGAGTTTAAGTCACCAGGTCCGGGACTCCAACCAAGGTCAACTACATGGGAGTCCAGTGACATGGCCAATACGCTGTCTGCTAGTGTGTTTTTCAAGCTGCTGGATCTAGGACTCAGACCTCAGAGTCAGCCATGTGGTATCCAGCACTTCAACCAAAACACCCCCTGCTGGCCTAATAAATACTAAATCTTTGTCTCCGGCCTTTGAGGGTATTTCACAGGATACTTAACATCTGCTTCTCTATGTTAATGTCAACCTTATTTCCACTTGTGGGAAGAATGTATATGTATATTTTTGTTTGTCTGAATAAAGGTTTTTTTTTTTCTTTAATTTGCTATAGGGAGACAGGTTTAGGGGAGGTAGTGAGAAAGCACCCCCCAGGGAGAATGGCCACACCACGTCGTGGTGGAGTTTGTACACATTCGCACACACATCCAGCATGTTTTCCAAGTGCTGAAAACAGTGCAGTTGACCGTGTGGGATCCAGCCATGTTAACTACGTGCTGTGTGCTTGCCTGCAATTGAGATGTTTTAAGAAATATCTTAAAGGGACCAGCAGATGGCTTAATGGTATGTCACTGGACTCCCGCGTAGTCAACCGCGGTTCCAATCCCAGACCTGGTGAATTAAAACTGGGCAGTCCTTTTGGCCGGAACTACCATCTTCCAGTAATTAACCAAAATGAGAAGAGGCACCTGATATATGTTCTCTAGGCCTTTTAGAAAACATGGAGTTGTTCCTTTGGCAAATACATGCGAATCTATGAGAAAGATGATATTGTAGACATTAAGGGAATGGTACTGTTCAAAAGGGAATACCCCACAAATGTTACCATGGCAAAACTGGAAGAGTCTACAGTGTTACCTAGCATGCTATTGGCATTGTTGTGAACAGACAAGTTAAGGGCAAGATTCTTGCCAAGAGAATCAATGTGCGTATTGAGCATATTAAGCATTCTAAGAGCAGAGATAGCTTCCTAAAATGTGTAAAGGAAAATGACCAGAAAAAGAAAGAAGCCAAAGAGAAAGGGACCTGGGTTCAACTAAAGCGCCAGCCTGCTCCACCCCGAGAAGCACACTTTGTGAGAACCAATGGAAAGGAGCCTGAGCTACTGGAACCTATTCTCTATGAATTCATGGCATGATGGGTGTTAAAAATAAACTAATCTGGGAACCAGCAGTTAGCGTAATGGCTATGTCGCTGGACTCCCACGTAGTCGACCGCGGTTCTCGTCCCGGACCCTGTGGCTTACAACTCACGCCGGGCGTGTGTGCATGCGTGCCCAAGATCCCGAGAGGAGAATGGAGGAGAAGGGATTGCGGCGTGACCATCCCCCCTGGGGGGTGATTTCTCGCTTTCTGTCTCTATGTCTCTCTCTGTCTGTCTGGCGAGCGCACGTGCCCTATAGCAAAAAACCTCTCCAAAAAAAAAAAAAAAAAAAGAAAAGAAAAAAATAAACTAATCTGTGGTCTATAAATAAAACCCAAAACTGGGCATATGTGTGTGCATGCCCAAGATCCTCAGAAGAGAATGGAGGAGAAGGGATTGCGGCATAGCCATCCACCCCCCCCCCCCCCGGGGTTGATTTCTTGCTTTCTATCTTTCTCTGTCTCTCTGGTGAGCTCACGTGCCCTATAGCAAAAATCTCTCTTTTTTTTGAGCGGTTTTTGCTATAGGGCGTGTGCGCTCGCCAGACAGACAGAGACAGAGAGACAGAAAGCGAGAAATCATCCCCCGGGGGGATGGCCATGCCACAATCCCTTCTCCTCCATTCTCCTCTTGGGATCTTGGGTACGCACGCATACGCGCCCAGTGTGAGTTTAAGTCACTGGGTCCAAGACTCGAACCACAGTTGACTACATGGGAGTCCAGCGACATAGCCATTACGCTCACTGCTCATCCTGCAAAAATCTCTCGTTAAAAAAAAAAAAAAAAAAAAAAAAAAAAAACCACTTTAGAAATTAACATTTGTTATGTAGTTCCTGTGCAATAGGCACCAAATTCTTTTTTTTTTTTTTTTTTTACATTTTTGTTGCAGGTTGTGTGCACTTGCTGAGGACTGAGAGATAGGCAGAGATAGAGGGAAAGTGAGAAATCACACCATGAGGGGCAGATGGCCACACCACAGTCCCTTCTCCATTTTCCTCTCAGCATTTTGGCACGTATCCACACACACCCAGTGTGTTACTCAAGCCACAGGGTACAGGACTCGAACCACAAAGCCGGCCATCTGGGACCCAGTGCCTGAGTCACCACACCACCTGCTGGTCCTGGTGCCAAATTCTTTACTCATGTTTTCTCAGTTAACACTCCTATCAACCTCGTGGTGTAGGTAGTGTTCATTTTTTTAGATGAAGAAGCAGGTCTAGAAATACTAAGTAACTTATCTAGGATCATACGACCAATAAGTAGAAGCTTGCAGTTTAGTATGGCACTCTTTGTTTTATTGGGTTGTCAGAAAAGTCATTGCATATATTTTCTATGCAAAAATGTATCATGACTTTTATGACAACCTGATGTATTTTTTAAAAATTATTTATTAAATTTTACTTATTCATTCATTCATTTTTAATTTGACAGAGAGAGGAAGAGGGGAATTGAGAAAGCAAGTCGCCAGGTCCAGGACTTGAACCATGGTCAGCCATGTGGGAGTATCCAGCACCTTAACCACCATGCCACCTGCTGGTCCCCCAGTGTATTTTTTTCTTAATGGAAGGGATTCCCAGTAAAGGAATATGTTTTTTATTCTTTTTTTTTTTTAATTTAAGTTTATGTATCTTATTCATGATAGAGAACATATGTGTACATATAAGAGGAGGAGGGGAAGCATCCTTGGCAGGGTCTCATCATGCCACAATCCCCTTTCCCCAGCCCTCCAGCTTTTCAGGATCTTGGACCCGCATATACACCCAGCCTGTTCCAAGCTGGCCCAGGAATCCAAACCCGTGGCCAGCCATGTGGCTTTCAATGCTGCCGTTCAGTTCACTACCAGTTGTACCACTAGGCTTGAGCTGTCTTATGTTTTCTATAATAATTTTTGTACAATTTATATCATCAAAAGCAAAATTTATTTTAAAAATCATGCGGTCCTATTGGGATCTATAATCAACCAGCATCATACGATCTGGTAGGATTTATTAATTTATTTGATCCAAGTGTCTAAACTAGCTATGCAAAATAGCAGAGACATGGGACTTGAAATAAATGAGGCCCAAAATTAAAATATATGCAGTGATTTTCATTCTATTTCTTCCTTTCTCTTCTTTGTTTCCTTCTTTTTTTTTTTTCCTTTCTTTTTTTTTTTTTTTTTTTTTTTTTTTTGAGAGGTTTTCGCTATAGGGCACGTGCACTCGCCAGAAAGACAGAGAGAGAGAGAGATAGAAAGCGAGAAATCACCCCCCAGGGGGGATGGTCACACCGCAATCCCTTCTCCTCCATTCTCCTCTTGGGATCTTGGGCACGCAAGCACATGCACCCAGCGTGAGTTTAAGCCGCCGGGTCCAGGACTTGAACCATGGTCGATTACATGGGAGTGCAGCAACATAGCCATTACACTAACTGCTGGTCCGTCTTTCCTTCTTTTAACATGGGTTGCAGCCGTGTGTCTTAGTGAAGTGAAACCTGACGCAAGTCACATGCATGTTAGCACATGACAAGGCTGTGTTTTTTTTATAACTGTTTTAAGAGACCCTTGCCCATTTCTGTTGTGGTCGCTAATAGTTCCTTTTGTCTTGTTGGATCCCAGTGTGGTCATCATGGCTGAATGACCAAAGGCAAAGTTGTTTTGTGTGTGAACATGTGGGATGTCCCCATTGGTATAAGAGGATTTTCTAATGTAAGTGTATACTTGTGGTCGGCACTTGTATTTAATGGATATTTATAGTCTTCAATTACAGAAGGCAACTGTCAGTTTTCCTACAACTAAACAGTAAGTCATAAGGATTATTGATTGATACTGCAATACATTTGATCTTAGGGTAAGAGGTTTGTGACTTCTTACAAATTTTGGAATTTGAGTAATATATGTTGTAGCAGGAAAACACAGCTAGCTATAAGCTTTTGTCTAAACTATTATGGCGTTCTCTCTCTGGGAGGAAGTTAATTTTGGGAGGGGAATACATGAAAATTAAGGGGAGAAATATGGCCACTGACTCATTCCTGTTAAATGAAAAGGCCTACCTTGTCAGTAGAGGGCATACTTAATGTCAGTGAAGAATGTGTGTGTGTGTGACACACATTATGTCAAAGGTTGTTTCACACCTCCTGTGTCTGTGAAGTAGTAAGGATGTGTGGAGAACTGGATAAAAACCAAGAGTATGTGAAAAGAAGGAACCTTAGTAACTTCTGTTGCGAGAGTCACTCCCTTTCATGTATGTGAGGTTACTAAAAAAATAGAAAGGGATTAAAATTGTGTCTGTCGCTGAAAAGAAGTAGGAGGGAGTCATTTTCTTAAGATGTAACCCCTCTCAAGCTTATTTTTAGCTTTATAAAAAGCTAGTGAAAATAATTGAAATATTTTCAGGCTGTTCTGTCCGCTGATCTGGATAATCTGTGCTTTCAGCCATAAAACTTACTACAGTCAAGAGTAATCTAAGGAGAGTCTTTTGCTGGCTCTCTCCTTTAATGGCCTCCTCAGTTCCGAGCAGTGCCATCAGCTGTCCTAGTTTTAGCACTGAAAGTCGCATGCATCCGTGGGAATCCCTCTGTACTGGGCCAGCCAGGGCATTTAGTTACCCTAATCTATAATGAATAATATGCTCTAAGAATGGGAATGGGGCTAGGGTGTGGTGGTGGGGGATTGTAAAAAGGCAGAAACTGATAAAAATGCGAAGCCTTGAGGTGGGACGAGAACATTTTTCCTTTTGAAGAGTGTTTACTGTATCTAAGAAAGTGCGAGAATCAGTACGCCAGCACCTGTGGGCACAGTAGTGACGAGGTGATTACTGCATTGAGGTGCCTGTTGAGTGGACCCCTGTGTCTGCGCCCTTACTAAAATCAAGTTGGAAATGGGAAGAGGGCATGATGGTTTTGAGCTCCCTTGAACATGGAACATTCTGCCTTTGGTGGAGGGTTTTGGTTCTGAGATACACTCTTTTTCCTGCTCTAGGTAATTTATTTAAGCAAGTAGAGAGGTGACCATTTTTTCTTTCAAATGTAAGACTTTTCTGCAAGTGCAGACCCCTTCCTTCCTTCAGTCCTTTCTTCCTTCCTTCATTTTATGTGATCATTGGAAAGAGTCAGAGAGAGGGAAAGTGAGAGACCACCCCCTAGCAGGGATGGCCATGCCATAATCTCTTCTCCATTCTCTTCCTGCAATTTTGGACACATATGTACACAGGCCTGTCGCCAGGTCTGGGACTTGAACTGTGGTCGGCCATGTGAGAGTCAGGCGTCTTAACTACCATACCACCAGCTGGCATACCACTTTAAACAGTATAGTCATGCTTCATATAACAATGTTTTCATCAATAATGGACCACATATATGATGGTTGTCCCGTAATATTATCCTATTGGGTTGTCTGGAAAGTCATGATGCATTTTTTGCATAGAAAAAAACACATCCTGGCTTTCCCGATGACCTGATGTGCAGCCTTGGTGGCTAGTAGGCAGTACCAGTCAGGTCTGCGTAAGTGTGCTCTGTAATGTTTGCACAATGACAGAGTCACCTAACCACGCGTTTCTCAGAACCTGTCTCTGACATTAAGCAGTACATGACTGCACTTGTCTGTATCTACCGTTCCTAGTTAAGAGTAAGACTTCCTGCAGACTACCTGGCAGGCCTGTCTTGGGTTTTACTTTTGCTTTGGTGTCCCTCAGTAGGCTTATGTTGCGACCCTTAGCCTTGTTCCTGCTTTGCTATCTTACAGAGAAGTGTGGGAAATGGAACTGGACAGACTCAAGAATCAGGATGGTGAAATAAATCGGAACATCATGGAAGAGACAGAACGGGCCTGGAAGGCAGAGGTGGGCAGACAGCATCTTGAAAGCCTTGACGTGGGGCTTCCACATCATGACACTTTTGGTGTGGTATTAGAAGATCCAGTAGGCATATGTTTGAGTTGTCTAGAGGTTTTGTGTACATAAAGTTAATAAAGTATGTGCGTGCGTGCGTGTGTGTGTGTGTGTGTGTGGTTTCCTTAGATCTTATCACTAGAGAGCCGGAAGGAGTTGCTGGTATTAAAGCTAGAAGAAGCAGAAAAGGAGGCAGAGCTGCATCTTACTTACCTCAAGTAAGTACCTTCCCATTCTAGGGTCTTAACGGCTGGTTGGTTGGTTTTTGAAACCCTAGGCCAGTATCTTCCTTACTCTGTGTACACAGGACTTTTAAAGGCTATCTCTGCCTGTGTCATCATCATGGCCCAGGGAGTTCTCTTCCCACGTTCTAAACTCCCTCCCTCTTCCTGTCTGCAGTGGTACAGTTTTGCACATGTTACTGTATTATTTCCATTTGGATAAACAGTGCCTGTAAAGCTGTCAAAGCAAAACAAAGATCTTTGGAGATTTGCTTTTTATATAGTCATTTTTCTTCTCTCTGCCATAGAATTAGAGGAGCCCTGCTGAGAGAGAGGGACCCTCTCTCTGCAGTTGGTCCTCTTTGGATTCCTTGGCTTAAGACAATGGGGCTAAAGTGAGGGCTAAAGACCTTAGACTCTCAGGCTTCTCTAGCACCTGCTCCTGCCTATTCCCTTAAGGCCTCTCAGCTACTCTTTTCAGAGAATGAGAAAGTGGGCTTCCCCCCCGCCAAAGTTTTTGCCATAGGACATGTGCGTTCACTGGGAGTGAGAGGGAGTTAGAAATCACCCCCCAGGAAGGATGGCCATACCACAGTCCCTTCTCCTCTGTTCTCCTCCTGGAATTTTGGGCATGCACGCACATGCGGCTGGTGTGAATTTCAAGCCACTTGTTTGGGACTCAAACTGCAGTTGGCCATGTGGGAGTCCAGTGCCATATCCATTACACCACCCACGGGCCCTGAAAGTGGGCTTTTTCAATTCCTGTTGATTTTTTTTTTTTTTTTGAGAGATTTTTGCTGTAGGGCGTGTGCGCTTGCCAGACAGACAGACAGAGACATAGAGACAGAAAGCGAGAAATCACCCCCCAGGGGGAATGGTCACGCCGCAATCCCTTCTCCTCCATTCTCCTCTCGGGATCTTGGGCACGCACGCACACGCGCCCGGCGTGAGTTTTAAGCCACCGGGTCCGGGACGCAAACCGCGGTCGACTACGTGGGAGTCCAGCAACATAGCCATTACGCTAACTGCTGGTTCCCTCCTGTTGATTTTTTGAAAGGTCAACTCCCCCAACACTGGAGACAGTTCGTTCTAAACAGGAGTGGGAGTCAAGACTAAATGGAGTTCGGATAATGAAAAAGAATGTCCGGGTAAGTGTGGTTAGTAGATGATCGTTCAGTCAGTACTAATCTGTGCGTAAACACATCTGGCAATAGGGAGGTAGGCCCCTGCCACTCGGGCCTGTCTTCTCGGTGGGCTTTCTTTGCTAGAGGCCCACTCAGCTCCTCAGCAGAAAAGCTAACGCTTTCTTCCCTTTTCCTCTAGGACCAGTTCAATAATCATATCCAGCTAGTGAGGAACGGAGCCAAGCTGAGCAGCCTTCCTCAGATCCCCACTCCCACTTTGCCTCCGCCCCCATCAGAGGTGAGGAAGAAGCCTTGGTGACTGTGGCCTCTGTGCCAGTGGCAGTGCCAGGGTCTTCTGCTTGTTCTTTTCATGAAGATCCTGGGGCCAGAAACTGGGCCAGACTGTTCGGTGCAAGATTTGCTCATTGATTTCTGCTCGTTTTCTAAACTTTCTTTGCTTTCTTTCTCTCTTGTCCTTTACTTTTTCCCCTCTGCAGACAGACTTCATGCTTCAGGTGTTCCAACCCAGCCCCTCTCTGACTCCTCGGATGCCCTTCTCCATTGGGCAGGTCACAATGCCCATGGTTATGCCCAGTGCAGATCCCCGTTCCTTGTCTTTTCCGATCCTGAACCCTGCCCTTTCCCAGCCCAGTCAGCCATCCCCGCCCCTTCCCGGATCCCATGGGAGAAATAGCCCTGGCTTGGGTTCCCTTGTCAGCCCCCACGGTCCACACATGCCCCCTGCCGCCTCCATCCCGCCTCCCCCAGGCTTGGGCGGTGTTAAGGCTTCTACTGAAAGTTCCCGGCCCCAACCAGTAGACAAACTGGAGAAGATCCTGGAGAAGTTGTTGACTAGGTTCCCACAGTGCAATAAGTAAGTATCTTTAAAGACTAATTTGAATAACTTTGTCAGAGAAATGTTTATGGACTGAAATGCGGGGGAGTGGGTGTCCCCGGAAGTATAGCATAGAGTTTCTCGCTCAGCACTGTTTCTCCTCAGGGCCCAGATGACCAATATTCTTCAGCAAATCAAAACAGCACGTACCACCATGGCAGGCCTGACCATGGAGGAATTGATCCAGCTGGTAGCTGCACGGCTGGCAGAGCACGAGCGGGTGGCAGCAAGTACTCAGGTCAGCAGAGCTCTCTGTCCTGAGGGCGCACTTAGCCTGCCGGGATGGTGGGAAGAGGTGGTGTTCAGGAAAAGCCGGGGTGGGAAGAAGCCTTGCAGCCAGGGCTAGCTCGTCTGTCTGTCTTTGCTGGAGTGGAGAATAAATGATTTCTCGTTGCCATATGCGGTCCTAAGCCTCTCTCCCCATACTCTGACAATGTTTCTACTCATAGCCACTCGGTCGGATCCGGGCCCTGTTCCCTGCTCCACTGGCCCAAATCAGTACCCCGATGTTCTTGCCTTCTGCTCAAGTTTCATACCCTGGACGGTCTTCACATGTAAGACTCTTTTTCCTGGAATACTGGGATATGGGAAGCTGGAGGTGAGGAGGGAGTTGGTTTGCAGGGGGTGGTAGGAAGAAGCCATCAGCTCAACAACTGCATTGTTTGTGGCCCACTGGGAAACGCAAGTATTAAATTTAGGCAAGAATTTATATTAGACTTTCTTATTTTGTAAAATCATTTTGCTCCATGGAAATAGTGAATGGGGCCATGGGCAGGGAGACTAGAGTTCCTTTGACCTGCGTCCTCTGTCTGCAGGCTCCAGCCACCTGCAAGCTGTGTCTCATGTGCCAGAAACTTGTCCAGCCTAGTGAGCTGCATCCAATGGCCTGTACCCACGTGCTGCACAAGGAGGTGGGTGCTGCAGACCACCTTCCCTTTCTGCTTTCTGACAGCCAAGATAATTTTTTTAAAACATTTTATTGTGTCGATACTGATTGTAAGTATCCAGTTGTCAGGTTTTCAGTGAGTTGTGGCTTAAACATCAGAGTTCAGAATAGTGAAGCTGAGATCTTCCAGTTTATTTCACCCCATTCCCTGCAGGGGAATGGATAAGCAATTCATGCTACAGCACTGATAAGTCATTTTCACGGAAACTTGACAATAAGAGATAATCCCATACTCTAATCCTTGTTTCAAATATAGTATTGTCAAGAGGCTTGGATGAGAGGCATAGAATAGAGAGCGTGAGATTAGTAACTCAACAAGCAGAATAGCTTGATGGCCTGCCTGTGAGAGATTATAGTCACAGACTGGCAGGTCTTTCTGTTCTCTGATTATGTCATCGGGTAACAGGGAAGATTCCTTCTTAACCATTTTGCATTGTTCATTTTGCTTCTCAAGAGGTAGAGTGATATAATGTATACCTAAATTCTTGGTAAGAAAAAGTCCTGAGGGACCAGCAGTTGGCGTAATGGCTATGTCGCTGGACTCCCATGTAGTTGATGGCGGCTCGAGTCCTGGACCTGGTGGTTTAAACTCACGCCCAGCGCGTGTGCATGCGTGCCCAAGATCCCGAGAGGAGAATGGAGGAGAAGGGATTGCGGCGTGGCCATCCCCCCTGGGGGGTGATTTCTTGCTTTCTGTCTCTGCCTCTCTCTCTCTTTCTGGTGAGCGCACGCGCCCTATAGCAAAAACCTCTCAAAAAAAAAAAAAAAAGGGAACCAGCAGTTAGCGTAATGGCCATGTCGCTGGACTCCCACGTAGTCGACCACAGTTCGCGTCCCGGACCCGGTGGCTTAAAACTCACGCCGGGCGTGTGTGCATGCATGCCCAAGATCCTGAGAGGAGAATGGAAGAGAAGGGATTGCGGCGTGACCATCCCCCCTGGGGGGTGATTTCTCGCTTTCTGTCTCTATGTCTCTCTCTGTCTGTCTGGCGAGCGCACACGCCCTATAGTGAAAATCTCTCCAAAAAAAAAGAAGAAGTCCTGAATAAAATGAGTGATGGGGGAAGGAAGGTCAACTCAGGCTGTAAGAGGTGGCAACTGACGCTAGATAGGCAACAGAGAGCAGCTTCATGCAGACTTGTCCTTGCTCCCCGCTCACGCCTCCTGGGAAAAGACAGCTCAGCTGCTCTGAGAGTCTTTGCGGCGAGAGCCACGGAAATAGCCCTTCTCGTCTCCCCAGTGAGAGTTTTTCTCACTTAGACCTTGTTGAACCTTAACAGCAATCTTCTTCCCTTTGTCTGAGGTATGTCTTTCTTTCTTTCTAGTGTATCAAATTCTGGGCCCAGACCAACACAAATGACACTTGTCCCTTTTGTCCAACTCTTAAATGACGGACCTGACTGGGGAGGAAGAAGAGGAGAAACTGATGTGAACAGGAAGCGCGGGTTCAAGATTTCTAAAACTCTATATTTATACAGTGACATATACTCATGCCATGTACATTTTTATTATATAGGTGATGTGTGTATAGAAAGTCTGTATTCTGATGTTCGTAAATGAGAGTATGTATATTATGCAGAAACGTCTGGTCCCCCTCCTCTGGCGGTTCTCTTGGGGGATGCAGATTGCAGGGAAGATGATGTTGAGTTTGGCCTTGAAGTTTTGCTGTCCCTGCCTAGGGCTATTTTCAGATACGATATAAAAACCATCTAGGAAGCTGCTGTCGCTCTACGGCCATCCCGCTTTGGTGTGGCTCAGCCTGTAGTCCATTTCCTTACGGCTCATGTATGCAGATTTGAAGCCTGGTGCTCACCCACTGTCAAACCAGATGCCTTGCTTACCGAAAGCCTCCGAAGCCTCCGTACTGTTTAGCCACTCTACCCCAAACAGATAAAATGAGACTCTGATTGAGGAAAAAATTGTAGACCTAATAGCTCGACTTTTCATTGAATATTTTACTGTGTTAACGCTCATTATTTATACATAGACATTAGGTTTACAGAATGTTCTGTTTTACATCAGTGAAATTCACAGTCCAAGAATAACGACATAACCAGGTCCCATTTCCCCCACAGCTTCTGTCCACTCTACTTTCTGGGTGGAAATTAGCACAACGCATAGGTTTTCCTGGGCCAAGCCATCCCTTGCTGCCGCTGGCTTGGCTTCTCATCAGGCTGTAGCAGGCCAACCTTGTGGAGTTCTCACCCCTTCCCACTCACTCCGGTCTCCTCATCTAGCTAACCCCCCTCCCCCCTGAAGGTTAAGGCAGTTGGTTCACAACCAAGTTGTTTGGTGACCTTGGGTGAGCTCCAGACAGGCACTCGGGTGAGGAGATGTCTGTGCAACTTACTTGCAGAATGGAATGATGGGTTTTAAGTTCTGAAGTAAAGAGGCTATGGGGGACATGATTCCTGTCCTGGGAAAAATGGAGACCACAGTGATGTGAAGAAAGGAGACTGGGTTCCAAGTTTATGAATCATCTGTTCTGTGGAGAGCTCTCTGGAACTAGTTCATTTTCCACCTCTGCTTACTGAGCACTTCTGGGTTTTAGGTTTTATACTGTGGAATGCTAAGACTCTCTTAGAGTTTTTAATCTTTTCCTATCCTTTTATCTTTACTCCTAAAGGAAATGGCTTCAGCTCCCTTCTCTTTTGGAATTAAACAAGTAAAGGCTATGTGTTAATTAGAAGTAAAAATGGGCTCCAGGGGAAGTCACCATGTATTACCAACAACTGCATCTTTTCTGTTTGGAGACCTGGAAATGCTTACTGCTACTCGCAAAAATATCAGGATGGCAAAGACTTGTCCTTTCAGACCCAACTAAATTCTCTCCTCTTTGTTTTTATTAGTGTTTCTTTCTTTGTCTTTCATTCTTGCCTCTCAGCTCATGGACAAATTCTTTTTTCTCTTGTCTTACTCGCCCAGGTTTACTGACTAGCGTCCGTTTAGGGAGCTGGACCTCCTGGGGCCACCTTGGCATCTTACAGGTGAATGGAATGGCCCAAGTACTGTTCTTCAGAGGTCAGATGACCCACTTCCTCTGGTTAATGAAGTTTTACTGTCTCCAGTTTGGCTGCTGTTGTGAACAGGAAAAGTGGCAAAATGGATGATCGATTCCTACATTCTTTTCATTTGGGGGAGTCATATCTTATAACCCCTAAGTTGTCTCGCTTCAACTTGGCAGCAGCTGGCCACTTGCAGTGTTCTTTTTAAGCACCCCCTGAAAATTGAGAACTTGGAAATGGATATAAAGAAAATTGTGTCTTTTCCAACCATCTTTGAAGCCAAAGGAGTAGAGAGGGAGAAAAGGAAGGATGAGGAGGGGGCTTAACTGCTTTCCAGTAAAAGCCCCTGGAAAGCCAACTCTAGCAGGAGGATAAGTGTTTTGGAGAGTTGTGCATGGGAGCAGGGGCCTCGTTGTCACTCTTGTCCAGGGTCACTCAAAAATAACTCTTGGCCACCCCTGCTCTCCCTTCTCCCACCGTCCACTGGCCTGCAGTGGCAAAAGCCACAAAGACCAACGGGAAAGGCCCCAAATGCAGTGAGTGGAGATGGGACAGTCATTTTTCAGGAGCAGAATTTAAAAATAGAGATATATAATACATATTTTTACAAGCAAGAAATCTGTTGTCAAGATTTTTTTATATATATACTTTAAAGTTCATAGTTTCCAAGTAGAAAGGAAGGAACTGTAAAAGAAAAATAAGTGCAAGTTTTCTTTTAAAAAAAATAACAGGGCGATGAGACTTCCTAATGAAGGGGTTGAGTGTATGCCCTGGGAAGAGCTGGGGAAAAGCCAGTTTTCCCCAGCGTGGGTGGAAATTACAAAGCAGATCGTGGCATTTTCATCTCACGGTAGCAATTGTGGAAGTGTATTTACACAGTGACGTCTGAGCTGGGAGCGGACAGTCTCGTCTTCCTCTCGGTCTTCGTAGTGACGGGGTGTTCCCAGTCAGCCAGAGCAGCACCACGTGCAGTGGGAATGAAGAGAGCCCAGATAAAAAACTGACTCAGTATTCTTGTTTTATTGGTTTATGGCTTTCGGGCATCTGGCCGAGGCCCTCCTGTGTTTCCCTCGCCCTACCAGGTACTTCCACATTCAGCAGATCCCACACCTGGAAGCGTGTGTTAACCAGACAGGAATAAGAAGCAGTGGGGACGCCAGGACAGGTCGGCTCCTCCCACGCACACTGCTGTCATCATCTAATGTGCTAGAACCGAGGGAGGAAGTTACCTTGGTCCCCACTGCCTGGCCCGAGAATCAGCCTGGGTACCCACGTTCTATTAGGAGTGGGCGTAGAGAGCAGGATAGGGGAAGGGTTGGCCTTCTTCAAGGGCCTCCTTCCTTGTGGTGAAGGAAATAAGGAAGCCCTGAGGCTGCCATTTTTTTCTCCCAGCAAACTTGATACTGAAGACACGATGTTAGAGCCAGAAAGCCCTGGATTTCTGACACTCTTGGTATAATACTAGTGCCAGTTTGTGACATCTTAGACAGATGCATGGGGCCATGAGGTGAGAAGGCCAAAGCACTCTGTGTTGTAGAAGGGTCTTACCACTTCTTAGCCAAACTAGAAATCCAGGCAGAGGTCGAGGGTGTCAACCCTGTACCTGCCGAGCCACCATCTGGGTTTGCTCTCAAGGTTTCGGTAGGAAAGGTCTCCTGTGCCACCCTTCTAGCACCTTGACTGCAAAGCTCGAGGAATGGGTTGGGGGAAGGGTGAGCCCATGACCAGGAAGACAGAGCCCAGCCTGCTGTGCTCTGTTGCTCTCCCATGGGGGGGCGCCCAGGGCTCCCGCGGTCAGGCTGCGACAGCACGACCTGCCACGTGTAGGATGAAGGGTCCAGGAGAGACCGGTGGAATTAGTAAGGTGGAAACTCATTTGTTACGTGGAACTTCTTAGTGGGCATTTTTCATCTAAGAGCGCGCTAAAGAGAGCTCTTTGGCTCAATAAGCCCTTCCCCCCACCTCACTTTTGGTCAGGCTGCTACCACAGAAAAGAAAACATTGAACATGGTGCCACCTCAGGAGGTGGTGGGATTCTGTCTTGGAGGTGAGATCTAAAGCTCCAACCGGCGGGTGGTTGTGTGTCTGCCTTTCCTGGCTTTGATCACAACTGTTCCCTGTCTTTGCACACTCTCTCCTTCCCCTCTCTCCAGCCACCCCCATTTGTATAAATATTCAGGTGAATTATTTGTTAACTTAATTCAAGAGGCAGTCTGTGTACCGTTAGGCTGTTCGTACAGTCCCTATCCGTAAAGCAGGCGGCGAGCTCTGCACCCTCTCCCGACTGTGGCCAGCGCAGAGACAACACTGGCCCTCTCTGTCAGGGTACTGCAGGGACACACGTGGGGTAACCTGGGTGTGCTGCCAATATTTCTGGAACGAGGAAGAGTACTTTGGATTGGAGAATCTAAAGGAATGGTGGGCAGAGGTTCAGGGCTGAAGTTGCAAGCAGCAGAATTTCCCACTTGAGCTGGAGGTGACCGAGAGGATCCCCGCCACCAGAGTGCCGCCTCCTTCCCGCTCCTGTGTGCACAGGTGCGGTCCCTGTAACCCACCTTGCCAGCTTTCCTCATCCGTCAAGGCAGAGGCATTTGGCGGGTGGGCGAGGGTCCTGAGCCGCTCTGGCCACGGGCGCCATCTGTGTCTCCTCCTTGTGACCAAAGTGCACCACCCAGACGTGGTCGGGAAGCTCTGTCGTTCGCCCATGGGCCTCCTCACTTCAGCAGGGAGATGTCGTCAGCAAAGTCATCGTGCTGGTGGCGCAGGCAGCGGAGGCAGCGCCACTGACACACCATGAGGCAGAGTGGCAGCATGAAGAGGGCGCAGATGGCGGCCATGACGTAGGCGATGGTCATGAGGGTGGACTCGTCTGTCTGTGGAATGTTGTAGCCACAGTCCTCCATGTCCGGGGTGACGAAGGGGCCCTCGACTGCCGCCGTCCTGAACTCATCGTGCACTAGGAGGGCGGAGCGGAAGGGCAGCTCTCACCGCACGGCAGTGGGGGTCGCACAGCAGAGGCCTGCAGCTGAGACCTGCTGTGAGCCCTGCGGAGCCTGCGGACCTGCTGACCTGGAGGCACTCAGGAGCAGGCCCGGAAGCCAGCGCCCACTGGAGGCCTGCCCTCTGCCCCCGCCATCCCTGTCAGAGGGCACAGCAACCTTCCTGTATACCTGTCCAGTGGCTCCCAGCTGACCAGGCCCTTGTTCACCCACTCAACTTACCTTCCGCTGCAGAGGTCCCACTACAAACCCTGCCACCCTTCTCAAGTGGCATTAGCCTCCCACGTGGTGGCTGACAGGGCCACGCCAGGCTCCTGCTGCCCTTGCACCTCAAGGCTCCCAAGGTGCCCTGGCATCTCTTGCTTCCCTGGGTTTCCGACAGAGGTTACCGATCCAGCCAGGGCACTCCATGGCAGGCGGTGTTTAGAAGACGGCACTGACTGGCTGGCTGTTGTGCAGCATGTTGCTTTGGCCTGAGGTGACTGCTTCCACCTCCCAAACTGACACGAGTCCCGGGAAAATCCGGATAGATTGACCCACACCCACAACCCTGGTGCCCTCACCATGGCAAGCGCTGACGGCGAAGCCAATTCGTTTCCGGGCCCGATCGAAGACGACATAGAAGCCCTCCATGATGACGGCGCCCATGACCGTGCCCGTGGAGGACTGAGAGATGGCAAACTTGTAACAGTCGTCCTGGGACGTGGCCACGTCTTCCACAGGCCGCAGGTATTGCTAGGGTGAGCAGTTGGGTGAGAGAGTGCCTGTCTCCCTCCAGCCCATCTTCTGGTAGCTTTTCCCTTTGCCACCCCCGAGCTCTGAGGTTGGCTTTGCCCCGACACTCCATCTGTTTTGCCCCCCAAGTTCTGGGAAGCCATGCCTGTTCACTCCTCTCCCCGGGGTCCCGCTGACTCCAGTCGGGGCATACCTGTGGAAGGATGGTGATGCGGAAGGACTGATTGGTGACCTCACCCATCAGATAGAGTGAGATGACCGGGAAGATGTTCCAGGGGGTGGTGCCTGCCTGCCAGCACACCAGCTGCTCTCCCAGCCAGAACCCGTCCGGGAACTTCTCTGTCTGTGTTGGCAAGAAGGGGTCACCGTTAGGAAACTGTCTCACCACCTCATCGTTCCCATTTCCAGGTAACACTAGGCCTTATTAGCTTTTTCCAGGGAAACATCCCAAGCGGGGAAAGGTAAACTCCAGCCCAGGGATTCAGAGGGTGTGCAGAGGGGCCGTGTGAGCAAGCCTAGGCCTGTGGAGGAGCACAGCCTGTGAGGACTCAGCGTGTGCACCCTGGGCCCTTCCCTGACCTGCCACCCCCATCCCCTCCCGGCCCACTCACCGAGGAGGCCGCCTTGATGGACTTGACAGCGGCTTCAAACACCTTCTTGGGCAGACGAAGGTTGGTGGTGCCACTGTCCACGATGCTCTTGTCGTAGTTGTACTGAGGGAGAGGAAGGGTCAGAGGGGCCACTTTGGGCAGAGCTGGAGGACTGAGTGGCTGTGGGTCCTGCCTGGGTGGGGGTCCTGCTGGCCATGGGCTGAGTGGACCTCCTTGAGCAAGTTACTTTGCTCCTGTGCCTCAGTCTCCGCATCTCCAAACAGGGATGGCAACAGTACCTCCAAAGGTTACCATGAGGATGAGGTAGATCAGCACGTTTAGAGCGCTTAGGGTGCCTGGCAGGGGGGCACTCAGGGCCTGCTCACCCATTACCTGAGGTGGGCGGCCCCTGCCCAAGTCACAAGTGGAAGTGCCCACGCAGTGCTTTAAGCTTTCACAGTGTGTGCCTATCTGTCCTAACCCAGCATGCCTGAGCAGCTCAGAAAGGCAGGCCTGCGAGACTTAGCCACCCCTCCTGGGCACTGCCGAGCACAGGGGTGAGCACTTGACACATTTTCCCTGACCTTTGCCCCCGACTTTGAGAAAGTCATTTTGCATCTGTTTTGCAGAGGAGGAAACAGAGACACACCAACTGGTCAGAGGGCACAAAGCTCTTGAATGGCAGAGCTAGGTTCTTATCCAGGTCTCTGACTCCAAAGCAGGACCCTGTGGCCACGTCATGGTGTCACACCTCCTCGAGAAGGGCTTGTCCAAGACCGCAAAGCCACACAGTGACTAGAGCCAGACTTCCGAACCCAGTCCATGCATCTCATGATGAGACCCTAACCTGCCGTCCCTGTGAAAGCGCCCTCCCAGGTCCTAGCCCCAAACCTCAGCTCTGCTGTGTGCCCATTAAGCTCCTGACTGTGCTAGGCCTTTCTGCAGGTCCTGTACCTCTGTCCCGTCCTCCCAGACCCCCTCACACTGGGTGGCCTGCCCTGCTCCCCAACCACCTTGGGCCGTTACCTCCTTGCAGTCCATGTTCAGATCTTGTCCGTTGATCTCCACCCGCACGATGATCACCTCGTAATACCACTCCCGCCGGATGGGTGTGTACCAGAGACTGCCCGTGTACAGCGAGTGGTCAATACCCCCAATGATCTAGGGAGAAAAAAGCGGGTACCCGTGCCCCAGCACAGAGGGAGAGCAGGTCACCCAGAGACCAAGCAATAAGATCAAGAACTTCCTGTGCTGGCAAGGATATCCACACATTAGCATTTTGTCTTCCTGCTTCGAAGGAAATTGGGCCCAAAAGCTAGTTATAGTTTCTTAAATGTGTTCAGGGAAAACAGCTTTCCAGGATTCTTAATTGTTTTAGAATCACACAGCCTTTGATATAAAGTTATTTAAACCTAAACTGGCGCAATAAATATTGAATGAATGATTATTTGCTTCTATTATAAGTTTACCTTTTTTTTTTTTTTTTTTTTTGCTTTTGGAGAACCACTCACCATTGTCCTAATAAAGTCCTTACATTTCTGCCTCTGACCATTAGACTGAATACTCTTAATTTCATAGATCTTGTTTTTGCTTCCTTTGAACAATCATCTCTAATCTTTTTCAAATTTACCATAGATTCCTCGAATGCTTTCTGGAATAATGCAAGAAAGAAAAGGATGGGGAAAAAGGGGGTGGGGAATATGAGGGGGTCTTCAAAATGTTCGTGGAAAATGTATATTAGGAAAAAAAACTGCATGGTTTTCAAAATTCTGTGCATCAAAATAAACTTTTTCAAGTTCTGCTATCTGGTGTATGTGCTCACCTGAGAGAAACAGAGAGGGAAAGAGAGGGAAGTGAAAACTCACCCCCCAGGGGGGATGGCCATTTCAGTCCCTTCTCCACTCTCCTCTCAGGGTTTTAGGCATGCATCACACATGCCCAGCGCGGTTTTCAAGCTGGTGAGTCTGGGATTCAAACCATAACGTCAGCCATGTGGGATCCAGCACCTTAACCTTCATACCACCTGCTGGCCCCCATAACTCACATATTAATCCTTCATCTTCCGTGAACATTTTGCAGCCCCCTTGTATAGATTCTGTTGTAAGGAAGTGGAGCCTGGAGGAGGGGGACAGATGGCACCTCTCCGTCTCCCAGTGCCAGGACCTACTCACCATGCTCCCTCCGACTGAAGCCAGCACTTCAGACTGGTTGAGGGGGAAGCCAGCGCCACAGAGCTGCAGGGAGAAGAGGTTGGGAACGTGGGTCTGCTTCACCAGGGAGTCAAAAAAGGGCTCCAGGGAGTCGTCGGGCTGTGCAGAAAGAAAGGAGTGAATGCTCACACAGAGGGCCCCAGGAGAGGCCAGATTCCTGCTGAACTGGAAGGCCGAAGCAAAAACGTGGGGATGCTCCTTGGAAAAGGCCACCTAAGGACCAGAGGGCGGTGCAATAGTAAAACACCACACTCCGAAGCTGATGCACGTGGAAGGTTCTGTGTGTCTGGAGAGCTCCCTGTGTGTGCTAGGCACACACATGCCGAGAGCCAAGCTGGTGACATCTGGGGAGAATTGTGCTGTCTCATGGAAAAAATAAAGTGCAAAAGAAAAAGACCATCTTGAGTCAGTCCATGGCCTAGGGATTAAGGTGGCTGGATCCCACATGGTCGACTACATGGTTTGAGTCCTGGACTTGGCAGCTTAAAAATCGCACCAGACGTGTGTGTGCCCAAAATCCTGAAAGGGAAAAATGGAAGAGAAGATTTTGGTATGACCATGGCCCATGGAGGGTGCTTTCTTGCTTGCTTTCTCTCTCTTTCTGGCAAGTACATACTCCCTCTGGCAAAAATTAAAAAAAAAAAAATTGGTAGTCACTTATGAAAAAATGAAAAAGAAAGAGAAAGATCTTGAGGTTCTGAGACACTGGCCATGTGAACGAGAACTTACTGAACGGCCCGTGGCTCCATCGGAGCTTCCATCTCCATATACCTAATCTGCTTTCAATTTGTAGGGCTTTTCTTGAAGATGTTGGAGTAAGTAGAAACCACAGCCTATTCCTGTCCCTGTCACACCTTCACAGCTTCACCATAGTTCTGCCCTCAAGTTCAAACTGCCACCCTGCCCCCTGTTAAGTAACCCCTTAAACTGATGGGTTTCTGGCCTTCAGTCACCATCTAGCCCCTCCCCGGCTCCCTCCCTGGTGACTTGCAGGGCAGAGACAAGGTGGACCCGGGCCTGTTCTCTCACCCTGGCGATCTCAGCGTAGGCCAGTCCCAGGATGCCCTCCCAGTTGGAGCCATTGATGAAGAACTTGTCTGACTCCGTGATGGCAGCGATGTTAGCACGCACGGTGACGTTGGGGCCGTGGGGGATGCTCACCAGGTCGGTGCCCAGCTCCCCCTCCCACTTGCCCTGGGTGTAGGGCACGTACACGCCCTTCCGGAGGTCCCGGTATGTGCTGGACCTGTGGGAAGAAGGCAGTGGTCTGTGGACACGTAACTGTTAACAGCTGGTGTAGGGGTCACACCCACTCCCAAGTGCCACCTTATCTCGGGACACCCTAGCATCTGCATTCTGGCTGCTCAAGGGCATATCCAGGCCCGACATGAACTAAACATCTGCTGGCCTTGCAAATGGGAGCGAGTGCTGGGCTGCTCCCCTGCCTCCGGGGCTCGTGCTTCCAGATCTAGCGCTCAGGCCCCACAAAGAACAAGCCTAGGCTTTGTGCATTGTGCCCGCTGCTGCTACAGGGACAGCTAGTGGGCATCCTGTCCCACCCCACCCCAGTGCCCTTGAGTTCCCAGAGAAAAGGAGCCATTGACTTTGGCTCGCTTGGGACCCAGTGGTACCATCTGAGTGGTAGGGAAGTGCCAGGCAGGGTGGAGCCGCTACAGCAAGTTCTTCCAGAGCAGGGGTTGGCACAGCCTCCATGTGGCAGGTAGGTATCACACTGCACTTGTGGGACAGACCCCACCTGCGCTTTACTCATTCCACGAGCCAGAGCTTATCTATGGTAGGAGCAGGGTTGGGATTGGGGCTAGGGCCCGGAATGAATGACCTTTCACTGGGCCTGCCCACACCCTCCTCCCTGATTGTTTTTCTTAGGTAGGCATTTTAGGGGCCAGCAGGTGGCGTAGTGGTTAAGGCACTGGACTCCCACATGATTGATCACGGTTTGAGTCCTGGATCTGGCAACCTGAAACTTCGCACTGGGTGTGTGTTGTATACATGCCCAAAATCAGGAGAGGAGAACGGAGGGGAAGGGATTGCAGTGTGGCCATCCCCCGGTGGGTAATTTCTCACTTTCTGTCTCTGTCTCTTTGGAGCACATGTGTCCTATAGCAAAAACCTCTCAAAAAAAAAAAAAAAGGTCATTTTAGAGGACAAGGGGTCAAAGAAGGCAGGAAATAGGAAGGTGAGTTTTGTATGTCTTGAAACCCAAGGATATTTATGCATCTGTTCTCATATTTGCACACACACAGATGTCTCAAACATGAGATTTCCTCTAATCACTTCCTCTTCCTGCTTTTCTGCTCAGGGGGCTTTCAGATCCCACTCACTGCCCCCCTTTTCCCAGCAAGGAGTCCAGCAGGGGCACGCCAGGTGCTGCCCGGAGGAGGCGGTTAGCTTTCAGGCCCCGACGCTGGTCCAGGCAGCGGGATTTATCGAAAGCTCTTTCCTCGTGTCTTGGACTGTGCTGAGCCACCAAAGCGGCCCTGGACGGTTAGCAAAGGGAGCTGTCACTGCAGGCTGTTCAGGCTGGACTTAGCTGGTGTCAGAACACGAGCACCGAGGGTGTAGGTAAAATGTCCCTCGCTCCCCACTCAGGCAGAGCAGAGTCCCGAGAAGGCTCTGGGAGCTCTGGGCTGCCCCTCTCTCCCCTTCTCTCCCACACAGGCTGCCCTGGGCTCAGAACTGAAGCACCTCCCAGCTGCCCAGCAACTCATCCCTTCCCACGACACGCTTCCTCACACTGCCCCTCTTGCCCTTCTCCTGGTCCTATTCCTCTCTCTCTCTGTGGTCTAAACTTCCTTTCTGCACCCGTTCCCTGCCCCTCCTTGGGAAGTTCCTCCCGGGCCCTCCCCAGGACTCACAGCTGCCTCTGGTAGTAGCGATGCAGGAAGGGGTGGGGGGCTGCCCCCACTGCGAAGTTGCTGCTGCCCGTGTCCACCAGGATGTTGAGCTGTGAGAGAGCAGGGAGAGGAGAGACGTTACTAACAGCAGGCTCTAGACACCCCACCGTTGTCCCTCACCCTCAGCCGCGGCGTGTCCCGTGGGAGTGTCCAGGCTGCAGATCCCATGAAACGTGACTGGCCAGGATGGCACCGCGAGTACCACGGCCACGGACAGAACCTGGGTCCATGGTCCCCTCAACGTGGACTCAGAAATGTCTGCTTCTGTATGTGGGATGCCTACATATCCTGTGACTTAGGAGCTGTGTGTGCGTGCACGTGTGTGTGGTCTGTTCCGTTTCTCTCTACCTTCAGATCGCCCTTGCTCATGGGGTGCCTGACCTCGCTGTCTTCAGCACCAGCCCCTTCCCCTGTGTTTCTGGATCTCCCAGTAGGTGGCCTGCCTCACCTCTCCAGCCCCAGCTCAACAGCTATTCTGGGAGCCACGCTGGCCAGGGAAGCTGCGGGGAAGAGCCTGCTGGTTTCTGACTCCACCCACCAGAACGCGGCTCCCCAGGCAGGCAGGGTCCCCTTCTGTCTCGAGGTCACTCAGACCTGTAAGTCCTACTGTCAGAAATAGTGGGGAACAGCTGGTGTGGCGGTTAAGGCACTGGACTCCCACATGGCTGACTGCGGTTCAAGTCCTGAACTTAACAGCTTGCTTTCTCACTCTCTCTCTCTCTGGTCAAATTGAAGAAAAATGGTAATAAATAAAATTACAAAAATAATTCTTGGAAAAAAAAAATAGTGGAGAGCCAGGTGCACCATATCATGTTGGGGCCTGGGTTGGGCCAAGTGAACGGGGACAGGAGTCTCCCTGGTGTTCCTCGCCGTGCAGCTCCTTGACCCTCCGTTCTCCCCCGCCGGCCCTCTCCCACCCAGAGCCCTTTTCTTTTCTTTTCTTTTCCTTTCTTTTCTTTTCCTAAGAATTATTTAATTAACTAATTTATTTATGTATTATTTTTTTCACTTGACTTTTGCCAGAGAAAGACAGACAGAGAGAGATTGGGAAAGTGAGAAAGCTAGCCTCCAGGTCTGGGACTTGAACTGGGGTCTGCCACGTGGAAATTCCAGCGCCTTAACCACCATGCCACCTGCTGGCCCCAGAGCCACTTTCTGAATCCCTGGGGAACAAGGGAAAGGGAGGGCCGCTGGCCTCAGAAAGATGGTGCTCTGCACCTCTGCGCTCCTCTGCCGACCTCCCATGCACCTCAGCTCCCCAGCCCTGGGGCCTGGCCTCCTGCATCCTCTCTCCTATGCAGTGAGCTTGGCTAACCTTGCTTTGGTGCAGGTTCTGACCCTGTCACCTTGAGCAGGTCACAGTGTGCCTGGGCTTCAGTTCCATCCTCACCTCTCTGTCCTCTCTGGTGCTGCCCCATGTGGTCTGCGGCCTGCGCCCTGCCCAGTGCCTGCTTAGGCCTTGGGCCTCCCTCATGTCCCCAGAGCCTCTGATCCTGCCTCCCTCCATCCCAGCCCCTCACCCCAGCCAGGCTCCTGTTCCCTCCCAGCTCCCTCTCCTTGGCCTCTACCCCGTCTCTCCGTGGTCTCTGGGCAGCCACCAGCTCCAGATGCTGGGCTTTCAGAGAAAATCAATATATGGGAGGCTCAGCAGCTCCGATTTCAATCAGCCGGTTAATGATTAAAGAGCTTCCTCCCCAACCCCCCCAGGGCCCCAGCCCCACCTCCCAAGACTCAGCTGGGGGGTGCTGGGGGTTGCCTCATATTTACAGGGCCCCCTGCTGTTGCTGCATCCCAAAGAAAGAGGGTCTCCTCTGTAGCCTGTGCAGGGGAGGGACCACCTGGAATGCATGTGCCCAGCCTGGCGGCCCTGCAGTCCCAGTTCCCTCCCTGCGCCTGCCCCTCCTCTTCAGCAGCGGTGTCAGGCATACTTGCCCTTCGAGTGCCAGCCTTCCTGGTTCTTTTGAGGAAAGTCACCCCTTCCACCTCGAAGGAGGCCAAGCCCAAGGAGGAGTGATCCTCTCTACTTCCCTCCCCGTTCCCATCCCCACACCCGGATTTCAAGCCCCCACTGCTCTCTGTCTCCCTCAAACATGGGAATGCAGTAAGTGCCCACGATTCCCTCTGACCGCTGGCCCTTTTCAGGGTGATCCTGCCTCTGAGAGGATCTTCTGGTCCTGTCCTGCATCATTTCCAACCCAAGCCCTAAGCCTTCCTCCCCTCCTGCTCCAGTGGAGCCTCGTTGTGGCAGGGACCTGAGGTGAAACTCAGACACCCCATTCTTCATGGACAGGGCATCTAGGGCAGCCCCGAGAAGGAATTAGGGGACTGTTAAGCCTCCTGAGCGGCCTCGACGCTTACTTATGGAGGGCCATCGGAGGGCACCCTCAGGGCCCCAGCCAGTCCTTCCTTCAGCTGTCCCTCCCCCTGGCTCAGGCCTCCCTCCCTATGAATTACCCTCCTTCCCCGCAGGCCGACTCAACCACCCGACTCAACCATGCTCCACCACCAGGCCTGGATTCTTCCTGCTATCACTTACAAATGCTTGAGTCTCTTCATTCAAAAACAGCAATGACAAAATCTCCCTGATCACACATCCGCCTCCATCTACCCTCCCTCTCCTCTCCCTTCACAGCCAGGTCCTCAGCCAAGCTGTCTTCATTTCCTCACCTCCCACTCATTCCCCAACCCATTCTAAACTGGGTCCCGCCCCTAGCCCTTACCACCAGAAAGCAGCCCTTACTACAGCTCCCAAGGACTTCACGTCACCAAATACCAAAGACACTTTGCAGACCAGGCCTCGTCTTACAGGAGGTCTCAGGTCACACCTGCCCTGTCTCCTCGGCAGGCTCAGTTCTCAAGGTTCGGGTTTGCCCTCTTCCTCGTGACCTAGGCCAGCTCACCGGGACGCAATGACCTCTAAGCTTCTCACTGGAGCCCTTTCCTCCTCTCGGAGCTCCAGATGCACACAGGGAACTGCCCCAGGATCCCTGGAATACAGCATGTCCTCAGTTGACCCCAGTGGGCCTACCCATCTGGTTGGCTTCCAGTGTTCCCGCCACCCGCGAATGGCGTCACCACCCATCTGTTCTGAAAGTCAGCAACTTCGGCGCTATCCTCGCGCGTTCCTTCCCTTCACTCCCCACCTCTCCAATTAACCTTCTCAAAAGTCTCCTGAATGTACGTTATCACCATCTACCCTGGACCGTCACAACTGTCCCAGCTGCGCCCGGCACATCGCCCTTGACCCCCAGCCTTCCGCACTGCAGCTGTGAGTGAGTGACCTTATGGGTTTGTTGTTTCTTTTCTTTATTTGTGATAGAGCATGTGCATGTGAAAGAGAGAGAGAGAGAGCGCTAGAGAGGCAGAGAACCCTTCACAGGGTCGGGTCACACCCTGGTCTGCAGCCTGCAGGATCTCCAGCACTTGGGTACGTGCCTGGTATGTTTCAGGCTGACTGGGCGAGGGATTCAAACCATGGTTGCCATGTGGTATCCAGCTTCTCTGGAGCAGTGCATTACTGCTGCGCCATGGGCTCACCTGGAGTGGCCTTTTTCAAGGTGCAAATTTGACAGTCCCTCTTCTATGTCAATAGTTTCCTTTTACTACTAAAATAAAAACTTTGGGACCAGCAGGTGGTATGTGGTTAAGGCGCTCGACACTCCTACATAGCTGACCATGGTTCGGGTCCCAGACCTGGTGGCTTGCTTTCTCACTTTCCCTCTGTGTGTGTGTCTCTCTCTGGTCAGATAAAAATAAATGAATAAATAAATAAAATTAAAATAAAGAAGTCTTAAAAAAAAAAAAAAACCTTAAAAGTGTTCATATTCCTATAGGGCCCTTCATGGCCCTGCCCTGCCTGTATATCCAGTCAGAGTTTATCCCCTACTCCCTCAAGCTCTCTGCCCTCCAGCCACACTGGCCTCAGCTCATGCCCTACACCAGCATGGTCCTTCCCGCAAGGCTGTTGCACCTGCTGTCCACTCTGGCTGGGCCATCCTTCTTTCCTCTTGTCTACTCATCCTTCAGCCTGAGCTCAGAAGGGATCTCCTCAGTGAGACCAGGTCATATTCTCTTATTTGGAAGCTTCCGTAGAACTCGCCACTCTGGGGGCTGGCAGGTGGTGTGGTGGTTAAGGGTGCTGGACTCTCATATGGTTGACCACAGTTCAAGTCCCAGACCTGGTGGCTTGCTTTCTCACTTTCTCTCTCTTTCTCTCACTCTGTCCCTCTCTAGTCAAATTAAATAAGTAAATGAATAAAGTTACAATATATTTAAGAAAAAAAAAAAAAAACTCGCCACTCTAATTTCACACTGAATCTCACTCTACCTCCTTTCTTTAAAAGAATAATCTTATTTAACTTTATTATTAATTAATTTATTTATTTTAATTTGACCAGAGAGAAACAGAGTGAGCAAGTGAGAGAAAGAGAGAGAGAGGGAGAGAGAGAGAAAGTGAGAAAGCAAGCTGCCAGGTCTGGGACTCAAACTGTGGTTGGCCATGTGGGAGTCCAGCACCCTTAACCACCATACCACCTGCTGGCCCCTCACCTCTTCTTTTATCTAATTTTTAAAATCCCCGACATGTCCCTAGTGGGTATCATGGGCCCTAGAAATAAATACATTTTGAATGGCTAAAGAAAAAATGTGAAAGAGCTAATCTATCCTGTTTTTTGGGTAGTGGGCGAGGGAGGGATTCCTTAGTGGCTCCCAAACCCTGGAGGTTTTAGGTTACAGGCATGGCTTGGACTCGCTGTCCTCACTGGGTCCCCTGGCTGCATGTGGGAGGCCTGTGTTCCCGCAGCCTGTGGTCCCTGAACCGTCTCACCTCTGAGTGTCATCTGGGGCCAGACCCAGGAGTCAGATACCCAGGGGGCTGCAGCCTGGGGTTAAGGCTAGGTCAGTGCCAATCCCTTAACAAACAAATGCGTCCCTGGGGGGGGCCTCTGAGGGCTGGCAGCTTCAAGGGAAGCGCTAACAAGCTCCGCAGGGAAAGGAACACTGCCCAGGCTTTACTCTGCACCTGCCCTGGCGTTCTCGGCAATAGACCTGGGTGGTGAGAGACGTGGAGCGGCACTTTTAGGGGGGCCCTCTGTACCCCAAAGCCCACCTGTCTTGGCCCAGCTCTTACCAGCAGACAGGGTTGGCTCAGATGCTTCTGTATGGAAAGAATCTTCAGGAGGCACCTGTCTCCCAGGCTGGAAAAGAGTCTCTTTCCAATTACGAATGATCTCTAGTTGATAAAGTTCCACAACTTGGGACCAGCAGATGGCGTAATGGCTATGTCTCTGGACTCCCATGTAGTTGACCACAGTTCAAGTCCCGAACCCGGTGCTTAAACTCACACCAGGTGCGTGTGTGTGCGTGCCCAAGATCCCGAGAGGAGATTGGAGAAGGGATTGTGGTGTGGCCATCCCCCGGGGGGTGGTGATTTCTCACTTTCTTACTCTCTGACTCTCTCTGTGTTTCTGGTGAGTGCACGTGCCCTATAGCAAAAACCTCTCAAAAAATTAAAAAAAAAAAAAAAAGAAAAGAAAAAGAAAAAAGCTCCACAGTTCTTTTTGGTAGGCCTATCCCAGGGTCTTAGCCCTTTGGAAGCCTTTGCCGTGGGGGCTCTAGCTCCAATTCTTCCTAGCAAAGAGGGAGCCTATGCCCTTCATGTGGGCCTCAACCTTTGTAGGAAACAGCTCTCATATTCATGTATAATAAGCCTTTCAGCCAAAGCTGAGAGACAGACGGCTTTCTCCCATTTTGTAGAGTAGGAAACCGAGATGTAGTGTGGGTAAATCACTTGACCAACCGAGTACAACAAGCCACAGAGTTAGGGCAAGGATGCAATGGTTCTGACCAGCCCTCAAGTGTGGGCTTTCATCTCCTTGGCCTTCCTGCCTCTCCCACTTGGAGAGGAAGTTTGTGGTAGGTGGTTATGCTAATGAATCGCCCTCCGGGTACCCATGCCCTTGGGTGAGCCCCTCTGACACAGACTCTGGGCTTTGTCGTGTGACTCACTTTGGCCAATGGCACATCAGCAAATGATGCAAGAAGCTTGATATGTGCCGTGCCCTGGGGGCTGCCCTTGGAACCCTGCCTGAGGCTGTGAAGCACTCAGCCTTGCCTCCCAGAGGATGAGTGACTGTGTGAAGCCACAGGCCCAGCAAGCCCAGCTCAGCCCAGACCCTGGCTGGTGGCAGCCACAGGAGTGAGCACAGGTGAGATGTCCAGAAGGTTCCCAAGCCAACCCACAGAGTTCTGAAAAATGAAACGATTTTTAAAAGATTTCTGCCATAGGGGACCAGCAGTTAGCATAATGGCTATGTTGCTGGACTCCCACATAGTCAACCGCGGTTCGAGTCCCGGACCCGGTGGCTTAAACTCACGCCGGGCACGTGTGCATGCGTGCCCAAGATCCCGAGAAGAGAATGGAGAAGGGATTGCGGCATGGCCATCCCCTCTGAGGGGTGATTTCTCGCTTTCTGTCTCTCTGTCTCTGTCTGGTGAGCGCACGCACCCTATAGCAAAAACCTCTCAAAAAAAAAAAAAAGATTTCTGCCATAGGGCAGGTGAGCTTGCCAGAAAGAGAGAGAGAGATAGAAAGAGAGAGGGGGGATGACCATGCCACAATGTCTTCTCCATTCTCATGTTAGGATTTTGGGAACCCATGCATACACATCCAGTGGGTTGAGCCGCTGGGTTTAGGACTTAAACTGTGGAGCTGGTGGCCATGTGGGATCCAGCACTGTCAACACCATGCCACCTGCTGGCCCAGACAACTCTTGTTTTAAGCACTATTTTTTGGAGTTGTTTGTTACCCAGCATTAGATAACTAATACAAACTTTCTAAACTAAATTCTGGGATCCTTGACCTTGACAGCATCTGACCAGCCATAGGTTGAACCCCCAATGAACACCTCCTGCCACTTTTCATCTTCCTCATCAGGCTTCTTGTGAGGTTTCCTCAAAGCATGAAGATCTCACCCATGCACCTTTGCCTGAACGTGTCCAACTGTCGAGTCACTGCTTAAACATCCTTTCTCCCAGTAATCTCGCCCGAAGCCCCAGCTATCAGGCTCCTCCTCTCTCAGGTCCCCAGGAGCACCTGTGCCTCTGTCTACCCCTCACCAAGCTTTCAGTCGTCGTTTACCTAGTGACTGTCTGTGCCACAGGTTATGAGCCCCACAAGGGTAGGAAACACATCCGTATCTATCTATCTATCTATCATCAATCAATCATCTATTTACTTAATTTGACCAGAGAAGGACAGTGTGTGTGTGTGTGTGTGTGTGTGTGTGTGTGTGTGTGAGAGAGAGAGAGAGAGAGAGAGAGAGAGAGAGAGAGAGAGAGAGAGAGAGAGAGAAAGTGAGAAAGCAAGCCACCAATTCTGGGACTCGAACCATGGTTGGCCAAATGGGAGTCTAGTGCCCTTAACCACCATGCCACCTGCCAGCCCCCTGCATTCTTATTCAGTACCTAATGACTGCCTGGCCATGAGTGGGCGCTCCATAATAATTGACAGTATTTTTTAGCTGACAGTAATTGCCTCATTTCCTAGAGTTATTTCCCCGTGACCCTCCAGACTCCTGCTGTTCATTCTCAGCCTCAGCATCCTTGCAGGGTGATTTCCAGCCAGGTACTGAGCACGGTGACCATGACAACTGATGCTGGCCATATCCACGCACACTGACTGGAGGTCCACCCAGGGTCCTTAGATTCCTGGAGCCACTGCAGGGACTCCAAGGCTCCTTGGGCCTTGAGTCAATTTCCTCTGCTTTTTGAAGTGGATATTCCCAGACCTGAGCTTGCCCAAGGCTGAGAGAAGGAGGCGAGGAAGGGCACGAGGAGCCTAAGTCAGCGGCTGGGAGTTGCTCCTGGCCAGGACAGCACACAGCCCCTGCCTTAAGCCGAGCCCAGCAAGTGGGGCCTGCTCAGGTTCCTCCACTGAGCAGCTGACCCTGGGCAAAAGGATTCTTTCCCCCAGCTATGTCCTCTGCCTTCTACCTCACTGCCCAGGCTGTAGCTGGCAAATGGCTCCTGGGAGCCAGCAGGCTAATGGTGCCACCTACCCCACCTCGGGCTGGTTGATCACGGATCTCAAGGCAGCTGGTCACCCAATCCTTAACCAGTGCATAGACTCTTCTGTCTTTGACAGGGCACTCCATTTCTCCTCAGCCTTAAACCCTGCTCAAATAGATTGAGCAGTACCTCCTATTCAGATGAACGATAGATGTGATCTGTCAAAAAAACTTATGCGTCCTTGGCATGGAGGTTAAGGCAGCTGGATCCCACATGGCTAACGGCATGGTTCGAGTCTCAGACCCAGTGGGTTGAAAATTATGCTGGGTGCCTGAGTATGTGTGTTGAAAATCCCAAGAGGAGAATGGGGAAGAAGGGACTGCAGCATGGCCATTCCACCTGGGATGCTCGCTCACTCTCTCTCTCTCCACATGTGCCGTATAACAAACTAAAAGAAAAAAACTTACATGTCCTCAAAAAATAGATCTAAGGTGATGGTTTTCAAACTTTTTTTTTTTTTTTTTTTTACCCAGCAGAGCCCTTTTCCAATCTTTATTTATTTTATTTATTTTTGCTATTGGGCACATGTCCTCATTGGGAAAAAAACAAACAAACAAACAAACAAAAAACAGAAAAAGAGAGAGATAAAGTAAGAAAGCGTGCCTCAAGGGATGCCCACGCTTCAGTCCTTTCTCTTCCATTCTCCTCTCAGGATGTTGGGCACGCACGCACACACACGTACCCGGCATGTTTTTGAGCCACCGGGTCTGGGACTTGAACTGTGCAGTCGGCCATGTGGTATCCAGCCGCCTTAACCACCACACCATCTGGCTGGCCCAGCCCTTTTCCAACCTTATGCAGGATCCCAATGTACAAAGAAGAGAAAGGCCAACGTCCCATTGAAGGAGTGGGGCTACTTCCCCTGCTTCCCTTCCCTCCCTGTGCTGGGGGTATCTCTTGAGCACCTCCCACCTCCGTGGAGCTACCCAGGAAGCCCGTTCTACAAGGTATCGCTGCAGCCATAGCTGCCTGCTTTCGGCGTCAGACGTGTACCCGTGCCCCACCCACAGGATACGGTGTCTTCACTCTTCCCTCGGTCTGTCCTCAGTTGAAAATGGAGCTGATCTCTGGCATCCGCCCCGTCTTCCCAAGGGGGTGTGGGACGAACAGTACTCAGGGCTGTCTGCTCCAGGCGCCGTGAGATGCTCAGGCACACTCGTGTGCTCCTGGCAAGATCTGCACCAGCACTGGCAAGGAGCGGTGGGGTTCACAGATCGCAGAAGGCTAAGCAAGGCACCCAGCTGGGGCACAGTGGTGGCACCAGTTTCACGGACAGGTGTGGACACCCAGTGTGCGCAGGCTGACTCGGGGAACCGAGCCCCAATCCTCCATGTGGCTTCCTGCCCTGCAGAGCTGTGTACTAGCACTGTGCCCCCAGGCCTGGGTATCGCTGGACTGTCCAACAGAATTTCATACTAAGCTTCTCTTTCTTTTTAATTGCCAGAGTATGGCACTCATCAGAGAGACAGAGACAAAGGGAGAAAGCACCCTTCCAATGGAGCACAGTCATGCCACAATCCCTTCCCCTCCATTTCCTCATGCTGTTGGGATTTTAGGTACACACGGCTGGGATGTTTTTCAAGACACCAGGCCAGGATTTGAACTGCAGTTTGCTGTGTGAGACCTGGTTTCCTTTAACCACTAAGTTATGGGCCTGGCCTTCTGCTAAGCTCTTTACTGGAGATGCCTAAGAAGTGTTCCTGACCTACCTTGTGAGAGGCACTGACGTCCTCAAGGCCCAGCACTCCCAGCTAAACTCTTGTTCACTGAGCTGGGGAGACAGAGCAGGGGTGTGTGCAATAACAGGGTGGGGCTCTCGGAAAGCCAGTGTACAATCAGGATGGCGGCAGGAACTGGGTAGGCAGCTCATGAAGCTGGGACCTCATCTGTTTTGAAGAGTGATTCTTTGAGTTCAATGGTTTTCAGCCTTTTTAGTATAAAATTGCTTTCTGAAAAATGAAATAATTGGGCCAGCAGGTGGCGTGGAGGTTAAGGTGACTGGACCCTACATAGCTGACTGCAGTTTAGGTCCTGGGCCTCGTGGCCTGAAATACACACCAGGTGCATGTGCATGCATGCCCAAAAACCAGAGAGGAGAATGGAGAAGAGGCTGTGGCTTGGCCACCTCCGCCCTGGGGGGTGGGGGGGGCGATTTCTCTTTCTCTGTCCCTGTCTATGGCAATTGCATGTGAGCTATAGCAAACATTTTTTAAAGTTAAAAAATGAAATAGTAGGCCCAACAACAATAGCTTATGCGGCAGACGCTGCTGCCCGACAGGCTGCGGTCACATGGGATGCTTGAGTTTGATTCCCAGCCCACCCTAAGAACTGGGCACAGTGGCACCAGCTACTCAGGAGTCTATGGCAGGAGGGACTTGGTGCACAGCGTGAGTTGCCTAGCAAGGGCCCGTCTGAATGAGCAGGGGCATGGTGGCAGCATACCCCTGCAGTCCCAGCTACTTGGGAGACTGAGGCAGAAGAATTGGAACACTGTGAGATACCACCTAATAAAGAAAAGAAAAACAAAGAAAAAAGAATATAACCTAGGGGCCAGCAGGCAGCATGGTGGTTAAAGTGCTGGATCCCACATGGCCGACTCTGTGGTTCAAGTCCTGGACCTGGTAACTTGAGAAACACGCCGGGCATGTGCACATGTGTGCCCAAGATCCCAAGACAGGAATGGAGAAGAGATTATGGCATGGCCATCCTTCCTGGAGGGTGATTTCTCACTTTCCATCTCTGTCTCTGTCTCTGTCTCTTTCCAGCGAGTGCTGCCCATGTCCTATGGCAAAAATCTAATAGATAGATAGATAGATAGATAGATAGATAGATAGATAGATAGATGATATATATATATAGAGAGAGATCCACAGTATAAAAACAATTAAAAGCAGGTGGGGAGGGACCAGCAGTTAGTGTAATGGCTCTGTGACTGGATTCCCATGTAGTCGACTGCGGTTCATGTCCCGGACGCAGTGGCTTAAAACTCACGCCAGGTGCGTGTGTGTGCGTGCCTAAGATCCCGAGAGGAGAATGGAGAAGGGATTGTGGCGTGGCCGTCCCCTCTGGGGGGGTGATTTCTCGCTTTCTGTCTCTATGTCTCTCTCTCTCTCTCTGTCTGGCGAGCGCACACGCCCTATAGCAAAAACCTCTCCAAAAAAAAAAAAAAAAAAGCAGGTGGGAGGGGTGTGGCTGGAGGATGGGAAGGGTGGGAGACCACAGCCTTGCTGCTTATCTTGCTCCTAACCTTCTCCCTTACCACAGAGGCCCCTTTACAGACTCTGCAAAGCACAGCTGGAAAACCATTACGGGAGAAGGAGACAGGGGGAAAAGGAAAATCACTTGGCCCCTTGGTTTCCGGAACCCTGAGCCCTCACAGTTCCTACTTCTCCCTTGCTTCCTCTGGCTTCCCTGTCTACACCCAATATTCTCTCCCCAATTGGTCCCCTCTTTTCCCTCTCCATTCTCTCAGAACACGTCTACTTGTAAACTTGGCTTCTCCATATCCCAATTCTCTCCTGGCCTCCAGAACCCACTGTCACCTAGTTAACAGCTGCTATCCGGAAGGATGGTCACGGGCATCTTAAAGTCAATCGACATGTCCAAGATGTGGAACATGAGAAAGAACCTAACACTTCAACTTGGAATCCAAAAACCAGGATTTTTTTTTTTTTTAATAATTATTTATTTTGGGACCAGCAGTTAGCGTAATGGCTATGTCGCTGGACTCCCACGTAGTCGACCGCGGTTCGCGTCCTGGACCTGGTGACTTAAAACTCATGCCGGGCGCGTGTGCGTGTGTACCCAAGATCCCGAGAGGAGAATGGAGGAGAAGGGATTGCGGCGTGGCCATCCCCCCTGGGGGGTGATTTCTCGCTTTCTGTCTCTCTGTCTCTCTCTGTTTGTGTGGCGAGCGCACGCGCCCTATAGCAAAAACCTCTCCAAAAAAAATTATTTATTTTATTTTATTTATTCATTTATTTTATAGTTTGATCAGAGAGAGACAGAGGGTGAGAGTGAGAGAGAGAGGAAGTGAGAAAGCAAGCCACCAGATTCAGGACTCGAACCCTGATCGGCCATGTGGGAGTGTCCAGCGCCTTAACCCCACGCCACCTGCTGGTCCCCAAAAACCAGGATTTGAACCCCATCTCTGTTCTTCCTAGCCGAACTTTGGGCAAACCACTTAATTGCCCCTTCTGTTTCCAAAATGGGCGTGCCAATCCCGAGCCCTTGTATTAAGACAGAAGAATAAATATGGGCAGCACAGTGGTGTACCAGCGCCCTGCGGTGTCAGAGCCACGTGGGAAGGCCCTGGGTTTCTGTCCTGGGGTCTCCCTGTATTTGCTGGCATGCACCAACATGCCGTGAACCCGGCTGGCTGGGGCTGGGGTGGATCACGGCACGAAGACCCTGTTAGAGGTAACCCCCTTTCTCCACCTTTCTCTCCCATGGAAGAGGTAAATCAATAAACCTCCCCAAAAAAAGAAAAAAGAAAGGAATTTGGGTCAACTTTTGCTTCGTACTCCCATAATGACATGATATCCTTTCATTTAAATGTAAGAGACACAAACCCTCCCAAGCACTCCAGCCCTGCATTTACAACGGCCCACAGCGGTTCTGTGTAGGTGTCTCCTGGCTTATTTGTTCACGTACTCAGTGTCTTTCAGGCACATGTTCAAACCCGACATGATCATAGCTCTCAGGATACAAGGGAAAGTAAGACACCGAAAAATAAATACACATTAAAAAGACATTGTCCTCAAGAGCTTAATTTGTTGTTGTTGTTAAGGTTTTTGCTATAGGGCACACGCATTCACCAGAGAGAGAGAGGGAAAGTAAGGAATCACCCCCCCAGGGGAGATGGCCATGCCATAATCCCTTCTCCATTGTCTTCTCAGGATTTTGGGCACTCACATGTGCCCAGTGTGACTTTCTTTCTTTCTTTTTTTATTGAGAGGTTTTTGTTTCAGGGCGCACTCGCCAGAGAAGAATTAAAGACAGTGAGAAGAAAAGTGAGAAATCACCCCCTGGGGGAATGGCCTGTCACAATCCCTTCTCCTCCATTCTCCTGGAATCTCAGAGACACATGCACATACACCCAGCGTGATTTTCAAGCCACTGGGTCCAGGACTTGAACTGTGGTCAGCCATGTGGGAGTCCAGTGATGTAACCACTATGCCATCTGCTGGTCCTGCCCAGTGTGGTTTTCAAGCCGCCAGGTCTGGGTCTGCAACTGTGGACAACCATGTGGAATCCAGCACTTCAACCACCATCCTACCTGCTGGTCTAAGAGCTTGAAGTTTTATGAGGGAAACAAACCCCAAACCAGTTACAATCCATTACAGGAAGTGAGTAAGAGAGCTGTGAGCAGGTTCGGGAGAAGGAAGAGTACCCATAATAAACTTCTCCCCCGAGACAAATGGTGTAGCGAGACAAGGGGGAAAGGCTCTCAGTTCACTGGCCTCCCCTGGGCAGTTGTTCAAACTTCCAGGCCTCAATTCTGCTAGAAACTGTGAATGGAAAAGACCTTCTATGGGGGCTGGCAGGTGGTGCGATGGTTAAAGATGCTGGATTCCCACATGGTTGACCACAGTTCAAGTCTCAGACCTGCTTTCTCACTTTCTCTCTCTCTTTCTCTGGTCAAATTTTAAAAATAACAATAATAAATAAAATAAAATAAAATTCTTAAAAAAAAAAAAGACCTCTGGGCCAGTGGGTGGCATGGTGGTTAAAGTGTTGGAATTCCCACATGGCTGACCACAGTTCGAATCCCAGACCTGGTGGCTTGCTTTCTCACTCTCCCTCTCTTTCTATGTCTTTCTCTGGCAAAAACTCATGTGAAAGATAAATAAATAAAATAATAATTTAAAAAAGAAGGCCTTCTATGTAAGTTGCAGAAGCTGCCGTAGAGAACAAAATGGTCCGTGTAGGCCATGTACAACAAAGTGCACGTTATAACAATAGCGAACACGAGTACTGTCTGTACATCAGGATACCCTCCCTCCCCCTCCCATCAACTTTCCTGTTCCCACAGCCTCATTAGTCACCCCAGATCAGAATCTTCAAATCATCTTTGCTGCCTTTTTGTCGCCCTTCATGCCCATGTCACCAAGTCCTGCCCATCTGCCTTGTAACGACCTTCTGGCCTCCTAACGCCTCACACGTGACACAGCTTCCTGACATCCATGTCTCGGTTTCATTCTCCCTAAAATTCAGATGTTTCTGCCTAAAAGATTGGTTCCTTCATGTCATTCCCTCGCACAGATAAATTCGATTTTCCCTTCCATCTGCAGATCAAAGTCCAAACCTGAGAGCATGACATTTAAGGCTTTTGGCAATGGCTCCATGAGGACAGATCTGTGATGGTAACCGGCCTGGCTTCCTCCTGTCCCCTGAACTAACGTGCAGAAGCGCAGCTAGAGCCAGTGCACCCTCAGTCATGGGGCAGTCCCAGTCTAAGGGGTAGGGCGGGAGGGAGCGGACATGGACACACAAGCAAGGGGCACGTGCAGTGAGGGGGAGAGGGGCCACTTCCCCACTCCTGTCCATCCTGCAAGGCCATGCCTGGGGCCCAGGAAGCCATCCCCGCTGAACGATCACTTCCTGAGCACCACAGCGCTCACTAGGATGCCCGAGGTCAGGGCTCCGTGCACCAGAGACAGCACTGCTGGGCCTGCCCCAGAGACTGACTCAGGAGGTCCAAGGCAGGGCCCATAAATTTACTTTAAAAAAAAAAAAAAAAAAAAGAATTATTTTATTTAACTTTATTTACTTATTGAAATTTGACCAGAGAGGGACAGTGTGAGAAAGGGAGGGAAAGTGAGAAAACAAGTCGCCCAGTCTGGGATCAAACTGCAGTCAGCTATGTGGGAGTCCAGCACCCTCAACCACCACGCCACCTGCTGGTCCCCCTTTATTTTCAAAGAGGTTTTTGCCCTAGGGCCCATGGACTCACTGTGCGGGTGGGGGGGGGGGGGGGGAGGGACAGAGATAGTGAGAGGGAAAGTGAGAAATCCCCCCCCCCCCCCCAGGGTGGAATGGCCACTCTGCGATCCCTTCTCTTCCCTTCTCCTCCCGGTATCTAGAACACACACCACACGTGCCTGGCGTGATTTTGAAGCTACTGAGTCTGGGACTTGAACCGTGGTTGGCCATGTGGGGGTCCTGTGACGTACCTGCTACACCATCTGCTGGCCCCAAGAATTTACTTTTTTTTTTTTTTTTTTTTTTTTTTTTTTTCTTTTTTTTGGAGAGGTTTTTGCTATAGGGCGCGTGCGCTCGCCAGACAGACAGAGAGAGACAGAGAGATAGAAAGCAGGAAATCACCCCCCAGGGGGGATGGCCACGCCGCAATCCCTTCTCCTCCATTCTCCTCTCGGGATCTTGGGCACGCACGCACACGTGCCCGGCGTGAGTTTAAGCCGCCGGGTCCGGGACTCGAACCACGGTCGACTACGTGGGAGTCCAGCGACATAGCCATTACGCTAACTGCTGGTCCCAAGAATTTACTTTTTTAGCAGCCTCCACTGACGAGGGCCTGGGGACATCGCTTTCAGTGCCCCTGTGAGGGATGACCTCATCCTGGGCACTCCGTCACATCTAAGCTCTCTCTTTCATGGGCAGAAAATGCATCTTCTGTCTGTGGATCAGCTCCCAAGCCCCCACAATTAGCTGCTTACCACATAGAGAGTACTCCCCAAATTTCACTTTTCCTTGTTCAGATTACTGTGCCATTCAAGCTCTGATCTGGTGCATACAATAGCCCCATCAGGTCAGGAGACAGGGCTGCCTTCTTACTCCTAGGGACAAAGACCTATTTCACCCATTTTAAAGACAAAGCAATAGTGGGAACCAGCAGTCAGCGTAATGGCTATGTCACTGGACTCCCACGTAGTCGACCGTGGTTCGAGTCCCGGACCCGGTGGTTTAAACTCACGCTGGGCACGTGTGCGTGCGTGCCCAAGATCCCGAGAGGAGAATGGAGGAGAAGGGATTGTGGCGTGGCCATCCCCCCGGGGGGTGATTTCTCGCTTTCTGTCTCTCTGTCTCTCTCTGTCTATGTGGTGAGCGCACGCGCCCTATAGCAAAAACCTCTCCAAAAAAATAAAAAAGACAAAGCAATAGTCTCAGAGGTCCTGTAATTTGCCCAAGGCTACACAGCTAAGTAAAAGAAAAGCTGCTGATGGGACCAGCAGTTAGCGTAATGGCTATGTCGCTGGACTCCCATGTAGTCGACAGTGATTCCCGTCCCGACCTGGTGGCTTAAACTCACGCCGGGCGCGTGTGCATGCATGCCCAAGATCCCGAGAGGAGACTGGAGGAGAAGGGATTGCAGTGTGGCCATCCACCCTGGGGGGGTGATTTCTCGCTTTCTGTCTCTCTGTCTCTCTCTGCGCTCTATAGCAAAAACCTCTCCAAAAAAAAAAAAAAAAAAGAAAGAAAGAAAAGAAAAGAAAAGCTGCTGATGGGCAAGCTGGGATTCCTGGCCCATCTGATCCCCAAGCCCCTGTTAGTTCTGCAGTCCATCCTGGTCGGGTCACAGGGGCCACAGGGTCTGTGGCATTTGCACAGCACACTGGTCGCAGAGATGGGAGTGGGCCGCAGGTCTCTGCATCCCCCCACACCTAGCATCCACTTGCTCAGGTGTCTCCAGGCTGGATTCAGGCTCTGTCCCGGTCTCCACACATCTCTTGGGGACTACTTCAGGGAAGTTAGGATGCAGGAAGGTGGAAGGAAAGGAGGTGCCTCAGGCCTGGATCAGCTGCAGGGACCTGGGCAGGCTGGCTTGGCAGGTAACGGGGTTGTTTCTCTGAGATTCAAGGGTCTGAGAAGTTCGGGGAAGTGTGGCTGTGCCCTCCCCCACCCCCAGACACACTCCCTCCCTCACGGACCCTCCCAAGGTCAGGCTTCCCGGATGGACAGGACAGATCGGGATGGCCCGCAGAGATGTGCAGGATCAGATTCAAGGTGACACCCAGCACACAAGGAAGCTGCTGCAGCTGCGGACGAGGCAGATGCACACAGAGGTCAGCTGTGGCACCCCACATGGAGGGCTGCTGGTCCCACACCCTCACAGCCCCCTACGGCCCCCCACAGTGGCCAGTGAGCCAACCTCCTCCAGCCACCATGGAGGTGCCATGGACACGCCAGCACAGAGGGAGAGGAGTCCGGTTCTTAGAAGGCAGCCCTGGCTCCTTCAGTTCGGTCCTTCCCCAGGCTCAGCTCAGTGCCTCTCTGCCCATGGGGGAGGGCTGGAGTGCAGAGGGCAAGTGGGGAGGGAGCGGGGGAGGGGTGGCCTAGGAACAGGCAAGAGCCTATGCGGGCTTCTGGGCTGAGTGGAGGTCAGGTGGCCTGGGCACCCTCACTCTGCTGGCCTCCACGCACTCAGAGGGTGGAGAACGGGGCCCATCCAACAGCTGCCCGGATTCCCAGGGCCTCACGATGCGGGCCGAGCTTGGAACCACAGAGAGCACAGACGCCAGAGGAGGGGGCACTGTCAGGTGGTGGAGTGTCCGCGGCGCGCCAAAGGGGCAGACACCTGTTACAGTACCCCATGGCCTGGGCCTCCCCCTGGTCAGGCCCCCCAGATCATCCCCAGGGTGTATGTGGTAGGTTGGGAATGAGCGAGGGCAGTCAGCCCAGGGGGTGGGAAGGTAGCGAGGGGAAGGGGGGGGGGGAAGGGGAGCCTGCACGACTTCTGCGCAGGACCCCAGAAGAGTGGTCTGGTGGGGGGGTCCCTGCGGCGGCTGCCACAGCCCACTGAGCTGGGGCGGGCGGTGAACTGCCAGCCATGAGTCACCCCTCTGCGCGGGAAGGAGGGGCAGGGCCGGCCTGGCCACCTTACCGTCTGGGGGGGGCTGCCCACCGTCATCTCCACGTAGTAGCCCTGGCCCGACTTGCCCCGCAGGTTGTCCACCATCTCCACGAAGCTGCCCCTCCGGCCCGGCTCCTCGGGCTCCTCGTCGGTCTCCCGGGGCAGCCGCAACCCCAGCGGGTTCCCCCCGAGGCCGCTGCGCAGGGGCAGCCGGATACCGTGCTGGGTGCCCTGGGCGGGCAGCAGCCCGCAGCCCACCCACAGCAGGAGCCAGGGCAGGGATGGGGCCATGGCGGGCCCTGGCCGTTGGGCCCTCTGGGCTGGCTCCGGCCCACGTTCGTCCCTGTCGCAGGCCCCCAAGTCTGGGTGCTGCTGGTGGCCTCTCAGGAAAGGGAGCGTGGAGGCATCAGGACTCCAGAGCCTGCAGGCCCTCGGCCATTCCCCGGGTCCAGGCAGGAGAAATCCGCGGGGCACGGGAGAAGCGGAGCACGGGATCCGGAACCCGGCTACATCTGGCGGGCTGCGGCCGGCCTCAGCCGCGGGCTCGGGCCCCTCGGGGGGCTGGGAGGGGCGGGCATGGCAGGCCGGCGGAGGCGGCGGCTTTCCTGGTCCTCCTGGCGGGCGGGCGGCGTGGGAAGGCGCAGGGGCTCCGGGCTCCCGCGGCTGCGCTGGCTCTCAGGCCACCATAATCCAGCTCCCAGCTCCCAGCTCCCGTGCGGGCTGGGGAGGCGGAAAGACTTGTGGTGGCGGCTGTCAAAGCCAAAGGGTTTTCGCTTCTCCCTGGGATCGCTGGGAAGTGTAGTCTTCCCATGGCAGGCAGCCCAGCTTCCGGGGCTGGACAGGGGTCTGCGATGCCCTCTGCCGAGGCGGAGTCCACCCTGCAGCATCCTGGCTGCAACCTGGGAAAGCTCCCGAGCCCTGGCAGGGCGCTCGGGCGGCCCCGGGCGGCACCTCCCGAGCTCAGTCCTTCCCTGGGCGGGGACCGCGCACCGCTGTGTGCAGGTATTGTGCCAGGCCCTGGGGCTGCAGGAGACATACAATGCACACACGGCAAAAGGGGTTCGGTTCGGGAGCCCTAAGCAGTTCCTGCCGCAGTGGGGGTACCGGTGTGGCGTTCAGTGTACGGATTTAGGGACCATCTAGGGAATCTGAATCTGGGAAGACTTTATGGGGGAGGTACTATTTAATTTGAGACTTAAAAAGCGGGTAGAGAGGCCAGCAGGTGGCGTTGCGGTTACATCGTCGGGATTCCATGTGGTCAACCTCGGTTCAAGTCCTGGACCCGTGACTTTAAAATCATGCTGGGTGTCTGTGTGCCTGCCCAAGATCCTGGGTGGAGAATGGAGAAGGGATTGCGTGTGGCCATCTGGTGTCTTATTTTCCCTCTCACTGTTTCTGTCCCCGAACACACCAGTGCACAGGCCCTAAGGCAAAAACCGCTGAAAAAAAAAAAAAAAAAAGAAAGAAAAAACGTGGTCGAGGGGCCAGCAAGTGGTGTGGTGCTTAAGACGTTGGACACCCACATGGTCGAACATAGTTCAAGTTCCCAACCTGGCGACTTGAAAATCACTTGGTGTACAGGAGGGGGTGCCCCAAATCCTAGGAGGACAATACAAGAGAAAGGACTGTAGTGTGGCCATCCTCCCTGTGTGTGTGTGTGTGTGTGTGTGTGTGTCACTTCTTACTCTCTACAGCTAGCGTATGAGCCTTAGGACACAAAAGAAAAAAGAAAAAAAATACAGTAGAATTTCCATGAGTAGAGACTGAGGGATAGAAGGGTATTCTAGGCAGAAAAGTACATGAAAAGTTCCGGGAGGGGTCGCTGCTGTGGTCTGTTTTCACCAGGCTTGCAGTCCGGCGTTTAAGAGCCAGCGAGGACGGCTCTCAGCTTCGTGTGTGTGTGTGTGTGTGTGTTTGATGCTGTAGTTGCTGTGAACCCTCATAACACCCCCACACCTCCATTTCTGCTCCCTCAGTCACTTAGACTAAGGATAAAGGGCTGCGCACGGCTTTGAGTGTTATTACTCTAGGTTGTATCCATATGAATTGGTAAGACCTTAAAATGAACTTTAGGAGCAGGCAGGTGGCATGGTGGTTAAGAGCGCTGGACTCCCATATGGCTGACCGTGGTTCGAGTCCTGGACCTGGTGGCTTTTTCTATCTTCCTGTCCCTCTCTAGTCAAATTAAAATAAATAAATAAAGTTAAATTTCTTTTTATTATTATTTTTTAAATGAGCAACTTTAGCGCCAGCCAGTGGCATGGTGGTTAAGGTTGGCTGGATCCCACATGGCTGACGAGGCAGTTCGAGTCCTGGACCAGGTACCTTGAAGGTCACTCCAGGCAGATGTGCAGGTGTACCCCAAACACTGTCTCTGGTGAGTGCACATGCTCTATAGCAAACTGGAAAAAGGAAAAGAAGAAAAGAAACATTAGTGCTCTGATAGCTTAAAGGAGAAAAGCCCGATTGTTGTACCAACATATTTATCAAATGTGAAAGATCACTGATAAAATTTGGTACTCATTCTGATAAGCTACTAAACAGAAATTTCTTAAACATTAGGAAAATCTAATAATAACAGGCTAAAGTGATTTTAACAAAATCAGGCTTAGGAAA